>JAJEKV010000002.1:43390276-43990276 GCA_021234155.1 Isoetes taiwanensis
TGGATTCGGCTCAAGAATAGCTGGATTTGGCCCTTTTTGATCAGATCAACCCCCCTATTAACAGAACCATTGAAGCTATTTTAGCTTTGATACCTTTTTTGATTAAAGGATCGATGACCTGTTATCAGCCGCACAATATCTTTTAAGCATAATTTTCCCATGGTTGGACCTTTAAAACATTTACACCATATGGTAAGCTTATAAGTTGTTCTTTGTGCTAAATAGCTAGATAAACTATTTCAAAGCTTTCTGGTGTTCCCGGGATTAGTAGAGCGGAAGTTTGCCATTTGGCGGGACTTCTTGGATGTTGTAGATGGTGATGGTCGGTTTGTACAGCAGTAGAGTTGCAGTTTTTCTGTGAGTTTATTGTGGAGTGTCGAGGTATCGCTGTCTCTTTGGGGCAGTTCTCCTTCCTCCTCACTTGCTTTGTAACATTACCATTCTTTTAATATATTGATGACACAGTTCTTCAAAAAAAAAAAAAAAAAATGTATTGAGCCTGAGCTGCTTCCCCGAGCCGATCTTAAGCCGTAACAGAATCTAGAGGGATTTAACGTAATTTCCATAAAAATTTTGAAAATCTAGAGGAATTTTGATGGAATCTTAGAGAATATAAGCAAACTTTAGAAAATGTAAGAAATCTAAGGGAATCTCATAAAATCTAATAAAATCTAAAGGGAATCTTCATAAAATCTTAGAGAATCTCTCCATAAAATGTAAGGCAATCTCATAAAATCTAAGGGAATTTATGGGGATCTTCGTATAATCTTTGAGAATCTAGTGGAATCTTGACGTCGGTCCAAACTTGCGTACTAGGAACTTGGGCTGCAAGACGTATATAAGTAACATGGGATGTATTCTAGATTGTTTTAAAATGTTCTAGGATGTTCTCAATATTTTGGAATGTTCTAGATGCTCATAGATAGGCATCTCAATCGAAAATAGAAAGTTCTTTTGACTGGGGAGTTCTAGAATGTTCTAAAAAGCTTTAGATAGTTCCAAAAAGTTCTGGAATGTTCTTGATTGTTCTAGAATATTGTACAGTCGTGGGTAAGCACCTAAAAATAGGATTTATTTTTTTTTTCAAAAATTTGTGAAAGTCGAAATAAAATGTTTAAGATAGTTTTAGAAAATTCTCTAATATTCTAGATGTGCATGGGTAAGCACCTCAATCTAAAAATAGAAAGTTTGCAAAGAGCCAAAATAAAATATTTTGGAATGTATGTTCCAAATGCTTATGGGTAAGCACCTCAATCTAAAAATAGAGATTTTATTGGAACTTTACAAAGAGCCAAAATAGAATGTTCTAGAATGTTTTACATGCTCATTAGTAAGCATGTCAGTCTAAAAATAAAAAGTTTCTCTGAAATTTGTAAAGAGTAAAAATAGAATGTTGCAGATGTTCATGTGTAAGCACCTCAATCTAAAAATAGAAACTTTATCAGACCAGAATCAGAGATGTTGCAAAGAGTAAAAATAGAATATACTTGAATGTTTTAGATTCAGAAATGTTGCAAAAAGCTGCTTTTCAATGTTCTAGAATGTTTCAGACGCGTATGGGTAAGCACTTCATTCTAAAAATATTTTTAGAATGTAAGGGACGCTAGGGGAATCTAAGAAAATGTAAGGGAATCCTTTCAGAGAATGCTAGAATGTTCTAGAATGTTCCAAAAAGCTCTAGAATGTTCTAGAAAATTCTAGAACCTTCAAACTTGTTCTAAAAAAATGCTAGAATCTTCTAGAAACTTCTAGAAAGCAAGGGAATAATCTTCATATCTCATAGGCTTTGAATCTATAAGAATTTGCATGAAATCTAAAGGAACTTAGAAGAATCTAAATATAATCTTGAAGAATCTCACAGAATCTCAACAGAATCTTAAAGAATGTAGAAGGAGAATCTTCAAGAATCTAGGGCATAACAATAACTTGCACCGTAGAATATGCTAAAACTAGAAAATGCGTCGTAGGACGTACCCGTGTAGTACCGTACTTCCCCTATCGTACGTGAACAGTACGGATACAAGGTACAATATGGGGTACGTACGAGGGCCTGTTTAACGTACAAACATACGTCAAAAGTAGTTGTTTTAAGTATGCATACAGTACATATGGTACCATAAAATACGTACGATACGTACATCAACCAAAATATATATATACAAGAAATTTAACACGTCCTACGGTGCATGTTCCAACAGTGCAAGTTCCAATTTTAGCATTCCTTTATATTCTTCAACATTCTATGTACTATATTTAGCATTCATGAAGATTCCCTTAGATTCTTTTAGAATTTTCTATTTTGATTGAGGTGCTTACCCATGAGCATTTAAAACCTTCCAAAATAATCTATCTTGGATCTGTGCAACATGTCTAAAACACTTTCTATTTTTAGACTTAGGCGCTTACCCTGAGCATCTAGAACTTTTTTTTTTCAAGATTTATATTGTATACCTTTATTATGAAACATTTTAGAATATTCTATTGTGGCTCTTTGCAAAATCTTAAAAAAACTCTAAGATTTCATCAAGATCTTTTTAGATTCCCTTAGATATTATGAAGATTCCCCTAGATTCAACTAGATTTTAAGAGATTCCTTTAGACTTGTAAATATCTTCTTAGATTCTCTTATAATTTATGAGATTTCCTTAGATTTCCTTTAATTCTCCTGGATTCCCTTACATTCTACAAATTTCTAAAACATTTTAGAACTTTCTGGAACATTCTAAAACTTTCAAAACATCCCTTTTCTGGAAGTATTTCCCTATTTCCTTACATTCCCAAAGATTCCCTTACATTCTAGAACTTATTAGAACAATTTGGGACTTTCTGGAAGAATTCTCTTAGATTCTCCCTAGATTCTCTTATATTCCAAAACATTTTAGAACTCTAGAACTTTCTAGAACATTCTAGAAGATTTTAGAACTTTCTAGAGCCTCCAGAACTTTCTAGAACTTTCTTGAATTATCTAGAATGTTATATAAACTATTTTATCTTAATCAGAACATCACCTTTAAGTATAATTGAAACATAAATTGTTTATACAATTAATGCCTGGTCTAGTGGTTAGAATGGGGGGTTGGGGGGTTAATGACCAGGGTTCGAATCCCCCCAATAACATAAAAAATTTTAAAAGCCTTTCCTTAAGATTTGTTGAGAATACCAAGGCCCGAGCATGCAATGTGAGCCGTAGGATCTTGGACCAAGGATTATGATCAATCTGGACCGTAGGATCATGTAGGATATATCTAAAGCAACGTGAGCCGTAGGATCTCGGACCAACGGTCAGGATCAGATCAACCTGGACCGTAGGATTGCTTACATATAATCGGTCACAAACTCCCAAGCCACTTGGGCCGTAAGATATGTCCCAAAGCCACGTGAGCCGTCGGATCTCGGATCAACGGCCGGATTCAGGAGGACAAACATAAGAACATATATATGTTATGATATATATACAAGAAATTTAATGCGTTCTACGGTGCATGTTCGAGTTTTAGCATGTTCCTACGTGCAAGTTCTTGTAAAAGAATCTCTTGATAGATTCTCTAAGATTCTACCAAGGTTCTCTTAGAGGGTTCGTGAGCATTTTTCTAAATTTTATAAGATTCCCTCTAGATTTTATTAGATTTCCCTAGATTCTCCAAGATTCTATGAAGATCCCCTTAGATTCTCTTAGATTCATTTAGATTTTATGAGATTGCCCTAGGTTCCCTTACATTACATGAGATTCAAAGAGATTCTATAAAGATTCCCTTAGATACTCTAAGATTTCATCAACATTTTCTTAGATTCCCTTAGATTTTATGAAGATTCCTTTAGATCCCCCAGATTTTAAGAGATTCCCTTAGGCTTGTAAATATTTTCCTAGATTCTCTTACATTTTATAAGATTTTCTTACATTCTATTAAATTCTTCTGGATTCCTTTACATTCTATAACTTTTTAGAACATTCTAAGACTTTCTGGAACATTCTAAGACTTTCAATATATTCTAGAACTTTCTGGAAGTATTTCCCTAGATTTCCTTACATTTCCGTAGATTCCCCTACATTCTAGAACATTCTAAAACTTATTAGAACAATTTGGAACTTTATGGAAGAATTTTCTTAGATCCCCCTAGATTCTCTTATGTTCTAGAACTTTCTAGAAGATCTAGAACTTTCTAGAGCCTTCCAGAACATTCTAGAACCTTCTGGAACTAGCTAGAATGTTATCGTCTATTTTAACTTAATGGGAACATTACCCTTAAGTATATTTGAAACATAAATTGTTCATGGAATTAATGCTTGGTCTAGTGGTTAGAATAGGGGGTTGAGGGGTCAATGGCCAGGGTTCGAATCCCCCACACAACATAAAAATTTTAAAAGCCTTTTCCTAAGGGATGAGCATTCAACTTGGGCCGTAGGATCTTGGACTCGATCAAGGGTCGAGATCTCACGCAACATGAGCCATAGAATCTATTACATATAATTCCCAAAGTCATGTACACCGTAGGATGTGTCCCAAAGCAATGTGAGCCGTGGGATCTCAGACCGACGATCAGGATCAAATCAACCTGGACCGTAGGATCGCGTCTATACGAATTATATATAAACTCCCAAGCCATCTGGGCCGTAAGATATGTCCCAAAGCCACGTGAGTCGTCGGATCTCGAACGGACGGTCGGATAAGCGCGACAAACATAAGAACATATATAGAGTAGATATTTTTTTTGAAAAGTACTTGTACATTATGAGTCCTTACAGTTTGACTCTTGTCTTAGCCAATGGAGGGCTTGTAAATGTAGGGGAGGGTGCCCTTCTTTCACCCGCTCCCCTTCAATGGCCCACTTTTTGCCCCTTAATAGTCCATTTTTTCCCCTTTCAGAGCTCACTTTTGCCCTTTAATAGCCCACCTTTGCCATTTAATAGCCCACCAAAAGAACTATTAAAAATTGAGCTAAATGCATGGTCGATTGATGGGCACTTGTGGTCCAATGAAGGTCAATTATGAGTATTTAATGGTCCATTGGAGGGCTTTTTGGTGGTCCATTGAAGAGCATTTGGGGGTTTATTGGTGTCAAAATTATCATACAACTTAAAATCTTTATAGCATTCTTCCAATTTGTAGAAATGACTCGTGCTTAGTATCAATTGAAAGCTAAACTTTGAAATTTCATAGTGTTATTTCAAAATAAGAGATTAAAAAAAAATAAGCCTATCATAATAAAGTTTTTTCGCTTAAGTGGGCGGTTTATGGGCACCCTCCCCTAGTTCTCCTCGAGTTTCTTTTTAGAAAGAATAGAGGCCATAGTAATTTTGCTGCTCAAGCTTGAATTCATTAGAATAGACTTCAAAGATGAGTTAAGATCAGTGGTCGAGATCTTTTCTTTTGTGGATTGGCTTCTGAAGTCATTGTGAGTAACCTGCAATTTTGAAGGTTCCTTGTTACCAAGAGGAGCTTTCCCTTTCGTGATGTACCTATCATCAGAGACTTGATCTTTAATTTTTAGAGGACCATAGGATAGCCCTTTGTTCAGCACATTAACTATAATCCCTGGCATTTTCATAAAAAATTTTCTATGTTTAGACCTAGAGTCAAACATTTCCTTTTTGAGGGCCTCATTCATAGCCTTAGCCTCTCTTTTTTAATTCTTTTGGCACTACCATTTTTATTAGCATGAATCCATATGTTGGAATCAATGCTATTACTAGTGACTGATTTGTTTTCAATAGAAATTCCACTTCTTTCCTTATTGCAAATTGTTGTAGACTTAAGATATACTTCATAATCAGCTGAAGCCGGATCCATCACCTTGGGAGCTTCTTCTAGATTTATAAGCTTGAAGTTTTCCTATAAGATACTGACCAATTGTGCCTTTTTCACAGTTATCACAGAAACAAGGGAGACCGGCCCAGCTGACAGGTAAGTTATTTTTTTTGACCAAAGAAATCAATGTAAGGAATAGAGTTGGAATTGGTTTGCTGAGATCAATTTGAATGAAGGTACGAGGAGGTCTTGAAGGAACATATTCAGTAGCGATGTATGTGCCAATTGAGTCAAAAAACTTGGAGATGTCAATTTCATTCCAGTAGATTGGGTTTTGAAGGAAAGCTGAAGCTGGGCATTCCTTTATTTAGGTTAAGGAAAAATGCCCAAAATTTATCTGGAAAAATTCCAACTTTATTGACTTTGACAACGATTGCCGACTCACTCATTTTTTTTTATTTTAGATAGATAGATAGATAGATAGCATTTTTACGTCATGCCACATTGGCAGCATCCATGAGGACATATGACGGACCCCCAGAGACTTGAACACAAGATCTCTTAGTTGCTAACCCAATGGACTAGCCAATAAACAAGAGAAGAATTCAAAAGAATACTTTTAAATTCTTTTGGACCCATCAAAGGCTTTGAGAAGGTCAAAAACATCATTTATGGTAGCATCAGAATGTAAAGCCATGCTAGGTCTAGTAACTCCGTGAGCCTTGGGGATACTAAGAGGCCTCCCAATGTGGTCAATATCAAATCTTCACCCATACATAAGAACCTCAGAGTAAAAGGCGGACGGGGCAAGCTACGGGGCAGAGAGGCTAAGCCTCCGCCGTACACCAGGATAGCGAGGGCTAGACCCACCAACTGGTAACCCGAACCACTAAAAACTCGATAACGTCTCGGAGAACAACATATGACTTATAGCGGGGTATGAAGAATACCTTATGTGTCGAAATTGCCGACACGTCGGACAAGGGGGCAGATTATGATCGGAGGGGTTAACCCCGCCATAGAGCAGGACAACGTGAGCACTGCCCCCAAATGATGCTATATCACCAAAATGATGCAGGTACAGAAAACACAGAAATACAGAATTACAGAAATACGGAGATACAGAAGTACAGAAGCACGGAAAAGGACGGAATACTGGCACGTAAATACATAATCAATACAGGCAGGCAGCTACCAAACTAATCGGCTCCGAAAGGATCAACCTCGGCAAACAGACGAAGAAGATTGAATAACAATAAAAAGAGACGGGTGAAATAACTACGGACATTTTGAAATTCAAATTAAAACGGTAATTTTATAAAAAATACCGTTTAGGAGGAGGAGATATATAGTCCTAAGGAGGCACCGCGAATACCTTACAAGAGAAAGTCTAATACGAGCGCACTGCCCAAAGGTCACCACAGATCTTTCTTGCAAACATGAGCTATGGCCGATAGTGTCATCAACAGCAGCCAGCAGAGGAGAGCGGATGCGGCAAGAGCGCCACCGACCCAACAGGACCTTAAGGATTTCCTGGCACAGATGGAATCAAAGATCCCGAACTTGGATGCACTCAACGCTACCGGGCGAACGTAACAAGAATAAACTAGCCATCGCTAGCATGGATGAGAGTAGGAGGCGGTGGAAGACGAATGAGGAAATGCAAAGCCATGTAATGAACGAGATCGAAGAGGAAAAAGCAAAGATCCTGCAAAGTTGGTTGAATTAGAGAAATCAAATGTTGAACTGGATGCATGGGAGTCATTTGATAGGATAAAGCCACATTTAATGGAATATGAGGAGCAAAGTAAAATTAAGCATGATGTTAGGCTAATTGGGATAGCGGAGAGACCTAATGAGGATATATATCGAGTTACTGCAGAAGTGTTAGAGACAGTGTTCAAGGAACACAGGAGCGTCATCGTCAAGGCTCTGCGGTCAGGTCAGTGGAGGGGGAGATCGAGGCATATAAATCTGACACTGAGAGACATGGCAACCAAAGAAAGAATCCTGCGGATGGGATCCAGATTGAGGAATGGAATCAAAGTACAGGAGTCCCTAACGGTGATGCAGCGACAGGGGCTACACAGGGAATTAGCCAAAGCCAGGGAACTGAACCAAGCAGGGATACAGGCGGGGGTCAAGAATGGCAAGGTGTATCTCCACAAGAGAGTAAGGGAACAAGCGACCCAACCCCAAGAGCATACAGTGGGGATGCAAGGGATAACAAAAGCAACGGAAGCAGAAAAGGAAAAGGAAAACATACACCCCCTGAAGGCAATACAACAGGGGCAGGAAGGCAGATTGCAAGGGGGAGCACTGAGGGCGATCACGTTAGAAGGGAACCAGAACAGAGTAACAGGAAGAAACGGAGGAGGGGGAAGCGAAGACCGAACAATACAAACAGGGTTCGGGGGGCCAACCCCGACAATGAAGACCAGAGGGAGACCAAGAAGAATAGGCAATGGTACAGAAAACACGGAGACCCCGAAGGAGCAACCTCGGGGGAAAAGACACTGACATTATGGTACTGGAACTGTACTGGGTACCCGTGGGATGATGGAGAAAGACTAGAAGGTGCCCACGGCTGCGACATAATATGCCTAGCAGAAACATGGGAGCATAACGTCAAAAGGCTGCCAGAGGAAGAAGGATACCAACTGTTCACGTGCTGGAAAGACAAGGATTTCAAGATAGGGAGGGGAAGTGCAGGTTTGGCCTGTTATATAAAGAATAATATAGTTAACAGTGCATGTATGTTACATTCGGATATCAATAAAAGATATATGGTCTTGAATATCCAATTGAAAAACAAACAAGAAGTATTTCTGATAGTTACATATTACCCGCCAAACAGTGATAAGCTAGAATTGCTGGACTTAGGGGAAAATATAATGAAATGGAAAGAACAGGGACCAATGATACTAGTAGGAGACTTAAACGCCAGAACCAGACAGGAACAGGCACAAATCACACAAATAGAGGAGAAGGATGGTCAGATAACATACACGGCAAGGGCACAGGAATGGCAGAGAGACACAGAGGATAAGGCAGAGGTCAATGCTAAAGGTGAGTTACTGCTGGAAGTTTGCACGGCAACAGGAATGATCATATCTAATGGAGTAAAGAAATGGAGGGGATCAGGGGGTTTTACAAGCCAGAATGCACATGGTAAGAGCATAGTGGATTATGTAATCTTGAACGACCAAGCAGTAGGAAGAATAGAAGGACTAGTGCTACAGGAGTGGCCAACAGGGAAAAGGGAAAGTCACAGACCGATCCAGTTAACAATCAGAATGGATGGGACACCACAGATTGATAGCACAGGAAGGAAGGAGGATAAGAAGGACAAAGTGAGGATCCAATTTCAGGAGAAATACGCAGATACATTCATACACACAATTAGGGAGGAAATGGGAAAATGGGATTGGAAAAACACAATGCGAACGACAATGGAAACACCCTCAATGACATCATGCTAAGAGTAGCAACAGAGATGTTTGGGAAAAGGATCAAGACCAGAAAGAACAGGGCATTCAGAGCATCAGTATGGTATGATGAAGAGTGTAGAGAGCAAAAAACGAAAACAAAAGGACACAGAGGAAAGGAGACATACCAGAAAGAAAAGGCAGCATACATAAGATTACTAAAGAAGAAATCCAGATAATAACCTTTCAAAGACCAATGGTATATGGGAAAATTGTTGAAGAAACAGTCCCGGAGATTTTGGAGGGGACTCAAACAGAAGGGAGGGGACAACAATATGAATGCAAGGAATGAACAAGATGGTATCGGAACAGCGGGATGGGAGAATTACCTAGATAAATTGTATAAAACAGGGGCACCTCCAGTACCAATACCAATACTGCAGGATTTGGACAAACCATGCTTCAACATGCTAGAGGTAATGATAGCCCTAAACAGGATGGCTAACCATAAAGCACCGGATCTATATGGCCTGACCGTAGAATTGCTGAAGTGTGCTGAGACAGAAATCAGCAGACAAATCACAGACATCTTCAACGGCATCATACATACAGGGCTTCCAGATAGGTGGACATACAATAGAGTCATACCTCTACATAAGGCAGGAAGCAGACAGGATCCAGGGAACTATATGACGATAATGGTGAGCTCCATTTTCGCGAAATGGTTTGGAAAAGCACTAGATAACAAATTAAAGAAATGGGCAGAAGAAGGAAACATGAGAGCACAAGGGCAAGCAGGATTCAGGCCGGAACACTCAACCACCGATCACTTGGTGACTCTTCGGTATTAATAGAGCAGAACAAAGCACATGGAAGGAAGATCATCTGTTGTTTTGTAGATTTCAGAAAAGCATTCGACACAGTTCCGAGGGAGAAGCTATTAAAAAGATTGATAGACATGCAGACCCCGATAAACATGGATGGTTCGATTGCAAGATTATACCATAAGGTATATGCTAATATGGAACAGGAAGGACAACCGATAATCTGTGACACAGGCGTAAAACAGGGCTGCCCGTTATCTCCAACTCTGTTTGGAATATACATAGATGCTTTGCAGGGGTACATAGCAGAACAGCAAGGGGACGAATATGCCCCCACATTAGGAGACACGAAAGTACCAATAATGCTATACGCGGATGATCTAAGCACGATGGCCACAAAAAACAAAGGGATGCATAAACTGTTAAAAATTCTAGAATAATTCTGTGAAGAAACAGGGCTGACCGTGAATCTGGCAAAAACCAAGATAGTCATATTTGGTCATAAGAACAGACATAGACCCTTCAGATATAAGGAAAAAGACATAGAGGAAGCAACGGAATACAGATATCTAGGGTATGATGCACATGGTACAGGGAAATGGGCCAAAGGAGCTGACGCCAGGTTCCAATCAGCTATACGGAGTTACTTCAACATGAAGAACTTTTGCAACAGAAGCAGAATAATTGACTGGGACATCAAGTGCAGTGGTAGCCACCGCCCAGCTGTACGGGGCAGAAGCATGGGGGCCAGGCCTAGCAGACAGAAATTGGGAAAAACAGGAAGGAATTCTTAGGCAATGGCACAGACAGGAATTCAGGGTAAGGACAAATACGCCACTAACAATCATGGTCCTCGAAACAGGGCAAAAACCAATGGAGGTGAGAGCATGGGAGAGAACCATAAGGTACCTGATCAGGGACAATGCAGGAGACATTCAAGGAAAATTGTCCAATATTGCAATTACCGAATCAGCAAAATCACACATCCTCACAGGAAGTGGATGGTTTAAAGATGTGGCAATTTGGACCAGAGAAATGGGATTAAATTTGAGCGACCTAATTGAAGAGGGGCGGTGGAATGAGGAATGGGCAGACAGAGCCACAAGAGCGTGGCTGCAAAGACACACAGGTCCCAAGACAGCCTGGCTCATGCAGGTTTTCAACCCAGATCAGCAAATAGGACACCAGATGTATCGGGATAACACACTGGGAGTCATGATCTAAGAATCGAAAAGGACAGGTGGGGAGGGATAGACAAGGAGGACAGGATATGCAGAATCTGTGACGATGGGGAAATAGAGGATGAGAACCATATGATTAACGATTGCCTGATCTACGGAGACATCAGAGACAAGTACAGGAGTATAAGATGGGGAGAACCGGTCTACATTCTGATGACGATAACAGAATCGCTTCGGGATTTGGCAGACGCGATTCAGAGAATGTTGACAAGACATAAAGAAGTACACAGTGAAAGAGGATTCGTAATATGATCCGTACAAAACGGGTCATAAAACCCCATACAAAATGATCAGCTAAAAGATGATTGATAACGGCGCATCACTGCACGGCCATGAAGCCGAGATAAAGCGGGATGCTGATATTAAAAGAAAAAGTCAGCCTTCAGAAAAGGCTACATAATAACAGCGTGATGTGCTAGTAGCACCCTTTTAGGGAGCTCGCCCATGCTACACAAGTCCAGGGGCCTCGCGGCACAAGGGACATTAATGTATTCTATTCTATTCATATCTGGATCCTTTGACAGATCATCTCAGAAATGGACATTTTTGGATTTCGGATCCATGTTCTGCTCTTGACAAAGAAGGTTAGCAAAATTGCCAAAATGAATGAAATCAGAGTTTGAAGAGGCAATTGAACGTAATTGATCGATCCAGGCAGATTTTTTAGAAGGATTGAACTTGGCGAAGTGTTGGAGAATGGCTAGATTAGATCCATTTAGGGTAATTTGGGGAGCCATAGGAAAGACATAAAGGCAGACAAAAAGATCAAGAGAAAACAACGAAGGAAAAGCAAGGAGGCAAATTTCAGTCAAAGGAAAAGGCAAAAAACAGGGGACAAGTTTTAATTGATACTTTGGTCAAGAAAAGTCAAGCCTGTTTCTAAGGGACCGAAACCCCCAAGTCATCCAGGCCAAGATCAAAGCCAGAGCCATTAGATATCATCAATCATTCCAAGTATATCTTAACAAAGATTTTCTCTTTTGTCCCGTCACAATTCACGAAAAAGATACTAGTGGCCGAAATATTCATAAAGTCAATGAAATCTTGAAGCCAAGAATGGATGATTTCTGCCTCAAATTCTTCAGTGCTTGGCACAAATGAGTATTCGGGAGTGAAGAGGATATCTGAAAAAAAACTTTTATAGATAAGATTATTCCACAAATCAGAAAAGTAGCCCTGAAGATAACCACAAATCAATCTCTGTCCCTATTTGAGTTTTGTAAAAAAAAATTATATCGATATAATGGTCAAAGGACTAGGAGAGCAAATTTGCCGGCCTTCTACATAGCCAACAAATATAATTGACAAGTTTTTTGCTCAAGCACCAAAAAATTCACCAATTTTACCAAGTTTGAATCGAATAGGACAAACAAATCAAGAAAGAAGGTGCGCATTTTTGACGTGTCTAGAAATTAACACACAACCGTCAACATTCAACTTGCGGTACCCAACTTAGAACATGCAGATAAACAGTACCACAGTATAATCAGCAGCTTTAGAGGCGTCCGTTCAAAATGGGCAAAACCCACAAAAATAGAAATCGAGATACACCTCATCCTTGCTTTGCCTTGCATGATCAAAGGCGCTCCAGATCCAGGAAACAATGATGTAGGATCTGATTGGAGCGCCAATTTTAATGCAGCCACTGCCAGGCACCGACATTTGCCAGAAGAGAAACAAAACGTGGCACCAAGAAGGCGATTTTGATTGGGACGCAGAAAATTTGGCAAGACCATGAACAAAAATGAAAAATTCGAGAATGCTTTATATCTAACATATATATGTTCTTATAAGGATCGGCGCTATCGGACCGTCGGTGCGAGATCCTACGATCTAGGTTGCTTTGAAATATATCATACGACCCTGATCTCTTCGGAGTTTCTATGCAAATTATATGTAGTCGATCCTATAGTCCACATTGATTTGATCTTGATCGTCAATCTGAGATCCGATGGCTCAGGTTGCTTTGGGATACATCCTACAGCCCAGATGGCTTGGGAGTTTCTATATGACACATCCTATGGTCTACATTGATTTGATCCTATCCTACGGTTCAAATGGCTTGGAAGTTTATATGAAATTGATCGTATAGTCCATGTTGTTCTTGATCCTGATCGTCGATCCAAGATCCTAGGGCTCACATCGCTTTAGATATATTCTATGTGATCCTACGGTTCAGATTGATACACATCCTTAGTCCAAGATCCTACAGCTCATGTTGCATGCTCGGCCTTTAAGGAGAGGCTTTTAAAAAAATTTGGTCATTGCTCCCCGAGCCCACCACTCTAAGCACTAGACCAAGCATTATTTCATTGAAAATTTTGATATTTTAAATATACTTAAGGGTAAAGACGTAATTAAGACAAAGTAGAGTAGAATGTTCTAGAAAATTCTAGAAAGCTCTAGAATATTCTAGAAAGTTTTAGAACATAAGGGAATCTGGAGGAATCTAAGCAAATATAAGAGAATCTAGAAGGAAATTTTCTAGAAAGTTCCAAAATGTTTTAGAATATAAGAGAATCTAGAAGGAATTCTTATAGAAAGTTCCATAATGTTGTAGAAAGTTCTAGACTAAAAGGAAAATGGAATCCTTCCAAAAAGTTCCAAATTATTCTCTTAAGTTCTAGAAAGTTCTAGAATATAATGGAATCTACGAGAATATAAGGGACTTTATGGGAATGTAAAGGAATTTAAGGAAATACTTCCAAAAAGTTCAAGGATATTCTGAAAGTTTCAGAATGTTCCTAAAAGTTCTAGAATATACTGGAAAGTTCTAGAATATAAAGGAGCCTAGGAGAATCTAAGAAACTCTCATAAAATGTAAGGGAATCTAAGAAAATATCCATAAGTCTAAGGGAATCTCTTAAAATCTAGGGAAATTAAAGGAATCTTCATAAAATCTATGGGAATCTAAGGGAATCTTGATGACATCGTACGTATCTAGATGAATGTTCATAGAATCTATTTGAATTTCATATAATGTAAGGAAACCTAGGGCAATCTCATAAAATCTAAGGGAGTCTAAAGGAATCTAAAAGAATCTCAATGAATCTTGATAAAATCTTACAGAACCCAGGGGAATCTTAGAGAATCTCATAAAATCAAAGAAAATCTAAGGGAATTCATAGAATATAAGGGATCTTATAAAAGCTAAAGTAATCTAAGGGAATCTAGAGGGGTTTAACGTAATTTCCATAAAATTTTTGAAAATCTAGAAGAATTTTGATGGAATCTTAGAGAATATAAAAAAACTTTAAAAAATGTAAGAAATCTAAGGGAATCTCATAAAATCTAAGGAAATCTAAGGGAACCAAAGGGAATCTTCAAAAAAATTTAGAGAATCTAGGGGAATCTCCATAGAATGTAAGACAATTTCATGAAATCTAAGGGAAATCTAAGGGAATTTACGGGGATCTTCTTAAGATCTTTGAGAATCTAGTGGAATCTTGACGTCGGTCCAAACTTGCATAGTAGCAACTTGTGCCGCAAGACATATATAAGTAACATGCGATGTATTCTAGATTGTTTTGGAATGTTTTAGGAAGTTCTAGATGCTCACGGACTCAATCGAAAATAAAAAGTTCTTTTGACTGGGGTGTTCTAGAATATTCTAGAAAGCTCTAGATAGTTCTGGAATGTTCTTGATTGTTCTAGATTATTGTACATAGTCGTGGATAAGCACCTAAAAATAGAATTTATTTTTTTTTTGAAAAATTGTGAAACTCAAAATAAAATGTTCTATAATGTTTAAGATAGTTTTAGAAAATTCTCTAATATTCTAGATGCGCATGGGTAAGAGCACCTCAATTGAAAAATAGAAAGTTAATCAAAAATATTGCAAAGAGCCAAATAAAATATTTTGGAATGTATGTTCCAAACGCTTATGGATAAGCACCTCAGTCTAAAAATAGAAATTTTCTTGGAACTTTGCAAAGAGCCAAAATAGAATGTTCTAGAATGTTTTACATGCTCATCAGTAAGCACATCAGTCTAAAAATAGAAAGTTTTTCTGAAATTCAGAAAGATAGATAGATAGATAGATAGTATTTTAACGTCACGCCACTAGGCAGCATCCAACTGGACATGTGACCACACACCACACCACATTGCTTGGTTGGGCCCTGCCCCCAACCACTTTACATTGCGTCTGTGGGTTTTGACACCCAACAGTTCAGAGTGCGATTCTGGGCGGTCTCGAACTCGAGACCTATAGTTGCATCTCAATCTAAAAATAGAAACTTTATCAGACCAGAATCAGAGATGTTGCAAAGAGTAAAAATAGAATATACTTGAATGTTTTGGATTCAAAAATATTGCAAAAAACTAAAATAGAATGCTCTTGGATGTTCTAAAATATTCCAGACATATAGATAAGCACTTCAGGAGATGCAAATAGAATCTTGAAGAATCTCACAGAATCTCAGGAGAATCTTAAAAAATGTATAGAATCTCAGAAGAATCTTGAAGAATCTAGGCACGACAGGAACTTGCACCGTAGAAACATACTAAAACTAGAAAAATGCATCGTAGGACGTACCAATGTAGTACCGTACCTCCCCTACCGTACGTGTACAGTACTATGCAACGTACAGTACGGGGTAACATACGATGGCCTATCTAACGTACAAACGTACGTCAAAAGTTGTTGTTTAAAGTACAGCGACGGTACGTATGGTACCATAAAATACGTACAATACGTACATCAACCAAAAAATTATTTTTTTTTTTTTTGAAAAGTACTTGTACCGTACCTATAAAGTATATATCGTACATGTACCATACCTATAAACTACGTACCGTACGCGTACGCAAACAACAAACCAAAAAAAAAAAATCTTATTTGATGCATAAAATGAATAAGTACGTACAGTACGTATGGGTACGGTACCTTAAGTACTGAAAACATAACATATGCATATGTAACCTACACTGCGTAAGACGCGATCTGAGAAGTTGGATCTGGTGGCCCATCTCATCCATCCATTTGTTCACAAATATCGCACATGCATTCATGCAAAAAAGAGGTGCATTTTTCAATATAAGGGGGCCATCCACATGAGGATGGGCATTCCAATTCACGGCTAGAATGTTCTAGAATTCTTTAGAAAGTTTCAGAATGTCCCAAATAATTCTGAAATGTTCAAAAAAGTTCAGGAGTCTACTAGATTGCTCTTAACAGGATTGCGTATTAAACGGGAGCAAATCATCGAAACGAGAGCGAAAGGAATATTCCTCAAAGATTCCCTTTTTTTTTTTACAAAAAGGGGGTAAAACGAGGTTAAAAAAAAAGATGCATGAAATTCTATTTTGACCCCCACCCAAAGTGACTATTTTTTTTGTGCAACGAAAGAATTGACTTTTTTAAAGTGTCACTTTTCTTAGCAAATAGAATGTCCTTGAAGTATATTTTATGAGAGAAACTCTAATTTCAGAGGATAAAATATTTAACAAAACATTGAAGTAAGTCCGTAACTGAAACTGTAGTATTCTCAAAATTTGAAGATAGAACTTCATATTCACATGCAAAATTTACAGTCTTTTTCTAAGACTCAGTTATGTACAAAAGTGAGGAGTGATGAGAGAGGGATCCAGGACGTCATCATGTTCATTTATGCCATCCTCATCACCTTCACTTTTTTCACTGTCACTAGAGGAAATGCTTGAGTTATCTTCCTCATCACTATCAACAGATGGTGAAGCATTTCCACCACCTTCTTCATCCTCTTCTTCGTAATTACAAGCTTTTTTAAAAAATTGATAGTCCTCTGGCGTAGATTTCAATTTAAAATCATAGCACAATATAGTCACGTCATTAAGGATCAGCTCATCCCTACAACCCACCTTCTTGGACTTTCTCCCTTTTCCTTGACTTCTCATTTCTAACTCATATCTACCTTCAAAAGCATTTTCTGAGCGTGTTGCAAGCCAATGAATCTTGAGTTTAGTGACTAAGCCTTCCTCCTTGACTGTGTCAAGCACTTTTAGTATCCAGAAAGTCGACCTTTGTCATCCTCCTTAGTTGGAAGAGCAATTAGCATACCCTTGGTAATTTCTGTGATATTACCTTGAGGCTCATTCCTGCGTCTTGGTCCGAGGTACATGACTCGATCCTCGTCTTCTTCTACTGCAGGTGCTAATGTAGCATTGCTTGGACCTGCTTGGTGCTGGGGTTGATGGAAGGTGTTAGGCCATTGAAATGGTTCTTGCAACTGTCTTAGAGCTATATTTTTCACAACAATTTTCTGTTCGAGAAAGAAATTACTCCACCACATCTGATCTTCTTCTAAGAAGTACTTAAAGCCTGAAGAAATTCCATTTTCAATGGCTTTCAAAGATGACTCTGGGGTACTTTTCTTCTGCTTGGACTCCTTAGGATTTTTGAGAGGAAGTTGCTCAGCACGTTCTATGAAGGAAGTGTCTGGAATATATTTAAGGAAGCGTAGTCCCTTTGGTGGACTCCAGTCCTTAGTTGTGGTATACTTCTTCCCCTGTAAGAAACTTTGACCATCCTTCAAGTAGAACTTGATGTGATGTTGAAAGGTGAGATCATTCAATTTGTTCACAGCTTGTTCTCTGTCTGAACGTTGAGAGAAAATAAACTCTCTAAAATCAGCAGTCTCTTTAAGAAGATCGATCACTGGAGTGGGAGTGTAAGAATCTTCAATAATTCGAACTAAAGTAGGAAGAGAGAAAGCCTTCTTCCTTCTGAGGCGCACAAAAAATCTGTTGAACATTTGGTCAATTTGATCATGAGTGTGGCCTACAAGTAAGAAACCCAGCTTCACTTTTCTAAAGATCCCTAGCTCCACTACATGGCACAGTACGCAAAGAGTGTTTGATTCTTGTTCTCCCTTGTAGTATTGTCAAGTTGCAGGTAAAGCACTGGTGGTAATTGCTCTTGCTCGCACAAGGCCTTGTTAAGAATTGTAATTGTGAGGTTCGAGTCACCATGCAAGTTTGGATACGTCAAAAATACTTTGCACTTTAGACTTCCTTTGAAGACCATAGCTCCTACAAGGTGGACCTTAACAAAACATTCCTCTGGCACATCTTTAGGAATGTTCAAGAAAATGCTTGGTAGAGTTTTTTCTGGTCCATTCCATCAATCACAACAGACATATATTGCAGTGGACGTTCAAGAGCTTTTTTTCTGTGTTTGGCAAGCTTTCTTCTCTCTGCTGCTTGTTGTTCACGATGTCTGGCAAGGTTCTATTGCACAATATCTGTAGACGAAATCAGGTCAAAGCATTTTCTTTAAAACAAGTGAGAGATTGGTGAACATGAGCTTACTTCTTTTCGACCCTGTGGTTTGCGGTTTCCGTTGACTCTTTAATTACGCACACCTTGAGCAAACGGACATTCTATGTCTCCCGGGAATTTTCACTAAACCGAATTCACTTTTCCACGATCACGGTGAAGTGTGAGTAAGAGATGTCTTTCAAGCTGAGTGCAAGTCTCTTTGTACTCATTAAAAACATCCTTTTTGGTGATGTTATCGGTTAAATGATACATGTTGTTGTTAGGGACTTCTCACATGTTTCTCTAAAATATTTCTCCATCCATGACACAAAGAAAGAAGGGCATGCATGGTTACAACTCCTTGGTCCACAATGATGATCAATTGCTGGATTTTTGTCCAGTCTTTTGTGTATTCTAGACATTCTGGTGGACCCTAAACGGTGGACAACCATAAAGCATTTCTGACAAACTTCTTGACGGTTAATGTAGTGCAAGAAGGTGTTGCGGTCTGGTCTTACATGATAGGCCAAGTAGGCATTCTGGTCAGCCAATGTCATTGAACTGTAGTGGTCTCTAATTGCTCGTAATTTAGCCATGTTAAATTTGTTGATGCAACCCGACGAGCAGCATTTACTTCTTAAAAGTCTTCTCATTTTATGCTCGTCCATAAGGTTTCTTCTTCTTACAGAGGAGGATGCTCTCAAACCAAAATCCACCTTGAATTTCTTGGTGGACTGGCTAGAGAATGTGTAATCTCGTTGCACTTCGTTGGTGTCTTCATCTTCTGAAGAGAGTTCTACTCTGGGGGTGACCTCCTCTACCCTTAGTGGTGTGCTTGTAGAGGAGAACAAACCAAGTGAAGCTGTACCCGGATAAGGCGGAGGTACAGTGATTGAATGAAGGAGATGGGCCACCATATGATGTGCCAGCGAAAGTTGTTGTAGCTTCTTCACAAGGAGTTCGTTCAAACATGTCTCTTAGAGCAGACTAAAATTCTGCAAACCCATGTGTCACCACGGTTGTGTGAAGAGGAGTAGATGTTGCAAGGTCGTGGTGGGAGAAGCTGTGGTGAATCTCGCAGTCTTCAGAACGTGCTGTATTCCTTGTTTGTGTAAGTGAAGATGGAGAAACTACAAATGGTTGAGGTAGTCTGTTTCGAAAAATTTTCTAAGGTCGAGCATTTGTAGTGTCGGGGGATGGTACATATGGTGGTGGAAGATTGCTACGTGCAACAGGTGAGGGTTGGAAAGGTGGTGGCAGCCGGTTTCCTACTGGACTTGGAGAGGGTTGGAAAGGTGGTGGCAGTCTACTAGTTACTGGACTCGGGGTGTCTTCGAGAAGCAACAAAGACCTTGTCGAGGTAGGTGTTGAAGAAGCGTCTCCGTCTTGTGTTCCATCTAAAGTAGAGGTACTTGGGCAAACAAATGGTGGTGGAAGTTTGTTCACGAAGCGGTTAACCATGTTAAACAACTGCAAAAAATTGTGGACTTGTTACTAACTCACAAGTCGATTGGACTAATGATATTAGAGAATACAAATGCTATTCTGGAATACTAATTTGTGTGCGGCAAGATTTGTGTGGTGTGCATAAATGCTATTCGTATCTGATTTGCCCCGAAAGTGTTTGGACAAGGCGTATTCGCATCACATAGAAAAACACAACCGACGGTGGCCTACCTTTAAAAGGAAAAATTGAGCGCCTCATTTGCATTATTCCGCTTCTGGAGATTTAGTCGCCCGGCCCGGCGCCTTCGATCTATATTGATTTGTTGTATTCGATTTACATAGCGAAAATAATGGACGGTAAGCAATTAAAGTACATAGTACGTCTTCGTGTGTGTTTCGATTTGCTTTTCGTAGAATACACTTTGAAAGTGTATTCGGAATACACTTTGCTTTGGCGGAGTGCAAAGTGTATTCCAATAAGTGCAAAGTGTGTATACGGAATACACTTTGCTGGGCAAAGTGTATTCTGGGCAAAGTGAGGAATGCGGCAGGCAAAGTGTATTCGAATCGCCCTTTGCAGCGAACTTCGTGCGAGGAAGGCAGAGCGTATCCGGAATACACTTTGCACTCCGCCAGTGAGCAAAGTGTATTAATACACTTTGCACTTAGGCAGAAGCTGAAAGTGTATTCTGGAATACACTTGGCTTATCTTCTTGAAAACACTTGTTTTTTTGCACCTAAACACACCACTTTTTAGCGGAAACAGACCACTTTTTAAGTTAAATATAGCACTTTTTTTAGTCCAATTAAGGCATAAAAAATTGTGTTGGAGCGACAATATTTAGGCTTGTTTTCCTGTTTTTTGCTGGCGTTTAGGGCACAAGATTAGTAAATCTTATTCTGGAATACAGCTTCCGTCCCATTTCCTGTCTTAACATTGTTATTTTAAACGTTTCAGTGGCAGGGAGGAAGGAAGCAAAAAAGCACCAAAGAAAACTCTGAAACTTAGGCGCCCACACCCTCAAAGAAAACAGCTGACACGGACGAGCCTGCAATATACGAAAACTTCCAAACGCAGTGGTTCGTAACCAGGGGTGCGGACGGAAAATACAAAGACTAATCGACGTTTTTCAGACGTTGTAAAAGTCTTTGGGAACAAAAAAATGCCGACACCGAGTTCGTTAACCTCGGGACAATAAAAGAGGTCTCAGAGGTTGCCGGACAAGGAGGTCAGACGGGGAGGATATCCTTCAAAACCTCCCAAGGCTTCATTCTTGTAGATATCGCATTCTTTAGAATTGTCAGTGTGCAACCACAGACACTGTACAAATTCTTTTCTCACTACCGGACCAAACATAGCCTGTGTTCACTAATTAGACAGGTTTGTTCGAGTACAAGCGAGGACTTTTCTGTCAGTGAGTCCGAGTGTTCAGATGCAAGCAGATCAGGATCATCACCTTCTGCTAGTACTTCCGGGGGGTCATCAGATGGAGGGTCGCAAGAACAAGAAGAGGAAGTTCCCCCAGTGCCGCCAAAGAAACTTAGCAGGCCAAGAGCCACCATAGCCGCTAAGGAACCAAAAAAGCGGAAGGTACAGCAGCTTGAAGTGGCAGAAATTCTCGAAGAACAACCAAAAACGAAGAAGGAAAAGGGCAAGGCACCTGGGGTGGCCATTAAAGAAAAAAAGGTGGACAAGACCTCAGAGAGGATGGAAGAAATTAATCAGAACAAGTATGTGCAAGGTGTAATATACTTGCCAGTAACTTCCATGAGGTTGCCACCGAAGAATGCAGATGGTGAGCGCCCCCTTCAGGTTCGCAAAATCTATGCTGACCACTTAAGAAATCTGAAGGACAGAATAAGGAGCAATCCCAATGCCCATGTTGCTCCAATTGTTGTTCTTGTTGACAGATCCTAGTGCATGGACCCCAAGGACTACGACAGAGAAAAAGCAGACACCTACATGCACTATGTCCTTGGGGGAAACCACAGTTTCAAAGCAAGGAGGCAGTTGTACAAGGAGAAACACAATCCAAGATATCTCTCTGTGCTCTGCGCTGTTTACTGTGGCCTGACAGACGAAGAAGCCAAAATCGTTGCCAACACGCACAATGCTGACAATGAATATAAGCTTAAAATGAGTTTCGTGGACAAAATCAGGTTCATGCACAGGGAATATGTAATATTTAAAGAAAAATATGGAGATGATTTGAAGAAACCACAATACTCTCTGGAACTGAAAGAAGCGTGTGCTGTGTAGTGCTACGACGAGGCTAATAAACGGCAGTCTCTAATACCACATGACAACTGGTTCCAACTAGCCTTTAGAGACGGCAGAGTAAGTTTTGTATTCTGGAATATACCTGCAACTTTCCCACTGACATCGCTTTTTTTTCTGCAGATTTGGGACCTTCGAAACGAAATCTTCACCATGTTCGAGCGTGGTGATTTGAAAAGCAAAGGAAAGGTCTCGGAAAAGAAAAAAGGATCCGACGTCCCCAAAAAGGAAATGACTATAACTGTTTGGCGAGAAATGCAGGGCTTCACAGATATGGATATACTAGAAAGGCTACTGCAAAAGGTTGTTGATAAGGAGTTTACACTAGAAGAAATGTCCAAGGAGCTCCACAAGTAAGAATGCCGCTTTGGGTTTGTTGTTTGTTAGGAAGAAGTGTTTTCCTACTACACTGTGGCTCACACACGAAAGACAATGTGTATTCCGGAATACACTTTGGCCCAGTCGAAGGAGACAAAGTGTATTCCGGAATACACTTTGGCCCTCACGTAAGAGACAAAATGTCTTCCAGAATACACTTTGCCTTACAGTGTAAGGGCCGAAGTGTATTCCGGAATATACTTTGCCTTACAGTGTAAGGCCGAAGTGTATTCCGGAATACAATTTGCCTTACAGTGTGAGGGCCGAAGTGTATTCTGGAATACACTTTATGTTACTGTCTTAAAATGATTCATTCTTGTTGCTTTTTTTTTAGTTTTGCTCCTTCTAACGTTCGTACTATATTACAGCCAGAAAAATGTCATCACATGTCAAACATGCTTAATGGAGCAGTTAAATGTGCAAAGAGCTTTACCCTATAGCAACCTCGGACGACAGGATTGTCCAATATGCGCCAAATTTTGAAGGCTGGGTATGATGAATTGTTTTTCAAATCGTTGTTCTTCGTGTTACTAAGATGTTTCTTCTTGCAGAGCAAAAAGAAAAACAAGGATCTGCCGGAGGGTTTCATGCATCTGGTCAGGACAGCGCGCGAAGAGAGGACGCTGGCGGACAGACGTGTTTTGGACACTGAGCCCTCCGATTATGAACGGTTTACAATGTACGATCAAAATAACATGTTCTGTATAGTACACGGTGACTGCACCAAACTAGCCGAATCAATAAAGCCCCAGGATTTTACCTTGGTAATTGCTGACCTTCCATATGGGTTTAAGCTGAAAGACAGCCGCTACGACGGCCAGCCATGAGTTTAATGCTTTCGTCGACGGTATAAAGCAAATTACCACGGCAAAACATTGGAGGCTGGTTGTATTTCACTCTAGCATGCAGTCCGGCCTTGTGGAAGCCAGCTTTAAGAATCATTTTGGTTCGCCTGCGCAAGCTGGTTATGAAAATCTTGTTTGGTAAGCACTTATTCTGGAAAACACAAGTCCTCTTGTTTTTATTACCTTCTATTTTTTGTAGTTACAGCTGTAGCATTTTCAAATTCTTGTTAGGAGTTTCTATTCCGGAATACGTTTCTTTTGGCTGTACTTAAATCCTTTTTTAAAAAATTGTTCCTTAGGTATAAAACAAATATTAATTACCATGGTGGAGGCCCGCGACTGCTGAGTAAGGTCGAATATCTCCATGTGGCTTATTGGAGTTTCGATGGGAAACGTACAATGGAACACTTCAACACAGCGGCTTGCCAGAACTTTTCAAACGTGTTGGAGTTTCCAAATGTTTGCGTGAAGGCTGCAGGACCCTAGTGCACAAGGAAGAATAGTGAATCACTACCAAAAGCCACAGAAGCTGATTAACCATCTTCTGGACATGTTTTCACGTCCAGGAGATTGGGTGCTCGACGCATTTTCTGGCTCTGGTACACCTATTGCTTGTGCACTTAAGAAGGGCCGAAATTGTGTAGCTGTTGACATTGATAAGGAGGTCGCATAGTTCATCAAGATGAGACTTTACGCCTTACCAACTTTACCGCAGGCGAGAATCAAGAGTTGGGGGAAAGTCTAATTTCGATTTTGCTAAGATGACATCTTGGAGATGACCTCCTTTCACAAGCTCTTTGGAAGACGAAGCTACATTTGCAAAGCTTAAGGAAGTTGCTCTAGCTACAATACCTGAAGCAGCCACCAACACAGAAAAGCCTAAGTCACCAGAGAAAGGTGAAACAAAAGAGACTGATCAAGCTGAGAGCAGCAAGAAGAATGAAGAAGACTTTAATTTAGATCTCTGACGGATTTTTGTTGTGGCTACTGATTGACATCTATTATTTATTGCCATTATTGGCCATTATTGATATAACACAAAAACAGTAATGAAATTATTATTATTATGTTTACTAAATTTGTGTTTTTTGTACATCCACCTCTATAAAATTACGTGCTCATGTCTCAATTCTGCTATTTTCACGTAAAGAATATCCCAAAAATAGGCCCAAAAAAAACTGATACTCCTGAAACTTTAAACCTCTCTTAAAAAAGCCTAATTTTTGAAGTGACGTGTTTTTTCTAAAGGAATCTTTGAAACGGGAGTGCTGCAACACTCCCGTTTAATTTGCAACAGTGTTTCTTGAAAATTCTAGAATAATCCAAAAAGTTCTAGAATGTCTTAGAACATTCAAGAAAGTTCTAGAATGTTCGAATGCTCCAAAAAGTTGTAGAATCTTCTATAGAAGATTCTAGAATCCTCTAGATTTTCTAGAAATTTCTAGAATCTTCTAAAAAAACTTAGAATTCTCTAGAAAGTTCTAAAGGTTTCTAGATAGTTCTACAATGTTCTAAAAGTTATGATTTCATAAAATCTAAGGGAATCTAAAGATGTCTCATAAAATCTAAGGGAATTTAAGAAAACCTAAGGGCATTCTTATAAAACCTAAGGGGATCTAGGGGCATCCTCATAAAACCTAAGGGAATTTAGAAAAGCCTAATAAAATCTAATGGAATCTTGAAGAATCTAGAGCACCTTTCATTGAATCTAAGGGAACCTATATAGAGTCTAACAGAATCTCATAAAATCTAAGCGTATCTTCACAAAATCTTGGAGAACCTAGAGGAATCTCATAAAATCTAAAGGAATCAAGGAAATCTCATAAAATCTTCGAGAACTTGGGCAATCTTGATGGAATCTTGAATCTAATAGAATCTACATAGAATCTTAAGGAACCTAAAGCAATCCTAGGATAACCTTTGAAAATCTAGGAGAATCTTAAGAGAATCTTTAGAAATCTAGGAGAATCTCAAGAGAATCTTAGGGGATTCCAAAAAAATCTATTGTACCGTAGAAACATGCAAAAACTGGAACTTGTGCCATAGGACATATTAAATAACTTGTTTATATATAGTGATAGAGGGACTCCAAACGTTTTATATTTTCGTGCAATTGCCAAAATGCCCCTAGTTTTGGGGGATTTTTAACGCCTCTAGTTTTTGGGTATTTTTATCGAAATAATCGTAATTTTTTGCGATGCATTGTAGAGGAGGATGAGGTTTTCTTATCAAAGTTAATCTGAACTGAAGTCCAAAATCACAAAATGACACAAAAATTTATAAGGATTTAGAAGGGATTTAGGAGACCATAACTTAAAAACTCCGACTCTAGTTCAGGTAATCTTAACTTTTTATCCTAAGTTGATCCACATCCATTTTTTACTTAACAGATAAGTTTTCATTCAACTCCCTATAAAGGACGTAATAATTATTATTTTAGATAATTATTACGTTCTGTCTTTTCTTTGATCCACTGCTGTTTTCACCCCTATCATAAGTTGATCTGCATCCAAAGATTTTTTACTTATCAAAGCAATCTTTATTCCAATCTTTATCACTTAAGTGTTACAATTTCTTCTCATACAAAGAAAGCAAGGAACCGGGGCCAAAGGCAAGTGTCATGCAGGATTATTTGGTATTTTCTATGGCAGAAATCTTAGCAAGGCAGTTTCAGGTTTTGCAAGCTAAGCTCTCAAGCAAGGGAACACTTTCCAACAGAGTTACGAGACTTCTATTTGCAGTTTCATAATTCTATATTCCAATCAATCGAGAATTGAGAAAGGAAAGGAAATTATGGTTCAACACTCGAAGTGGTTTGGCAAGCACGGCTGGCTGATTTTACTATCTATATGCTTCAGTCTTCCAAAAGTCTTCATTTTCAGCAGTGTTACTTCATTATCAGGAGGGCTGTTAAAACTATGCTGACATGTATGATGATGTCATACCACTGGGTTACCACTTGCTGCTGACATCAATTATTTGCTTCACTAACTGTTAGGCGCTTTTTTCCTGTTTTAACTTTCTTTCTTCACCTGTATAGAGAGCTAGAGTTCATCAATATTCATGCCATAGCCATAAGAAGTTGCGCATAACCAATTGTGTTGAAAAAGGAACTTCAAATTCTAGTAACCAAATGCATCCAGATATGCCAATTACTCCGAGCAATATAACCAAATTATTTCCATCTTATGTACATAGAAGAAACCCATGCCTGATCTGTAGTGAAATTTATAAATGCAAGTCTCAAATAGATATAGGCACCCCTCCAATTGGGGTTTCACGCTATACAAATTCCATAGAAATATGACAGCCCTAACTTGTGTAACCCGCCCCATACGTTATACAAACGAATATGAGCTCACTTAGTATGTTTTAGCCTCCACGTTGTTTTCCCTCTGAGGATTTCTCGCCCATTGTTTTGCATCTTCAACAAATGTGTATAATGAAAAACTTCACCTGCCATAACAGTAGTAGTAATATCCCCAGATACTGCATCTAGAATATCCCCATCTGTCATATCTGGACTGGCCAAAGATGTAATTACATCAGAAGCAGAAACCTCTCTCCTGTATTCCAGGACCATGCTCGCTAATTCAGATGCAACTAATAGTGTTTGTGGCATGCTCTGCACATGTAACACGTCAACAAATTGTAACAGCTAGCACAGCCTTCCAGTGCAAATAATATGCAACAGTGAAGATAAGCTATTACCTCTAGGACCCAGCCTATATACTTCACGTTGTTAACATGTTCATTCATGTCCACATCATGAAGACGAGGCTGCAAAAGAAGCCAAGAAAACTAGCATGAAACCTGTATCCAGAGCTGTTACTTTCTGGCCCAAAAGAGTTCCTAGATATTAATAGAGGCTTCTGTAGATTATTTTTCTACCGAAGTATTTTACATATTAAAATTCATTAACTTTGTCCAAGGATTACTAATGACCTTCAACTTACTGCAATATTTGGCCGAATATGTGGTGCATCATCATCAAGCTTTCTAATCTTCTCATACGAATCATCTTCAATAACACAACGCTTTAAATAGTATGGAGATATCTCTGCTTGCACATCCTCCGGTATCCTTGCGAGCCTTCTGGTATCTTTGTTCATCATTGCCCACGTGCTGCAACACCAGTCAGCAACAGTTACTATGTAGTTAGCGCAGATTGGACCAACTGAAGGAATGTGGTCATTGTAATGCAAAAAGCTCATAATCCATACACTCTGGCAATTAAGCATTGTTTTGATTATAATGAAGAATGCCTATGGAGCAATAAAAAATAGCATTATGACACTGAGTGTCAGAAAAACCAACTCATGGACATCCATAAAGAGAGCATAGTTCAAGACATTATATAAGGAATTAAGTATTTGTGAAACCATACCATACCTTGTAGCACGGCATAGGACCTCACCAGTGGCATAATCCCGAACAAGAAAATCACGCGTTATAAAGTTTTTACTTCCACCGTTAATCCAGGAATCTATTTGCACAACATCCCCCCTATTCATGGACAAGTACGGTTATATAATATAGCTGACATTCTGAAACAACGGGCCTAGATGTCCATACCAAATTGGATAATGGTCCACTTGAATATGCATCCTAGTAACCACCCATATCAATCCATGTCGAATCATCGCATTCGTTGCCCCCATGCCATCACCCACGAAATCTGACATGCCAACATGGTTCAATGCTGTTTCCTAAAGAAGCAACAAAAGCTATCAATTTGAAACTTACATAATAGAAAAACAGAACATATTGCATCTAGTCATCAATTGCATTGCTCAACATAAAGCATCATAAACTTCAAAATTATAAACTTCGTCATTCGTATTACTCGCTGCCACATATTTTCTTTCTAGTTACGAACCTTAACCATGATAAAGATCCCTAGTTTGCTAACTTATCCTTGTGAAACGTCTGTAGATATTTACATACCTGAAAAAGATTTGTCAATGTCTCTATGGATGCCATCTTATCAAATCCAACCTCGTATGATCGTATAGGAAAAGTTTGTCTATAGACGAGGTCATTCTCCACCAACGTCCCTGTTCCCAAAGGATCCATCAACACGTCAATCCTTTCAGAACCATCTTTATTATACAGAATATCTTCCAGAATCTTTTTCTGCTCAACAGCCATAATAGCCGATGCAATCAACGGAATAATATTTCCAAAACTCGTACTATCCTCTTGAAAAAGCATAGCCATGGAGCTGCTACTAATTACATCATTTTGTTTACTTCCAGGTAGTTTTGGGGCTGCTTGCATCTTGATACCATTCAGCTTCGCAACATCTCTGGCCAATTCCCGGCCACTTCTAATTCTCGGCAAACTGAGGCTAAGATTTACTCTACTTCCAGCCAAAGCATCCATACAGCACAAAAGAGAAGAAGAAATCCATGCTAACCTCAAAAAATCAGCACCAGTGGCATACAACCGCTTTGACACTCCCATAGGAGAGCTAACTCTGCCGCTAAAAAGTGAATCCATAGCGAAAAACAATGCAGCCTGCCGGATTAAAACATGATCCTCTGACAGCCCATAAAATATATTTTCTCCCAAAGGACTTCACCAGTTCAAGCAATCTAGAGCTAATTCAACATATCTGACCAATTGCTGCTCCGGCACTAAATAGCTTGAAATATAAGTTGAACTAGACCTACCGGATTAAATGCGGCTTGAGATGAGATCTAGCTGTATTTGGACTTTATAATGATGTACATAGGCGTATGCATGTTGTATGTTGTATTTCGTATTTTATAGTCCGTATGTGTACAGATGCGCAAATCCAATAAAATACTTTTACACCTTTCAATCTACCACAATTGACGGGCCATTAAATTTTAACAATGTAAGTGGGTGATGACAAGCTCGGATATTGGGTTTGTAATTATTGCTAGAGGAGGGTCACCACCCGCCACCGCGACTCGCTAGCAGTCGTGGTCACAAGAGGCCCGCCTCCCTCATGGATCCTCCGTCGACCGCGCACAAAGTGACTTCTGGACGTGCCACGCCTTGTGGAGGCCGACCAGGTGGCCACTCCAAACTGACTTGGATCGAGCCCTCTTTCGACTCTTTAAAACCATTCGACGCCGTTCCAAAAAGCTCACCTAGCCCATTCAAAGAGAGCTGTCACATTTCTTTCAAATGGAGTGGATCAAAGACTCGAATTGATTTGAATTCATCTCTGGGAGCTTCTCGATGAAACTTTACTGTCGGCAATCTCCATGGCGCTTACATGATCGAACAGGATAAATGGTAACCTTAATCCAATAAGTGCCCTTGCAATTACCAAGAGGGCAAAGCGTCAAAGGAAGAGGAGGACAGAGCGAACATCGGATAAAACTCAAGCCATGGAGACTCCTCCATCGAAGAGAGGCAATGGACGGAACAACAGATGCTGGACATCCAGGAAGTGGTTAGATATTTCGATTAAAGAGGCTTCTAGGAGGTCTAACGTATCTGAGTACTGGTTGCTTGGCTTTGGATAGGGTAGCCTCGGGAATAGGGTGCAGTGAAGGAGAAGGGCAGCCCAGATGTCTTGTAATGGTGAAATAACCACACTCATTAGTTTGCCAGATACTAAAAAAAGGTGTAAATTATTCAAGCAAAAGCACCCTAGTTTCTCTTTAAGGAGTGCATAAATATTGAAAAGGTCAAGTGCACTAGCCATAAACCAGCATAACCCGGACATGTTCTACTCGGGCCTTAAAGAAATTTATAATGATTTTCAATGCCCTCAATCCAGGATAAAGAATGTAAGGAAAGGTGTCTGAGATGTTGAATGTCACTAACACGAGGGAGTGGGTGACAATCTTAGTCTGTGTAATGCAGAGGGATTTAGAGGAAGGGGTTGTTCAAGCAGTGTCGCCAAATGCATGAATGACCATAAACCTCTTCAAGTCATGACTGACTATTTTCAAGCGAGGGCGTATGGAGGTTTCTCTCCAGAAAGGCCACATTTAATTGTCTTACATGGCCATAATAGCCATAGTGATCTAGAGGTGATTCTATTTGCCAAAGAGCAAGGCATCCACTTTGCACTGCTTCCAACTCATACCTCACATGGACTGCAACCTTTGGATGTTGCATGCTTTGTCATTTCATGGTTGCTTTGAAAGTTTGAGGATAAAATACATTTATGATGGGCGGATGGAACCTAAAAGAGAGGAAAATGTTGAAATAATTTCCAATGCAATTAAAGCAGGGTTAACTTCAGAAAACATAAAAATTGGATTTAAAACCACTGGAATTTACCGGTTCGACAGCACAAAGTTCATGGCCTTCCCAACAATTGGAGAGCCATTTAACCAGGTTGTAGGGCATATATGGAAAATGGAGAGGGCTTATAGGTTTTTTGCATGAACATTGCTTGGATTTGTATCTGTTGAATGTTGATCATATTATAATCAGAGTAAGTTGCCAGCAAGTTGCCAGCAAATTCCAGTGAATTGCCAGAGAAAGCAAATGATTATAAGGTTAGCAGAATGAACTAAGCATAGTTGGTCTGTAAAGGCTATTTGACTCTAGCTAGGTCGTTTGGGTTGAAAGGAGCAGAGCCAAAATTATATTATGGTTTTCGAACCTATTTGAGACCATAGTCCTAAGGTATGATTTTAAGGTATGTTAATGGTTTATATGGTTCAATATTTTAATGAGGTCGGTCGAATAAAGCAAGGCCACATTATAAGATTCAAATAGCAAGCTATGGAGCGAAACCGACGTTGAGGAATTGGTGCCGATTCTCCATGGATCGGTGCCGACTGCTGAAAAATATAAGAAGGATTGATCTGTTGTATGTTTTAGTGCGGATTCATCTAGGGATGAATGCCCGAGCTGTCGAGACTATTTGATTCATTTTCATTTCATGAGCTATAGTATTCTATTCAATAAAACTGCTACAGTAATGTTCAAAGGTTAAGTCGAGTTAGCTATTTTATTGCATATAAGAAGTAAAGTTCAATAGGCTATTTGCATTGAATAGTAGAAGATTTGAGCCCCATCATTTAGACATCATATTTCTCTAATTACAACAGTGGTATCAGAGCCAGGTTCAAAATGTCTAGCAGATTTGGGGCATCTCTTCTATCTGGTATTAAAGTCTATGAAGGTGGTCCTGGTTTTCAAATATGGAAAGAGCAAATTAAAAATGTACTAGAAAATGAAAACCTATGGGATTTGATGCAGGATTCTTATGAATCTTCAAGTGCAGTTGCAGCTAGAAAGGAGAGTAGCTCGTCTGACACAAATGCAACAGGAACAACAGTGAGCAGTGGTGGAAGTGAAAATGCAAAGATCAAAGAGGCTTATGCAATCTTGACAAGTAAAGTTGGAGCGTCCATTTTACTCAAGGTAAGAGGGAAAGCACCTGGAGAAATTTGGAGGTACTTACTCAAACATTTTGAAGAGAAATCATCTTCTCAAATTGATGTACTAGACAAATCACTTAGGAAACTAAGACTCAAAGATGATGATGATCTTACTAAGTTTTTTTCCAAGTTTGACAATATAATAGCAGATTTGGAAGGTGCAGGAGTGGGTTTAACTGAGCAACAGAAGTCTTACACATAGCTAGAGCTGTGGAGGGGAACAAACAGCTAGCTACATTAATTCGAAATGTAGCAAAAACTAGAGAGGCAGCTGAAGACATGATAAGAACAGCGAGCAGCATAAGGTACTGTTTGATGATTATGATGATAATGTAGAAGTGTTGTATGCTGGCAGAGGAAAGTATAAAGGAAATAGCTCCAGCAATTTAAAAGAAAAAAGGCAGGTTGGACCTTGTTATCATTGCAAAGAGCATGGACATCTAAAAGTAGATTGTCCTAAGTTAAGAGAAGTGGAGTGCTATAATTGTGGTGGGAAGGGCCACTTTGCAAGCAGGTGCTCCAGCAGCAAAGGAGGACGGGGAAAAGGCAACAGAGGGAGGCCAGCTTTTAGAGGTCGAGGTAAAACACATGGAAAACAGAATGCAGCAGTAAATCTGGCTGAAGAAACTGAAGAAGATTCAAGTGAAATAGATGAGGATGCTGAGGTAAGAACCCGGGGGATTCACCTCTATTATAGGTATATATGCCATGTGCGTTCCTTAGGTTGCCAAAAAACCCATTGTATACGATAGTTTCATATGAAAAACCCTTTGTATACGACTACATTATTTGTAAAAGAATGCAGCCCATATCATATAATTACTTGCCCAAAACACTTTTATTTGACAACCCCTTCCATATATATACGATATCTTCTATATTATCATAGTATCAATACTTATTATGTAAACAACATGAAGTATATTATCCGTACCAAAATGTAATGTGATTAGTATGAGTTGAAGTTGATTCAATATATTGTGAGTTTAAAAAACTATTCTATTCTATTCTATATATAAACTCGATGTCAACTTAGTTGTTTAAAATTAAAACATAAAATTCACTATGTCTAGATGTCTTAGCTCTTCATAAGCTAGCCTATAATTAATCTTATAATGTGAAATAGATGAAGCAGCCAAAACAGTAGAAGCTCATAAAAAATGACAGACCCTTACAATATGAATACGAATCAAACACTGGAACCACCACACTCCCTCTGGTATCCTACGGCATTCAAACTATAAAAACCTTATATTTTTTGTAAGTATACGGTACCAAAGAGGCAATAAAAAACCCCATTTGGTGCACTCACATGTTTCATACCCCATAATCTAGGTGAACCCCCCGGGGGTAAGAAAAAATGATATTCTATCTATTCCAAAAGAGGAATCTAATGATTTAAATGACATGCTAATACTAGATAGTGGAGCAGAAAAAACAGTGACTGGATCAACAAAATTGCTCAAGCAAGAGAATGAAGGAAGGACTGGTTTCATTAAACTTGGAAATGGAGAATTGCAGAAAGTTCAATGTGGAGGCACGTTGGAGCTGTTTGATCTGCAAGGAAAGCCTGTAGTTTTGAAGGATGTGTTGTGTGTACCAACACTAGTCAGGAATTTAATTTCAGTAAGTCAGTTAGTAGATATGGGGTATACAGTCATTTTTGACAAACTCCAATGTACTGTGCTTTTTGGGAATAAAATAAAGTTTCTTGGAAAAAGAGTGGGGAATCTCTTTGGTTTGAACATTCATGATCTGCCTAATATTGATGCAATCATTGTTCCTGATATAAATACATGGTACCAAAGGCTCTGTCACAGCAGTAACAAAAATATAGAGATCATGTTTAAACAGGGAATGATTAAGGCTGAAAAACTGAGCAAAGGAGAAGAAATTTGTTATGGTTGCATGATGGGAAAGCACTCAAGATTACCTTTTAAAAAATCAAATAAAAGAGCAAAGAGAGTATTAGATATTATACACACAGATTTGTGTGGACCTCTCAATGTGAGAAGCATGTCTGGAAAAAGATACTTTATTACTTTCATTGACGATTTCAGTAGAAAAACCAAATGTGTATGTTTGAGAAGCAAAGACCAGGCCTTTGAGGCATTCAAAATGTTTGCTGCAGAAGTCGAACTTGAAACTGGAAGGAAAATAAAATGCATACGATCTGACAGGGGTGGAGAATACATATCTGGAGAATTTAAAGCATATTGCAAAACTAAAGGGATTAAGAGGCAACTCACATGCAGGTTCTCTCCACAACAAAATGGTGTGGCAGAGAGGAAAAATAGAACAATCCTCAATGCTGTTAGAGCCATGCTGAAACGTACAGGATTACCCAATTTCCTTTGGGAGGAGGCTGTAAAAACAGCAGTAGAAGTTCAAAATATGTTGCCTTCTACAAGCATTAATGGAGCAATGCCCGAGATGTTTTGGTCAGGGAGAAAACCAGAGTTTGATAAGCTAAAAGCCTACGGTTGTCTAGGTTTTGTACATGTTCCCAAAGAGCTAAGGCTTAAACTTGATGACAGGGCAAAAATAGCTTACTTGGTAGGCTATGATGAGCAATCAAAAGCATACAGGATGTTTGATCCAGCAAAAAGGAAGATAATTATAAGCAGGGATGTGGTCTTTGATGAAAGCCAGTGCTATAAATCCAGCAAGTCTATGCCTGCCAATGTTGAAAACAAAGAAGAAAGTGTGACAGAACAAAGAATGGATAACATGGCATCTATAATTGATGACGATGATACTAACACCACTATTGTGCAGGAAGATCAAACAAATGGAGAAACACAAGTTCCAGCCCTTGAAGAAGATATACCAGCAACTAAAGATCATGAGGAAACCGAAGTAAGGAGTGGCCGTGAGAAAAGGACTAATGCCCAAATACTGCAAGATGAAGCTCAGGTCAGTACTGAACTCTATGGTAGAGACTCCTCTGGAAGAAGTAGAAGATTAAAAAATATCCCTGCAGAAATAAATCTAGTTGAAATACTAGCAATGCTTGATTTTGAAGCACCAGAGAACTTTGAGGAAGCCATAAATACAGCTGATGCAAAAGAATGGAACAAAGCCATGGAAAGTGAACTTAGTGCTTTTAAAAGGACTGATACCTTTGAACTAGTGGATCTGCCCAAAGGTAAAAATGTAATAGGGTATAAATGGATTTATAAAATCAAACAAGGAACTGATGGTAATTCAGTCAAATACAAGGCAAGGCTTGTTGCACAGGGTTTTACCCAAAGAAAAGGCATTGACTATGAGGATACATTTTCTCCCATAGTCAAAATGACCAGCATTAGAATGCTTTTGTCATGGGCAAACGCTCAAGATCTAGAAGTGCATCATATGGATGTGACTACTGCATTTCTAAATGCCAAACTAGATGAAGATGTTTATATGAAACAGCCCCCTGGCTTTGAGCAAGGGAGAGGAAAAGTATGGAAGTTAAAACGAGCAGTCTATGGACTCAAACAGTCTCCCAGGCAATGGTATCTTTGTATGGACTCATATTTGAAAGATCAGGGTTTTGTAAAACTTGAGGATGATGGAAACATATATCAGTTCAAGAGAGAAAAAGAATTCTGTTATATTGCCTTATATGTAGATGACAATGTCATGATTGGAAGCAATATGAGTATTCTACGGCAATGCAAAACCATTTTGAAAAACAGGTTTGAGATGACAGACCTAGAGGAATTAAAAAAATTCTTAGGGATTGAAGTTTACAGAGATAGAAAATGGAAAATCATGACCTTATCTCAAGGACAAAATGTGGCAGGAGTCTTGAAAAGGTTTCACATGGAGGAATGTAAAATAGTGAAAACTCCAATGGCTTCAGGAACTAAATTATCAAAGGATCAATGTCCTAAAACAGAAAAGGAGGAAATTATAGCACAAGGTTTGCCATATCGAGAGTTAGTTGGATGTTTGCTGTACTTAGCAAACTGTACCAGGCCAGACATTTCTTATGCAATAAATATTCTGAGTAGATATTGCAATGATCCAGGCATAGGTCATTGGCAGGCAGCAAAAAGGATCTTAAGATACCTAAAGGGTACCAGCAACTATGGTATAATGTTTAACTCAGAAAACTTAGAACTTCAATCATCCTGTGACTCAGACTGGGGTGGAGATCCTGATGAAAGAAAACCCACTTCTGGATTTATTTTGATGCTAGGAGGTGGGCCAATATCTTGGAAATGCAAAAAAGCAAAACTCAATAGCACTCTCAACTGCAGAGGCTGAATATGCAGCCACTATACTTGCAGCCAAAGAAATTCTATGGTGTAGAAGGCTGTTAAATGAACTTGGAATCACTCAGAAAGATCCATTGATTTTGCAGTCAGATAGCACTAGTTGCATTGCAATGACAAAGAACCCTGTGTTGCATGAAAGGAGCAAACATATTGAGTTAGAAATGCACTTTATCCGTGATCTAGTGAACAGAAATATTGTACAGGTAAAATATGTACAGACTGAAAACCAACTGGCTGACATTCTCACAAAACCTTTGATTGAAAACAGGTTTGTTAAGCTGAGAGAATGGACAAATTGCAGGGATTATAATATGAAGGGAGAGTGTTGAATGTTGATCATATTATAATCAGAGTAAGTTGCCAGGAAGTTGCCAGCAAATTGCCAGTGAATTGCCAGAGAAAGCAAATGATTATAAGGTTAGCAGAATGAACTAAGCATAGTTGGTCTGTAAAGGCTATTTGACTCTAGCTAGGTCGTTTGGGTTGAAAGGAGCAGAGCCAGAATTATATTATGGTTTTCGAACCTATTTGAGACCATAGTCCTAAGGTATGATCCTAAGGTATGTTAATGGTTTATATGGTTCAATATTTTAATGAGGTCGGTCGAATAAAGCAAGGCCACATTATAAGATTCAAATAGCAAGCTATGGAGCGAAACCGACGTTGAGGAATTGGTGCCGATTCTCCATGGATCGGTGCCGACTGCTGAAAAATATAAGAAGGATTGATCTGTTGTATGTTTTAGTGCGGATTCATCTAGGGATGAATGCCCGAGCTGTCGAGACTATTTGATTCATTTTCATTTCATGAGCTACAGTATTCTATTCAATAAAACTGCTACAGTAATGTTCAAAGGTTAAGTCGAGTTAGCTATTTTATTGCATATAAGAAGTAAAGTTCAATAGGCTATTTGCATTGAATAGTAGAAGATTTGAGCCCCATCATTTAGACATCATATTTCTCTAATTACAACAGTATCTTATCTAACCCTGTTGCTTATGGGCGACTCACATGGGCGAATTTTCCTTCAGCGTTGAAAATTGGAACATAGCTGAAGCATTGCTTCAACAGTGTGTCATGCATGGCACAAGAGATGAAGCCTCTCATTAGGGCTGAAAATAGAATAGAATAGAATAGAATACATTAATGCCCCTTGTGCCGCGAGGCCCCTGGACTTGTGTAGCATGGGCGAGCTCCCTAAAAAGGGTGCTACTAGCACATCACGCTGTTATGATGTAGCCTTTTCTGAAGGCTGACTTTTTTTCTTTTATTACCAGCATCCCACTTTACCTCGGCTTCGTGGCCGTGCAGTGATGCGTCGTTATCAATCAGCTTTTAACTGAACAATTTGTATGGGGCTTTATGACCCGTTTTGTACGGGTCATATTACGAACCCTCTTTCACTGTGCACTTCTCTGTGTCTGGTTATCATTCTTTGGATCGCGTCTGCCAAATCCCGAAGCGATTCTGTTATCGTCATCAGCATGTAGACCGGTTCCCCCCATCTTATATTTCTGTATTTGTCTCTGATGTCTCCGTAAATCGGGCAGTCATTAATCATGTGATTCTCATCCTCTATTCTTCCACCGTCACAGATTCTGCATATCCTGTCTTCCTTGTCTATCCCTCTCCACCTGTCTTTTTCGATTCTTAGATCATGACTTCCCATCCTGAATCTAGCCAGAATGTCTCTTCTGTTTTTCCCCAATATGTTATCCCGATACATCTGGTGTCCTATTTGCGGACCTGGATTGAAAACTTGTGTGAGCCAATCTGTCTTGGGTCCTGTGTGTCTTTGCAGCCGCGCTCTTGTGGCTCTGTCTGCCCACTCCTCATTCCACTGTCTTTCTTTTATTAGGTCACTCAAGTTTAATCCCATCTCTCTGGTCCATGTTGCCACCTCTTTAAACCATCCACTGCCTGTGAGGATGTGTGACTTTGCTGATTCGGTAATTGCAATGCTAGACAGTTTCCCTTGAATGTCTCCTGCATTGTCTCTGATCAGGTACCTTATGGTTCTCTCCCATGCTCTCACCTCCATTGGTTTTTGCCCTGTTTTGAGGATCATGATTGTCAGTGGCGTATTTGTTCTTACCACAATTCACATGCGTGCCATTGCCTAAGAATTCCTTCTGCTTTTCCCAATTTCGCCGTTAGACCTGGCCCCTATGCTTCGCGGGCAGGTATAAGCGAGTGATGGCTACCGCTGCCTTTGAATAGGTAACATTTGATGTCCGATCAATTATTCTATACATTTACAAAAATTCTTCATGTTGAAGTAGCTCCCTATAGCTGATTGGAACCTGGCGTTAGCTCCTTTGGCCCATTTCCCTGTGCCATGCGCATCATACCCTAGATAACTGTATTTTGTTGCTTCCTCTATGTCTTTTTCCTTATATCTGAAGGGTTTATGCCTGTTCTTATGACCAAAGATGACTATCTTAGTTTTTGCTAGATTTACGGTCAGCCCTGTCTCTTCAGAGAATTGTTCTAGAATTTTTAGCAGTCTGTGCATCCCTTCGTTTTTTGTGGCCATCATACTGAGATCATCAGCATATAGCATTATTGGTACCTTCGTGTCTCCTAATGTGGGGGCATATTCGTCCCTTTAACGTTACGCTATGTATATCCTTGCGGAGCATCTATGTATATTCCAAGCGAGTTGGGGATAGCGGGCAGCCCCGCTTTACACTGCGTGTCACAGTTATCATCTACCGTCCTTCTTGTTCCATCTTAGCATACACCTTATGGTATAATTTTGCAATCGACCCTACCATATTTATCGGGGCTTGCATGTCTATCAATCTTTTTAATAGCTTCTCCCTCGGGACTGTGTCGAATGCTTTTCTGAAATCTACAAAGCAACAGATGATCTTCCTTCCCTGCGCTTTGTTCTGTTCTATTAATATCCAAAGAGTCACAAGATGATCGGTGGTTGAGTGTTCGGCCTGAACCACCTTTGCCCTTGTGCTCTCATATTTCCTTCTTACGCCCATTTCTTTAATTTGTTATCCGATTACTTTTCCGAACCATTTTGCGAAAGCTCACCATTATCGTCCTATAGTTACCTGGATCCTGTCTGCTTCCTGCCTTATGTAAAGGTATGTCTCTGTTGTATGTCCATCTGTCTGGAAGTCCTGTGTGTATGATGCCATTGAAAATATGCGTGACACATGCGCCAATTTACGTCTCGACACGCCGGCAATTCCGGTCGGGCCATATAGATCCGGTGCTTTATGATTAGCCATCCTGTTTAGGGCTATCATTACCTCTAGCATGTTGAAGCATGGTTTGTCCGGATCCTGCAGTATTGGTATTGGTACCGGAGGTGCCCCTGTCTTATACAATTTATCCAGGTAATTCTCCCATCTCGCGGTTCCAATGCCATCTTGTTCATTCCTTGCTTTCATATTGCTGTCCCCTCCCTTCTGTTTGAGTCCCCTCCAAAATCTTCGGGGCTGTTTCTTCAGCAATTTTGCCATATACCATTGGTGCTGTAGCAGGTTATTGTATCTTTTCTTCTTTAGTAATCTTATGTATGCTGCCTTTTCTTTCTGGTATGTCTCCTTTCCCCTGTGTCCTCTTGTTTTCCTTTTTTGCTCTCTACACTCGTCATCATACCATACTGATGCTCTGAATGCCCTGTTCTTTCTGATTTTGATCCTTTTCCCAAATACCTCTGTTGCTACTCTTACCATGATGTCATTGAGGGTGTTTCCATTGTCACTCGCGTTGTGTTTTCCCCAATCCCATTCTCCCATTTCCTCCCTGACTACTTGTATGAATGTTTCTGCGTATTTCTCCTGGAATTGGATCTTCACTCTGTCTTTCTTATCCTCCTTTCTTCATGTGCTATCAATCTGTGGTGTCCCATCCATTATGATTGTTAACTTGATCGGTCTATGGCTTTCCCTTTTTCCAGTCGGCCATTCCTGTAGCATTAGTCCTTCTATTCTTCCCACTGCTTGGTCGTTCAAGATTACATAATCCACTATGCTCTTACCATGTGCATTTTGACTCGTAAAACCTCCCGATCCCCTCCATTTCTTCACTCCATTAGCTATGATCATCCCTGTTGCCGTGCAGACTTCCAACAGTAATTCACCTCTAGCATTGACCTCTGCTTTATCCTCTGTGTCTCTCTGCCATTCCTGTGTTCTTGCCGTGTACATTATCTGACCATCCTTCTCATCCGTGTGTGTGCTTTGTGCTTGTTCCTGTCTGGTTCTGGCATTCAAATCTCCTACTATAATCATTGGTCCCTGTTCTTTCCATTTCATTATATTTTCCCCTAGGTCTAGCAATTCTAGCTTATCACTATTTGGCGGATAATATGTAATTATCAGAACTACTTCTTGTTTGTTTTTCAATTGGATATTCAAGACCATATATCTTTTATAAATATCTGAATGTAACATACATGCATTGTTAACTATACTATTCTTTACATAACAAGCCATACCTGCACTTCCCCTCCCTATCTTGAAATCCTTGTCTTTCCAGCACGTGAACAGCTGGTATCCTTCTTCCTCTGGCAGCCTTTTGACGTTATGCTCCCATGTTTCTGCCAAGCATATTATGTCACAGCCGTGAGCACCTTCTAGTCTCTCTCCATCATCCCACGGGTACCCGGTACAATTCCAGTACCATAATGTCAGCGTCTTTTCCCTCGAGGTTGCTCCTTCGGGGTCTCCATGTTTTCTGTACCATTGCCTGTTCTCCTTGGTCTTCCTCTGGTCTTCATTGTCGGGGTTGGCCCTCCGAACCCTGCTTGTGTTGTTCGGTCTTCGCTTCCTCCGCTTCCGCTTCTTCCTGTTGCTCTGTTCTGGTTCCCTTCTAACGTGATCGCTCTCAGTGCTCCCCCCTGCTATCTGCTCTCCAGCCCCTGTTGTATTGCCTTCAGGGGGTGTATATGTTTTTCTTTTCTGCTTCTGTTGATTTTGCTATCCCCTGCGTCCCCACTATCTGTTCTTGCGGTTGAGTCGCTTGTTCTTTTACCCTCTTGTGGATGTAGACTTTGCCATTCTTGACCCCCGCCTGTATCCCTGCTTGGTTCAGCTCCCTGGCTTTGGCTAATTCCCTGTGTAGCCCCTGTCGCTGCATCACCGTTAAGGACTCCTGCACTTTGATTCCATTCCTCAATCTGGATCCCATCCGCAGGATTCTTTCTTTGGTTGCCATGTCTCTCACTGTCAGGTTTATATGCCTCGATCTCCCCCTCCATTGGCCTGACCGTAGGGCCTTGACGATGACGCCCCTGTGTTCCTTGAACACCGTCTCTATCACTTCTGCAGTAACTTGATATATATCCTCATTAGGTCTCTCCGCTATCCCAATTAGCCTAACATCATGCTTAATTTTACTTTGCTCCTCATATTCCATAATGTGGCTTTATCCTATCAAATGACTCCCATGCATCCAGCTCAACATTTGATTTCTCTAATTCAACCAACCTTTGCAGGATCTTTGCTTTCTCCTCTTCGATCTCGTCCATTCTGCGCTGCATTTCCTCGTTCGTCTTCTCCACCCCTCCTACTCTCACGTCCATGCTAGCGATGGCTATTTTGTTACTGTCGCACGTTTCAGCCAGCGCGTTGAGTGCATCCAAGTTCGGGATCTTTGATTCTAGCTGCTTGTCCATCTGTGCTAGGAAATCCTTAAGATCCTGTTGGCTCCTTGGCTCTTCTTGGCATCCGCTCTCCTCTGGCTGGCTCTTTGTTATCTTTGTCGGCCATAGCTCTTGTTTGCAAGAAAGCTCTGTGGTGACTTTTGGCAGTGCGCTCGTACTAGACTCTCTCTTGTAAGGTAGCCGTGGTACCTCCTTAAGACTATATATTTCCTCCTTCTAAACGGTATTTTTATTTAAAATTACCGTTTTAATTTGAATTTCAAAATTTCAAACTGACCATAATTATTCCGCCCATCTCTTTTTATTGTTATTCAACTTCCTTCGTCTGTTGTCCAAGGTTGATCCTTTTCGGGGCCTTTCGGGGCCGATTAGTTTGGTAGCTGCCTGTCTGCATTGATTATGTATTTACATGTCAGTATTTCGTCCTTCTGTACTTCTGTACTTCTGTATCTCTGTATCTCTGTAGTTCTGTATCTCTGTGTTTCCGTACATGTGTCATTTTGGTGAACTGGAACCATTTGGGGGCCGTGCCCGCGCTCTCCTGGTCTATGGCGGGGGTTAAACCCCTCAGTCCATAATTTGCCCCCTATCCATATTATCGACAATTTCATCACCTGAGGTATTCTTCATACCCCGCTAGAAGTCGTATGTTGTTCTCCAGATACTTTAGTGAGTTTTTAGTGGTCCGAGTTACCAGTTGGTGGGTCCAGCCCATCGCTATCCTGGTGTACGGCGGAGGCTTAGCCTCTCTGTCCCGTAACTTGCCCCGTCCACCTTTTACTCAGGTCGGTAAAAAACAGAGCAAATGAGGTATTCTTCATACCCTGCTAAAAGTCATATGCCGTTCTCCAAATGTTAACGAGTTTTTAGTGGTCCGGGTTACCAGTTGGTGGGTCTAGCCCTCGCTATCCTGGTGTACGGCGAAGGCCTAGCCTCTCTGTCCCGTAGCTTGCCCCGTCCGCCTTTTACTCTGAGGTTCTTTTGTTCTTTGTTTGTACCTTCATTGGTCCCGCTTTACCTTTACCCTTACGAGGCTTGTTCAGCATGGCATAGTATCCTTGTCCTTTGCTTATCTGTCGTCCCTCATCTTGTATTTCCCTTGGCTTCGACATGTTCGCCACCCTTTTTGTTCTGATTCGATCTTTGTCGCGGTATGGTCCATTTCTCTAATTTTGTCTGGTATCTTTTCTATTCTATTGCCAAATGTATCCCGGTGTCGTCTCTAATGCTTACTGACCTTGTATATATCCGCTGGTGTAACTGGTCAACATTATACTCCCACATTGTTCCCCATTATGTTCTATGTTGTTAGAATCCGCAGTTTCCCATACCTTTGTTCATTGTCTCCATGGGGTATAATACTTTAGATCAGAATCAATTCATTACTGAGGTAATTTAAGAATATACAATGAAGCTACTTTACCAATGACAGCCATTATTTCAGATTTTCTTCATTCAAAATTCTCTAAACAGAGATAATACATATGTATACATACATCATTGAAAACATTTGAAGCATTCAGCTATGCTTAATGCATGGATTTCTCTCAATTGGCATATTTCCTTTCTTCCTGCATACTGCATCTATTTAATTCATTTAGACAATCCTGCTCAGCCGAGGGCTGTTACAGGTTACCCATCCTATTGACCGGGATCATACGTAAAGCAAGAGCTAAAGATAATTGATTCAAAACAGAAGATGAGAATAGAACTATTAGAAAGACAAAAAGATTCTAAGACTAAACTCTAAACTTATCCACCTCGGGCCTCTTCCATTTTCCCTTCTTCCCGCCTTCTCCTTGCTGCTTCATTTCATAGCTTTTACTTCTTCTGCTTCTTTTCTGTTGAAGTCTCCCCAATATTCTTCACTTTTTCCAGGTTCCTGTGCATATATGCTTGGCATAAAAAATCTACAGGGTTTTTCTCGCAACAAAAGATGCACACTTTGCCATAGTCGCCAATCATGAGGCTATGCTGGTATCTCTTCGCTTTTTGTATGGCTGCATGCATTTGCAGTCTATTGAAGCACTGCATTACTCGATCCAGATCCTGGCGTCGGACTGTGTCATTCTTGTCTGAAAGAACCCCCAGAACATCCAGAAGGCTGAGACTATAACCTGAATCTTTCATCGCCTGTGCATGATGGATGCGGTCGCAGAACAAGCAGTGAATGCGCCCACAGTTTATGTATGATCCTAAACCTTTATCCAGGCAGATGCAATTCGGATCGCAGATACACCATGGATTCAAGTCTTCAAGGTCCGGATTATATGGCACGGTAGAGGGTGTTAAAAGCAAAAAAATGTGTCAAAGAGACATCTTTCGTAGAGAAAATGTGTCAAAAGAGAATTTATAGTTTGATAAAATGCGTCAAAAGAGACTTTAAAAATTTTTAAATGTGTCATTTGACACACTCAAGAATATTAAGTGCGTCAAAAAAAATTAGAGCCTAAAATACACAAGAATTGTCTGTACAAGGCTTAATGTATGTGTATACTTACTAATGCTATCAAATTTGAATTCAAGTTATTTCATTGTCAGCTAATCCTTATGAGGTTGTTGATTGGTATGAGATCTACAACATTTGGCTCAATGAGCAATGAATTAATATTCAATAGAATTTTTCATTTTCCTTATATTTATATAAACTTATCTTTCATAGCAAAATTCATTTTGTAATCTTTTTGTTGTAGAATTTTAAATTATTTGCTTCATTTGATAACATAAAAAAAAGTGTATCAACGGTGTTCACAACGCGTCAAATGAGACACAAAAAATTTGGAATTGTGTCAATTGACACATTCAATTCTAAAAAGCGTGTCATAAGAAATACAATTAATAAGTTGAATTTCCCACACTGGAACATCCTCCTCGTAAATACAAGGAATTCCTGCCACATCATAAGGCATACTAGGTCAAAGATAGATTATTTTAAGTGCACATAATAAGATGGAAGGACAAAATTGTTTTTAGACCAAAATGATGCTGACAACTTAAATTTGCCGTGTTCCAGTAATAGCAAACTCATTAGAAATTACCATATTAGCAATAGGTCAAAACCACAATGACTTTAGGATCAAAGGTATATTCCACAATCCAGAACTCAAGGTCACAAACTTTCTTCTACAAAACCTTCAGTTCCCTTATGCAGCATACTTGTACATAGACGATGTGTCTATTTAAATGCGTTAATTATATAATTTGTAGGCATACACGCATGCAACACAAAGCACAAGCTCAGGTCTTCTGATTCAACACAAGTTTTTTAACACAGTCACTTTGAAGGTTGTGTTTAGCAGCTCAGGCAATTGCTCTGATTTGAGACCATGTTTAAGCATAAAAGAGCAAAAAATGAGAGATTAAGCTTATGAACCCATCCTCTCTTCAAAATCTCCTTAAGAGTTGTGATGCAAAACTTATATGCTACTAATTTACATTCCTAATTGTAATCTAGGTATCAACTCTTAAAGGTATCTTGTAAAATTGCTGATGTGTGCAATTAATACTCTCTATGTTTGCTTCAATTCCAAACACTGATTTTGTATTAGATAGACACATGAATATATTGTTGCCATCATGGCAATGATATGGATTTAAGTTTGTGGTGTTAACAAAATAATTTGATCAAATTGTGCTTGTCTCAATCATTATATTGTATAGACCACATGACATCAAATTGTAGCCTATGCCTGCAACAACTACCTACATGTTAGCCATTAAAACCATTTCTGTCATTAAAAATTGCAATACTCATTATTGTATGATAGATGGAAAAGCACAATTCTCAATTTCAAGTATGCACCATTACTAATTACACTATATATCGCACACCCACCCCACACCATTACGTCATGAACACATCATACATGTGAACTGCCATATTTTCTTTGCAATTTCGTGCAATATTGGCAATTATATGACCTTTTTTTCTAGTAGCATGGATAAAGACTTCCTAAGGTTTAGAGATAGACATGGTACCCGCGATGTCAATATCGAGGCCATGAGGTTTAGCCTAACCAAAGCCCGCGACATGGCTCTGGTTCCAAATATTCCAAAGGCGATTCTGGTTGCCGATTTTGAGAGTATGGTGAATGGACACAATGAAGCCACCATAATTCCTTTTTAGGATATATGATGGATTTGTAATTATTAAAGACTCAGAGTGGCGCTATATAAATATGCAACAATAAAATGAGATATACTAGATAGCTAGACTTAGATGGCTCCGCGTATCAATTCCTTGAGGTTTTCAGAAGTATTGGGTTGGTATCAACCATGTATTTATCTCTTGCAAACCTTCTCGCCCTGGTCAAGCGACTCAATAATCAAGTCCGACATGTTCCTTGAGTTTTTCAATATTAACTCTGCATTTGACCGGTCATTATATTCCACCTGCATTCAAAAATTGTCAGCGCCATACATTACATCATTTGGGCATTCATTTAGCATGATGAACTTACCCGCCATTTTGCAGCATCTGCATATTTACCTGCAAATGGGGGGTATATCAAAGATTTAAGCAATTTCGAAAAACTAGAGGTGAAAACTTCATTTGCAAGGTAGCTGTTGCAATATGCCTCTTTTCTACTCTCCCCATAGCTGTGTCAATATCAACATTCAAGAACCTGGAGAACCACACCATCAGAAATACTTGTCATCCCAAAAGGTCTTAGAATATACTTGATTGCAGTGCCTACCATCGCTCATTAAAATATAACGCAATCTTTTTCCAGTCACCTTCTGGAAGTATTAAGTAATTCCCCTCTAACCACTATTTTGTGCCTACAATGACAAAACTCGTTAACTTACAAGCAACGAAGGATCAAAAAGATAAATTATCCAAAATTTATCCTATGTGTTGAGAAGAGTACGATGGAGACACATATATATCACGTTCTATAGGGTTGTGCCAACTCCATGATCAAAAGATAGAAAATAGGCCCATCCCTGGAAATTGTCTTCAAATTAAAAAACAGGTAACATAAGAAAGTCCCAGGAAACAAGTACTGTACCTGGTTTCTCAAAGGCAAGGCAATTTGCAAGTTCGACAGGATCAAACATCCATGGAGCTGAGTAAGCCTCCCCTTAGTATCCTTTAAACACTGCACAGTCCCTACTTTTTTTCTTCATTAACTGTTCTAACAACACCCTCATTTTTCCTGGTTAGCTTAAGAACTTTGTCAGTGATCACCCCAACATTAGAAAAATTGACCTCCATAGTTAAGGATGGTCCCTTTGTTAACCACCTAGTGGTTAACATTGTGCATGCACATGTTAGGTGCATGCACATGTTAGGTGTCAGTGGTGGCAGACTGACACTTGGCATGATTAGGTTAACATAAGTGTAGGGATTAGATTTAGTTAGATGTACGGCTCAGATTTGCGGTCTACACTATATTAGACCGGAGCCTCTTCATTTGTACTCAGGTTTATCTCAAATTTGGAGAGCCTCATTTGGCCACGTTCCCCTTCATTCTTTGTACATATTTCTTTGTCTTGTTCTTGTTTTGTGATCATGAGCATGGCAGCTTTGTAGCATCATATAGTCATGGATCGCTTTGCGAGGTGTATGCCAAGAATCCAAAACTAACACCCTTAATTTTCAAACGCTTCACCTTTGCACCACACTGAATTCAAGGAAGAACACGCATTTGTATGCAGCAAAGACGACTCTTTTGTTCGTCTTTGCAAAGAATCTTGGTTAGAAGTTACTTCACGATCTCTTCACTACTAGCTTGAACCGCTAAGTTGTCCCCTTTTCAACCTCTCCATTGTACTTGCTATTCCTACCTTCTTCTAATGCAAAGCGATCCGCAAATTCTTTTTAGTTGCTGCCCTTGTGCCTTGCTCCGCCAGATTCTCGCATGCCCAAAGAACCCTTTTGTTTACGCACACTACATGCAACGTCCGGAGAAACCTTTTTTCTTTGAGAATTGATATTAGGCACCTCGGCACATGATCCTTCTGTACTAAGTTTAGAGGTTCCTTTAGAAAACTCTGCATTACATTTTCCGAAAGTACTCATGATTGCTTCAAGCTTCACTACAAGTTGGGAAGGGGAGGACTTGTTTTTGTGTTGGCATTTACGTCATATGGGAACACCATGGCAATTAATTAGCGGACATATCCGCTTTCGGTGGCAAAACAATAGCAATAAATGTACCAACTTACCTCAAAGGTTAATGTGACGTTCCAAGTATTTATACGGTATCCGTATAAATATACTGACACGTCACGCAGTAAAGACACGCCACCATGGGGTATTTTAACCTAGGGGGCTGACCTAAAAGGGATTAATTTAGCTATGCTAAATTAATTATTAAAGGTTAATTACCTATAATTAAGGAAGCATTGTCAAATTAACTCAATTAAGTTAATTGATTAATTAGGAAGGTGCCACATGGCCAAATTCGATTGGCCAGCATGAGAACGCTAACTTGAGGCATCAACATTGAACCCTTGTCCCATTTGGCCCCAAAATCGAACCAGGAGGAGCAGCTGCTGAGCGCCCAAGTTCCTGGAAGATGGAGATGCCAGAGATGCCACATGACAATGGATCTAGCAGAAACTCGGGTTAGTGGATAGTCTAGCTTGATGTTTCTAGGGTAGCGCCTCAGTCAGTCTTCTCTGGTTGTCTTTGCTTAGGATTAACCCTTCTTTGATACTTAGGATTGTATTTCAATCATGGATTATGCTTTGTTATAGATGTATCTCTGTTAGCCTTCCGTAAAGCAGGGATTAAAGGGGGGTAGAGACCTCTGTGCCTAATGTTCTTAGTATGCTCCTAGTAGTTTCCCTAGTTTCCAACTATGTGCATAGGAGACCACCGAGCCGTGGATGCTATGGAATTGCTCAGCACCAGAGAAGGGACGCAGTGATGAAGTGGGGGTGGGGTCTTGCACGAACATAAAAGGCTCCTGAGACTCCTACAGTGGGCTAGGCCTGATAGCCGGTCACGTAGAGGGCCGGGTATGGGTCTGACACTCCCTGGGTGCAGAGATGTGATCCGTATGGGGCATCCTGTACTTTGAAGATAAAGTTAGGGGAGTAGGTCGGGTACGGATGCGGGGGTCGCTGATGCGGCACGTATTCTCTAGCTCACCCATGGAACCGCTGCTATCCTGGAAGGGAACACTTCCCTGACCTGCCTCATCGGACTAGGGAGATGTAACCTGGAGTAGACTCGAAGGGTGGTACCTTGAGTCTGCGTCTCCGGAAGACTATAGTGATCCCATAGCATGATTCGACTCATCTGCAAAGTGTGCACAGGAGGGGCGGATGGAGTGGACAACCCTAGCCGATGTTCTATGCCAGCCAACGCCATGCCAAGATTCGGTCTGCTGATCTCTTGAGACCTAGCCGTCAGTCGATCCTCACTGGAGTCTGAGCCAGGGTAGAACCGACGGGGTTTTGGGGTGTTTTCTCTAGTATTTAAATGTATCTTCTCTGTTGTTACCAGTTGTTATGGATGTGCCACCCTTCGTGGTGGTTGTTGTTTACATGATTATGCTGTATGCTAACCTTGTATGCACGCTTCCGCGACGTAGGAGTCCCATTGAAGGCGTGGGCCGAATGACACCTCTGTGTCCTTCACTCGAGCATCTTTCCATAGATGGCCCGAGTTAGACAGAGGGCCCTGCTCATGGCGAGTTGGTTGCCATGGGAGAGGAAAGTCCCCGTATGTATACGTCCGAGTGTCGTATATGTTCTGGGAGCGTCACAGTGGTATCAGAACCGTGATTTTGGGTTGCCCGAAATCATAGCACTGACCAAACCCCTAACTCGTTAGTTCGGTAGTTAGGTGGGACTTTAAGCTAGTTGGACTGTTTAACCCTTAGATGTTTGGTTTTGTGCTAGGTTAATGTAATAAAATTGCAAGTTTTTAAGAAGTTTAGGGTGACTGGAGGACCCAAGTTTGGAAGGGCCATAACTTTTTGTAGGTAGCTCAGATGAAGGCGAAAATGGTTCCAATGGATCGGGCACCTCTCAAATACCCTAGGGGGCACGTTACCCGAGGGCGAAATGGCGACAGCAAGGCGAAAAAGAAAAAGGGGCGCTGCTGTCGGATGAGGTGTTTTTCTCGAAAAGTTAAGGGCGTATAACACTAGCAGCGCCCCATACGGTCCCGCGTATAAAAATATGCGTGCATTAAAAAAAAAAAAAAAAAAAAAAAAAAATTGAAAACTTTTTACAAAAAGTTAGAAGTTAAATTCAAATTTGTGTTACTTTTCGAAAAGTGTATTAGTTGGGACGCCTTCTTGCCGCCATAGCCGCCGGACTTGAGCTCCTTTTCTGCCATAGCCGACCTCCATTGCTACCTTGCAACTGCCCTAACCACCTAGGGGTATCTAGCGCCATCTATCTAAACCTGAGCGCCCTATTTCTTCTCTTGTTATCCATCGCTAGTGCCATGATGCCGCGCTTCAAGCTCACCGTGGACCTAAAGAAGGCGAATGTTTTCCAGTTGTATAGCGTCACAGTGGTGACAACACTCCTCTCTGCAACAAAATCAAGAAAAAATCCAGTGTTTTTATCTTTTACTCAGAATCATCTTCCGTTTCTCCTGGCTTATCAGAAATTGTGCCTTTGCACACCAAAAAAAAAATTTGTCTCAAGAGGCAGGACGTCATTCTCTGCCATTATTTCTTCAGAAAATTCGTGCAGTGCTTGTTGCTGCTCACAAAAAATATTACTCAGCTGCAGTCTTTCCTGATTGCCAAGAGCACGCAGCTGTAAGCAGGGCTCTGATATTCTATTTCAAAAAATTTGCAGAGGACCAGCACTTGGCTAGCCCCCTATAAGTCCTCAACTATCTCTGCAGGATATTCGTTCTTTTTCTATCAGCATCACCTGCAAGAAAGCACAGTTCAAGAAACAGTTCAAGCGAGAATCATTTTCCGGAACAGGAAGCCAGCACATCCTTTGTAAGATATCATTTGTAGCAGACAACAACTTCTTGTTCCTCAGGCAGCTTGTTAACTGATTTACGGGAGTTATTCCTGCACCTTAAGCATCTGCAACACATAAACTTGTCTGCTTCCAGTATCTATTCTTATTCAAGTTTTTCAAGAGAGCCAGCATTTCTGCTAGCCCCCCTTCATCTGCTAAAATACGTACTGGTTGCAAACCCAGCAAGCCCCTTTATAAGTGGATCTTTGAAGCATCAGCACCGATTCAAGGCCATTTTATCTATTCAAGCTTCGTCCCTTCAAGCTCTCAGACGATGTTAAAACAGATTCAGCAGCTCGGATTCTTGGCCGCCGTTCAGCATATCATCTGCAAATACCAGAGCAGTCAGCACTTTTGATGCATAATTTCAAAGCAATAGTCAAGCACAATCATTCAAATTCGATCTTCCTACTTGTACACACTCAAACAACACAGATACATATCTCTCGAAGTTTTCCCAGCCAAGTCTCTGCATCAAGCAGCAGTCAATCCCGTTAGAAGCAGAATCCGGCAAAGCGGAGTTCCTAAATCGGCCCTACCATCGACTCTCAAGCTTTCTATTTCGGCCCTTGCCTTATCCGATCCATCAGCTCTTGCTATTTTTAGCTCATAGATTACCGCCATCATCGGCCGCCGCACATGCCCCTCTCTCAAACATTTTAGGGCATTTTTAGGGCACGCAGACATATTGACGCAATTCTGGCTGATACCGGGTCACGCCAAGCCACGCCCACGCTCATGTTCCCATGCCCATGCCCACGCTCACGTGTTGTTGACCCTCGCTCAAACTCTGACCCACGCTCACAGTTTATTGCTTGTACTCACGGCTCACGGGGTCACGCTCACGGGCCCCACGCCCACGCTCCAGCCACGCTTCCTGCCTTTTGCCCACGCCCACGGCCATTGCCTCACGGTCAGGGTCACGCTCCTAAATCCACACTCACGCCATGCTGCTCCCGCTCACGCTTATGCCACGGTTGTCCACGCCTCCCTCCTCAGGCCTTGGCACTTTCTATGACAAGTCATGGTTACATTTGTGACGCCTTTCTCGTTGTTGGTCTTTTTCATCTTGGCATCCACACCGTGACCTCTCTTAAGACACGTCCATCCTCCTTATGCTTGCTCACGCTAAAAGTCACATTGTATGCTTTATTTGGCCTATCATGGGGGACATGATTTGATGCTTAAATTTTGAAGACCCCCCCTCAATATTTTTCAATGGAATTTTGGGCCTTGTGCATTAAAATTGACTTACCCATGATATAAGGGAATAGTCGCTATGTTTTTTTCTGACCCCAATTCCTCTGATCCATGTTCTGCATCGACATTCATTCGGATCTTATTCGTCATCGACGCATTCATGAAGATATTTTTCGGCGACACAACCCAACCATTACCATTATTTTTACCCCTAATTTTTGGCACCATGTTGTAATTGTCAGACTTGTCTTATAAAAGTCTGTACATGTTTTCGTGCTAAAAACTTTTAGGGGGAGGCAGTGTTAACCACCTAGTGGTTAACATTGTGCATGCACATGTTAGGTGCATGCACATGTTAGGTGTCAGTGGTGGCAGACTGACACTTGGCATGATTAGGTTAACATAAGTGTAGGGATTAGATTTAGTTAGATGCACGGCTCAGATTTGCGGTCTACACTATATTAGACCGGAGCCTCTTCATTTGTACTCAGGTTTATCTCAAATTTGGAGAGCCTCATTTGGCCACGTTCCCCTTCATTCTTTGTACATATTTCTTTGTCTTGTTCTTGTTTTGTGATCATGAGCATGGCAGCTTTGTAGCATCCGGCAGTCATGGACTGCTGCTGCAGGGTGTATGCCAAGAATCCAAAACTAACACCCTTAATTTTCAAACGCTTCACCTTTCCTGCACCTGAATTCAAGGAAGAACACGCATTTGTATGCAGCAAAGACGACTCTTTTGTTCGTCTTTGCAAAGAATCTTGGTTAGAAGTTACTTCACGCATCTCTTCACTACTAGCTTGAACCGCTAAGTTGTCCCCTTTCTGAACCTCTCCATTGTACTTGCTATTCCTACCTTCTTCTAATGCAGGCGATCTGCAAATTCTTTTTAGTTGCTGCCCTTGTGCCTTGCTACTGCCAGATTCTGCATGCCCAGCAACCCTTTTGTTTACCTGCACACTACATGCAACGTCTGGAGAAACCTTTTTTCTTTGAGAATTGATATTAGGCACCTCGGCACATGATCCTTCTGTACTAAGTTTAGAGGTTCCTTTAGAAAACTCTGCATTACATTTTCCGAAAGTACTCTGATTGCTTCAAGCTTCACTACAAGTTGGGAAGGGAGGACTTGTTTCAGGTGTTGGCATTTCTGTCATATGGGAACACCATGGCAATTAATTAACGGACATATCTGCTCAGGTGGCAGCAAACAATAGCAATAAATGTACCAACTTACCTCAAAGGTTAATGTGACGTTCCAAGTATTTATACGGTATCCGTATAAATATACTGACACGTCACGCAGTAAAGACACGCCATCATGGGGTATTTTAACCTAGGGGGCTGACCTAAAAGGGATTAATTTAGCTATGCTAAATTAATTATTAAAGGTTAATTACATATAATTAAGGAAGCATTGTCAAATTAACTCAATTAAGTTAATTGATTAATTAGGAAGGTGCCACATGGCCAAATTCGATTGGCCAGCATGAGAATGCTAACTTGGGGCATCAACATTGAACCCTTGTCCCAGTTGGCCCCAAAATCGAACCAGGAGGAGCAGCTGTTGAGCGCCCAAGTTCCTGGAAGATGGAGATGCCAGAGATGCCACATGACAATGGATCTAGCAGAAACTCGGGTTAGTGGATAGTCTAGCTTGATGTTTCTAGGGTAGCGCCTCAGTCAGTCTTCTCTGGTTGTCTTTGCTTAGGATTAACCCTTCTTTGATACTTAGGATTGTATTTCAATCATGGATTATGCTTTGTTATAGATGAATCTATGATAGTATCTCTGTTAGCCTTCCGTAAAGCAGGGATTAAAGGGGGGTAGAGACCTCTGTGCCTAATGTTCTTAGTATGCTCCTAGTAGTTTCCCTAGTTTCCAACTATGTGCATAGGAGACCACCGAGCCGTGGATGCTATGGAATTGCTCAGCACCAGAGAAGGGACGCAGTGGTGAAGTGGGGGTGGGGTCTTGCACGAACATAAAAGGCTCCTGAGACTCCTACAGTGGGCTAGGCCTGATAGCCGGTCACGTAGAGGGCCGGGTATGGGTCTGACACTCCCTGGGTGCAGAGATGTGATCCGTATGGGGCATCCTGTACTTTGAAGATAAAGTTAGGGGAGTAGGTCTGCACGGATGCGGGGTCGCTGATGCGGCACGTATTCTCTAGCTCACCCATGGAACCGCTGCTATCCTGGAAGGGAACACTTCCCTGACCTGCCTCATCGGACTAGGGAGATGTAACCTGGAGTAGACTCGAAGGGTGGTACCTTGAGTCTGCGTCTCCGGAAGACTATAGTGATCCCATAGCATGATTCGACTCATCTGCAAAGTGTGCACAGGAGGGGCGGATGGAGTGGACAACCCTAGCCGATGTTCTATGCCAGCCAACGCCATGCCAAGATTCGGTCTGCTGATCTCTTGAGACCTAGCCGTCAGTCGATCCTCACTGGAGTCTGAGCCAGGGTAGAACCGACGGGGTTTTGGGGTGTTTTCTCTAGTATTTAAATGTATCTTCTCTGTTGTTACCAGTTGTTATGGATGTGCCACCCTTCGTGGTGGTTGTTGTTTACATGATTATGTTGTATGCTAACCTTGTATGCACGCTTCCGCGACGTAGGAGTCCCATTGAAGGCGTGGGCCGAATGACACCTCTGTGTCCTCCACTCGAGCATCTTTCCATAGATGGCCCGAGTTAGACAGAGGGCCCTGCTCATGGCGAGTTGGTTGCCATGGGAGAGGAAAGTCCCCGTATGTATACGTCCGAGTGTCGTATATGTTCTGGGAGCGTCACAGTGGTATCAGAACCGTGATTTTGGGTTGCCCGAAATCATAGCACTGACCAAACCCCTAACTCGTTAGTTCGGTAGTTAGGTGGGACTTTAAGCTAGTTGGACTGTTTAACCCTTAGATGTTTGGTTTTGTGCTAGGTTAATGTAATAAAATTGCAAGTTTTTAAGAAGTTTAGGGTATTTGGAGGACCCAAGTTTGGAAGGGCCATAACTTTTGTAGGTAGCTCGGATGAAGGCGAAAATGGTTCCAATGGATCGGGGCACCTCTCAAATACCCTAGGGGGCACGCACCGAGGGCTTAAATGGCTTATAGCAAGGCTTAAAAAAAAAAAAAGGCTTCTTTGTCCGGATGAGGTGTTTTTCTCGAAAAGTTAAGGGCGTATAACACTAGCAGCGCTTCCATACTGGTCCCGCTGATATAAAAATATGCGTGCATTAAAAAAAAAAAAAAAAAAAAATGAAAACTTTTTACAAAAAGTTAGAAGTTAAATTCAAATTTGTGTTACTTTTCGAAAAGTGTGTTAGTTGGGACGCCTTCTTGCCGCCATAGCCGCCGGACTTGAGCTCCTTTTCTGCCATAGCCGACCTCCATTGCTACCTTGCAACTGCCCTAACCACCTAGCGCCTTTGCCTAGTATCTAGCGCCATCTATCTAAACCTGAGCGCCCTATTTCTTCTCTTGTTATCCATCGCTAGTGCCATGATGCCGCGCTTCAAGCTCACCGTGGACCTAAAGAAGGCGAATGTTTTCCAGTTGTATAGCGTCACAGTGGTACCTGGATGGCAAACACTGGGACCCCGCGGTTCCTTTTGATCTTCTTCATCCTCATCTGCTCCAGCAAGTGGATCTCATCCACCGCACCCCGACTACACTACTTTTCTTCAGTTCTACTGTGAGGAGATCGTGCCTGCATGTGTCTTCAATGAAGACGACTCACAGCTCTATCTCGACTTCCACACCTTGCTCGAGATGTTGGGAGGTGATGAACATGCCCGGAATGTCATTAAGGGCATTAGGAGGAGAGGGACCGACCTCCCTATCGTTACTATAGATCGGGAAGTCTGTTTTGAGGCTCGATTCGCGCTGGCCATCATCATGGACCAGTATATTGAGGATGAGCAGATAGCGGCAGCGGCCTCTTCTACCATTACCTCTCCCCGGGAAAGGCGATGAAGTCGTCGACGAACAGGACTTTGCACGGTGGAAGGAGCTAGCCACCGAAGCATCGGCAGGTCGTGATAAAGCCCTCAAGCTCGAAGGGCTAAACCTCCTCCCTACCGTACTCTTGAACAACCAAGAGTATTTGATTCTCGAGGACATTATGTGGGCTTACCGCGTCATTGCTGATATGCGGGGCTGCCGAAAGATAGAGGTCCTCTACGACCTTGCCGAGTATTGCCAGGATGACTTCCTCGACTTTAGACACCTGTTGTGCATCCGCCACAAGTCAAGAACTTGTTAGTATTTCGGCCAGAAGAGCTAGAACCCATTGAGACCCTTTTGTCTCTTCGGCAATTTCTATTGACTGATGCACCCCAGCCTCCGGAGGGAGGTTTTATGCTCACATGCGCCCTCCTCCTGCAGTTCAGCCTTTACAGATCACTATGGGAGGGGTGGATCAAGAGGAGGAAGACCTTTGGGACACCAGGATGAGTCTTAGGGATGACAAAGAAGAGGCAGAGCAGGAGAAGATCCCTGTTAACTTGGAAAAGGAAGCAGAGCCCTTCAGGGATCCGCAAATTAGGGCAATGGGCAACCATTTGACCCGATTCTTCCTTTCAGCCTTCCGGCAAGGTGAGGTCTTGTTCTTCTCCAAGAACTTGGGGCCTTCTTCTGAAGCATCTTGGTGGGCGCTCCGTGCGTTATCCACCTTGGCGGGCCATAAGAAGATTGATTATCACGCTACTACTATCACCTTGGTCCGACGAGATTTGGCTATCGTAATATGCGACTCCTTGTGGCGGCACCATTGGCCACTTGCTTACCATCGGAGGCAGCAGCTCGAGCCGCTCTCTCTGCTAGCTCTAGCACCACCTTGATGCGCTACCGACCACCTCCTCAGCCTATGGATGAAGAGGAGGAACCTAGTTCTTAGATATCTTTTTACAATTATAGATCTTTGTATTTCGTATGGATGTAATCTTTGATTGGCATTTTCCTTAAGCCATCATATAATACATGTGCTATTTTCCTATGTTTTATGATTATTGTATCGTTGAGTACGATTAAATTGTTTCCCTATGCTACTTGTTTGTCTCTTTTAGAAAATCGTTCAATATTGTATATTCATTCTTGCTGTCTTACAGACGATGAGCTCAAAGAAATCGAATACAGAATAACCGACGAATTACGAAGGGACGATCAGGTACCTCCAGAACAAGACTATGGTCAACGGTATGGGGAGTATCCGGATCGGGATGACGATTATGAAGCAGAGGAGCCCGTGGAAATAGGCGACCCCTATGACCCAATTAAAGGCTTGGAAATTGTCAATATCCTCCGAGAGCGTGCTTTCGAGCATCTACAACAAACTCTCCATCGTACCTGGGATTACTGGGATATGACGAAGCATGAGGCTTTTGCCGACGCAAATGATCACTTATGGCAGATCTTTTATGCGCTAAGAGACCTCTTCAATTACCTTATCATTAGTCCTACGTTAGACTATCAGTACGTTATCATCCAGGCATGGGCTCGCTACAAGGTAGTCAGGGCAGTACGGGAGAGCATCCGTTACTCCATCCTCTACCCTTTCGCGCAGCCCTAGGCCTGATCTCTTCAGTTTTTTTCGTGACTAAGTATGTGTTGTTTAAAAATTGTCCAATGTATAATCACTACTCTTGTACTGTACATCTTCAAGTTTTTGTTAAAACACCCCCTTCCATGTAACTGTCCCTTTGACATTATAATAAAGATCTTTTCTTTAATTCTCTTGTATTGTCTTTATTATTGTTTCCTAGTACTACTCAAAATGATCTTCTTTGTGACACTTGGTATCACAATAATTCTGCTTATACCATCTTATGGTCAATATAGACGGTGCACGTAACGCCTCATGGCAGACACCCTCAAATGCTAGCAGATTAACACCTGAGCAAGAACTCATGTTGATGAAGCGGCAGTTAGTAGAGCTGCAAGCTTATGTGTTAAATGCCAACCCACCACAGCATATGCAGGAGGACGGACTGGAGTTACCTCCATTACCACCAAGTCCACCACCACAGCAGCCACCTGCACCAGAACCAGGCCCTGTACCAGCACAAAGGAGGCACCGTTCCAAACGTCGTCGAAGCTCGTCTACGGATAGTGCCACATCCTTACAATCAGCCACTTCTGTGTCTTCAGAGTCATCTATATCGTCTGGTGACCATGCAAAGGCCTGGAATACCCGTAAGACGGTTGATACGGCCAGCACCAGTATATGGAAAAACAGAAAATTGGCTCAGTTTGATGGGAAATCTAGAGGCAGCCTGAACGCAGAGTCTTGGTTGGACGAGATGAAGGAGTTTGGGAAATCCTATGGGATGACGGAGAAAGATACAGGAAAAGTTGCCACTACAAACCTTACAGGGGCCGCTTCGATTTGGTGGAAGGGCTATGCTAGAGCCAAGCATCTAGACAGAAGCAGATGCAAGTTTAAAAAGTTCGTTAAAGCTTTTAAGTCGCATTATGTGCCTCGTGCGCACAAATGCCAACAGATTCAGACTTTTTATAGGTTGGAGCAGAAGGGTATGTCAGTTCAGGCCTACACAGATGAATTCATGCGCTTGAGGCTGTATGTCCCAGGTATGAACGAGAAGAGGGCGGTGGAGGGCTATATTGAAGGGTTGGCCCCCTCAATTAAATGAATGGTTAAGGCCATAGACCCGAAGTCAGTTGCAGAGGCTGAGGCTAAGGCATTGAGCCTTGAAGAGGACACACCAAGAACCCAGTACCAACGCACCGCCTCTTACTCCCAGCCGCGCCCGTACACATCTTACAAGCCCCGTTCACCAAGTTCGGGGCCTTCTCAGCAGAACTCTAACGGTCGCCAGGAAAAGAAAGTCACCTTCAACATGCCAGATAAACCGAACAATGTCGGTAACGCCGTTCGGAACCTCTTACAATCTATTCCCAAAGAGGCCCGAGAGCAGCTCCGCAAAGAGAAGGCATGTCACAGGTGTATGCGGCCCGGGCATTTCATGCAGAATTGTCCTTATGTCACACAGACTGCCCAGCTGGCCATGGCCGACCTTGATTGGGACGATCTCGAGTCTACACCACCTGTCGACGAGGAGGCTCCCGAGTATATTCACGGTGCCTCCCATATCTGTGACGTTCTAGGGAAATATATGCCATAAATACGTATATTTCCAGGTCCGTCACTATACAAGTCTATCTTCATAGGGGGCATGACTAAGTTATTCATACAAGAAATTTATCGCCAAGGCCGCCGCGAACATTTCTTTTGTTCGAATTGTTTCTAGTTTGAACTGTGATTGTATGAATCAGTGCGAGATAGTCTTAGTGTCAAAGATGCCTAGTTTGACAATGTTGTGGTCTTTGGGATCCTTATCTTCTATTTGGGTTATGCATTCTATGCAAGAATGGTAGACCATGGAATTATGTTTTCCTAGCTAGGCGCTATTTTAGTAGGCTCACCTAAGACCAAGCGAGAAGCCATGGACATGATAGCAAGAAGAGAATTGAAGCATTGAAGTACCATGCTAGCAAGGGACAATAGAAGCCAACAATGAGTATCATCAAGTAAGTTTGTTTAAAAAAAACAATGGTTGGAACCATTTTTTAAATTGGTTAAGAAAAGCAATGGTTCGAAGCACCAAAGACATTAAGAAAAAGGAGATATTGTTGTTCTTTACCCTCAAAAACTATTACAACAAATCCAAGAGAACCAGGAAAAAGGGGATATTATTCTTGGAGATATTATTCTTCTGTATCCTTGAAAACTATTACAACAAATCCAAGTGAGCCATGCTGATCAGCCAACAGAACAGTCTGGGAATGGATGTGGTGCAAGGGAGCAAAAGCCTTTGGATGCCAAGTTGCATATTATTCCAAGAACCAGAAGCCAGATTGTGCTTTCCCGGATGTTCCTAATTATTAATCATATTAACTAGGAAATTACAATCTGAAAAAAAAAAGGCAAGTGCCAAGTAGAAAATTTTGGTTTATATAAATTACAAATGCTTCAATGAAGAATTTGTTGGTTTTGCTATGCAAACAGCATTATTGGCTAGTCTCATCCATTTTGTTACATAAAAGTAGCAGGTCAACAACACGGGCATAAGAAGGTGACCTGAAATTCATAACATGGGTGATAGTATTGCCATGCAACTACTTGTTCAAACATACAAATGTTTGTCTGCATCAAAAAGGGTCACTGCACAAGCATGGTAGGTATTCATATTGCACTGGTACCTTAATCGTGAGGCTCCAAAGTGCTCAGAAAATGTGATTATATCTGGTATATTATCCATATTAAATCCTGCAGCAATGGAACGGGCAAATGCCATCCGCTGCTCCCTTTGACGCATTGATCTGCGCGCTTCCATTGCTTTTGTTAAGCGTAACCTGCACATCCCTTAAAGATTAGATTAAAATTGTGCATCATATAGATGCTTAAAAGACTCCGTCTTGATCCACATCATCCAGGGATTCACGCCTTATTAACTATATTAACCATGAGCAAGAAAGGTAACGTCCCATTAGCCATGAGTTCTAATAATCAGGAGAAACGCACCAAGTATTGTTCACCCTATACACACCTTTGTCATACCCCCATCCTTATCCAGAGTTTACTTCTGAGTCGCTTTGCCACCTACAATTAAATTACTTCAAATCTGTTAAAGCCCTTGATCCAGGTCTAGAAAATAAGAGTTTATCGGCTGAACGTATCATGATCATTGGTAATGTAATGATTGCCCACTACATGGCAGCAGTTAGAGCCAGGTTCCAGCTTTACCTGAGTCTTCATTTGCTTGATTGTATAAAGCTTCTTATATTTGTAAAAGTTCTGCATCTATCTCGTTCTAATACTTCTGGCGTACTCACAAAACGTACAAACCTAAAATCAAAGGAATGAGTAAGCAAACCAGGAATGCAAATGGCCTACAAATACATGAAAATTGTATATACTTCTGCATGGTGCCCTTTGTAAACCAGCTCACATTAATCTCTGAAGGGGGCTCCAATCTGATAGAATAGCCTCCAGCGGCTGTTTGTACTTCTGCAACTCGTAGGTGAGTAAGAAACGGCTACAAAAGGCCCGAAGTAAGCTTTTCTGTGACACCTTTGGCGCAAACCATGAGCTCGCCATGAATAATCATGTTATTTGAAACCTAGCCTTGGTCTACATAGGTATCCAAGTTCAGTCTGCAACAAAAATGAATACGCAGGTTGAATCTGCGGGAAACATGGGTTATCAGGAAGAAGAAATAAATACCAAGATCAGTCTCTGAAAAATATCGATTCCAGTGATCAAGTTGCCGCTCCTGCTTGCCCTTCTCATATTGGGGCCTTGCATTGGTATTTTTTCAGAGTCCTTGCCATCGCCCTGTTTGCCCAGATAACTTTTCCAGAAAGCGGAAAGGAAGCATTCAGCCTGTGCATCTCCTACCTAGGAAATCTTTGTGAAGCTTTAGAAAAGACTAGAAAGTAAGTATTCCGACCCACCACCGAGCAAAGCCATAGCTCGCCATGCCACAACACTTGAGCTAAGGTCGTGCCCGACATCGCCAATAGGCGTCGAAATAGCAGGAGAATGCAAGGACCTTAAGGAGAGGATTTGACGGAGCCGATAAAAATTATTACAATGATGCCAAGAAGCTACATTCAAGTCCTAATCACTGTATCCGAATAACATCGAACGGGAGCAAAGAAAATTGCAGAATTACCAGATGAGAAGGGCCGGGAGAAACGTTGAGCAGGCGCAGTTACAGAGTTGGATAGGGGACGTGGATGAAGAGAATCCGCCAATCTTTGGTAGCATGCGTTGTGGTCATTAGTCCTTCTTCAATGCCAAACTCATCATTGACAACCTACAACAATCCCATCCAAATTCACTATCACAAATTTTATATCTGATAATACCTCGCAGAAGAGTAGTATCCCATACCTTAGCAAGCGGAGCAAGACAATTCGTGCAACTAGCATTTGAAACAGAGGATTTGCACACAGCACAGCAGCAAAAAGGGCAAAACCATTCCTCTTCGGGCGCTCCATCCAAATCATGACATGGCCAGAGAGACGCAGCATAAGAACCCATAAATTTTTGTTACCTGGTGTGTTGGCGGTGGTGTGCAAGAGCAGAGCTCGCCGGAATGGAGCAGAGTGAAATGGAGAAAGCAAAGCCTCAGGGAGAGATCAGACGGAGGGGATTTCTTCGATGCCGATAAAATAAAACGTGGCGTTGCTTGCAATTTTCTGTGGAATATTTTTTGCACCCTATTTTTTCCCCCACCCAGGAATCTGGGAATCGAATCTTGGTGTGTCTCAATTATATATGTGTAGATAACTTAGCCAACCTTAGGTTAAGACCATTGTCCACGTGGCCTTAACCTATTGGGCACCCGCCACACGGACTTAACCTATTGGAGCCACGTGGCATAACATGTGAACCCTAACCTATAAAGGCATAAACCCTAACCCTAGGCCTCTTTTTTGGCTCCAACAGTCTGGGAACCTTCTTCGCACTCGAAACTCCGTTTCGAGAACCGTCTGCGGTGGCACAGCATAGCGTGGCAGCCCCCAGAGCGTGAGCGCATCGGCAGGAGTGGGAGCGACCCCGAACACCTTGAAGATCATGGAGACGCCAGGATTGGGAGGGAGTGCTTTTGGACTAGGTATGTGGAGTAGTGCTCTTAGTAGTCCATCTGGAAGTTAGCACTCCAGATGGGTTAGTATGTCATATCTAGAGTAGAGCCATCCTAGAACCCGTATTCAACATCTTGAACCCTAATCAAGGAACCCTAACTGTAAGTTAGATATGTATGATTAGGTTAAGATGTTCTTATGATGATTATCATGTTATGATGCTATGTGATGTTGGTTGATCATGTTTGCTCCTCTTGTATTGGGAAGGGGGGTAGAGACCTAGGGCCATATGTAGTATGCTCCTAGTGTAGATCCCTTAGTTCCTATTATATGCGGCCTGTGCATAGGAACCCACCGGGCTATGGAAGCTATGATGTGACTCAGCACTACACAACGGGGCTAGAGGCAATGCGGAGGGAGGATCCCTGCCGAGTGGGGGCTACGGGGGATCCCATAATGGGCTAGGCTTATGGTCGGTCACTTCGTGTGGGCCGAGCATGGGTCCGACACCTCCTGGGGCAACGGTGTCGCCCTGCCTCTCAAGAGTTGCAAGTGTCAGCTTGGCTCTTGTTTTGGGGGGTTCAGTCGGGTATGAATCGTGTGTCGCCACGATTCTCTAGCTGCCCGAGGAGCCTCTAGACCCCGGGAAGGGGAGATGCAACCCTTCCTGTCTCGACGGACCAGGGAGATGCAACCTGGAGTAGTCCCGATGGGTGATGCCATGGGATTGCGTATCCGGAAGGCTAGAGTCATGTCAGAGCCTGATCTAGCCCATCTGCAAAGTATGCACGGGAGGTGCGGATGGAGTGGTCAACCCTAGCCATTGTCTATAGCCAGCCCCGCCATTGTTATGACTCGGTCTGCTCTATCTTGAGGCCTATCCAGTCAGTCTACCTCCTTATGAGTCGGAGCCACGGGTAGGAGCTCTCATGTTTATGGCATATGATTATGTTCTTTGCAGTTATGGATATGTGGATGAGCTACCCTTCGAGGTAGCATGATGTATTGTTATTGCTAGTTCTGACGATGTTTATGCTTCCGCTGTGATAGGAGCCCATAGGGGAAGGGCGCGCAAGACACCTTCGTGTCCCCTTCCCGCACTACGGTGGTCCCAGAGTGCGGGATAGACGGAGGGCCCGTGCGGTCGGAGGACCGGATGGGGGATTTCCTACGGAGTGTACGGCTGGGAGCCGTATATTCGGTAGGGAGCGTCACAATGGTATCAGAGCAATGTTCTTGGTTGACCAAGAGCTAGCCCTGACCATATCCCCGAATAGATAGACTAACCGGCCTAGCTAAGGAATGGAATGAAAATTCCAGTCTTGAACCGCGAAATGGGAGAAATTTTTTTCCCATTAGTAGGGTCGTAATTAGATTAAGTATAGTCTAAGTGGTAGAAATAATATAGTCAAAAGAAACCTTCTAGTAAATTTGAGCTCAAGTTGTTCATGAACCGCACCTTTCAAAGCAAAAATTGAACGAGGAATCGTCAAAAGAAAGCTTGAAAGAAAATGGCCTGAAATGACCACTACTTGGCCCAAAAGAAATAGGAAATTTCAAGCAATAGTTAAGTGTTTAGGAATAGTACCTTAATTAATAACCCATAGTTATAATAAAGTAGCCAATAAACCTATGGAAGCACCTCTACTCCCTAGATGTTCCCAAAAGGTAGCTTGAACCTCCCTTTTTCTCTTGTAAGGCGAATTAGAAGCTAATCTCCGAAGCTGCCACAAGAGTGTCCACCGAACGAACAGCTGACGAGATCGATCCAAAGGAGCCGCGAAGATAGAGGCAAGATCGCTCGAAGAGGCCACCATCAAGGAAGCTAAGTTGTTGGGAGGACCAAACAAGTAGCTAGGAAGGTTGGAAGCTCCAGCTTGCACCGGAACGTTGAAGCACTCACAGTGGGGGGCGACAAGCAAATTCTTGAGGCCCTGCGACCTAGGCCAAATGACGAACTTAGCCACTCAAGCTCTTCAAACGAATCGTTTCACTCGTAGAGGAGCAACGACTTAGCACTTCAGGTGAATGATCACAAGGCTCGGGGAAAATTGAGATCGTGGTGTCTGCTTCTGGAGGTGAGGAGCGAGTGGCAAGAGCAACCTCGGCAATAGGAGCAACCCTAGCAACAGGAAGAGCAGGTAAGGAACAAGTAGTAGGAGCAACCTCGATAGCAGGAGCGACCCCAAACCAAGAAGAGTACCTGAGCAGCAAGCAGCAGGAGCAACCCCAGCCACAGGAACAGCAGCAAGTGGAGCGAGCAACCAATGCAGAAGAAAAGGAAGGAAGAGGCGTATGCGAGGGAGAAGCGAACAAGAGGCATGAAGCTAGGCGTAGGGAGAGCATGGTTATCAGAGAACCACAGTCGGACGAACTGCAGGAGGATGAGCCCGAGGAGGAAGGACCACAACAACAGGAGAGGGGAGCAAGAGACTAAAGAAGAAGAGGAGGAGGAGGCCGAAGAACAGACGAGGCCTACGCTCGGCAACCATATCCAATGCAGTCCAAGGAGGGCAACATCAGCGAGATGCTACTTGAAGCTGAAGCAAGATATGGAGTACGGGAAGAAGAAGGCAGCATGCAAGATTTATCTCCGCCAATGGATCTAACAAGGTAGCCGACCAGGGTCGAAAAGCAAGCCACCACCACCTCGACTCGATTCCCCGAAGAAGGTCTGCCATGGGCCAGATCCCCAGCACAGTAGAGTTGCTCAGCATATTTGGCATTCCCAACAGCATACCAGTCTGATGATCCATAAACTCTCTTTTCGAGTGCCTACATCAAAGGTCTATCCAGAAGTTCAAGATGGGCGACGACTACCGAACCACATCAACGACGGCAGGGTCTCGCCAGGAAGCGGCCAAAGCCGAGGAGGCCAAGATCTGCACCCTTGACGGTCCGAGCCATGTAGGAGGCAGCAGAGGCGGAGCTGGTACAACCTTTTTGAAGAAGGCAACCTCTGCGTGATCCATGCCAAAAGGGTGACCGTGATGCCCAAGGATCTCCATTTGGCGCGGAGGATCCGCAAGGAGTACCCTTGAGTCTCCTAATTTTGTAATTATAATTAAAATTTTGATGTAATTTAACTGTTCTCTATAAATATATAACTTCTTTGTCTTGTAAAATGGATGTAAAAAGGTAGTTAGATAAGTAAGATTGTACTAAAAAATTTATGCATTAAACTTGTAATAGTTTAATTATCTTATCCCTAATTAATAAAATCACTTTTCGGATCAAAATTGGCGAAACCGGAAGGGTCCGCGCCAAAACCACTTCCCGACGCCTCGGAAGGCGATTTCGCGCGAACCCATCCGATTTCATGTGTTTAGAGTTAGAACCAAGCCTTAGAGTTAGAACCAAGATTCTTAAGCTAGATAGAGACAGCATCTGCATTCATCTCAGCTTAGTTGTCGCTCTTATCTTGCTAAGTATCTTCTTGTCTACATACAGGTAGTATAATCAAGCCTTTTTCTTAGAACCCAGCTAGTTGCCAAGGCCTTAGAAATTGTTGTCACACGTTGGTATGATACACCAGCACACGTTATAGGTGCACTACCATCAAGTGTCTTCAGCCATGCCTTTGTATCATAGATAATTATATAGGAATTAACTCTATCTAAGTAATTTAGTCTAGCACACCAAGTACACCCACAAAGTAAGTCTCCTTCTACCACCCCATAACAGTAAATGAGTACCTTCCTCAGTGTCTAGTAAAGTGCCAAATGCCAAGGGTCAATTGAGGTAGAGTGGATAAAGGTATAAAATTAGGGGTTGTAGAGTAAGTAGACGTAAATAATTGTTGTGTGGTAGTATTAATTGCCTTGTGCTTAGGGCAGTAATATAGGCCAGGAGAACCTTCGTTGCAGATCCTCGAGCCTCGACAGTGGAGCCACTCGACAACATCAACGAGTTGAAAACAGAAGGCAACCATATGAAGGAAACTTCAGCAAATCAAAAGCCAAGACGGTGTACAGGGAAGCCTGAACACGAAAAATAAAGGAGAGCCTATAGGAAGGATGATTGCGACATCAAGGATAGACATAAGACTTGCCAAGAGGGCTATGCAACAACCAATGGGCATTATGGCACTTATGAAATTGATCACATTAGGGGAGGAACACCTCCTAGTCAAGGATATTCTCCAAGTGCCATATTGTCTCAAGGAACGACCCCACATCGATGACTAATGTCACAACTACGCCACGAACAAGTAGACGACTTCATCGACTTATGATATCAAGAGCCCTAAAGGATGAGACTGGACATACCTCTGAGGAAGGGCAACTATCGCAGATATACAGACCATAGTAGTATCAGATCTAGACTCCAAGCAGACATGCTGGACTAAGGAGGTATTACAAGCCAGCAAGGGTGAGCTATGCAGGAATAGGAATATGGCGAGACTGCAACAAACTTCTTCCTCATCAGGGCCGATACTTCAGACCAGCTACATCAACCTCGGCAAGCATCATCTCAAGATCATGATGACCTTCGATCTTCCACCTTAGAGATTGGAGGCCAAACACCATCAAGAAGAGGCATCATGAGGGACCAAATACCAACATTATTAATTGATCAGTCAAGATTAGTCCTTGCAGATGGATGCAAATAAACTTCTCTGATTAGTCCTTGCAGATGGATGCAAATAAACTTCTCTCAGCAAGAGAAGTTGCACAGTTAGGAGTGGTAAAGCACTCGACATTGTCTTCAGCCTTATGATGAAGAATCAAATCAACACGGTAAACACAACAACATCAATTCAGGAGTTAGAAGAATCATCCTCAAATCTCACAACCTTCAAGGCAGATGAGTCAAACACAAAAGATTCTACGCAGTGGTGAACATTACCTTCAAGCCTTTGGGATGCAACACCGAGCCTTATGTCGCCACTACATCAGCAAGTCCACTAAGAGGGATAATGTTAATGAAGATAGTCAGCATCAACATTAAGACGAGCAGAGTCAGAATATGTTCAATGAAAGAAAGCAGCGCACTTGAATGATCATACAGCAACTCCAAGGAGACAAGATTCTTTTCAATAATTATGGATCATCGCCTTGCTACTCCAACGACTAATGGCTACACCAGCTCTAAGCAAGTTAGAAGACCTATCAGATAGTTGAGTTTCTTAGAATTATGGGTGATAACATCCATGATGGGATTGGGACGAAATTTCGGGTAGAATTTTTTTGTCTTTTCCTTTAGAAAGATGGATCCAAGAATTGAGAAAAGCTTCAAGGATTGGGAAGAAAATGTATGGAGTACAACAATTGTATACATTGCTGGCAGATATCCAACGTATTGGAACCTCTTCATGAGCTTGATCACCTCGCTAAGAAGGATTCAATAATAGGATAACCGTCGACCATGTATATGACGAGTACTTTCGCAGCATAAGGAATAATCCGACCAAATGAAGGGAAGCAATCTAATAAGTCCGGCCAACTTCTTAAATGGCATCAACTCAAAGGTGGGACTTTTCCAAGAGGGCAATAATTAAGAAAAGGGAGTTCCTAGAGTATAGATTAGATCTAAAACAAGAATAATTATCTAATCACATAGTTTTCTATGTGTGCCCAAAAGTAATGTCATCCTTACTAAACTGTGGCCATAGATTTATGTAAGTAGTTCTTTAACTTGTAATTTTGCACCTTCTAGATGGCGGACATCTTTAAGAGCAAGACTCTCAAGTCTAAATCTAGGCCAGTAATTAAGCCAAGGCCGAGTATTTAGCAGCACCAACGGAACAAGAATCAAGTCGACATCAGCCTCAAGTGGAGCACAGTAAAGCATCGACAACAACTTATGTACATTGGCAATTATGACCTCATAATAAGCGTGCAATATTAAAGCTAGCTAAGGCAATAATTGATTATCATAAGCAAGAGATACTTATCCCAGCACCAAAGGGCAAGTAGCTTATAATTTAAGTTAAGTAATTCCAATCATGCAATGCATGTCAGTAAAGCAATTACTTAAGTACATCATGAGGAATGAGGTCGTACATAAGCTACAAGTTATCGACCCCGACTACATTAGTAAGAAGGAAGATGCTACTTCAGAACAGTTGCCTCGGCCAATTTCTAAGTTAATCAAGAAGTCCCATGATATATCTCTAGATGAAAATTGAGAGCTTTTGCTCTTTAGAGGTGTACAGTCTGAAATCACTCTTGCACCGGATGCAGAGCCGATCAGCAAGGCTCTTTATAGAATCAGCACTTCTGAGCTAGCAGAGCTCAAGAAGCAGTTGTAGGAGTTGATCGACTTGGGGATCTTTTCGGCCAGGATGGAAGTCTAAAGATGTACATCAACCATGGGCAGCTCAACAAGCAAATGACATAATGGATCAGCCCCAAGAAGCAAGATTCTTCTACAAAATCGACATAAGTTCGGGCAATCAGCAAATAAGGATGACGGGGGAAGATAATTATAAGACTCCTTCAGAACTCGGTATGGGCACTATGATTTCATAGTGATGCCCTTGAGTCTATGGAATGCTCCACCAACTTGTATGCATTTTGAGGAACGACATCTTCGAAGATTGTTTGGACGAGTTCATCATCAATCTCTCTTCAACGACATCGTGATCTACAGCAAATTAATGGAAGAGCATATAGCCCAATTGAGGGAAGCCATGGAGATGCTAAGACGCCGCCACTCATTGGCAAGCCTTTGAAGCATCAAATTGCAATCCCATCTCCATTTCGGCAAGCGAATTCAGCAAAAAGATAGAAGAAGCCATCTCCGCCAACATGGAGTTCAAGCACATAATGGGCTAGTCTTTGCAAGAGTGCAAGGACGAATTAAGAAAGAGAAACCTTCAAATATTTTAAAAAGGAAGGTAATCTTTAATAGCAAAGAACAACTATGCGTACCCAAAGTATACGGAGTAAGAAAAATCTTCCAGGACACACATAATAGCCCTATTTCTGGCCATGCAAAATTTATAAAGGTCTACTTCAAGATTAGAAGTAGCTACTTCTGGCCGGACATGAAGAAGCAGATAGTCAGATATATCCAAGAATGTCAGTGGCGTCAGCAGAAAAAGGCAGAACAACTTCAAATCTCGGGAGTCTTGGAACCTTGGGCGGTGTCAAATGCCAAGTGAGAAGTTATCAGCATGGATTTCATAGCGGGCCTTCCAAGGGCAACAAGAAGCTTTGTCGCCTTGAGGGTTGTGGTATATAACTTATCAAAAGGGCACATACTTGCCATGCCACACCATAGACACCGCTTTGGATCTCGCCGCGTGGTCTACATAAGAGTTCTTTTAGGCTGCACGGAATGCACAGGTCGATTATCACCAAAAGAGATCCGAAGTTCTTTAGTGACGTTTAGCAAGACTTCTTCAACACGAGCTGCACCAACTTGTTGATGAGTTTTGCTTATCAATTGCAGTCAAATCGGCAAAGGGACCACACCAACACAATTTTGGAGAGCACGTTGAGAAACTATGATTGGAACAAGGAATCCAAATGGGCCAATTACACCCACCTAGTCGAGTTACGTACAATAATAGGAAGCAAGAGTCATCGAAGATGTCTCCTCCATGATTAGTTACAATTATCAATACTTGACCCTAGTTATGTGGCATAATCTAGTGCCCAAGGTGGAAGTTTCTCAACAACGACAGCAAATATGCAGTAGCTTTTGGTAGAAGTGTTAGAATATCTTCAATCAGCATGGGCACATCTGAAGAGTCTAGCAGATAGATATAAAAAACTCCTCGAGAGTTGTTTTGTTGTGAGAGATAAAGTTTGGCTCAAGTAAAGGTTAAGCAAGGGAAGCTTCGCATCGGCAATTGTAAGAAACTCGCCCCTAGGTGGGCCGGTCCGTTCAAGATTTTGGAGAGAGTGGGCTCTCAAGCCTAGAGAAGTTGGATCTCCCGGCCCATCTCAAAGTTCACAAAGTCTTCCACGTAAGTTTATTGAAAACGCATGATCCGAACCCTGATGAGGTTTTGGATACTCCAACTTTGTTGGAAATGACAGAAGAGCAAGTTGAAATTGTGCCTGAATTACTTCTTGATAAGTACTAGGAGGTCCTAATTCCTCCAGTATTTGGTCAAGTGGAAGCACTTACCCGTGGAAGACGCGACATGGGTATTGAAGCAGGATTTGGAGAAGCAATACCCAGAGTTTAGGAAGGAATTTGATGGGCGAGTTGTCTCCGATTTGATCGACGCCAACTTGCCAGGAGGTTAGCTTAGTATGTTTCTAGTTAGCCTTAAGTTCTGGCTCATGTATTCTAGTTAGTAGAGTGCATGTGCCAGAATCTTGGAACGTGTGGGCGATGATGGGATACGCCTTTAAGGCATTCTCTAGGCCAGCACGCACCAAGAGGTGCGCATGACCATTAGGGTCATGTGAGTGAGGAATGAGGCATGGTGGGCGATGATGGGACATCGATCGGATGCTCTCTATGCCGCGATGCGGGTACGCACACCTGGCCGTAGGAGGGTCACGGTGAAGGTCAAAGTGATCATGCGCGATGATGGGATCGTGAGACGTTCCCTAGCTTAAAACCCTTGGGGCATGATGCACTGGGGGTACTCGGCACCGGGTAACCGAGTACAAGGTAGCACTTGATCATGGGCAATGATGGGATCATCTTAAATGGTCCTTAAGCTCAAATCCGAAAGGGCCATGATCGAGTGCAAGGTAGTAGGGTAACCTTGAGCTAGTAGTTCAGCTCAAGGAGGTAGGTAAGGGGGGTGGTCCCCTAAAACCACAACCTTATTAATTTAAATAACGTAATGTGCTACTTGTGCAGGCCAGTGAAGGGAAGCATGAAGGAGGGAGCACGTTACGAGAAGATAGGAGTCATAGATTCTAGACTAACTATGAACTCCTAAATTTGTTGTAATAATGTTATATGTGTGTACTTTTATAATAATAGTTGTTATGGCTATATAATTTTGTATAACTTATAAATATAGCTTTATAATTACATAATAAGTAATTAACGAAAAGTTGATCTTTTCAATAGAGTTAAATTCATATATTCTTGTTGTGTGCGTTTGCAGGATTAGCGTAGGCTAGTCACCTTAGCGTAATGCTGAGGACAGCATTATCCTAAGGGGGGAGAATGTGACATTCCAGGGAAATATATGCCATAAATACGTATATTTCCAGGTCCGTCACTATACAAGTCTATCTTCATAGCCTTGTATACCATAGATTGTGGCACTAGGGGGCATGACTAAGTTATTCATGACTAAGGTTGGCTTTTGGAGAAGATAGTGAGACAACTTATCTCCTAGTACAGCAGGAAAAGAGTAAGCGGCCTCCTTGTAGTATCCTTATGCAGATGTGAATTTTGGGGCCAAGTTAACGCGCGGGAAGACACCCCTTCGCCTTTACATTTGTCTACCTGTATTTTCGGGTGGTTTTTAGGTGGCAGCATCCTCATGCATTATGGGATATTTGCTTTCGATGAACTTCTGGAATGGTTCTGTTTTCTGCCGCCACACTTGGGCTTTTGAGCACCCGTGTTGACACGTTTAGGCTATCTGGCTATTTTGGAGCCTTAAATAAATGTATTTACTATATACTATTAATAAAAATAAAAATATCTTGCCTCAAAAAAAAAAAAAGTTATTCATATAACTTAGCCAACCTTATGTTAAGACCATTGTCCACGTGGCCTTAACCTATTGGGCACCCCCCACACGGACTTAACCTATTGGAGCCACGTGGCATAACATGTGAACCCTAACCTATAAAGGCCTAAACCCTAACCCTAGGCCTCTTTTTTTGCTCCAACAGTCTGGGAACCTTCTTCGCGCTCGAAACTCCGTTTCGAGAACCGTCTGCGGTGGCACAGCATAGCGTGGCAGCCCCCAGAGCATGAGCGCATCGGCATGAGTGGGAGCGACCCCGAACACCTTGAAGATCATGGAGACGCCAGGATTGGGAGGGAGTGCTTTTGGACCAGGTATGTGGAGTAGTGCTCTTAGTAGTCCATCTGGAAGTTAGCACTCCAGATGGGTTAGTATGTCGTATCTAGAGTAGAGCCATCCTAGAACCCGTATTCAACATCTTGAACCCTAATCAAGGAACCCTAACTGTAAGTTAGATATGTATGATTAGGTTAAGATGTTCTTATGATGATTATCATGTTATGATGCTATGTGATGTTGGTTGATCATGTTTGCTCCTCTTGTATTGGGAAGGGGTGTAGAGACCTAGGGCCATATGTAGTATGCTCCTAGTGTAGATCCCTTAGTCCCTATTATATGCGGCCTGTGCATAGGAACCCACCGGGCTATGGAAGCTATGATGTGACTCAGCACTACACAACGGGGCTAGAGGCAATGCGGAGGGAGGATCCCTGCCGAGTGGGGGCTACGGGGGATCCCATAGTGGGCTAGGCTTATGGTCGGTCACTTCGTGTGGGCCGAGCATGGGTCCGACACCTCCTGGGGCAATGGTGTCGCCCTGCCTCTCAAGAGTTGCAAGTGTCAGCTTGGCTCTTGTTTTGGGGGGTTCAGTCGGGTATGAATCGTGTGTCGCCACGATTCTCTAGCTGCCCGAGGAGCCTCTAGACCCCGGGAAGGGGAGATGCAACCCTTCCTGCCTCGACGGACCAGGGAGATGCAACCTGGAGTAGTCCCGATGGGTGATGCCATGGGATTGCGTATCCGGAAGGCTAGAGTCATGTCAGAGCCTGATCTAGCCCATCTGCAAAGTATGCACATGAGGGGCGGATGGAGTGGTCAACCCTAGCCATTGTCTATAGCCAGCCCCGCCATTGTTATGTCTCGGTCTGCTCTATCTTGAGGCCTATCCAGTCAATCTACCTCCTTATGATTCGGAGCCACGGGTAGGAGCTCTCATGTTTATGGCATATGGTTATGTTCTTTGCAGTTATGGATATGTGGATGAGCTACCCTTTGAGGTAGCATGATGTATTGTTATTGCTAGTTCTGACGATGTTTATGCTTCCGCTGTGATAGGAGCCCATAGGGGAAGGGCGCACAAGACACCTTCGTGTCCCCTTCCCGCACTACGGTGGTCCCAGAGTGCGGGATAGACGGAGGGCCCGTGCGGTCGGAGGACTGGATGGGGGATTTCCTACGGAGTGTACGGCTGGGAGCCGTATATTCGGTAGGGAGCGTCACAATATCCTTGCAGCCATTGAAACCGGCAATGCTAAAAGTCAGCCTGCCGTTATTTCCACTATAGGTCAAGTAGACAGTAAGCCTTTCATAATTCTTATGGATACGGGAAGTACACATAATTTTGCTTCTCCTAGAATGGCCCAGGTATTGCAGCTTGAGACTTTGAGGTCCCGACCGAAACCTGTAACTTTAGCCAGTGGAAAAATCAGACATACTCACGGCCGTCGCATTAACCTTAAAATGCAGCTGCCGGGTGCACCAGTGGCATTGGGTGCCGAGTTAATGGATATTGGCAAGTATAATCTGATTGTTGGTATGGAATTCTTGGCATCTGCAAAAGCCAATATAGACTGCGAAAAACGGGAGGTTACCTTCAACGCAGCTAATGGAGCCCGCGTAACTATAAAAGGTGATCCCTTAAACCCCATTATGCAGTCTATGTCCGTCAGGCAGTTAAATAAGGCTATACGCAAGGATAAACTATATTGCGTCATCAGACTTGCATCCATTGAGTCAGATGCTAAACAGAAGCAAGTAGTTGATGCGTTGCCAGAAAGCATTGCTAATCTTCTCAGGGAATTTAGCGATCTCTTTCCAGACGAGATCCAGAAACTTCCTCCATTCAGAGGGGTGGAATGTGAGATAGCTTTGGAGCCAGGTACTAAGCCTACTAGTAAGGCCCCGTACCGAATGAGTCCCCCTGAATTGGTTGAGCTTAAGAAGCAACTTCAGGAGTTACTTTTGGCGCTCCTATCCTTTTTGTTAAGAAGAAGGATGGCTCCTTGAGGATGTGTATCGACTATCAGCAGCTCAACAAGCATAGGATAAAAAATCGCTATGCTTTGCCTAGAGCAGACGATCTTATGGACCAGTTGCAAGGGGCCAAGTACTTCTCAAAGATTGACTTACGCTCCGGATATCATCAAATAAGAATTAAAGAGGAAGACATCCATAAGTCTGCTTTTCGCACTAGATATGGGCACTATGAGTTTACCGTTATGCCTTTTGGATTAACTAATGCCCCCGCAACTTTTATGCGATTGATGAATGATGTCTTCCGACAATACTTGGATGATTTTGTTGTTATTTTCTTTGACGACATTCTCATCTATAGTAAGACCCTGGAGGAGCATGGGAAACATCTTCGGTTGGCCCTACAAAAGCTAAGACGTCACCAGCTCTTTGCCAAGTTCTCTAAATGCAAGTTTGCCACTCCTAAGGTGGATTATTTAGGCCATGTCATTTCGGCTGACGGAATTGCTACAGACCCAGCAAAAATAGAAGCAGTCAAGGATTGGCCCATTCCAGGTAATGTTTTAGAGGTCCGAAGTTTTTTAGGATTGGCAGGGTATTACCGAAAATTTGTTAAGGATTTTGCAAAGATTGCAGCACCTCTTACCGATCTTACAAAGCATGAGAAAGTGAAGGATTGGATTGAGCATTGGAAAGCAAAGGTCCAGGGAAGTTTTCAGAAGCTTAAGGATGCTTTGACGTCAGCACCAGTTCTCACCTTACCGGACCCGGAAAAGGATAAACTAGTAGCAACGGATGCCAGTAAGATTGCTATGGGTGGAGTCCTAATGCAGGAGGAGAGGGTTATTGCCTATGATTCAAAGAAAATGAATGAGACTGAACAGTGATACCCTACCCATGATCAGGAGCTGTTGGCCGTTGTCTGCGCTCTGCGTATATGGAGATACTACCTTCTTGGTAGAAGATTTCAGCTGGATACGGATCATCAGAGTCTCCGTTATCTATCAACCCAGCCGAATCTCAACCTCCGTCAGAGAAGGTGGATGGAATTTATAGAGGAGTATGACTTTGAGATTATGTATAAGCCTGGGAAACACAATGTGGTTGCGGATGCGTTGTCACGCCATCCCTTGGTAACCCGCACCCATTGTAATGCAATTTCCACACTCACTAGTGAGTTCGGAAAGCAGATAGAGCAGACCTTAGCCACAGATCCAGAGTTCCGTGATGTGTGGGATAGTTTGGCTAAGGAGGCACGCACAGATAAAGAACGTGAAGCTTTCCGTTCGTATAAGAAGGAGGGCAATTTATTATATTACAAAGACAAGTTGTGTGTACCTGAGACTTCAGGAGTACGTAAGCTTATTCTCCATGATACACACAACAGCCCTATAGCTGGCCATGCAGGCTTCCTGAAGACCTACTTTAAGATTCGCTCTAGTTATTTTTGGCCGTGTATGAAGAAGGACATTGCCAGGTATATTAAGCAGTGTCAGGTGTGTCAACAAACCAAGGCTGAGCAATTAAGGATTCCAGGAGAATTGCAACCTCTGGATGTGCCCAATGCCAAATGGGAAGTGATAACCATGGATTTCATTGTGGGCCTTCCCCGTACTCTCCGGGGATATGATGCATTGATGGTAGTGGTCGACAAATTGTCAAAAATGGCTCATTTCTTGCCATGTCGTAACCCAAACTGGGTCCACATGTTGTTTTTCAGTGTCTTTTTTGCAAAAAAACAACACCAAAAAACTAAGTATTGTTTTTTGTCCGGATTTATTAGAAATGACGTGTAGTTTTTAGCAAAATTTTTATACATGTAGTTTTTGTTGCTAAAAGTCTACGCATAGAGTTTTGTCAAAATTATCTACACGTAGGAATTAACGTATATTTCTACAGGTTGTTTTAAAAGTAGCTGTAGTTTTCAAGCGTTGCCTTCTTAAAAAGTAGACATGTGGTTCGTAATACAATTAAAATGTCTACATGTTGTTTTTAATTGTTGTTTTGCGAAAAAAACAACATTGTGTTTTTTTTTTAAGTAGCTGTAGTTTTCAGGTGTTGCTTTTCTAAAAAGTAGACATGTGGTTCATAATACAATTAAAAGGTCTATATGTTGTTTTTAACTGTTGTTTTGAAAAAAAAGAACACTATGTTTTTTAAAAATAGCTGTAGTTTTTAAGTGTTGCTTTCCTAAAAAGTAGACATGTGGTTTGTAATAAAACTTGAAAGGTTTATATATTATTTTTAGCTGTTGTTTTGCAAAAAAACAACACTAAAAAACCACATAAGAGATTTTGTCCAACTTTATTAAAAACTACACATAGTTTTCTGCATTTTTCTTTAGCTTTCTTCATAAAATAATACATGGTTTCAAGAAAAGAAAAAAATGGTTTTTTTCAAGAATAGTTATTGTTTTAAGTACTTTTATTATAAAATCCACATTTTCAAGTGATTTTGTTTGAATAAAAGACATGGTTAAAAGACATGGTGTTACAAAAACTGTTGATTGCATTTGGTTAAAATGCAGATTATTGCAACCATTTTTGTTTAGCATAAGAGATTATTTTATCATATATTCCATATAGGCAGCTATTAAAATTTAAGAACAAAATAGCTTGAAACTTTGATATTTAAAATTTATTAATACAAACAACATAGCAAAGCTGATAAGAAGAAAAAAAAAAGGCTGGCTATAGCTATGGTAGTCCAGGAAAGAAAATAGTCTGCCCCTGTTCTATTCCAGAGCACGGTTCGTGAAAAATAAAACCATTCTTGTATTTTGGAGACAATTAAAGCCTGCAAGAATTCAGAAAATCCCTTGTAAGATAGCCATGGCTGCAAAACTTGCCTTCTGGTTTCCGCAAAAAGCTGGTGGGCTGTTGAATTAAGAGAGGAATCTGGTACCCAATCCCCAAATTCCAATGTTATCATAATGCTGCTCGATTTTGATTGAGAAATTCCAATCTGGAGCAGTCTGTATTGTCTGCTAGAGATTCCAATAAAATCTTAAACAAAAATCTGGATAGACTGCAATAAAAAAGCCTGATCATTAGCAAATTATTACAGTTTGCATCCTATTTAACGTACTGCAAAAATACAAATCAAAATTCCCTACCGCATCCATTCTGCCAAATCCAAAGATATCCTGGTCTACAGCTACTGCCAGTTTGGAAATCAATGAATAACACTCCTCAAACTATGCCATTTCCCAACTATGCCATCATCTGTGCTTCTCATCGACATAATCAGCTTCAGGCAGGTAGAATGACCTCCTTTCCTTTGAACCCATCTATTCTATGATCACCATAGCTCTATGCGAGCATTTGCTTGGAGACGAAAACCTATTGCTTTCTAATGAACTGTTCAAGAGCCTCCAACTTCGGCATATCAACATAGAGCTGAGATTTATATGCATACATGGGCTTTTACATAGCATAATATACTAAAACTGCAGCTCTGATTCCTGAACAGGATGGTGCCAGATTACTCTTGGAGGTAGAATGGCATGGTCGGAAGATGGCATGGCCGGAAGTGGCTGGAAGAATGGCATGACCGGAAGTGGAGATCCTAAATAGGAGATAGAAGCGGGATAGGAGATTGAAGCAAAGAGATAATATCAGATATGAGCATCAAATGAAAACCCTATTACGTAAAAACGTAAGGGGCGGGGCCTTTAATCACGATATCGCGATTGGCGGATGAAGATTGAACGAACGGAACCGACCACCACGGGGCGCAAGAAGCCCTAACATGGATCTGCGCCCCGAAAAGCTTCATCTCCTGTAGATGCCGGCTCGATCATGGCGTGAATGCGACGGGCGTAAGGGGCTCTTTTGGGGCAAAGAAGATCCCAGGATTCCCGATCTACGGCCATCAAGAATGGCGTTGGAAGCTCCACACAGTGCTGCCATGGATGTTCCGATTGCCTGTGCCATCGCCACTCCTCTGTTCTCTATTCTGTTGCGTTTTGTTTAGAAGCGGGAAAGGAGATAGAAGCGGGAAAGAGGCAGCATCAGATCTGGGCAGTTAATCTCCACCGTCAATCTAGGCCAATAGGATCCCAGGACATGGATCACCATCTCAGCCGCTCATTTCAGCGGTTGGATTGATACAATTTTATCATGCATATTTTGATAGTTTATACCCTATTTTGGTAGTTTTCTTTTGTTAAATTTCATCATTCACAAAGCTCTATGGTTTTTAGGCTCTAGATTATACCGTATAACTTTTGAGCGATGTATATACTGGCCACCGTCACGTCATCTCATGCCCCCCATCCCATGATGCCTTTTTTTCCATGGGGCATCGATGATGACCCCATTCAAACTATATTTTTTACGTGACCATATTTCATTCTTAAAATAAATCATGCATTTTTATCACTCTAGTGGCCATGATTCAAAATCCCCACTACCTCAGACCCTAAAGCCCAGTATGTGGGCACATGTGATGCCTCAGTACAGACACTAGATACAGAATTATAGCCACAGAAGAAGGAGTGCAGACATTGGAAAGGGAACATGTTGATGTGGGAGTACAGTCATCTCCACAATCCCAAGGGGACCAGGAGTCGCAGTGTCGAGCTAGCAGAAAGGAGCAGGCTGCCTCAGTATCTTCTGTTACCAGGAGCCTGAACTTACGTATTATAGGGGTTGCAGAGGCAGAAGATGATGCCCATTCTGATGTGGATGCGGCTTTGCATTTTTTCTCTGATGTCATGCATGTGAAGGTTGGTGGAGTTGTCTCCGCTACTAGGGTGGGAGTGGCAAGACCTGATCGTCCTCGCCATCTTTTGGTTCAGTTTCAAGACACTCTTAGTCGATTACATGTTCTTCAGCATGGCAACCATCTCAGAGGGACTAGTTTCTCAGTACAGGAGGACCTCTCCCCTCTTTAGTTGCGTAACCGTAAAGAGGAGCTCTGCAAGGTGAGGGCAGCCCGCCTGCAAAAGAAATGGGCAGTGTACAGGGGAGGCGCAGCAATTATTCTAGATCAATGGCCTTCCAATCCTTGGACAGGCTATGTCTAGATAATTTTAGAAGCACAAAATTACCTCTAGCATTAGCATTATCTTCTTCTTGGTAGTCTTTTAATATTTGGTTCTTGTGAGTGCCGTCCTATAACCCGTTGGGTTCCAGTGGACGTAAAAATTCATCTTATCTTAGCTTATCTTATCTAGATAGTTTGCGATTGTATGCCATGCTTCACCAGGTTTTGCAAATAAGCTAATGAGTATTTGTCGGATTTTGTATAGAAACTCCAAACCCTACCAGTTTCTTTGTGGGCAAGCAAAAACTCGAAACACAAAACGAAGATTCCAACCAGAAATTAAGGGCACTAACACCCTGTTTTTTATGCCTGCCTAGTGGCATGTTTGAGCCACGTCACATATTTGAGTCTATGTGGCATGTTTGAGCCACGTGTCACGTTTGAGCCTAGGGTATGTTTGAGATGCATGTCACATTTGAGTCCATGTGGCATGTTTGAGCCAAGGTGGCATGTTTGTGCCACATCTCATGTTTGAGCCAGGGTGGCATGTTCTAGCCTAGGGGCATGTTTGACACAACATTTCAATTATAAAAAAAACATACCAAAACAAAAACAAAAACAAAAAAAAGAAAAAAGAAAAAAAGAAAAAAAAAAGAAAGAAAAAAAGATATCATTTGAAAGAGCATTTTTATGACCTTAGTGGCATGTTTTAGCCTAGGGACATGTTTGACCTAGGTGGCATGTTTGAAACTAGAGCATGTTTGACCCTAGGGGCAATACTTGAGCCTAGGTGGCATATTTGAGCCTATGTGGCATGTTTGAGCCAAAGTGATTGAGCCTATGTGGTATGTTTGAGCCTCGGGCATGTTTGACCCTAGGGGCAATGGTTGAGCCTAGGTGGCATGTTTGAGACGAGGTGTTTAAGTCTATGTGGCATGTTTGAGACTATATGGTATGTTTGAGCCAACATCGCATGTTTGAGCCACGTAGCATGTTTGAACATAGGGGCATGCTTGAGCCTAGGAGCACAACATTTCAACCATAAAAAAACTAGCAGTAGGGCAGACTTGGGGCAAGGGATTGGAAAAGTGTAAAAGATGAAGCTCTTCTTGAAGAAAAAATATGCACGTGCCATAAATTTAATCTTGGATGTAGGTACCACTGGATTTGGAGTTTGTGGATTAGAATCAATGTTGGAGAGGAAAATGATGTAGAAAGGCACTTAAAAGGGGCATGATTGGCATTCTGGTTGTACCAATTTATTTCTAATACATGGATAAGTAACCATTTGTTTCTAATACATGGATATGACAAAATTATTTCTCAACTATTAGCGTAGGACATTAATACAGTCCTGGGCTGACAAATAGGCTTCTTCTGGATTGATAGTCAATCATGAATTTCAAAGAATTCATCACAACAACGGAAATTTGAACCTTCCATGCATTACCTTACATAAGGTAATGTACGCCAATCTAGATCTGGAGAATATTGTTTCCTGCTAGTGCCACCTTGTCTTCCAAAGCTGCCTCTAAAATTTGTACTCCGAATTTTCTTTTGAGCATGCTTTATCTAGTGTGAAAAGTGGTTTCTAATAACCATATAAAACCAAATTAACAAAACATATTCAATTTCCATTTTGCTTCCTTTCTTTTTGTAAATGGCTAAATTCCATATCATCTCAACATTAATCATTCTAAAAATCCTTTGGGATGGAAGAATGAATTTTATTAAGCATTTTATTATGAATCATGTGCAGAAAATGAAACTAGTTTAAATGAAATAATAGTATCATCTCAACTTTAGTTCCACAACTTGCTTGTAAGGAAATGAACAAAATGTTATCAAAGCCGACCTTCATTTAACCCACACCTTCATACTTCTATTTGACGTGGCAGCAACAATGGTACATAAGATGCAGCAGATTTTAATTTTGGAGGATGTCTTTTTGTTGTCGTCGTCATCCTCGTCATCATGGCTACCACCATTGCATATAGAAAGAAAGGATATGTTCTTACTATAATCTACATTGTGTTGAATTTTCTCGGGCTTTGGATGAGAAGTATTATTTAAACAAGTACCGCATAAACATCTGTGCAGAAAATGTCACCATCCCAACATTGTGTAAATTAAGTGGGATGCAGCATGGACCACTACCACTCGTCCCATAATCCCTGTTTATTTTTTCCCTTCTGACCAAGAACATCTCCTGATCTTGGAGGAGTAATAGTTTGCACAGAGCCGACAACAACAATTTTGTTAGTAGCCTCTTTTTCGCCAACATGAATGCCACGAGGAGAAATACCGGACTTCTTTGCTTGTAGGTTGACATAGCCTCCATAGCCACATCAAAAAAGCAGAACGCTACAAGGATCTTCACTCGATCTGGAAGAAAGCGCAAAATTGAACCTGCTCAAAGCAGGGTTCTTGAGGTGGATTCAATGGTTGGATAGGAAAATCGAGCTCCAGGAGGGGTTGCATTAGCATACGGCCTCGTGGAGGAGTGCTGCAAGGAAAGGCTACCTTGAGAACGTTTTTGTTGGAGCCTGCGTGGCATGTTTGAGCCACCTTGGCATGTTTGAGACTAGGTCGCGTGTGGAGCCCGTGTGGCAGTTTGGAGCCTAGGTGGCATGTTTGAGCCGCCTTAGCATATTGAGCACCTTGACATGTTGGAGCCTAGGTGGCATGAAGCCCACGTGGCATGTTTGAGCCACCTTGACATGTTTGAGCCTAGGTGTCATGTTGGAGCCTAGGTGGCATGTTGGAGCCCACGTGGCATGTTGGAGCCTATAGGTGGCATATAGGAGCCCGCATGGCATGTTTGAGCCACCTTGGCATGTTTGAGCCTAGGTGGCATGTTGGTGCCTAGGTGGTATACTTGAGCCACCTTGGCATGTTGGAGCCTAGGTGGCATGTTGGAGCCCACATGGCATGTTTGAGCCACCTTGGATCTAACCGTTGAAGGTATATTTCACGAATATAAAACAATACGATACATTCCCAAATCTGAGCGCATAAACAATATTCCAGGTGGTGGTGCTTTGCTTAAGAAATAGCCTCAAAAAAACTATACTTCCTTAAGAAATAGCTACGTAAAAACTACACCTAGTTATAAACCACACCACTTCAGAAAACCACACTTCTTTAAAAAACAGCCACTTAAAAACCACACCTCAAAAAACTATACTTACTTTAAAAAATAGGTACCTAAGATCTACACCTAGTTATATAAACCACACCTTAAAAATAGTTTCTTAAACCGCTTCCTTAAAAATAGCTTCTTAAAAACTACATCTAGTTATAAACTACACCACTTCAAAAAACCATACTTCATTAAAAAACAACCACTTAAAAACTACACTCGCTTATAAACCACACTTCAAAAAACCATACTTCTTTAAAAAACAGCTATTTAAAAACTACACCCACTTATAAATGACACCTCAAAAAACAACACCTCAATTAAAAAAATCACACCACTTCAGAAAACCATACTTCATTTAAAAACAACCACTTAAAAACTACACCTCCTTATAAACCACACTTCAAAAAACTATACTTCCATAAAAAAAAAATAACTACTTAAAACTACACCTAGTTATAAACTACACCTCAAAAAACAACACCTTCTTAAAAACAACACCCCCTCAAAAAAAAAGCAACACTTCTTTTAAAAAAAACGACACCTCAAAAAAAGACCACACCTTCAAAAAAAAAAGAAACTATAGCTCCTAAAAAAAACTACACCGTCTCCTTGTGGCGTGACGTTAAAATCTCTTCTTCTTCTTCTTCTTCTTCTTCTTAATAAACCACACCTCCACATAACCACATGTAGATTTTTTGGAACAACGACATGTGGTCTTCTTATTACTGTTGTTTTTAGGTGTGGACCCAGAATTGGGGTGGTAGTGATGGAATGCCACGAGTTATCGTATCCGACAGGGATCCCAAATTCGTAAGTGCATTCTGGAAAGATTTCTTTGCTACCATCCAAACCAAGCTTGCTATAAGTACGGCATATCATCTTCAGACGGATGGTCAGACAGAGCGTACCAATCGCATTATAGAAGATATGCTACGAAGTTATGTGTGGAGTAAGCAATCGCAATGGGCTGACTATATTTATTTGGTCGAATTTGCCTATAATAGCATGAAATAGGAGTCTTCCAGAATGTCTCCCTTCATGATAAATTATGATTATCAATGCCTTACTCCAGACACATGGCATAATCTCGTTTCTAAGGTGGAGGTTTCTCAACAACTCCTCTTGGAAATTCAAGCTTTGGTTGAAGAAGTTCGTAGCTACTTATTGGCTGCACGCAGTCGTCAAAAAAGTGTTGCGGATAAGCATAGGACCCCACGAGTCTTCCAGGTGGGCGAATCAGTTTGGCTCAAGATCAAGGTTAAACAAGCCAAGCTTAAGATTGGTAACTGCAAGAAGCTGGCACCCAGATGGGCTGGGCCGTTCAAGATCATTGAACGTATTGGAGAACATGCATATCGTTTGGATTTGCCACCCCGTTTGAAGATCCACAAGGTTTTTCACGTGAGTCTTTTGAAACAACACACCCCAGATCCAGAGGAGATCTTGGATACACCCACCCTCCTTCAAATGACAGAAGAGCATCTAGATATAGTGCCTGAAGCTCTTCTTGATCGAGCCTATAAGCAGACCAGAAGGACTCAAATGTTGCAATACTTGGTTAAGTGGAAACACTTGCCAGTTGAGGATGCTACGTGGGTGATGAAGATAGACCTTGAGAAGCACTATCCGGACTTCATGCGGGAATCTCAGGGCCGCACCATCAACGATGCTATCAACCCCGCACCCGGCGGTAAGCTTGAAGGCTTGATTCGCCGAGAATCATGCAGTACAGGGGTAGATGCATCGTGGTTAACAATAGTTACCGATGATGAAATCACCTTCGTGTTCTCTAGGACGTGGTGTATTGTCAATGTGGGCATGACCGCAAATTGCTTGGAAAGCATGTAGTTCATAGGCCGCGTTCATCTCGGCTTACGCCGCAATGAATTGCGAACCATAGGCATGATAGGTTCCCTTGTAGATAGGTTTTTCTTTTAGTTTTTATAGGGGGTGGTCCCTTCGACCACAACCTACTTATATTATCTATATATACTGATGTATTGACATGTGCAGGCCAGTGAGCAGTACGTGACCTGCCCATGTATAGAGGGTTGCTGATGGCCCGACTTCTCCAGTTTTATCTTGTCTACATGTGATACCTTTTTGTCACTGTAATCTTTGATATCGGACTTCGGTCCTTGAACCCTTTTCTTATGATAATTATGTGAAATGCACCTTGGTGCTTAAGCTCTTATATGTTTTAAACTTTAATGTTATTACCTTCAGAAATAAGGAATTACCTTCCTTCTTTTATGTGTAATTTCTTATATTTTTAACTAACCCTAATGCTGAGGACAGCATTATTTCTAAGGAGGGGAGAATGTGACGTTCCAAGTATTTATACGGTATCCGTATAAATATACTGACACGTCACGCAGTAAAGATACGCCACCATGGGGTATTTTAACCTAGGGGGTTGACCTAAAAGGGATTAATTTAGCTATGCTAAATTAATTATTAAAGGTTAATTACCTATAATTAAGGAAGCATTGTCAAATTAACTCAATTAAGTTAATTGATTAATTAGGAAGGTGCCACATGGCCAAATTCGATTGGCCAGTATGAGAATGCTAACTTGAGGCATCAACATTGAACCCTTGTCCCATTTGGCCCCAAAATCGAACCAGGAGGAGCAGCTGCTAAGCGCCCAAGTTCCTGGAAGATGGAGATGCCAGAGATGCCACATGACAATGGATCTAGCAGAAACTCGGGTTAGTGGATAGTCTAGCTTGATGTTTCTAGGGTAGCGCCTCAGTCAGTCTTCTCTGGTTGTCTTTGCTTAGGATTAACCCTTCTTTGATACTTAGGATTATATTTCAATCATGGATTATGCTTTGTTATGGATGAATCTATGATAGTATCTATGTTAGAAGCAGGGATTAGAGGGGGGTAGAGACCTCTGTGCCTAATGTTCTTAGTATGCTCCTAGTAGTTTCCCTAGTTCCCAACTATTGCGGCCTGTGCATAGGAGACCACCGAGCCGTGGATGCTATGGAATTGCTTAGCACCAGAGAAGGGAGGCAGTGGTGAAGTGGGGGTGGGGTCTTGCACGAACATAAAAGGCTCCTGAGACTCCTACAGTGGGCTAGGCCTGATAGCCGGTCACGTAGAGGGCCGGGTATGGGTCTGACACTCCCTGGGTGCAGAGGTGTGACCCGTATGGGGCATCCTGTACTTTGAAGATAAAGTTGGGGGAGTAGGTCGGGTACGGATGCGGGGGTCGCTGATGCGGCACGTATTCTCTAGCTCACCCATAGAACTGCTGCTATCCTGGAAGGGGACACTTCCCTGACCTGCCTCATCGGACCAGGGAGATGTAACCTGGAGTAGACTCGAAGGGTGGTACCTTGAGTCTGCGTCTCTGAAAGGCTATAGTGATCCCATAGCATGATTCGACTCATCTGCAAAGTGTGCACAGGAGGCCGATGGAGTGGACAACCCTAGCCGATGTTCTATGCCAGCCAACGCCATGCCAAGATTTGGTCTGCTGATCTCTTGAGACCTAGCCGTCAGTCGATCCTCACTGGAGTCTGAGACAGGGTAGAACCATGGGTTTTGGGGTGTTTTCTCTAGTATTTAAATGTATCTTCTCTGTTGTTACCAGTTGTTATGGATGTGCCACCCTTCGTGGTGGTTGTTGTTTATATGATTATGCTGTATGCTAACCTTGTATACACGCTTCCGCGACGTAGGAGTCCCATTGAGGGCGTGGGCCGAATGACACCTCTGTGTCCTTCACTCGAGCATCTTTCCATAGATGGCCTGAGTTAGACGGAGGGCCCTGCTCATGGCGAGTTGGTTGCCATGGGAGGGGAAAGTCCCCGTATGTATACGTCCGAGTGTCGTATATGTTCTGGGAGCGTCACAGTTAAGGCCATTTGTTTAATCCTCTTCGCTAAGAGATCACTAGCCGATGGTAATTCAATGTGCACAACCCTCAAATCAAATCCTTGTTTGTGTGCACAAGACTTCTAGCGTAGCATAACCTGCATATCATCATGCATAATATTTTAACCTTTAAAAGATAAGATAAGATAAGATGAATTTTTACGTCCAAGGGAACCCAACGGGTTATGGGACGGCACATGCAAGGGCAACAGCCCATCTAAAACCTGGGGACTAGGCCCCGTCGCCAAACATAATAACCAAATATTAAAAGGCTAGTGGTAAATTTATGCTTCTAAAATTATCTAGACATAGCCAGTCCAAGGATTGGAAGGCCATTGATCTAAAATAATTGCTGCGCCTCCTCTGTACACTGCCCATTTCTTTTGCAGGCGGGCTGCCCTCACCTTGCAGAGCTCCTCCTTACGGTTACACAATTGAAGAGGGGAGAGGTCCTCCTGTACTGAGAAACTAGTCCTTTTGAGATGGTTTCCATGCTGAAGAACATGTAAGCGGCTAAGAGTGTCTTGAAACCGAACTAAAAGATGGCGCTCCCACCCTAGTAGCAGAGACAACTCCACCAACCTTCACATGCATGACATCAGTGAAAAAATGCAAAGCAGCATCCATATCAGAAAGGGCATCATCTTATGCGAAGGAGAAAAGCCGATATCAAGAGAGGCAAACCTCGCTTAAAGTCCCTGGCACTTTGAGACCTTGAACAATGCTCCTAAGAGGCAACACAGCTTTCCCGTCAGTTGTATGTAACAAGTTTGGCTTACTGCCTCTGCCACTTTCAGATTGACATGAAGTAGCATGATTACTCTCTGGTACATGCAATGTTACGTTTGGTTCAGAATTAGTCAACCTTGCTTGTTCTATTCGTCTACACTTCATTGTGCCATCTAATCGACTCTCAGATGCACTTTCAGATACGAGTCTTCTTTTCAGTACTTGGGGTGGTAATGTTGAGATCACAGCAACTGGCTTCTTTGCTGGCATGGAGCGTGTTGCCAGACCAGACCTATGAGGTTTCACTGAAGTTGCACCCATGGACAATTTTTTTTCCTGCAGGTAATTTGTCAGTTGAGGCAAAAGACAAGGACTTGCTACTTAATGCACATGAAACAAAATCAAGCTTACATTTTCTAGCATTCTCAAGTCACTGCTTTCACGAACCACTTTGCTGTCCTTTAAACAAAACTGCAGACAAAGCCTCCCTCTTTTCGTATCCTGGGATGGACTACCAATGACAGTGCGGTCTTCCACATCCTTAAATGTGTCTAAGGACGGAGTATCAGTATCTACAAATGGGATATAGGAATGATAATCTTCACACTCGAACAAGTCCTCTTCCAGTACAGGCATCTTTAAAGACATGCCATCGTTCACAAAATAACATCCATGAGAAAATAAAAATCTTGACAAACTTGACAAATTTAGAGCTCGTTAAAAGGGATTATGCATTGAGTTCAGTGGCATAGTTGTGGCTTACAGTTGCTATAATATGCCCTTCAAGTTTGTGATGCCTTGATATAATAGCATATTATGAGTTAACATTACACTAAAACGATTATTATGCATCTTCACGACCAGCATTGAAAGCTGTCATCAGAAATGGCATTAATCGGATACTGCCTGTCCCCAACCATGTAAGGTCTGATGGACTGTTGAACCACAAGTGGTTCAACATGTCCATTTGACATATTTTGGGCATTTTTAGAGTATTGTGTCAGGACCATTGTGTATTAACAAAAAAATAAAAAATTGGATAGGTGAGATGTAGGGTTGAGATAAAGAGGCAAAGTTGAAGGTTGTGATGAAGAGGTGAAGAATAGATGGTTCGGATTAAGAGGTGTAAAGATTAAATAGTTTGAGGAGATATTATCTCCTCCTCTTCCTTCACGTTTACAAAGGGGGGCATAGTGGCAATGCTCTAAGAGGAGGGTGGCAGCCTCCTCTTCGTTTGATTGAAGGCCCTTGCAAGGGGTTTTTCCTGTTGTATCTTATCATGTTTTTATTGAAAAAACATTTCTCATTGTGCAAATTTTGTTGTCTTATCCAATCGATATTCCATTGATCTTTTGATCTTTTCTTGAGATGTGATCTTATGAGTGTTGGCCTGGATGGGGAACCAGGTTCAACATTATGGCACTCCTGGTGGGACTCTGTTCTTATGAGCAGAGTTTTATTCCCCAAAAGAGCTGAGTCTGTCTCAGAAATCAGAATATCAGAGTGCTTATTTTCATCAAGGTGTTGGCTTTGCAACAAATCACAGATCGAGTGCTTTATGAAGATATTTCCATCAATGTGTTGGCTTCTTGCAGCAATGCTGTTAATCTCAAGGGAAAGTCCCCTCAGTAGCAGACCAGTGGCTTTTATTCAAGTCTAAAATGCAGAAAAAGGAATTTATTGGAATTATATCGACTGAGAATCTTCTGGAGCAGAGAGTTTACTCGCATTCAGGCTGTTATATCTCAAATTTAAGATTTGGAGCAGAATACTCGCATTCAGGCTGTGGGGTTATACGGCCATGATCCCCGACGTGGTAGAACTTAAAAGCCTATACATGTCCTCCACTTTGGCTGCTCGTTGGCAGTGGGACAAAAACTAGCTAGTCTGTCAAAAGACTAGTCTAGACCAGTAAAAGTTGGTTTACAGATTACTGTGGCTGGTTTACTGGTTACTGTCTAAAAAGCCCTCTGGTCCTAGGATGCCCAAAAAGTCATACGTGGCAGGCGGCACTAGGCTGGTGACGCTAGGTTCAGCGATGCCCCTAGAGTTGCCCCTAGGATCCGAAAACTTCCTCAAGGCGGGATTTAATCCTGCCTACAAAGTGTGCATGTATGGCCAAAGTTTTGCCCAACGGATGTGTGGTGAGTTGGTATAGGCCTAGTAATGCCAAAATGAATGTGCACTTGGTCAGGGGTTCAAACCCTGGCCAGTGTATGTTTAGCTTTGGGTGTTGGTTACTGGGGTTATACGGCCATGATCCCCGACGTGGTAGAACTTAAAAGCCTATACATGTCCTCCACTTTGGCTGCTCGTTGGCAGTGGGACAAAAACTAGCTAGTCTGTCAAAAGACTAGTCTAGACCAGTAAAAGTTGGTTTACAGATTACTGTGGCTGGTTTACTGGTTACTGTCTAAAAAGCCCTCTGGTCCTAGGATGCCCAAAAAGTCATACGTGGCAGGCGGCACTAGGCTGGTGACGCTAGGTTCAGCGATGCCCCTAGAGTTGCCCCTAGGATCCGAAAACTTCCTCAAGGCGGGATTTAATCCTGCCTACAAAGTGTGCATGTATGGCCAAAGTTTTGCCCAATGGATGTGTGGTGAGTTGGTATAGGCCTAGTAATGCCAAAATGAATGTGCACTTGGTCAGGGGTTCAAACCCTGGCCAGTGTATGTTTAGCTTTGGGTGTTGGTTACTGGGGTTATACGGCCATGATCCCCGACGTGGTAGAACTTAAAAGCCTATACATGTCCTCCACTTTGGCTGCTCGTTGGCAGTGGGACAAAAACTAGCTAGTCTGTCAAAAGACTAGTCTAGACCAAGAAAAGTTGGTTTACGTGACATCGCGGGCTGGTTTATCGGTTCTTTGCCTAAAAAGCCCTCGGGTCCTAGGATGCCCAAAAGTCATACGTGGCGCGGCACTAGGTCGGGTGACGCTTAGGTTCAGCCGATGCCCCTAGAGTTGCCCCTAGGATCCGAAAACTTCCTCAAGGCGGATTTAATCCCCGCCTACAAAGTGTGCATGTATGGCCAAAGTTTTGCCCAACGGATGTGTGGTGAGTTGGTATAGGCCTAGTAATGCCAAAATGAATGTGCACTTGGTCAGGGGTTCAAACCCTGGCCAGTGTATGTTTAGCTTTGGGTGTTGGTTACTGGGGTTATACGGCCATGATCCCCGACGTGGTAGAACTTAAAAGCCTATACATGTCCTCCACTTTGGCTGCCGTTGGCCAAGTGGGACAAAACTAGCTAGTCTGTCAAAAGACTAGTCTAGACCAGTAAAAGTTGGTTTACTGACATCGCGGGTTGGTTTTTATCGGGTTACCGCCTAAAAGTTTTTTTTTTTTTTTTTTTTTATATAGATACTGTACAAGGCTACATGAACTATCTAGCCAATTGGCTGGCCGGAGATGACCATATAGGGACCAACAATTATCATTCTCTAGCCAATATTCAACCTAAGTCTGTAAACTGTAAACAACAGCTTCGTCACTCCATGTCTCCATTGAACGGAATTGTTTCCATCACATACAGTATGTAAATAACCGAAACATGTAGAGATTGACACGTGAAATTCCTGGCCTAGTTTTCTATAGCCTATGAGGCATAACATATTATGGTACTAGTATAATGGATAATATTTAAGTTATTTTTTCGTCTTAACCCTAAAGATAACGAAAAATGAAAAAATGTCTTACAGATAACAGTTTAGGGTTATGCTTCCGCTACAATCCGGCCTGAAGGAACATGACTGCAGACCAATCGATGGTAAGACTAATCGATTCGATGGTAAGACTAATCGATTCAAATGTACAGCTCCTCTATACATTTAGGCTCCGGATTGTTACTACCTTATGCCCGACAGATGCTGCGCCGCTTATGGAAGAATCGCGGTGATTCTACATATTGATGGGCGGGAAGAAAGGGGACGCAATAAGGCCACACACGATCAAGATGGAACAGAAAAAAGCATGGCAGACAAAAGGAGAAGTTTATATGATTTCCACAAACCCACTAGGAAAATCGCCTGAAACAATGAAGAAGATGGTAGCACTTCTATAGTTTCGCCCTCCATTGCTGGAATTACTGGAAGCCATGGGATTTTACCAGGCACTGCTGCTGTGAATACACTGATGACTCCAGAAGCTAATGCGATAAGCAAAGACGAATTATGCAACTATCGATGTAGTCGGGCGACACCACTAAAATGTGTTTTTTTAAGTTCATAGGACATCTCATAATCTATTACCGTCCACGCCTTTCCGATCTGATTTTAGGGTATAAATCGTTGCATTCTTTAACTTCATAGTTAATGGCTTGTAAACTAGCTATAATATACATAAGAGAGGCAACTCATCATGGGTCTTGTCACATAGGAGATCCAAACCGGCCAACATTTGTCACGTAAACACAACTAACGATTTGCATAGTGTACTCTTTTCGACCTTGTATATGATTGATGTATTGCCTCTAATTTCTTAGGAATACATAGCAACATACATGCTATTCATACTGGGTAAAATATTGTGAAACAGTTGATACAACCCGGCCGCTAGACTAGTTAAATCTCTCAATGATTTATTATGATTAGAAGTTTAATTGTTATATCCGATCTATCTTCTCATCTAGGCGTTGTGGTGATGGGCCATGTTTCCATTAAGTTCATCGCCACCGCTAGTGGCTTTTGCATGTACTAACTTGCATCTGGTTTCACTGCAGGTAACCGAACTTAATCCTCCACGTTTTGCTTTGGAAGTTCTTGCCTGTGCAATTGATGTTGTACAAGCAAAATACACAAGTTATTTGGTGATATCTTTTAAACTTTGGATAAACTCGGATCTACTGCTCTCATTACTTTACTATGATATGCTGTTCAAATTTGACTATAATACTCTTATAGATGGTTAATATACTACAGCTTATATGAAATCTGATCATGTAGGCTTTTCTTCTTAGATGTAATTGCACATTCTATATCTGCACTATATCTGAAACTGCTGGATCATGGCAGTACAATTAAAAAACAGAAATATGGGTTTTTGATAATATATCATATCCTAGTTCTTATTCCATAATATTGTAGTGATGTATTGCTTGTATTCTATATGCTGGATTATATTTCAGTTTCTAAGCGTGAATATTTGAGTGGTTCTTTCAATTAATGGCTTAAGTTCACATTTCATGCTATCTTATATTTGATCTTAGCCACTAGATCTTTCCATTGTCACCATAATGTGGTAGGGCTTGTCCCATAAAATATTTTTTCGTAATAAAAAGGCTTGTTTTCTATAAATAGACATGTTAACCCCCAGTTTAGCAGCACTATGTCTATAGATGTCCTCTCCATAGATTAATTGCTTTAATATCATGTAATATCTATCTTAATGTTTAGGTCCATGATCATATAGGCCTTTACTACTTATTTCAAAATATGATCGTATTGTCTTTGCATCTAAAGTCTTCATTATTGGTCTTCTTTTCAAGAACTAAATTTATTGTAACTTAAATAAGCTCAAATCAAGGCTTATATTAGATTGGCACCTAATCTAATGTAAGATTGCATCTAAAAAGCTTGAGAGTTCTATAATTGGGGCTTTCAGGCTTAGGTCTGTTTTTCTAAATGGACTAAAGGGTTTTTTAATGTCACTTCAATTTTTAGGTTTAACCTAAAACCTTGATTTGAGTGTTAGGTGTTGTCTTATAATGTTGTGATTAACTGATGCATTGACTTATTTACAGACCTGTAAGCAAGCAGATCCTACTGATGGTCCAGATATCAACAACACATGGATTAAAGAGCTAAAAGTTCTCAATTATGAACATTGTGGCATTTCTAGCCCGAACCCTGCTGTACAAACCTTGATTGCTTGCATCAAGAATAAGGATATACACGAGTTTATTGTTCACAAGGAAAGTAATCTTATTGACAAGAACATGTCACCTGTAAGTTACTTTGGCTTCAATGGATGGTTTTCAATGTTTTCCAATATGAAAAAAGCTGGTTTTAGACTTGAGGTCTGTAAATCTCTCATTGATAAGGTATACAGTGACATGGACAGTGTATTATTTTCAAGAACATGCTTGGAAGATGATCTGGGTAAAAAATTTGTTATTGGTTTAACCCATCTTGAGACTGTTCACCAAGCCAAACCGACTCTGCAAAAAAATGATGAGACAGGAGTAAATACTAGTGATTGTCTGGTTGAAGACACAAAAAATTGTCTGTTTTCTGATAATGACCTAACAGACGAAGACCTTGTTGATATAGATGGCAGTAACAGCAAAAATGATGATTGTTCTATTGACTCTGATGACCAAGAAGAAGTCCCTACTCTGACTCTACAAAATTCTGCAAAATTTCCTATTATTCCTGAGCAAAATGTTGAATGTTATGCTGCTGCCTGGAACCATGCTATCTGGAAAAGCCAGAACTTCGGAGCCCTTGCCCCTATCAATACTGATACATGGAAAGCATTACCCGGAATTACTGATGATGAGATCAGATATGGGACAGTCAAAGCCAGCAAATTAGAAAAATATTTTACCAAAAAAGAAGTTGCTCTTCCCTTCAACATCAGTACATTTGGCCCGCCATGCATCAAAGCAACTGGTCCACATATCAGTCAAAAAGGTAACATGGCTTATTCTGATGACAAAAGAGATGGCTTTTTCTTCAAAAAAATATGGAGGACCCACTGTCCCTTTATTACATGTGGTTGTGAAAAAAATAACAAGAAAGGTGATAAGGAAACAGATTGCAATAGTGGAATAGTTTGGCTTGACCACGCTATATGGTATATTCTGAACAACTTGGAAGAAATTTTTCCAGACATTTCACCTACTGCAAAAATGGTCGGCTTGACCAAACTCTTACATAACACTCTTAAACCCGCTGTTTTGGCTTATTTATCTTACCTTGAGGTTCGAAATATACTTATCCAGATGACTCTTCACTATGCTAGTCTACCTGACTGTAACTTGAAGAATGCATTTGGGGGAACTAAACTTGCAGATATCTGTGAGAAGACTCTCAGGCCAGCGGCCTTCAGACAAAGCCAAGTGCAAAGGAACAAAAGCTCTCCCTACAACAGTCAAAACAATACTCCCAGCAGTGTGTCGACAAATAACTTTACTCCAAAGAAACCCCCACGGGTTACTGCTGATCCAAGACTGAAAGATGTTGGAAGTTCAGCCAAAGTATCTAAGCAAGCCAAATTAGCTGATGGTATTCCAAATGAGGAGATACACTCTGTAACAAAAGGTGGCAATAGGACCATTTCGTTGGATGATTCTACTTCTGTCAAGTTACACTATGAAGACACCTCCAGGTCAGAGTATTTACTATGTCTTACTCAGTACTGTTTTCTATAAGTTCTTATATGTTATTGTTCATCTTTGTATATTAATATCACATATTTCCTTAATCAAAACATTTGTCAAAGGTTTTTTATGAAAAGACTTTTCCTTTGACAAATACATTATACAAAAAAAGTTTTATACCTTATGTCCCTCTTTTGTTCACTTAAGAACAAAAGTGTAACCTACTACCCGGTTTATTCCAAAAAAAAGATACCCTTTTAGACCATTATAATGCTATAGAAAATAGGATATACATCCCATGTCACATGGGGTGTTCTTAATTCCAGCTTACTAATTAAAGCGATATTACAATGCTAGGTACTCCAGACCAAATCTCGAACCATACTGAAGGATTGTAACCATAAAAGACATCTAATCACGAAGAGGGACAAATCGAAGACGAAAGTGGTGCATAGCACATTTTTTTCTAAATCCCTGGAGAGATTCCACATTCGGGATATTTTCAAAGAGGTCTTAAGTACTGAACTGCCATGTGAAGCAGAGGAGCTTATTGATTCTACACTATTCGGATGGAAATATGTCGACCAAATTAAAGACAAAGTCTATAAACCCTATGAAGTCTTTGCTGTTGACAGACCTGTGCATTGCCCTTGCAAAAATCCTAGCCTTGCTAAATTTATAGATCCATCTGTCAATCATATTAGAACAATGGACCTTAATATTATTCATTGTCCCAAATTGAGAGCTGCATTTTCCAATGGACTCAACCATATCCCAGATTGCGCATTCTCCACTGATGACTTTCTGAAAGATTTCAAACAGACATGTGATCAATTCTTCCTACTTCGTTATTTTAGTCTGATCCATTTAACAGACCAACAGATTATTACCATAAAAGGTAAATTAATGGATCTGGCCAAGAGCAAACTCCTTGAACATAAGAAGGAGACCCAATCTAAAAGGTTCTTATGGGACGATGGCAATGTCAGAAATAATCTATTATGGCTGCAAAGAAACCTCTACATCTCACAGGTTGACAAGGCATCTAATAATGCCTCCTTTATATGCCAACGACACATCAGAGAAATGGCCATCCTCAGACTTAGTAGTTCAGACTTTGAACTAATCTATGTTAAACCAGAGGCTCTTAAGTCTCAATGTATTAATGAAATCACTAGCTGTCTAGGCCTACAAACACCTTCAAGCAACAAGCTGCCATATCTAATGGGCGTGTATAAAGCCCATAAAGGTGAATACAGATGGCTCACTAATGCACACTGCACAATATTTTCTGAAATTTCAGATATTCTTACTGCTGTTCTAAGTGCCTTTGTGGAAATCTGGCCAGAAGTCTGCCATTGGAACACTACACATCTTAAATTATGGCTTAGACATAAAGTCAATCCCTGCTGGATAATAAATTCCTCCTTTGACTTTGTGCTCAATCTACCCAATAAAATCTATGATGTATTCTCCATTGACATTACTAAATGTTATGAGAATATTCCCTTGGAGGGGGAAGATGGTATTATGGAAATAATGAAAGATATTGCGGGCCTGGTCTGGGATTATATGGCACACAAAGTACCACTCGCCCAATTGGTCATCAACAGAAAAAATGGATCTTTTACCACCAAATGGTCCAAATTAGATGATGCTTCTGCTCTTAAGAAGTGGACCTTTTCTAGGGATGATTTTTCAAAATGCAATGACTGGCTACTTTGCAATTGTTACCTTCAAATGGGCAATCAAATATGGAGACAAAAGAAAGGTATCCCCATGGGATTTTCAAGCAGCCCAGCGTGGTGCAATTTATATCTTGCATGGTATGAACTCAGATTTATCCTCAAGCTAGCCCATATGAAAAGAACAAATGATATACCCAGGTTTCAGTTTGCTTCAAGATACATCGATGATTTGAGCATCTTAAATGCTGGAGATGTGAGGGAATTCTTTTCAGAAGATTCAGATATCAACATATACAACATGGCACATCTTGGTATTAAGAATGAAACAGTCTATAGAATAGACTCCAGTTTGGGATACAAGATCAATTTTTTAAACATCACCATCCACATTATAGACCCCAGAATTGGCCTGTTCCAGTTTTACAGGTTTGATAAAAGATGGAATCTAAGTTTCCAGACCAACAAATTCATTAAGGCTAGCGGATGCAGACCTTATGGACAAGCATGCAAAGTAATCATTTCTCAGGTCTTTCCATATGTCTATGCACACTCCAATATTGAAAAAGCTGCTGAAGATCAGGCTGAGCTAATTAAGACTTTCAGTAACAACGGTTTCCTCAAAAAAGATGCTAGTAGAAACGTCTTCAATACTCTAAAGCTCAATGAGTTCCCTGGTCTACCGTTTGACATTGAAGACCTAACAAGGGCACTTAAAATTTTATGTAAGTCTCTTATTTCCTTTTAGAGTAGATGTATACGGGACGAGTAGGGCCCCTGTGTTACAACAGGGCTCTACTCTCCCTGTTGTAAGTGTTTGTCAAAATGCATGATGAACAAATTTACAGGCTTCCTCTCTACCGCGGTTGGTGGAAGGCTTTTTTATATAGATACTGTACAAGGCTACATGAACTATCTAGCCAATTGGCTGGCCGGAGATGACCATATAGGGACCAACAATTATCATTCTCTAGCCAATATTCAACCTAAGTCTGTAAACTGTAAACAACAGCTTCGTCACTCCATGTCTCCATTGAACGGAATTGTTTCCATCACATACAGTATGTAAATAACCGAAACATGTAGAGATTGACACGTGAAATTCCTGGCCTAGTTTTCTATAGCCTATGAGGCATAACATATTATGGTACTAGTATAATGGATAATATTTAAGTTATTTTTTCGTCTTAACCCTAAAGATAACGAAAAATGAAAAAATGTCTTACAGATAACAGTTTAGGGTTATGCTTCCGCTACAATCCGGCCTGAAGGAACATGACTGCAGACCAATCGATGGTAAGATTAATCGATTCGATGGTAAGACTAATCGATTCAAATGTACAGCTCCTCTATACATTTAGGCTCTGGATTGTTACTACCTTATGCCCGATTTCTGTACTGCGCCTGCTTATGGAAGAATCGTGTGATTCTACATATTGATGGGCAGGAAGAAAGGGGGACGCAATAAGGCCACACTGATCAAGATGGAACAGGAAAAAAGCATGGCAGACAAAAGGAGAAGTTTATATGATTTCCACAAACCCACTAGGAAAATCGCCAGAAACAATGAAGAAGATGGTAGCACTTCTATAGTTTCGCCCTCCATTGCTGGAATTACTGGAAGCCATGGGATTTTACCAGGCACTGCTGCTGTGAATACACTAATGACTCCAGAAGCTAATGCGATAAGCAGCACGAATTATGCAACTACTGATGTAGCTGGCGACACCACTAAACAGGTTTTTTTAAGTTCATAGGACATCTCATAATCTATTACTGTCCACTGCCTTCTGATCTGATTTTAGGGTATAAATCGTTGCATTCTTTAACTTCATAGTTACTGGCTTGTAAACTAGCTATAATATACATAAGAGAGGCAACTCATCATGGGTCTTGTCACATAGGGAGATCCAAACCTGGCCAACATTTGTCACAGAAACACAACTAACTCCGTTGCATAGTGTACTCTTTTCTGACCTTGTATATGATTGATGTATTGCCTCTAATTTCTTAGGAATACATAGCAACATACATGCTATTCATACTGGGTAAAATATTGTGAAACAGTGATACAACCTGCTGCTAGACTAGTTAAATCTCTCAATGATTTATTATGATTAGAAGTTTAATTGTTATATCTGATCTATCTTCTCATCTAGGCGTTGTGGTGATGGGCCATAAGCCGATTAAGTTCACTGCTTACCTGCTAGTGGCTTTTGCATGTACTAACTTGCATCTGGTTTCACTGCAGGTAACCGAACTTAATCCTCCACGTTTTGCTTTGGAAGTTCTTGCCTGTGCAATTGATGTTGTACAAGCAAAATACACAAGTTATTTGGTGATATCTTTTAAACTTTGGATAAACTCGGATCTACTGCTCTCATTACTTTACTATGATATGCTGTTCAAATTTGACTATAATACTCTTATAGATGGTTAATATACTACAGCTTATATGAAATCTGATCATGTAGGCTTTTCTTCTTAGATGTAATTGCACATTCTATATCTGCACTATATCTGAAACTGTTGGATCATGGCAGTACAATTAAAAAACAGAAATATGGGTTTTTGATAATATATCATATCCTAGTTCTTATTCCATAATATTGTAGTGATGTATTGCTTGTATTCTATATCTTTGGATTATATTTAGGTTTCTAAAGCGTGAATATTTGAGTGGTTCTTTCAATTAATGGCTTAAGTTCACATTTCATGCTATCTTATATTTGATCTTAGCCACTAGATCTTTCCATTGTCACCATAATGTGGTAGGGCTTGTCCCATAAAATATTTTTTCGTAATAAAAAGGCTTGTTTTCTATAAATAGACATGTTAACCCCCAGTTTAGCAGCACTATGTCTATAGATGTCCTCTCCATAGATTAATTGCTTTAATATCATGTAATATCTATCTTAATGTTTAGGTCCATGATCATATAGGCCTTTACTACTTATTTCAAAATATGATCGTATTGTCTTTGCATCTAAAGTCTTCATTATTGGTCTTCTTTTCAAGAACTAAATTTATTGTAACTTAAATAAGCTCAAATCAAGGCTTATATTAGATTGGCACCTAATCTAATGTAAGATTGCATCTAAAAAGCTTGAGAGTTCTATAATTGGGGCTTTCAGGCTTAGGTCTGTTTTTCTAAATGGACTAAAGGGTTTTTTTTTTTTTTTTTTTTTTTTACATGTCAATATATAGTTCTTTTTAATTAACAATGTAAATAGTTTTAATGTCAATGATCTTTTCAACGTGAATGGTCTTTTTTTTTTTTTTTTTATTTCTTTATTTATGTAAGTTTTCTAATTATTGAATGCCTTTATTTTTTTGCATGTACACTAATAACAAAATGCGTCGCTCTTGGAAATCGATTTTCGCAGCTCGAAGACATTCTAGGTAAGAATTTGAGTTTGAGTAGGAAAATAAAATTTTAATGTTTTATTTAGGTTAAAAAAAAACTTGGGGAGACTTGGACAAGGGCATGGTCGGCTTCGCCTTGAGTGGAGAAGACTAGGTGTTCCGGGTCCAAGCTCACCGTTTACTCTTGTAATTTTATTGATTAATATATTTAGTTTAGAAAAAATTGGGGAGACTTGGACAAGGGCATGGTCGGCTCCGCCTTGAGTGGAGAAGACTAGGTGTTCCGGGTCCAAGCTCACCGTTTACTCTTGTAATTTTATTGATTAATGTATTTAGTTTAGAAAAATTTGGGGAGACTTGGACAAGGGCATGGTCGGCTACGCCTTGAGTGGAGAAGACTAGGTGTTCCGGGTTCAAGCTCACCGCCTACTCTTGTTTATTTTTTTTATTAATATATCAATAAATAGAAATCTTTACGGGATTGGACAAGGGCAGGGTTTTTGAAAAAAATTGCATTATTGATTTTCGGGTTTCTAGTTAAGAATGTTGTTTTTTAAAGATGTTAGGGATGTCAAAGAAACACTGATGTGGAGTGGTTAAGAGCAAGAAAAAATTTAAATAGTTGGTTTAAAAAAAAAAATTAAAAGGGAAACTAACTCTTAAGAAAGTAGGTAAAGATTCATAATGAAGGTTTGAAAAAAGTCACAAAGCAAGATTAATGAATCTAAATTGGTTTGTAGGTATGGCCCCGACTGTGAAGACACAAATGATTAGTGAGATTAGACGCATGGTCATAAATGAGATATGTGCTAACGAAAGTCCCGACCGGGAGATGCAAACTGGTCAACGTGTCGACCATTTTGTCAGACATGTGAAAAGGAAGTGCCAATTTGAGTTAGCACAAAAATGGCCAGGTCAAGAAGAAATGTTGACTTCTCTCCTTGACACACATGTAAAGCCAATGATTGGAAACCCCATGGATGAACTGAAGACATGTTTGAAGCATTCAGTGCAGCTTAAAAGTCCCAATGCCGAGGCTCGTGTCAAGGAATGGGTAGCTTCATGGAATTCCTCAAAGAAGCGACGTGCAGATCACAAGAACATCATTGCGGATCTCAATGCACGTCAGTTGGAGGTAATTAAAAATGCTTTGCATCAGGGGGGAAGCTCTAGTGGAGCAGGGCCTAGCAAGGCCCACTTTTCTTTGGAGAATCACATGAACACATCAATCTTTGTTGATCCCATGCCCGTAGAGGCCGTGGATGTGATACGCCTTATTGAGGAGAAACCAACACATTGCACGTATCAAATCAAGATCAACGGAACACAACACTTCCAAGATGATGAGCTATACGGTGGATGGGTTTTCAAGGGCAAAGATAGGGGCGAGACGCGTATGAGATGGCTCAAAGATACATACGCTTCAAGAGCCCAAGATCCCGCTTTGGCTACATCCATTGGACTTGCATATGAAGTTGCTAGCTCTAGTGGGGATACCATAGGGCCAATGGTGATTCTACCTTTCATGAATGGAGAGACACTTGCACACTTGTTTGACTATTTACCTAATAACTTGTCACGTTTTAGAAGATGGTCAAATGCAATTGCTAGAGCCAAGAAGAACCCGACAAACACATAGGCTGAACTTAGGAGCAAAATGCGAAGTTGTATATCAAGTATGTTCGAGAGATAGGCTGTTGCCCTAGCGAAGGCGTCGTTGAGATCCACAAAGGCCACTTCACTCACACAAAGCTTAATTGCAAGAGAGTCAAATTACATTTTGATGATGAGTACCAAAATGTGTGGGTGGCCATTGGTGATTGGGACAATGCAATTCATTTTACGCCAAAGAGCGTCGTCCCTTGTTGAAGTGTCGGTACTTACTTTCGGATGGACAAGCAAAATATCCATGGTTAGAGGAAACCGTGTTTGAGAAATCAAAGGATGATGATCGTGTATGGGGACACGAAATTCATGATGTCTATGCATTGGGATATATTTATGAGATGCTTACGGATTTCGTGCAAGCTATGCGACGAATGGAGTGGTTTAATAATAACAACAATGCCCAATGGATTAATCCAACCCATATGTACCAACGGCGTCTTGACAAGTTGGAGGAGCAAAAACAAGAATGATGTGCCAGCGTGAAGGCGTATTCTCATCCGCGACCCAAAGCTTCGAAGTTGTTGAAGCCTTACAAAGTGTTGGAATATCTTCTACCATGGTTGTGAGACAAAAGGCGACACATGAAGTGCATGGATGCCTTGGAGATGTCAAAATTGTTGTTGTCACAACTCAAATAATGAATACAATATTGTATATCTTGCCATGTTTAAGAGTATTAAATTTTTTAATTGTCTAATAACCAAATATATAAAGACACTTTTAATTATTCAAATCCCAATGTTTTGTAATGAACTTCCCATGTTGCTAACATTTGTTGCTTTCCTACTATGTTATTCATCGCACTCCATATAAATAACTTGCAAGTTTTTGCACATGTCCAAAGAACCATGGGATGCGCACGATGGCATATCTATTGTTCACAACTTTACTTCTCGGCGTGGCTTGGTAGCCTTATTGTGACCCTAAACCACGCAAAAGGCCTTTAAGAGGCGAAGTTGGTCGTTCGGGTTTAGCTCACCACCACCGCCACCTCCACCATTGTGTGGATTTGGTATGGATTTTTTCTAGGATAAAATGTAAGTTAACCATTTATTTTTAACGTTCTAATATTTTTAAATGTAGCGTGTAAAAATGCGGTAAGCGTCCTTCTTTTCCTATGCATAATGTTCGTGCCGTCGTGGTTATGGTAGGATCTTCTTCTCACCACCTTGAAGAGGCGAAAAAAGGACCTCGCATCCAGCAGAAGGCGAAGAGCGGGGAACTCCGAGATATCAACGAGGCGATAACCCTCAAGATAGGTTGGAATGCCTTGCAATTCGGGATGTCGCGCAGAAATGGACATTGCGCGCCGGGCTGTTGAACAAAGTAGGCGGAGGTCTGGCGCCCATGACCCTCCACGTCATAGCTCATACACTCCTTCAGAATTCAATCTTGGGCACATTCCCGAGCACGAGGAGAATGAACCCCCACGAAGGAGCGCCGACCGTCGTCCACGTCGGAGTGGACGCAATTCCTCTTCAAGCTCTGTTAAAGATCGTGCACCACCTGCACCACCTCCACGAAGGCATCTCTTTGAATATGAGTGAGTTCATCTTGAATTATGCCCTTTTTTGTTCACTAACACATATTCATATGTTAGTCGTATGTTGAGTGTAGTAGCAAGAGTTGTCGCGCCACAAAGACTGCAGATGGCGACAATTTTTGGAAGATGGCTAATAGTGTCACAAATAGCGTTTGCCATAACGTCCACAAGGGTGAATGGAACTCGGGAGCCTATGATGAGGAAAAAGAGAGGATCAAGGAGCTTTTAGAAGCAGAATATCCCGAGCTCAAGTCAGGAGAGATCTCATGGAGGGAGGTTTGTTCAAAGCAGGGTAAACATGTTAAAGCCACGTGTGTATTAGGCTCTTTCGTTCTTCATTATAACCTCATTGTACTCATATTTTATTTATATTTTGCAGAGGTCGGAAGAAGCAACCTGAAAGCTCTTGCCAAAACTACGTGGAGTCTCGATAGAGGAAGTGGCACAACCTATCTGGTTGACTAATGAGGCATTTCAAGTACATCATCTCTCCCATGAGTCGTATAATTAGATGATGCCATGTGGACTAAGTCCTTGTATTGCATTGTAGTGTTTGAAGGCCAACATATTATCAAAGAAAGGGAAGCTAGAACAAAGGCAAATATTTGGATGCAGGTACGACGAAAGCAAGTGGCGACCATAGTGCCAATAAGACTGGGTCTGGCGGTTATGGCTTTCTGGATAAGCTATTTGTAAGTATAAATTTGGTTTATAATGTAGGTTCTCGAGTTGAACACTAACATTAGTTTTGGTGCTCATTCTCAATAGAAGTCATTTGTTGGTCGCCCGGCTGCTAAAGATGAACGCGAAAGGGCCTTCAAAAAAGGCAGTCATGCGGCCATCAGTACGCCGCTGCGCGTGAACGGGGGGAAGTGTGTATCATTCATTAGATAATTATTTGTGACTACAATGAACTAATTGTTGCGATACAATATAATGCAGGTAAATGAAGACGAAGCCAATGAAGAAGAAGAAGAAGAAGAAGAATTAGAGAGCAACAACTAAAGACTCAATATATTTTGTAATGTGCAAATTACATTGTGAAATATATTAATTGAATTCAATCTAAATTTTTTATGCTTTGTTCTTATTATTTGTGATTTTTTTGTTATGTTAATTTTATGCTCGATTCTATTTTTTATTCTTAGATTTATTAAACATTTAATTACATATTAAACAATAATGCTTATCTACCATGATACTGAATACTAATATAATTTAATCAATATTTGTTTCTATTTTTCGAATTTTTAAATTTTTAAATATTTATTCTCGATTTATTTTGTTCATATTTAATATTTATTAATACTATTAATATTATTGATAATATTAATATTATTTAATATTAATAAATATTACTAAATATTTATTTATATTAAATATTTGTTAATTTTGAATATGAATATTAATCGTCCTGCTAAATAATATTGAATAATATTAAATTAATATTTTTTTATCTAAATTCCTTAATCGCCGCTGAAATTATCGCTGATGGCGCGGGTCGCCACGTTAAAGAACGCCGTTGAACGACGTTGATGGCGCGGGCGCCGCCGCCAGATAGCGGGGCGGCAACCACGCTAGCCAGATTGTGTGACAGCCCACGCCGAAGAACGCCGTTCAACGACGTTTCACACGCGGGTACCACGCCGGCGCTTACGCTACCGGGGCAACGCCACGCCGGGCCGGACATGATGACGTAGTTTTCGCCGTTGAACGACGTTGCGGCCATCCGCCCGCCACCGCCCAATGGCCGGGCGCTGGCCACCGCGGCAGTGCCGCTGCGGGTCGACCCACGGTGTTAACGACGTTGAACGACGCCGTCGCCGAAATTAAAGACGCCGCCATTTCGACGCTGCATAGCGGCGATAAAGGTCGCAGAATCGACGCCCGACGATAGGGGCCAGACGTCGTTTATCGACGTTTTGACGTCGATCATCGACGTGCAAACAACGTCTGGACGTCGTAATAGACGTCGTAACAGGGCTTTGGTTTTGTAGTGAACAAAGAGCTTTTGTTCTGTGGCTATTGAAAGCAAAGGCAAGCAGATCCGAGATTTAACGCCCATAGCAACACCCAATAACCTGTTTTTTTTTAAGAAGAACCATCGTTGCCCTAATCTGCCATGAGTTTGAACGAAAAACTGACTGGGCTAGGGGCCTAGCAGAATGGGAAGTTCTGCGCCATTTTTCAAGAGCTCTAAGTAAGCCCTTCTGTTTCTAAAAACATTATAAGGCCTACTTTATTCAGGCATAGCGGCCACATTATTACGACATTGCATCAGATTCAAGATCGAAACATCAGCGAACCAGAGCAAACCCTGTTCACCACAGCACAGTTTACACCATGATGGCACGTTGCTCCGCTCAAAATATCAAGTTTTTTCGGCCTGGAAGCCTAGATTAGGATGAAATTAGGCACCCTGAATCGATACACCTTTTCGTCTTTTTTAATGCCATCCTGTCACGTGTAAAATAACATGGCATGATCAACACCATCGACGGTGCATCAAAAACACACGTGGCGTGCCACGTGGCACGACTAAGATTTGATGCTTGACATACATACTTACTGGATAATTTTATAATATAAGAAGATATCTGAGAATCCAAGGGAATATTGATAGAATCTTAGAGAATCTAGGATAATCTACATAGAATGTTGAGGAATCTACCTGAATCTTGGGATAATCTTTGGGAATGTAGGAGAATCTGGAGGAATCTTGATGGAATCTAAGAAAATCTTTAGATGATCTCAAGGGATTTTCATAAAATATTTAGGATTGGATGTATGATTCCACCAAAGCAAAGGTAATTCTTCCACAACAAGATCTACTATGCTGTTCTGATTCGTGTCAAGATCCAGAGAGTGGCAATTGTTCCTGCTGCAAAAAGACAAGAGGAATCCCCTGACAGTTAAGCGGCTATTTATAGCATCCATGTCATTAGGATATGGGGGCTATGATATGACTCATCACCAGATAACGGGGCTAGAGGTGAGGCGGAGGGAGGGTCCCTGCTGAGCGCGGCTACTGGGGACCCCATAGCGGGCTAGGCCTATAGCCGGTCACTTCGAGTGGGCCGGGTATGGGTCCGACACCTCCTGGGACAATAGTCTCGCCCTGCCTCTCAAGAGCTGCAGGTGACGGCCTGGCTCTTGTTTTAGGGGGTTAAGTTGGGTAAGAATTGTGTGTCACCACGATTCTCTAGCCGCCCGTGGAATCTCTAGATCTCGGGAAGGGGAGATGGAATTCTTCCTGCCTCGTCGCACCGGGGAGATGCAACCCGGAGCAGTTTTCATGGGTGATACCATGAGATTGCATATTCGGAAGGCTAGAGTCGCACCAGAGCCCGATCTAGCCCATCTGCAAAGTATGCACAAGAGGGTGGATGGAGTGGTCAACCCTAGCCATTGTCTATAGCCAGCCCTGCCATTGTTATGCTTCGGTCTGCTCTATCTTGTGACCTAGACATCAGTCTAGCTCCCCATGAGTCCGAGCCTTGAGTAGGAGCTCTCATGTTTTATGTCTTATGTTTATCTCTATTGTATCTCTGGATGTATGGATGTGCTACCCTTCAGGGTAGTTTGATGTATTGTTGTTGCTAGTTCTGACATTATTTTAGGAGCCCATAGGGGAAGGGCGCGCAAGACACCTTTGTGTCCCCTTCCCGCACTAGGAATACCCTGGAGTGCAGGATAGACGACGGGCCCGTGCGGTCGAAGGACCGGATGTGGGATTTCCTACAGAGTATGCGGTTGGGCGCCATATATATTGTAGGGAGCGTCACAGATTCTCGTAGATCCTCAAAGATTGTCCCAAGATTCACCTAGATTCCCCACATTTCTATGTAGTTCCCTTAAATCCTATGAAGATTTCCTTAGGTTCTCCAAGATTCCATCAAGATTCCCTTAGATTATTAAAGATTCCATCAAGATTCCCCTACATTCCAAACTATTCTCTCAAGATTCACATTGATTCTTCAAGATTCTATCTAGATTCTCTAAGATGCTATGAAGATTCGCCTAAATTCCCAAATATTATGAGATTTCTCTAGATTCCCTTACATCCCCCTAGATTCTCATAGATCCTCTTGAGATTCCCATGGTCCCTAAGATTCTCTTGAGATCCCTAAATTCCCAAGGACTGTTCCAAGATTCTTCAAAATTCCTAAGATTCTATGTAGATTCTCTTTGCTTCTCTGAGATCTTATGAGGATTCCCCTAGATTCGCAAAGATTCTCCCAAGAATCCCATAGATTTTGCAAGATTCTATGTAGATTCTCTAAGATCCTACAAAGATTTCCCTAGATTCATAAAGATTCTCTTGAGATTCCCCTAGATTCCCTAAGGTTCTATTGAGATTCCTCTAGATTCCTAAGGATCCCATCAAGATTCCCTCTGGATTCCTTTAAATTACCATAGATTTTGTAAAATTTTAAGATTCTAAGAAGATTCTTAAAATCTGATCACGTTGGCTTCAACTGCAATGGAACAGTGCTAAAACACCACTTTTTGGAAAGCTCTCGACAAGAGGAATTTTAGGGCATAGGCCCTACCTTCTTCCGACCCCTCTATTGCAAGTTACGTGCCTTTGAAATGCGATTAAAAAAAAAGAAGCTTCTTGAAAAGTCCACTCATAAATGCTTTGCCACCTCACTAATTTTTTATTAATGAGTGCCACCTCACCTCTTTTTTTATTAAAAAGGTAATTTAATATAAAAAGTTAAGGGCTAAGATTTATCCTCACCTTCTGATCTAACGGTTAGAATTTACTGCACCAAATCCACTTTTTGGCACCTTCCTTGCACCTTCCTGACAAAATTCAAGGGCTAGGATTTCTCCTCCCCTTTGGTTCCAACAGCTTGGGGATGTGGTGCATGCCCCCATGCATGCCCCCCATGGGGATCCAATGGCTATATATTCGCCACCTCACCTATTTTCAAACGAACGGCTGAGATCAACTAGAATATGTAGACCTATTCATGATGCCCTGCATGTGATATACATCTATCTAAACATATATAACTCTGCTTGGTTGGTGCCTTGGAATATTTGTGTCACCAGGGCACCAATCCTCACCGTCCAATGCATTTATCCTGGCCATTATTTCTCTGTGATACTCAGTCGTCATGCTTCCGGCAATTCTTGGTTGGTTCCAGGTTTCGTCCAGCTTGCATCGAGGTGACAGCAATGTCGGCAGAATTTAGAAATGGCAGCTGTGTTTAGTGTAGGCATTTGTATGAGTCTGATTGGTTGATCATCTGGTGAAATTCTCGAGATAAGAGATTGAAGCTTTCCTTTCAAGGCAAGGAACTAAGAATTGCCTCGTGGTGCAGCCAATTTCGTTGTTATCAGCCAAATTTGTTCCTGCTTGCCTTCGAAGGCAAGTATCATAAGTATTTAGGGCTCCGTCATTTAAATTTAAGTTTTCCTTTAAATCCTGCCTTGCTTTTGATTGAGCTCTATACTGGGACTATTGTGTTCCGCTTTTGATTGAGCGACAGAAGACAAAAGACATGTATTTCTCTTCTCCTCTAGTTGGATATTTCCTTCCCTATTCAAATGGATGATTTCCCATGATTTATTGATGATCGACTCTTCATCCGGAGTTCCAAAAATTTTTGTCCGGGCTTTCTTCACTCCTGGCTTTTCCGCCTGTGCTGTTTCTTCTAAGGTCACCATCGATTTAGAACCCCGAAAAACAAAATGCATGGTCACAGGCCGTTTCATCTTCACAATCAAAAGCAAAGTAGGAATTTGTTTTTGTCACAGGTCCTTCCATCTTCAGAAGCGAAATGCTAAATAGGAGTTTGTTTCTGTCTCTATGTTTCATATGGTTTTTTTTTTTTTTTTTTTTCCCTTCTACAATTCGTGCCTTTCGCTACCTTTCCATAACAATACGTGTCTATTGGTATCAACGATCCTGTGCTCAGATAGTGTCTAACAGCATCTTTTAATGCTAAGGCATAATAAAGTTTTTTAATTAATCCTCTTCAAACAAACATCGATTAGAAGTCTGTGGAATTTGAGGATAAAGAAGTGTTAACCTGCAGAGAAGCCAAGGTTGGGCAGCAGGCTACAAAATATCCAGAAGCACAACTGTCCAGTGTCTTTAAGACTGCTACTGTGATTAGGAAGATGCCAGATGCTAAAAGTGGAGTTTATATTATTTGATAATCACAGTAAACCTCCTTTCTCTATGTTGATATGAATGCACAACTTCCTTATATTGTTCTTTCCCAAAATTACCACGGGTGATGTCCAACTATTTTTGGTACGAAAGCAGAGCTTCCTTATATTCTTTTCTCACAATATCTGGCCAAAATACATCCACAAATACCAATTCTGTATAGGCCATCTGCCACAGCAAAAAATTGCTGATTCTTTTCTCACGACTAGTGCGTATAAGCAAATCTGGATCACTAACTCCACACTTTGACAATGTCAGCATTCTCTCGTTGAGAGCAGATTCTATGATGTCCTCTAGGTTTATATGCCCATCCTTTACTTCGGAGGGTAATATGCGACATGCCTGTACTATGTCTTCCCGCCCGCTATAACTTAATGCGATAACAAGTTTTAAGCTTTGATTTGCCTCTGTATTTTTTTGCAGGAGAAGAATCGAGCTCCTTAGCGACATTGGAATCTTGCTGAGGTCCCCAATGAAGCACACCCTTATGTTCTCCCTATTAAAGAGTCACAAGCATAAGTCCTCAACTAAGACTTACAACACCTGTTAATTTGATGGAATGCATCGTGACAACAACATAGTTTTCGAACATGAAGATAAACTGTGACCATATTTACGAATTCTATCAAACTGCCACAAACTCCTATGCTAAATTAAATATGCATTGTGATGAACCATGATGACATACTTACAAATTTTTAGTTAACTCCTAAATCTATGATAATATCTCTTTTAACAAAAAAGCTCGGCATTTGAACCAAGGACCATTAATAAACCAAGGACCATTAATAAAATGAAAAATAAAAATGAAAAGAAAAAGAAAAATGTATAGGTTTGGTTTTTTTATCATCTACAACGTTTTTATTTGAGGAGGCCATGCCTGAACAAACCACTTTTGAACATTTGTTAATTTGTGATGCCTTTCTTGCGTTTTGCATCTTTGTTATTTAGTAAATGTCTAAATGCTAAATGTCCTACTTTATACTTTGAGGCTATTTTTCTTTCAACATAAGGCTTTCCAAAAACCAAGGTCACTTACCCATGCCTTTTTTGGTGGTTGGATTCTTTTTCCAATATATGTGTAAGGGAACTAGCAAATAGGGAACTAGCAAACATTCTGTTTAGTGCATCATTGGTCACGTTGCATGACATGGTTGGTGTCAATGGATCTCTTTTCTAGTTGGTTCCAACAATGTGGTATATAATATTAAAAATGAAACATTTTTCAAATTACATATTCTCTGCACATCCATTAAAGATGCATCTTCATTATTTGGAGATCAATGTTTCTTAATCTCGGCATAATGCTTCTGTGGATTCTATCGTTGTGTGATATTATAGCTAGCATTTGATTTTATTTGCAATTATCCTTTGACGTGTGCAGAGATGGCACAGATGAAAGAAGACTACATCATTGAACTAAATCTAGGTGACTTTTATGGATGGTGGATGAGCACTTTTGGTAACTCACCAGCCTTTGTGTCGAGAGATGCTATATTGGAGGTCCTTTTGGATTTATTTCGTAATTTATATTATTCACAAAAATATCATCCTAGTGATGATGATGCATCTTCAGTTATAAATGATGTTAAATGTGATGTTTAATGTATTGTGAACACGTGAACCTTTAATAACAAAAAGTAATGATCAACGATGTTAAAGTAAAAGACTAAACTAAATAAATATTGTACTGCGTAATTTCTAAATAAAGATGAGAACTGCATAAGTTTTGAACGAAAGAAATGTTCGCGATCTTATAATAATTTGTATATTAATCCTATTATTATATTTCGTAGTATGGTAGTCGGTTATAGCACCTACCTATCATATGGGCGCAAAACAGACGGCAATTGTGTAGGTTCGACTCCTGCATGTTCTTTCGCATCCCAAGAATGTCTAGAATTGAGAACTATTCGACTTCGCACAAAACTTCTTTTTCCAACAGGTTGGAGGAGAGAAATGTTCGCGGTGGCCGTAAGGCCGCCGCGATAAATTTCTTGTATATATTAATGGTAATAAAAGATTTTTATGATAGGGATAAGCCGAGAAATAAATGTAAGCTTTTTCGGCTGTGTTTACATCAATTGGTGTCTTGTTGTTAAAATATGGTCTAAGATTTAAAATGATGTCTCTTGTTTTTATGCAATGTAACTCCTTTGTCGGCTGTACAAATGGCGATATTGATACAACTACAATATAATTTAAACATAATTTAGACTCTCGCCTGCAATTTACCTTTTCCATATTTAATCTTTATTGTGGAAAATATTAGGTTACAAGCAAGTTTGACCTTAAAACAAATGATACATGTAATTTTGATAAGCTTTCTGAATAAGCTTTTCACATGGAATGAATATTTGGTGTATATTATCTAAAGCCTCCTCTTGTATGCAATTTCTCTAGCTTCTAAAGAAAAGAAAAAAAACATAACCTTTTATTTGCCTATTGTAAATGGATATTTTATTTAATAGATAACATACTTAATGGTTTTAATTTTTTAATTTAATTGTATTATCAAGCCATTTAGGCCCCCAGGCCTCTCTGGCAAATATGTACAGTGTTAAGCGCTCATTTTAGATCAGCACATGCATCAAAGTCTGACATAATATCAAATAACAGAATTATATCTTTTCTTTCCTTCCAAATGTCTTTTAGGTAGGAACTCAATTTGTGAGCTGGCATACTCAAAAGTCCCTTCAGTGTAGAAGCATAAACCTCATGCTTTGCTCTTAGATGTTCATATGACGCACATTCTAAGAAAGCATGTTTTTCTGTTTCTATCTCCAATTCCAAACATCCAGGACAATATCTGTTATAACGTGGAGTATTATGCCATCTACCAGTCTCTATATGAAGGGTATGTGACGATAGCCTCAATTGCGAGATAATCTGTCGGTTCTTCCTGCTAATACCTGTAAGAAGGTAGCTTTGTTCCTTATAATCTTGCATGTCATTGATCTCTTCAAGGTAGAATTTTTTCTTAATGTCTCCATCAGTGTCAATTTGCCACAGCTTCTTCAGTACCATCTTCTCAACTTGCTCGTATACTTCATTCAATTTCATAGAATCCGGCCAAACACCGGGTCCCAACCATATCAAAGTACCCATTTCTTTTCTCTTGATTGTTCCAATGCAAGGCGTGGAAAACGATCTGAGTCCATTGCTAAGACTCTATTAACATACGTTATTGTCCGGCATAAGGCATCCACTTCAAGAGGCAAAAAACCTGCTTCTGCCAAGATCATACAGTAAGGGGTTTGAATTTTAGCTCCAAATTATTCCAATAAGAATCGTTTTTGCACTTTTTCAACCGCAACCCATCCTTTAATAGACAGACCCGGCCCCCAAATAGGACATCCATATAGCACAACTGGTTTCACCTGCACTCCATAAAGAAGCTTTCTCAATTGCCAATGCTCAAAATTATTAGATGTACATAGATGGAACATGTTATATAAAGCTCTTAAACCTCCAGATGCACGTTTCTTGGCTGCTAGAGTCCACTTATAGTTGTTGGTCACTTCTATCCCTAAATATTTATATTCAGATACTTTCTGCAATGGTACTCCACCAATGAAAAATTCTGTTTCATCATGTCCTCCAAGAACCAAGACTTTTGATTTAAGCACATTAATCTGAAATTTTCTTTGTGCGCAAAAAGCATCTAATGCATCCAAGTGTTGTTGAAGCCTGCTAGCATTCCTGGATATAAGCACAATATCATCTGCAAACATCAACAATTGAACCACATACCTCCCCAGGTGTGCTCCGACTCCACCTAATCTTGCCAACCAACTTTCAAGTTCATCAATAAGCAAACCAAAAAGTGTAGGTGAACAAGGACAGCCCTGTTTCACCCCTATATTATTCTGAATTTGATCTGGTCCTGTAAATGGAAAAGACAGTTCAACAAGTACTTGTTTATAGAGGCAAGCAATTGCTTGCCTTAGTTCCGTAGGAACTTGTAGGTCATCCAACCTTGATGTAAGATCTTTCCTGTTTACCCTATCAAATGCTTTTGTCAAATCAATGAAAGCCAAATACCTCTTATTAGATGGTCCTTTTGTTCCTTCAGTTATGACCCGCAGAGTAGCCAAGTGGTCCAGTGTGGAGTGCTCTTTTCTAAACCCTGCCTGACTTACTGCTCTACTGTAGGAACCATCTGCCCAATGTGAGATCTTTTTCTCCAGCATTGATGCAAAAAGCTTTGCAAAATAATTAGAAATCAAGATAGTTATGTAATTTCTTACCTGCTTTAAAGAAGGTTATGACCCTATTCAAGCACCAGTCCTGTGGGAAACCACCTCGAAGGAGGCATTCATTGCACAAATCAGCTAGCATAGCATGAAGATATTCTCCTCCCCATTTAAATAATTCAATAGAGATGCCACAAGAGTCACTTGCTTTCCCATTTTGCATTCTTTGAAGTGTTTCCTGTACATCTTGGATGGTAAAAATAGGATGTGTCTCCCCCTCATATACCATTTGGTCTATCTGTGGCATATTATATAGCTCTGTAACCCAATTCAGTAGGTCTTCCCTTGGTATGTTCACAAGAGATACATTCTTTTTGGAACAATTCCAAAATCTCTTTGGCTCCAATTCTACATCATGCATAGCCTGTTCTTGGTGGTCTCGGTACCATGCTCGTTTTTTAGACTTCACCAAACTTTTGTAATGCTTAACAAGATTTGAGTCATGTGAGCCTTTGCATATCTCTTTCGCTTGCCTGCATTCAATATCAAACCATTTGCTTTTTATCCACTTGGGATTACTAGCTTTTGTTGTGCCAAAAACATTCCGAGCCACATCCACAATTATATTCACAAGAGCTTTCTGTTTTTCATCCAAGGTCCCAACTATTGGAGTATCATCTATTTTCTGTTTCAATGCCAATTCATATGTACTTGCCTTTTTATACGATAATTTCAGCCTTGCAGGAATTTCATTTTAAATGAAATCCCAAGAGGAGAATGATCGAAATCTGGATTCCTATCCAAAACTTTGAAGTCTATGACTCTGGCTAATGCTTCGGGGTCTCCAAGCAAATAATCTGCTGTACTATTGCCATTTGGCTGATGATATGTATTGCGCACTGAAAACCTACTGATGCCATTGAATATAATGAAATTAAATGATTCACATAAAGCAATCATATGCTTACCCATTTTGTTGACAATATAATCTGATGATTGCCTTGGCCACGAGGCAGTATCATCCGTGTTTTCTTGTAGCCACAAAGGGTTGCCTACGTCAGAGAGCAAGGTTGCTTGTGTACATCCAGTTCTGCCATTAAGATCTCCCGCTATAAACACAAGCTGTCTGTATTTTGTGATATCATGGGATAGTTGTACAAAAGGATCATCTGCACTGAGGCCTTCTGTAGAGTAAATTGCAGCCGGAAACGGATCTAAGGGAGCAAAGTACACGATTGCCAAGTATATATCTTTCTCATCATGTTTAATTTTTAGCCATAGATATTGTTTGTGGTTATTTGTACTAGCAACAACGACTTTTCTGTGTATTGTATCTCTGACATAACAAGCTATCCCGCCCCATCCTCTTTTGCTCATCCCTTTTTCATTCCACACAGAGCCAACCAATTGGAATCCTTTGATATCTAAGACTCTCTTTACTTCGTGTTCCCAAGTTTTTGTAAATGCTAACACGTCATATTCCATTAACCATCTGATATTGCTCAAAATTTTTGACTCAGCAAATCCATGTACATTCCATATCAGACACTTGAGGGCCTCGCATCCCTATGCCTTATTTCTGATCACTAGTTTGTTATTAGGTGCCTACTTTGACTCTTCCTTTACTAATAATTTGTTTGGTATATATTTTCCTCAACAATTTAACTTATTCAAATGCAAAATTATATCTACTACCTAAAACTGTCCAAGCCTCCTATTACGCATCTTTGCTAGTTTTTTTTTTCAAATTGTTGTCCTTATTTTTGCGCCCTTCAGTGGGGTCTCCTTTTTTTTGCCCTTTCGTGGTGAAGTGCAATTTTTTTTGTTATCCTTATAAATAATAGCTCATAGAAAAATTCCCTTATTTGAAAGGGTTGGAAGCCTATTTCAGTGTGGTTTAAGGGTGGGAAACTTTGTAATTGTAAAGTTGATCACTTGCAAACCCTCGTCATGCTATTTGTGACCTGTAGCAAACAAGTCCTATCCATAATGAAGTCCCAAAACCTAAAGCAATGAGCAAAGCCAAAGCTAAGTACTAGACTGTCAGATAAAGTGGAAGGAGCCTCACTGGGAATGAATGCCGAATTCAACTGGCCTTTCTTTCAACTTAACTTACTTCAACGCTTCTTCGCAAGCTAGTAATCTGATAATGGGAAATAAGGGCCGGGCATTTTGGAATGGTAGATTTCTTTCTTTTATCTTTTTCATTCTTGGATCTCCTGCTTTGAGATCAATCGAATGCAGTCTCATTTAAGGCCTTTCATCGCTACCAGAAATTTAGGCGTAAGACACTTATGTGAACATAGCTTGGTCTTTTTAGACAATTCAATTCTTTATAAGCTGTGGGATTTCTTGCAAAACTGCAGTGAGCCGCTTGACAAGAATTTGTTGACGATAAAGGTGCCAAAAAAGTATACGTCAAGCCCATGGTACTTTTCCTCTTTATTTTTCGTAGATTGATTACATAAATAATTATTTACAAAGGGTCATTTTGATTCAATTCTTATTAAATTTCCTATTCAATCCCATGCATGCATTTCACTGCATTTCACTGCATTCCACGAGCTGGATTTTGACTTGAATGAGCATTGTCTTCTCCCTTTTCTGGAAATTCATTTGGAGTTCAAGGCCAATAGGTTCTAAAGCACATGCATACTAGTTTTTGGCCATAACTAGGGTCTATGATTTTCTTTTATCTCTCTGCGATTATAGGAAGTTGTTGCTTCCTGCTCTGTGCATGTTGTTTAGATGTTGCTCCTCTCATGTCTTGGAATGGTTAAGACAAATGCTGATATTCAAGAGAATGCTGCAGCTATAATGTTCAGTGCTTCCTATTAGAGGAAAATAGCTAGATCCTGTGTTCAAGCATCAAAACTAAAGAACAACAATATCAGAGCTTACAAGCTGTGTCCGGCTTGAGTGATTTATTTGCTTGAGTGGTTTATTGTCACAGTTGTTGAGGAGCCATTCTTCTCATCACAAATTTGTTCAATTGTGATCATGTCGTGCATTTAATAAGTGTTTATTCCATGTGTACAATCAGGAGATCCAACAGAAAAGATTGCCTGCGACAACAATGATGTCACTAGGCCAGAAGCAAGACCCTCGTCAGGACCTTTGTGAAAAGAAAGTGGTGGTAAAAGAAAAAGGCAAAAAAGGACCACTTTATATACATCTAGCACTTATATCATTGTGGTACTAAGGTAGTGGTTGTGTAGGTTGTTGGGTTAGGAGCTTCCGGACGATCTGCAGTGAAGCTTGCACTTGCCCGTGGAGCAGATGTTGTTGCACTTGATAAGAATGAACATATGCATCCCTTAGAGGTTAAGATTTCCACATTTTATGCATTAATACCTTGTAAACGTGCTGCATTGTATAACTTCATTTGGGAGCAGTTGGAAGAGGAGTTTGCAAGATATGGTCCAGACAGGCTAAGGACCGAGTTAGGCCCACACCAAATAAAGACATTTATGGATGCTGATAAGTTGGTGGTTTCTCCAGGGGTTCCTCTCACTCAACCTGCTATTGCAGCTGCATTGGAATCCGTAAGTATGAAGCCTAAAAACAATTGGGTATCTTCTTCTACGCAGTCCCAGTAATGTGTCACGTTTTAATTATTTCAATTTTCTAGCAAACATGACTTCATGCATATCATGGCATGGGACCCTTATTTGTTCCCTTTGCAAGATTTTGGTCGGATTTATGGCAATCAACCTAGAATGAAATGAAACAAAACGATCATTCATCATGAGACCGTCAGGTAAAGTGTCAAATGGAAGTCAATGTGCATTGCTTTCATCCACCCTCATCATGAGAATGTGGGAGAACCGGCAATCTCTAAAAGGCTTCCTTCTCTCAGAAGTATCTCAAGTCTGATTTTTTGCCTAACCAAGAGAGCTGCATGTTAGAAACAACCTTCTTAAAGTAATGGTAATATTGTAATCTGTAAGTACTTGTATATACAAGCGCGACCCAAATTGCCACAATGGTAAGACAGCATTGGCATATGATAATGGTACTAAACCTCTCGAACTTTTATATAGGGAGTGGCAGCTGTATCCGAGTTGGGATTTGCTGCAGAGGTTCTTCCAAAGGGGATAAAACTTGCTGCAGTCACGGGAACAAACGGGAAATCAACCGTCACATCATTTACTGGCCAGGTACATTGAACAGATTTTTTTTATTTTTTATTTTTATTTTTTTTAAAGCTCACTTAGTATCTTACCCATGTTTCTGATGTGAAGTGGTCTTTTTGGACTAGATTCTAAGCAAAGCTGGCATCCGGACTTTTGTGGGAGGAAATCTTGGAACACCATTATGTGAGGCTGCATGGCATTGCCTCTCTTTTCCTGCTAAAGACCCCCCATTCCATGTACTTCTCTATGATTATTTTTTCTATTGGGCTTGATATGAAAAGGCAACAATTTTCCTTTTGCTATTTGATATCTGGAGTTCTATTCTCAATTATTTATTTGCAGGCAGCAATTGTAGAAGTAAGCAGCTACCAACTGGAGCTTCCAGGAGTGTTTGCGCCGACAGTGAGTTGCTTCAAAATACTTTTTGTGGTTCAGCATGTCTATGGGAAATTGCCTACATTTATTACTTGTCCCAGGTTGGAGTCATTCTTAACCTTACTCCTGACCATTTGGAACGGCACAAAACGATGGAAAACTATGGAACGATCAAATGTCGCCTTTTCTCTAAAATGAGCCCGACTGATATATCTGTTATCCCATGGGGTATGGATGGTCAACTAGAGACTATGTATTTTTTTAATTGCAATGTGCAGGCAAGTACGGATAGGTTTTCTTACGCATATGCCAATGTGATGACTTAGCATGCATTGGAGCAAATCTGATTGTGAAAACATCAGTGTTATTCTTATTCTATGTCATGTGGTTTTTGGATTGTGTCATGGGAGACCGTGTTGGACCTGAAACTTAACGAATTAAGATTTATAAGACTCTACTATCACATATGGCACTATGGCCTCATGCATGGCATTACTTTATATGACTAACCATTTTACCGATTAGCTCCCCCTTATTTGGTGCTTCAGATAGAATTTTTCTCGTTCTCATGGCATTCTATTATTGCGTAGGAAGCAGCCTTCTCAGACATATTGCTGCCAAGTCCCATGGAGCTAGTACTAGAGCATGGCTCGGTGCCCTTCCTGGTGTCCAGGTACGTTTTTTATTTAAATACAAGACTTACAAAGTACTTATCCTGTTGTATTTTTTCAGCTTGACAGCCAAGCGAGGAGAGCCATTGTAGTTGTTCCAACCACAGGAGCTGAAGCGCGTCTGCATCTAGAAACACTAAACATAGTTGGCATGCATAACGCACACAATGTGGGTACTGCTGCACTTCTGGCACTTGCGTTAGATATTGGTGTTGATGAGATTCATATCCAGTCAGCTCTTCCGGAACTGGAAGCCTTACCACATCGGATGCAAATAGGTACAGGTTTCTTACTCTAGCTATGTGGATTTTGAAAACAAAATTGATCATACGTTTAGCATTACCATATAAGTTTTCCCAACCACCAGTTGCAACTTGAAAAAAGTACACTGTGGATGACATCTAGAAAGACTTAGCCAGCACAAGCGCATTTGAATATTAACATAGGGATTACTGTATAGTCTATCATCAGCAGCGGTATAAGGGCTTGTACCTTCCAGCCTTGGATGATTTCAGTAAATAGACTAGCAGCTTACTTTCCATGTATTGTTGCAAAATGCTAAATACTCAATATGACCATATTTACTTGCAGTGTGCCAAGATAAAAGGGGTGTGCAATGGATAAATGACAGCAAGGCCACAAATGTTGAGGCGGCATTTACTGGGATACGGGGGATAATGGGAAAGACGGCTGTGATATTGCTTGGAGGCCTGGGGAAGGTAGTTTGCTGAGAAAGAGGAGTATAACAAAGTCAGAGAGACTGTAATGCATTTGTGAAATAAAATAAGTTAACGCAGTATCATAAATATATGTGCTTGTTTTTCCAGGCTGGTGCTGGTTGTGGCGATTTTGGTTTCAGTCGGCTTGTTGAAGTTATAAAGCATCATCGAGCTGTTGTTACAGTGAGTGCCATGTGCCCCATTCTGATTCTGTTTTCCCTAGTATCCACATGAATAGAAGCTTAATGTTTCAAGAAAGAAATTAGAGGTAAAGGTTTAAATCTCTAACTGCATCTGAAGGAGTTAACATTCTCATGCACTGCAAGTCAATTATTACAACAGTAAATTGCTGCCATCGCATGGTTTTAGGGGGTCTCTTAGTGGTGTTTGTTCTACAATCACTAGAACAATCCTCAATCTCGTACTACATACTTATGGTATTATTCAGTTTGGTACATCAGGTAACAAGATCAAGGAAGAGCTCCATGCCGCAGGAATTACAATTCCCCTTGTAACGGTGAAGGATTTGTCAGATGCAGTGCACGCTGCTCAAAGCATGGCGCATAGTGGTAATAAATGTTTCTTAGTAATGGCAATGCTTCTTGTGGTGTCTAATATGTTTTTAGCTCAATTTTGCAGGAGACACTATTTTGTTGAGTCCAGGTTGTGCTAGCTTCGATGAATTTAGTAATTTTGAGCACCGTGGTAGGGTCTTCACTCAACTCGCAAAGCAACACAGCTCGAGAAAGTGAAATGTATTATGCATGTAAAGTATGAAGCCCAAGCCTATGCATGATGGATGAATCGAGATTTTGTTTCAAATTTACATTATGTTTGCCATAATCGTGATTACATAGCAGAATTATATTCCAGAGATTCATGCATCATTTAAAAAAGCAACAGACAATAGGAGTATCTTTTATGCAGGCCATAAATGCCTAATACGAGGAAAGAAGGAAGAAAAGAGCATCTTTTACTTGAGACCAAGTAAGGTCCTTTTTTCATGGTAGTCTTATTTCTAAAACTCACATATTTTAATTAATGAGGTTTGGCCACCTCTTGTTCTAAAAAAAAATCATTTTTACACTTATGAAAATAGGAAAATAAGACATGGTTCAGAATAGGTTTGGATAGGTTTTTTATTGTAAATAGAGTCCTATTTTATACCAAAAAAGTCCCTCGGTATAAAATAAGGCCTTTTTTCCACACTAGTCGCAAAATATGGCTGTCATATACAAACACCATTTGTGACCCCAGGGCTAAAAATGAGAGACACAAATTTAAACTTATTTTTCCACTGCATGGTAGTCATAGTGGAAAAGCATGAAATAGTTATATATTCAAATAAGGCTAGGTGTCCTCCGAGATAAAATAAGACTCCATTTGGTATCCAAACCTATTCCGAACTTAAATAAGACATGTCTTATTTTTATAGTAGAAAAGCGATTTACTTTTAAGACAATAGGGCCAAACATCATTGGATAAAATATGTGACTTTTAGAGATAAGACTACCGTGGAAAAAGGGCCTTTAAGATACTAGTCTTATTTGAATATATAACTAAAAATAAGACTTCTTATTTTCTGATGGTTTTTTCCATTAGTATTTTAAAGGTGTCACTACCATGCAGTGGAAAAGCAAGTGTAAATTTTTGTGTTGCATTTTTCTATGTCGTATCTTTTGCCCTCGAATCATAAATGGTGTAATATATGGTATATGAGTCATATTTGCTGTAAGAGTACAAAGAATACTTACAACAAGGTGCTAACGCACAAAGGTTTGCCTTTTAATGCAAGTTTATTGATAAAACTTAAAAATTCTGGGTATCTAAATCTTGTGGGGTTAAAAGCGTCTTTTGAAATTCAACCTTGATGATGGCCAAGTATAACAACTATTCTAGCATCTATTGAGAAGATAAACTTTCTAAACACCTTGATTCTCCTAGACCAACCAAACATGTGACTATACAATAGTAGTAATAAATTCCTACATATGAACTGGGGAAAAGGATGGAGTTGAAGCACGCCACCTATTTCTAGAAGAGTTCTCGACATAGCACGAAATCCTATAACACAGAACACACAAAGCGTTGCAATGCCACCTACTCCTGGAAGAATTCTCTTGACATTGAACCAAATCCTATGCTAATGTATGCAATTGTTTTGAAATGGTTTTTGGTACAAAATTTAGTCATGCATCTTGTCAACCATAAAATTAACAAAATACAAAAGCCCTGAAATGTCAAGAGGAGTTGTTACTTTAGTCCATCCTCAGTATCCAGTCTGAAACGCACAAATGACGTGCTAGCTATGCTCGCCACCCAACCACGAGCTCAGCACAGATACTGAATGCCCTCTGAGCTCTCCCTCGAGCCTCTTTATAGCTAGCAAACCCTCTATGGATGCATGCAACCCCTCTAGGGATGCATGCAACCCCTCTATAGATGCATGCAACCCCCGGGGGATGCACTTAGTAATAAAGGGGTATGGACATCTGCGTTCGAAGGGTGCCCAAAAACATCCCTAGTATACTGATCTTTGGAAGCTAGTTTAACCCCTAAAATATATATTTTGCCCCAGATAATGGCGAAAAAACCCCCTAATGGTAAGTATACAAATACGAAATGGTAAAAAAAACCCCCCTTTCTTGCATGCACATGTCCCGTACTACAAAGACTATTGAATCCCCCGGGATGCAACCCCCCTATGGACGTCCACGTCCCATGACTATTGCATATCAGAATGATTCATAAGAAACAAAGTTTGACGCTCATTTATTGGTGATGTAATTGACTTATTATGCGAACCCACCAAGTAAAAAAAATGAGATTTCATTGCCAAACGCTTAAATTGAACAATAGAAATCATTGGAATGGGGGCTATCACAAGATCCTTAACCAACTTAAAGGTCTTTTTCCCGTCATCCAAGGCTAACAAAAGAGTACTAGAAATCCAGTCAACCAAAGGATTATACTCTTGATGCCAGGGCATCCCAATCAAAAGATCCACACTGCCAAGGTCAGCCACCAAAAAAGTACGCTTGGCATTAAAACCTTGAATGGAATATTCCAAATCTTTAACAACCAAGGCACAAGGTGAAAGTTGACCACGAAAAGCGGACGACAAATCCATCGCATTTGTCAATGGAATAGTGGACAAGTCCAACGCCTTCACTAACCTGTCAGAAATCACATCAAACTCACTACCAGGGTCAAAAAGAGCATGCACTTTCTGATCCCGGACAGTTGCCCAAAAACGCAAAAGCTGACTATGTTCAGGATGGTCTAGTGTATAGGAATGACCCACAAAAGCCACCGTCTTTGTCCCGCTTTCTTTCTTCGATTCCGGTGGAACTTTAGATGCACCTGGTTTTGAATCCCCTTTTTTCTTTGGGGTGTACCTGGAACATTCAAAAAATTTATGGTCAAGACTAGAGCAAATAAAACACTTATGCTCACGACGGAGGCGATTCTTCTGAGCCATATAGGATTCTTTAGGCTCCCTCTCTTGCGAAGACTTATCCTCCTCCCGAGAACGCTTTGCACCTGACCCTAAGGCAGAAATAATAGGAACATGATCTCCATTGTTACGCCCTTCACGATGCACGGGTTTAACAAACTTGTGAGAATGACCCGCCTGGGAATCATACGACATAGTTTTAAACCCCCTTTGTGCATTGATGGCATGAGTTAATGAAAGACCCTCCTCTTCAACTTTTTCTGCTAGTTTGCAGAGGGCCCCAAAAGAAAGGTTTGCAGCTTGAAGATCCAACTTGGCTCGGATCCAACGATGGACACTGCCCATCAACCGGTCAGTTTTCTCTGCATCATTTTTGCCAAGCTGGAGACCTTTCTTCAAGACTCTTGCCGAAAAATCACGAACGGACTCCTTGTCTTGCTGGGTCAACTGGTTCCATTCTGCGAGCAAATCCCGCTCCCAATTATGACCCAGAAACCTTTCCTTAATGAGTGTCTCAAACTCTGCAAATGTTGTGACCGGAGTTTCCTTAGGTTGGTGCTTGAGTAGATCAAGCCACCAATCCTTAGCGACCCCTCCTAAATGACGTTCAGCAAAATAAAGCTGAGTGTCATCATCATCTTTGGTCTTGGCGAAATATGAGTTCAGATCTCGCAACCATGCAAAGAGTTCCTCTGCATCATCCGTGGCTGCCAAATAAGGTTTGAACTCAATTTTTCACATTGGCGCCCGATCTTAATACCAGCGACACGTGGATGTCACGCATCATGTGGCGGCTTCAATCTTAGAACCGCCCGAAGCGAGTCCATGTCCTGAAGCTCCTGTATGCGAGCTAAAGCAGCTTCCAACTTTTCGCTCAAAATCGCATTGTCGGTCCAACTCCATTATCCGATCCACTTCCTCAGCGGATTGGTCCATCACAACTTGAAGCTCTGATACCAACTGTAACGTTCCTAATCGACATGCCCTTAACCAACTGGGCAAAACCGTCTAGACGTTTATGAGTAGTCGCTTCTACCCATTTATGCCGGTGTCTCGGGAACGCCCCACAGGCACATTCAAGGTTCGAATACTCGGCGGTCTACCATGGGCCCGTTACAGTCTCTCCCACTAGAACTATGCTCGTCCTCGAGCATCCAAGGCTATACCATGTCTATGTCATACCATGAGAGAGACTAGAACTATGCTCGGGTCCATTATGTTAATTATTCCATGACCTCAAGTACAAATGGGTATCCTTGTTGAACTACAATGTAATGTAATTTCCCTTGTAGTTTCATGAATTCATATTTCTATTAGCAAGTAGCTTATAGCCTTACAAAGTTCTGTGTTCCAGCTATAAATTTGCACATGAGATGGCATGCAAGAAATGACAAGTCACATTTCCATCCATGTTTTTATTGGGCAAGATTACTCCCCGCAAAACAGGAGGAGCATGGTAAAATACACAAAAATAGTAAAAGAAAACCTTAATCAATTTTAGATTTCTTCTGTTTGATCAACGGTTCGCATTCAAACTTCTTCGTAAGCCGTTGCAATTTCTAAGATGGATTAGAACCAGTTACTCTACTGTCAACAAATATTCTTAGGCATGCGACAAGAAGGAAAGTGGTGTCAGCTTATTGAATTGGGAATCCAAATGGAAGATGGCCTTTATGTATAAGGGAAAATACCCCTCGAGGGTTTTTTGGGGGAAAATCTGCGAGGCGGCGCCACCGAGCAGATTGCCCCCAGAAAACCCAAGTGGGGTATTTTCCCATGCGTAATCAATAAGAGGCTAAAATTTCCAGTAAAATCATGCCACGTGGCATGCTTCCTCTCTGTTCTGGCAGGGCTCCGTTCTGGCAAAGCTTGGCGGCAGGACGATCCCTTGAATGAGCACGGCAACGGACTTGGAATGCTTAGCAATACAAACCTTATTCAAGGGATTTGGACTTAGCAACGGATTTGATATTTAACAACGGATTTAAGCAATGGTTCTGGCTTAGCAATGAATTTAGGCTCTACAACTTGATTGCCGGAGCTCTACATCTTGATTTTTGAGTTTCTACAAAGTTTTATTGCAAGATTCTCACATACACTGCTGGGATAGATATGCGGGTTGCTGGCCGCCATCCCGGCCCAACGCCTGGGACAATGGGTATAACATATCAAAAAATACATTTAAAGACATGAAGCAGATGTCTACAGAAAAGAGTTAATGCATGTTTAAAAGCATGACGACCAGCCTATTGATGTCCAATGCTGGAAGACGAACCTAATAGAGGAACTTGTAAGGGACCTTAGTCATTTAATGAGGTCTTCATAGAGAACTTTTAGCAATTTATACGGCCACTACAACCTATTTCAAGGTCGTCGAGAAATCCAAATTTCTCTAACTAATTAATTCTTGCTTTTTTGGGCTGCGTTGTTATAGGCTAAGGCCTGACAGTCAGGCAGCATCATTCTAGTTGGTGCTTGAGAGTAATATCTATACATATGAATAATGCCTCCCTTTTTTTTTTTCCTGGAGAGAAGGGATTTTATATTAGTCATAAATAGTTACATAACAAAGAAGGTTGTAAAAACCAACCTGTAAACTTACACATAAAACAAAGGAAAAGTAGGGTAGTAGGCCCCGCTCTTTACCACTCTGATCCAAGAAGGACTACATGCCAAAATTCCCTTTATTGAACCAAAATGTTCCACAACCTCTATGCAGGAATGTACATCAGAAGAAAAACATCAGCTGACCTCAAAGGCTATCACAGTAGTCTCCTTTTTAGGGCTCAAGCACACTTTTCTACTAATGCCGGTCCATGAGCAGGAATTGATCAGGATCCGACTCCTCCTCTTCATCATCAATTATCACCAGATCTGTAGCCGCCAGGTCCACCTGCCATCCAATGTCAACCCAATCTGGGGGGGAATGCAAAGTACCAGAGGGGACGAGTATTAGAGAATAGAATTAGAGCCTCTCCTTGAGCATCTTGTTTTGCTTTATGATGATAGAACATGTCTCAGAACATATGGAATTGCTCTTCAGTAAGCAGCCTAAGAACCTATCTAAGATAAAGGCTTGGTAACCATTAAGCAAGAAGGGCTTCAGATTTAACAGATCAGAAGCTATGCTAGGAGTTAAAGGCCAAAGGTGTTCATTGGTGAATAACTCAGTAGAAGTTGCATAGGCCGATAGGTCCTCAAAGTTCGGCTTACAATTCATCCTCGTTGTGAATGCTATCAGCATCTCTGAATATCACAAAATAGTCATTAGTAAGAACCATGTCATTGCAGATGAATACATTAATAAAACCTTCAAATCTACCTATAGCCGACCAACCACTATCTGCTTTTTCTAACTTTCTAACTTTAGGGGTCGTAGCAGTTTTGGATAGTTGGAAAGCTACTTTTATCCAAGTAACGTCGACTCTTTTGTTTGAATAGTTAACTCTGTTCCTGTGTTTCAATATGGCCCAAAGAATAGAATAGAATGGAGCTGTTTGTTTAGCTGTATTAGGAAAATGATTCGATCCCTTATGCACATTCATAGGATTGGCCCAATTGCCAAATTATAACCATGGTATTTTTTAATCTCCCTACATATTTGAAGGGGCATAAAATATTGGCCACTACTTATCTTGGAGAAATTGCTAATCGTAGTTTGGCCTGGCCATTTTTCGAATTGTTATGCCAAGAGGTTGTAACTTAACTGGCAAAACCATGGAACTAATTTTTTTTCAAAAAAATCAAATTGGCCACATCCATACATCTAGCATGTAAAGTCGATATCCTGTCTATGATGCTCTATATAGTTATCAGAAAAAAAATGCATGCTATGCCTCTCTTATTATAAGATCAGTTAACATGTTGTCTGTAGATAGCACAACTGGTTTTGGTAGGGTGAATCTCACCAGAAACCATTTGGAAACTAACCTTGATTTGATTTGGGAAGATGAAGAGCAAATTCAGGCAGGATGATGAAGAGCAGATTTGGGATGCAAATTGCAAATCGAATAAAAAAAATTGAACCAAGTCATCAGAAGGAAAAACACCGTATTATTATAAAGACCATTAGACTTCTAGGGCTAGACTCGAAACAAGTTTTAGAGCCCCCTAAGTGGCAATCTTATGTCCCTATACGTGGCTAATATAGAGCCTGGCCACACCCCTAAAGAAATTAAAATTGTTGTATGTTCTAAATGGCCTTCCCAAGAAGTTGCTTGTGCGTGTGATATTTTGAAATGGCCATGCTCTATAGGTTTAAAGATTTAGCAAATATTAAATTGGCCACTTATAGAGTGAGAGTAATAAGTTGGTGGTTTGAACTGGCCACTACCCCTTCATCATGGTGAGATTGCATCCTACTCCGGCGTGGCCGACTATTTTTCAAAAAATGTGAATGTGTGGCCCGACTGGCCCGCCGGGGCCACTAAAAAACCCTGATTATAACCTTTCTCTTTGAGCTAGCTATCCAGCCATCTCCAAAATTCCCTTATCTTTGGGCAATTTAAAACGTGGGGGATAGTTTCAATTCTATGGCCATATAGTTTACATTGAGGAGAGTCAACCTAATATGGGAACCTAGCATGCATGATCTGATTTGTAGGAAGGACTTGATAAAGGCATCTCCAGACAGTCTGAACCTTAGGTTGAGAATAAGATTTCTAATTATTTATCATGTATATTGCAATCATTTTGTTTACACAAGATCTACACAAGGATTTCTTTCAAGGTAATCCTTGTTAGAAACTGGTTTTCAGAAAGAAACAGACAGAATTTTACTTGGATTTCAACAAACATAAACATGAATTATTCACTTTCACATAAACTAACACTCATAATAATAAAAAAAAGAAGGCATCATGCATAAGCAATGATGGACCGATTCTGCACCAGGACACTCAGGCAAGAAGCAGAGAGCAGACACGAATAGGCACAAAAAGGGTGCATTTTCATTCACGTTGTTTTTCTCTTATACAATTCCAATAGAATTTGGACCATTAAACAATTATAATCTTTGCCGTCCATGTGGATAACTAGAGAAACTTCCTTAAGCTCCAAGATTTTGACATATAAGCGATCCTTAATCTTCCATCTCTTCCAATCACATAATTTGTGCTTTCTTTTACAATTTTTGCACCATTAAAATAGTCTTGAACCATGGAATATAGGGGTCTTCTACCATACTCAATGTCAACTCCTTAGTTATAACACAAAATAACATCATAATTGCGCATTTTCTCCCATTTGCAAAACAAGACACTATAATCATGCCAAATATGCTCCAAGCTGCTTCAAAAACAAAATTTGGCCACATCACAATACATCTAAGCCTAATCACATGCATCTAACTTACAGTTAGGTTTCATCGATTAGGGTTCAAAACCTAGACTGAGGGTTCTAGGAAGGCTCTACTAGCAAGATAAGATACTAGCTCATCTGGAATCCTAGGTTCCAGATGATCTACCTATGAAGCTACTATGAATACCTGCTCTCGGACGAACTTCCTTTGACTCGTGGGGTCTCCATGACTTGTCAATGAGTTGAGTGATTCCTCCTCCTTCTGCTGAGTGCACTGCCTTGGGGTTGTCGATCTGAGCTATGCCGCAATGAACGGTGTTCGAAATGGAGTTCTGAGCAAAGAACAGGTCTCAAGGCAGGTGGAGCCAAAAAGTGGCCTAGGGTTAGGGTTAGGGTTAGGGTTAGGGTTAGGGTTAGGGTTAGGATTAGGGTTAGGGTACTTATAGGTTAGGGTTCCATGTCACTGCCACGTGGCTCCAATGGGGTGCTTCCATGTGGTGGGTACCCACTAGGTTGAGGCCATGTGGAAATGGCCTTAAGCCTAAGGTTGGCTAAGTTATGTAAATAACTTAGCCATGCTCCTTTTCCACTTACTATGGTGTACAAGGCTATAATGATAGGCTTGTACGGTGACGAGGCCTAGAAATATACATTTTTATGCGTATATTTCGGGGAACGTTACATTCTCCCCCCTTAGGATAATGCTGTCCTCAGCATTACGCTAAGGTGACGAACCTGCACTATCCCTGCAAGATCACACATATGAATATAAAGACTTACTTTATTGAAACGATCAACTTGTTATTAGCTACTTATTATGTATATATAGGCTATATTTGTACCTATACAAAATTATATAGCTGTCACAAGTGTTACTTATCACAATATATCCATAACATTATTACAGCAGTTATTAGGAGTTCATAGTTAAGTTCAAAATTATGACTCATGCCTTCTCGTAATGTGCTCCCTCGTCCATGCTCCCCTTCACTGGCCTGCACAAGTAGCACATTATATTAGTTTAGTTAATAAGTTTGTGGTTTCAGGGGACCACCCCCCTTACTACCTCCATCAGCCGAAATACTAGCTCAAGGTTACCTCTACTACATTGCACTTGATCATGGCCCTTAGGATTTGAGCTTAAGGACCATTTAAGATGATCCTATCATCGCCCATGATCGGGTGCTACCTTGTACAAGATCCCCTTGATCGAGTACACCAATGCCTCATGCCCCCGGGGGTTTAAGCTAGGGAACGTCTCACGATCCCATCATCGCGCATGATCACGCGTACCTCACCATGAGGCCCCTATGGTCATGTGCATGTGCCCTGCATCGTGGCATAGAGATCATCCAAGTGATGGTCTCATCATCGCCCACCATGCTGCGCTCCTCTCACATGACCTTTCTGGTCACGCGCACTCTTGGTGCGTGCTGGCCTAGAGAACACCTTTGGAGAGTATCTCATCATCGCCTACACTCCATGATTCCCACGTATGCACCCTACTAGCCTAGAATGCATACACTTTCCTACATATACATTAAGACATAACAAAGCTTAGCTAAATCACCTGACAGTTTGGCATTGACCAATTCGGAGATGACTTGGCCGTTGAATTGCTTCATGAAGTCCAGATATTGCTTCTTTAAATCTTGCTTCAATACCCATGTTGCATCTTTCCACGGGCAAGTGCTTCCACTTGACTAAATATTGAAGGAACTGGGACCTTCTTGTCTTTTCAAATGCCTTATCGAGAATTAACTCAGGAATTATCTCGATTTGCTCCTGTTGACTTTGAGATGGGCTGGCAATTCGGCTTGTAGGCTTGATTCCTTACTCGCTCTAAGATCTTGAAAGGTCCCGCCCATCTTGGAGCAAGCTTCTTGCAATTTCCGATTTGAAACTTTGCTTGCTTGACCGTTATCTTAAGCCAAACCTTATCCCCAACTTGGAATTCTCTTGTATGATTGTCGGCTATGCTCTTTTGCCGACTTCTTGCTGCCAGAAGATAGTCTCTAACTTCTTCCACTCACTGCTGCATATCGGTCAACATTTATTGAGAAACTTCAACTTTAGACACTTGGGTTATGCCAAGTGTCTAGTACACTCATTGAAATGATGTGGATTTTTTTTTGGCTCCAATCATGATAAAGGGGAACATGATGGGAAGGCTACAGAGCTAAAACAGTGGCTAAGGGAGTTGATCAAGAGGTCACATTCTATAAAAGTATAATGTGCTGTTGATATTGTGAATATAGCCAGGAAGAATTTCCCATTTGTTGCTCCATCTTCAAGTGTAAACAAGAAACCAGTAAGAAGGTGTTTTGGGGAAGTGATAAATGTAGATAGGAAGAATGAGGACACGAGGAACATTCATTTTGTGCATGCATTTAACTTGGCATCTCCTATGCAATTGCATATAAGGCGTTTATCTTATTTCTATGCATATTGCCTTGATGCACAATGGAAGAAGTGTCTGAATAAGGAATATGTAGATGATCTGGAGCTCGCAGTTATTGAGCCAATCAAGGTTATAGCTGATGTACGAGTTGCGTAGATCTGAAAGAGCTCTTTTCTCTGGAGATGCAACTATGTTGAGTGATTTGGTAAGGGAAGGACATAATTTCATTGTCGTAGCTCCAAAGGACAATGATGAGGGCTCCTTATTTTGGCTATGTTGAGTGATTTGATAAGGGAAGGACATAATTTCATTGTCGTAGCTCCAAAGGACAATGGTGAGGGCTCCTTATTTTGGATGTTATTGCGTACAAAAGAGAAATACATGGTTTAGATAGATTTTGAAGCCTATGGAGATTGGTTCTATAAAGGGGAAGAAGTTTTAAAGGAAACTTACTACAAAAAATTCCCAATATCGCTTACAAGTTTTACTTTATGTTCTAACGCGCCAAAAGGCATTGTTTATGCAACCCAAGTTTGCGCAATAGGACTTGACATGGCACAAGCAAAACATAGGCTAAAAGGAAACCAGGTTGTTTACAAATTTTATGAAGCTGATAGTGAAGAGATTTTAGACAACAGGCCTTCAATTAAAAAAAAGAAGAATTTAGACAATCTCCTTGATGTGCTATCAGACGAGAGGATTAAACATTCAGCAAAATCATTTCCAGTTTTTCATAGTGAAGGTATTTGGCTTGGGCAGGTCTACTAGTTTATAGTTGCTTGATTTATTGGAATTTAGTTAGTGTTACACATCTGTTAGTGTTGCAATTACTGTTGTAGTTAGTGTTATTAGACAAATCAAGTTTTGACCTGTACAAGCTATTTGGGTTGAATGGCTTCTTGAGGGGTCTGCTTTATATTTGTGCAGTTATGATGTCTTTGTGAAGTTGTTAAGCATGTTATTTGCAACTATAAGTGACAAAAACAAATTGAAGGATCTACCAGAAAAGAGTTGATGTAAATCTCTTATTATGTTGATGTAAATCTGTTATTATATTGTTGATGTTGAATCATCAACAATCAGTTATTTGAAGTCAAAATTTGGACTTATATTGTACTGTTAGTTGCATCTTGAATAAAAAGAAATATCCTTGCTCTGGTTTGGAAATATTTGTTTGGATGTATATTTGTATTATCACTGTTTTGATTTGGAAGTACTAGATTTGCATTGTTCCATCTATTATTAAGTGTTGGCTGCAGCAAGAGAAAGAAAGGTGATAACAGTGCGAAGAAAAGCTTTAACAGAGCAAATTATTGGCATTGACCAAAACATTGTAGTATCTCGCGTTCAAATACTTAAAACAATTGATCTCATGGAAGTAACTAAATTGGCAAGGAGAGACTTACGACAAATTGGAACAGATATATGCATGAAACTCTTGCAAACTTGCACTCAAATTAAACACTTTCACAGTTTTTTTGCACACAAAATTAACATTTGCGAACACAAATTGAATACAGATGGCACATTTGCATTTGGATTGAACATCTGCACCTATAAAATATAGTACAATGATAGATCTGTAACTACAATCTAAGTAAAACCTTACAAAAAAAATTGCAAATCAATGGAAATCAATTAATCTCAACCTTGGACCTGCAATATGTCAACAAACACAAACAACGCCAAAGAAATATTAGTCGAACACAAGCAGATCTTAGCAAAAGATTTTGATTCACATAAATACATTGCAAACAAAATTAGTGCTCTAAAAATTTCAAAACAACCTCATACAAAACAACACTTATATTAGCCAGCAACCAAGAAAAGGTTTTAAGTCCATATTAGCTAAGATTTTTTTTTTGTCAAAAAGGGTTAGCTATTTATAAAAGCGGATTTTTTGCTCCTAATAGAACTCACATGCATAGGAAGGGCTCAGGACTTCATACATGCACCAGGAATCCCCATGTCTCACAAAGTTTACTTCCAGATGCATCATTTGGCGCAGTGGTGCTGCCTCAGCCCAAGCTAGAATTTGATCCACGATTTTTCCTTAGACTCTGTCGGCTCCAACTGCCATTTGGCATAATATCTTTAATCTTTTTCCTTTATAATTGGAAGCAAGACTTTATAAGCTGGGCAAATATATTTTCTGCAAGGCATATACCACCAGCAAGATCTTTACACAACGAAAATTGCATCCATAATTTCTCATGTTCGAAATTCTAGAATTAAACAAGCATAATTTCTCATATTCGTAAACAAGCATAATTTCTCATATTCGAAATTCTAGAATTAAACAAGGTTAAATGGCAACAACAAATCCATACCTTGTTTTAATCTATGTCTGTTTGAAAGTAAATGCTTGTCGTTTCACAGCCAGGCTATGTGAACAGTCGAATCTTGTAGACAAGCCACTTACCTTGGAGATGTTTAGCTGGACGACCAACTTATCAATCCAAGCATCATGGCAATTAGTGATTCTATGGTTAGTCGAAATCCCAAGATCCAGAAATCCGAATTCTAGACCAATCAAAGGCCAACTTGAATCATCCAATAAAACCATACTTTTGGTTATAAAATTTAAGCAACCTACTTTTTCTTGAGTCCCCCCTCAAGAACATGAAGTTCTAAAAACTGTCATTTAAAAAAACTCCAGATACAAGCATGTCATATGTGATTTTGAGATGCTTATCCACTACCATAAGCATTTACAAGTCAAATAGTGATATGTGATCCGCCATCGATCTGGCTATGCCCTTTGGGCAGTCGTTTTGTCGCCACATGCAAAGCCTTAATATTACGTCAAGGTAAGTGGATGTCTTATGTTATTTTCTTGATTCATTCTTTTGCAGAATGACAGATCGCCTTACCGAAACTTGCAGAATCCAGCCAAGCTTACCTTGACGTAGTGGAATGGAAAGGGGTTAGGCATTCTTGCGCCCCCGACTCCGAGAATCGACGCCTCGATTTTGCGGGATTTTTCGGGGTCGGCAAGAATGCCCCGACCCTTTCCATTCCACATAACATCGACCTAATCTTGGGCGACTAATGAATCTGTATCAGGCCATATAATCAAAGGTAAAATTGGCCCCCATATTTTTGGTAAAATATCCACCCAAAACCATAATATTAGAACAGAAGTCATTTCCTTATGAAGTACCCTTGCTAAAAACCTTAGCAACCAAGGTAAGCATACAAGGCAAGCCAAAAAATAATTTTTTCTAGATCGTCCAAGGCCCATCGTCTTTGATCTATGGCACTTGTTTGGCCCTAAGGCTTGGAGACCATGTTACAAATCTCCTAAGAACTCTGTCGTCCGTGCTTACAAGGTGGAGCTCAAAAATATCACAAGTGCCCTAAATATGATAGGCTATTAATGACTTTGTATTTGGCCTTACGGTAGAAAGGCTTATAGAAAGCCACACATCCAAAACGTAATGGCAAATATGTAACAAGCCAATACCTTATTCAACATTGACTTGGTCATGGTAGCATTTAAAGGTTTAGCAATGGCTTGTCTCACTTAATGATTATAAGGAAATCTTAGAAGTTCTTGACAAGATTAACTAATCAATCTTTAATTCTATAGTGCATTAGCATTGGCTTTATCAGCACGAAAAGACGCATCAAGTCCAAGCAATTTGACTAGGACTAGGATTAGGACTAGGACTTTGACAATATGATGGGTAAACTGCATTGGGGAGGGGGTTTCTTGGAATAAACCCCCTAGCGGCCGCCCGCAGCGACGTCGCTAGGGGGTTTATTTCAGGAAACCTCCAAGCCAATGCACTTAACAACATAAATGTACCGAAGACCGATTTTTTTGCTACGTGGCAATTTTTTAAAAGTTTTTAGCAGGCTTGCCTAACCCCTCCTGCAACGATTGTTGCAATTCTAGCCTATCCACATGCCTGTCATGTCATGATAAAAATGATGTGGGATGAAGCGCATAAAAGAATTGCCAACATAGCTATTCCCCAAAAATTGTGATTTGCACTAATATTTTTTTTTTTTTTTTTTGAAGAACTGTGTCATCAATATATTAAAAGAATGGTAATGTTACAAAGCAAGTGAGGAGGAAGGAGAACTGCCCCAAAGAGACAGCGATACCTCGACACTCCACAACAAACTCACAAAAAACCGCAACTCCCATCTTTGCACAAACCACCATCACCATCTACAACACCCAAGAAGTCCCGCCAAATGGCAAACTTCCGCTCTATTAATCCCGGGAACACCAGAAAGCTTTGAAATGGCTTGTATCTGAGTCGAGGAATCAGAGAGGCTGCAGACTGCTGAATCCCCTGAAAGATCCACAACCGTCGCCGCTTCCAAATCAACCACACCAACCAAGCCACGCACAGATGCAAGGCTTGCTGCCGCAAGAGCGGCCAAGCACCAGGATACACATGAAGCAACAACTGATGACTAGTCAATCTCACCTGAAATAGAGCCCTGACCCAATCCCAGGCAGCCTGCAAGTGAGGGCATAAAACCAGACAATGCTCCACAGTCTCACGATGAAGGCCACAACAAGGGCAAAGAGGGCTCACATGATTTGCACTAATATTTATACATTATACCCATAAAAATTTACCGTTAAGGGCTAGGTCAAAATTTAAGGCTGTTAAATTATATGGCATACCACATCTTACATATTTTGCAAATTTGCCCTTAAAAGTAACTAGAAAAAGTACCTAGTGGTTGTTTGGCGAGGCGAGACATGTGGTTTCCTGTTAATTTGACCTACCCAGGCACATGTTTGGATGGCGTTAAAAGTGAGACGAATGTTTGCCCACTGCTTCAAGGAGGCAATCCCTTGTGCTAGTCGGGGTAAATATCTATACCATTTGTCTTGAAAATTGAGATGTAAGGGTTGATTTTGTAGTTTACCCAAGAACTTGATGTTCCTTAAAGAAGTACTTTGTGACGTAATCGTTGTAATCATTATGCCTAAGTAATAGATGTGGTTGTCGATAGTTAGAACAAGAATTTGACTATGATTTGTTCCTTGATATTGAACCTCCAGTTCAACACACTCGTAGTCGATTGGCCTAAGTACACACCAAAATAGCACTACTTAAGCACAACCACAATTCCATGCCTCCAATCTTTTTTTCCTAGTCCTTTTCTCCAAGCCTGGCCTACTGCTAGTTTTTTTTTTTTTGGATCTACCTTTCTCTTCTGGTGAGCGATGGATCGTGGTGAGCATTTTGCTTGCAGCTGCACTAAATGACGGATTTGGTGATAGATTTGGTGGCTATGATGATGGACTTGGCGACAGATTTGGTGGCTATGGCAAATTTTCTTTCTTCTGTGGAATGCCAAGTTCTTGCATTCTGTTTTTAGGTTAGTTTTATAGAGACCGTGAATCCTATTTGATGTGGAAGAAACCAGTATAGCGGAGCTATGGCGCTATAGCATTTAGAGAACACCAGAAACACAAACCGAGCTCCATAGCCAGAGCTTTTCAAAGCGAAATATTACATTCTATCCAGAGCTTTAAACTATTCCCTTTCAGAAACAACTTTCTTGACGGAGCTCTAGCGACCAAGAACTTTCAGAAACAGCTTCCGGCTATGGCTCTGAGGTCCAACTCAGAAATAAGAAAACCTTCTGGAGGTTTCTTGGCAGAGCTCTAGCGGTGCCAGCTCCCGACCAGGGTGGTTTATGTTTTAAACAAAAGGATAAAAAACAAGAAAGTTCGACTTTGTGGGCATTTACGTAATAAATCTAATGAACACTTTGTGCTAGGGAACCGCCTAGTACGAGGGTTTTCGGCGGGAAACCGGCAGCAACGCCATCGCGAGTGGCGTTAGCTGCAAACAGCAGCACCGCTGCCGATTTCCCCCCCGAAACCCCGAGAACCAGGCGGCTCCCTCACGTAAACCCACCAGTGAGCAAAAATTCCGGCCACCTGGCAGAAGATTAATTTCTTTTTTTTTCGGCACTTTTTTTTACCTTCTTTCTTGCTCAGCTATGGCGGAGCACCAGAGCTTTGGCGATGGCGCTATGTCATTCCGTCGAGGCGCTTAATGATTTGACGACTTTTTGGAGCTGATTGTATCTGGCGCTTCCCTTGGATCGACTTTTTTGGCGTTAGGGAGGTTTTCTTTGAAGATCAAGGTCTGTTTTCTTTGTTGCAGGCAAGTTTTCGGCCGTGCTTGCCTCCTTTTTGTTCTTGCCTTCCTGCTTGCTTGTTTCTAACAAATGTTTATCTTTCTTGTAGGTGATCCTGAAGTATTACCTTCATCCCCGACTTTATGGCTTCATTCCTCGAGTTTCTTGCTTCATTCATCGACTTTCTTGCTTCATTCGTCGAGTTTCTGGCTCTGTTACAAGGTTGCAGTAGGTTGCAGTTGTTCGTTCTGTTATGGAACCTCGTGGTCTAAAGTTTAAGCTGGAGGTTTCCTAGGTTGGAGGTTTCTTAGTTTTTGGAGCTACAGTAAACCTGTGCGTTTCTATAAGGTAAATTTTCTATGTTTTTGCATGCATGTATGTTTTGTAAGTTGCATGTATGTTTTGTAAGTTGCATGCGGTAGGTTAACACATTTAATTTGTTATTACAAGAGCTAATGGCAATGGAGGAAGCAAGGTGCTTGTTAATTTGTTATTGTTTTGGACTAGCCCTTGCTTATGCTGCTGTAAGTATCAGTCCTTCTTTTTCCTTGGATTTGGGGCCTGAAATGAACATTCTGGACGATAATATGCTTGAGGATGAGACGGTTGCTGCGGAGAAGTTAATTCAGAATACCAAACTGTACTGAAAAATCAAATTGTCTGAACGATATCAGTTATCTGAATTTGATCTTTGATCTTAATCTATTGTTTGATCACTTAGTGGTCCATTTTTGTAATCTGTTGTTTGATCTTTGATCTTAATCTGTTGTTTGATCACTATCAGTGATCAATTTTGAGGCATTAAATTTTGATCACTCAGTGGTCCATTTTTGTAATCTGTTGTTTGATCTTTGATCTTAATCTGTTGTTTGATCATTATCAGTGGTCGAGTTTGAGGCATTAAAATTTGAGACAAAATTTTAATGTACTTGTGGCGGTGCTGTAAGCGGCGCCGCCAGAAACCTACAACCCAAAAAATACATGTTTTAAACAATTAAGCCAAAATCCAGGAATTTTGGCTCCCTGTTGGTAACTTCAAATGGATGTATTTTGATCTCGTAGAAAAAGATATTGCAGGTAAACATTTCTAGCCGAATCCGCCTAGGCTGCCAGAGGTTTATTCAAGCTCGCAACTCTGGAATTTGCCGGAATGAAGTTATCAAGCAGAAATTTGCCAGATTATGTCTATTTGGAGCAACAGATGAAATTATAGTATCTGTGCAGGTGTTTTGTTTTTGAATCTTTACATGATTTCAAAGCAAGTTTTTGATCTTAAGAATTCTGAAGCGAACCTTTTTTTTTTTTTTTTTTTTTTTTGATGAACGTGGACCTTTATTACTCAAATGAATACAAAGAGTACATGGGGGACTCAAAACCCAGTATCATCGATCACATAAGTCTGTAATTTTTTTGATGATCAATGATAAAAGCTCATTATTCACTGTTGTAAATAACTTTGTAAAAAAAAACAGTGTAATCTCTGTAATAGCAGTGTACAGAAGCAGTGTTAATCTTAATTTACGATTGTAAATAAACTTGCCGCCGAGAAACGCAGGGGAAAATAACCTATTTTAAACAAACATCAAAAAATCGAGGAATTTCGCCTTCCGACGGTTTAAGATTAAGAAAACTAGTATTGCCATTTCCTTTAATCCTATTAGTTGCATCCTTTTTTGCCAAACCGATCTAGTTTCTGAAGCAAAATAAATCCAAGTGAATAGTTGTCCATGCATTTAAATTCTAACAGATTCTTTTGAGGCACAATCATTAGGCAAAAATGTGAATGCAAGAGTAACCTTTTGTTCCGATGGCTTAGGAAATTATGGTATATTCCAGAATGATGCAATGGCTACGTGGCCGCAAAACCAAAAGAAGGTTCGGGAATTCTCAGGAACCCTGGCTCGGCAGACGTATTTAGAGTTCCATTCTTTTCTCAGCCCCTTTGTCAAGCGCTCGCTTGATTTTGCGCCCTATCGATATACTGGATCCGTCTCATTACCTACGGCATCTTCTCCTGGATTTTACAAGTTCTATCAGGTTGATTTTTGGCATTTGTAGATCAGATTAGGTTGATTGCTTGCGCCGCTTCTCAGATTTTTTGGCTCAAAAATGAGTGTAGTAGGATTTGACGTAGGTAATGAGAGTTGTGTAGTGGGAGTAGCCAGACAAAGGGGAATTGATGTGGTTCTTAATGAGGAATCCAAAAGGGAAACACCGGCCATGGTGTCATTTGGCGACAAGCAGAGATTTCTTGGCACTGCTGCTGCCGGTTCTGCAACTATGAATCCCAAAAATACTATATCTCAAATCAAGCAGCTTATAGGAAGGAATTTTAGGGATCCTGAGGTACAAAGGACTTTGCAAATGCTGCCTTTTAATGTAGTTCAGGGCCCTGATGGAACTCCATTAATAAATGTGGAGTATTTAGGTGAGACCCGTTCTTATACCCCAACCCAGTTGTTGGGAATGGTGCTCTCCAACTTGAAATCAATAGCAGAAAAAAATTTGGGTACTCATGTTGTGGATTGTGTAATTGGGGTCCCTGTGTTCTTCACAGAGCTCCAAAGGCGAGCTGTTCTACATGCTGCTAAAATCGCCAAGCTGCATCCTTTGCGTCTCATGCACGAGACCACTGCAACGGCTTTAGCATATGGTATATATAGAACTGATTTGCCAGAAAATGATCCTATTCATGTTGTTTTTGTTGATATGGGGCATGCTAGCATGCAAGTTTGTGTGGTTGCTTTCAAAAAGGGACACCTTCAGGTATTGGCGCATTCCTTTGATCGTTGCTTGGGTGGACGAGATTTTGATGAGGTATTGTTCAATCATTTTGCAGCCAAGTTTAAGGAAGAATATAAGATAGATGTAGTTACCAATGTCCGTGCAAGTCAGAGGTTAAGAACAGCCTGTGAGAAACTGAAGAAGGTGCTTAGTGCTAATCCAGAAGCACCCATAAATATTGAATGCTTGATGGATGAAAAGGATGTCCGAGGTTTCATAAAGAGGGAAGAGTTTGAAAAGCTTGCTGCTCCGATATTAGATCGGATTAAAGCTCCTCTTCAGAAGGCTTTAGATGAGTCAGGTCTCTCTCTCGACAAAATAAATTCAGTTGAGGTTGTTGGATCTGGCTCAAGGATTCCAGCGGTAATTCGAATTATAACAACTACTTTTAATAGAGAACCTAAAAGGTCACTGAATGCCAGCGAGTCTGTTGCAAGAGGTTGTGCTCTTCAATGTGCAATGCTAAGTCCAACGTTCCGTGTGAAAGAGTTCCAGGTATGTTGCTAATTTAATAATTTGTTTTGGCAGTCCTGTTGCCTTTTATTTGTTACCTTGCCTGACACAACTATTTTGTTAGGTCCAAGATGCATTCCCATTCCCTGTTGCTTTATCTTGGAAGGGCTCAGCACCAGAGGTTGAGGATGGTGTAGAAGAAACGCATGCAAAAGATATTGTTTTCAAGAAAGGGAATGCTATTCCAAGTACCAAGGTATTGACATTCTTCAGATCGGGGACCTTCACAATTGATGCTCTGTACGCTGATCCAAGGGATTTGCCACCTGGAACCCCCGCAAAAATTAGTACATTTACGGTATGTGCAATAAGTACGACTCTTATGGGTTTTATGATTCTTCCACTGAGAGAGAATGAGGCACTATAGTTAGGTCTAATATTATAGTTTACATCTCATGATTGTTCTCTCTTTACAGATAGGTCCTTTCGCTTCTAAGGTTGAACGGCCAAAGATAAAGGTCAAGATTCGTCTCAACCTTCATGGAATTATTTCTGTGGAATCTGCTACTGTGAGTGCACATCACCCAATGCTTCAGCTTGTAATGGTGGTAAGAGAGGGAATGTCTTATGATGCGAATTATGATGCTGCAGCTTTATGAAGAGGAGGATGTTGAAATTCCAGTACCCACTAAAGAAACAACTGCAATGGAAACTGATAAAGATGAGAAAGGTCCTCTTGAAGATAAGGATGTTAAAATGGAGGGTGCCAATGGTGCGGAACCATCTCCAACGGTTGATCATTCAGAAGCCAATGCCACAAAAATGGAGTGTGATCCTATCAAGGTTTTACTCAATACTTTAATATCATGAATGAGCCTTTTAGTTTCTAAAATCGTGAATGAGCGTTTTAGATTTTAGACCTGCAGTTGCAATATCAGATCTCTCTCTGGCATGTATAAAAGCAAGAAAAAGGCTTTATCATTTTACTTTGTTGGTCATTATCTAATGCTATAATTTGATGTGCAGCCTGAGCCCACAAAGAAGAAAAAGACAAAGAAAATTGATGTTGCTGTTGGTGAGGCTATATTTGGGGGTTTGTCAGACTCTGCGCTGGAAAAAGCAGTTGAACATGAATACGAACTTGCACTTCAAGATCGGGTAATGGAAGAGACAAAGGATAAGAAGAATGCCCTAGAGGCCTATGTATATGATACCCGGAACAAGGTACTCTTAGACTCTTTGATGAAACTGTGATGTGCCAAGTTTGCAAGCTCTTCTTACCTTTTAGTGATATGTAGATATACGAGAAGCTGCAAGACTACATTACCGATGTAGAACGAACAGAGTTGATGCAGCGGCTTCAAGAAACGGAAGATTGGCTCTACGAGGAAGGTGAAGATCAAACAAAGGGTGTTTATATTGAAAAGCTGGCTGATTTGAAGAAGGTATGATTCCCCTATAATTTTATTAGTTTTGAACTTTTGCATATGGTCTGTAATTTTTGCATTTTTGCAGCTTGGAGATCCTATTGAAGAAAGGCACAAGGAAGCTGAAGCACGGCACCCAGCAATTGAACAACTATTATATTGTGTCAATAGCTTCCGTGAGGCAGCATCTTCCAAGGATGCAAAGTACGACCATATAGATGTTGCCGAGAAAGATAAGGTAAATAAATGTACGTTACATAGAATATTGTCTCTTTTACGTCAATCATATCCTCATATATGAATTGTTATCAACGTGCAGGTGATTGTAGAATGTAACAAAGCTGAGGAATGGTTGGCTGATAAACGTCGGCAACAAGATGCCTTGCCACTCTCTGCAAATCCTGTGTTAGTTTCTGGGGATATCAGAAAGAAGGCGGAAGTGTTGGATCGGTGAGTTTTCAGAAGTTCTTTTTTTAAATATATATTGTTCTTGATGTTTGTTTCTGATTTGCCTTGCCCGTTGAACAGTTTTTGCAAACCCATAATGACAAAGCCGAAGCCTGCTCCTCCTAAAGCTCCTCCTGCCCAGACTCCAGAGCCAAAAACAGCAGAAAAAAAGGATAAAACTGGTTTTCCAGGAGGGGACGTACCAGGTGGAACTGAGGCACCTTCAGAAGCTATGGATACAGATGCTACAGGAGAAGATGCTGATAGAATGCAAACCGATACATAGATCTTCCTGTAGTTGTATACAATCAGTCCAATTGATGGGATCAAAACCTGCTAATCAAGTACTGCGATAGTAGGTTAAAGTTTATACTTATCCATTATTTCTGCCGTATGGGTACTGTTTTCTGCTGTTCTCAATTTGTTTTGCAGTGCAGATGTTTTGTCTGCAAGTTGTCTCTGCCATGTGGCAGTTAATGATGCTTTCTTCATAGTAAAATACGGCAATACTGCAGGAGAGTTAAAACTGTAAAGGAATGGAATACATTACAGTTACTGGAGTTCTTTTTGAAGTTAGGAGGAAACGTGACAAGGATTGATAGGTTGGGGTTCAAAAAGAGTAAGACCGTCGTTTTTTTGTGCTAGACGTTTTGGTCTGGGCAAACCTTTTTAACCCGATCGGGACTCGAAATATTTGGATATCAAAATATTTGGTTATTTCCAGTTCTCAAACGGAAATTGGTGTCGTCCCTGTGAAAACATGTATAGAAGTTTACTAGTTAGGGTCTGGATTTTTGACTGAACCCTGGAAAATTTTGAACCAACCCTGCTGTGAGCAAAAATTAATATAAGTCCAGGAAAAATGCGAGATGTGCAATGGCTGGCTGCTACCAAGGGCCTACTAGTGTAGATAGCTTAAAAATGAAAGCAGTTGTGACCTATTAGTGTAGTTAGCTTAAAAATGAAAGCAGTTGTGACCTATTAGTGTAGTTAGCTTAAAACTGAAAGCAGTTGTGAGGTCTAGTTTCCATTGTGTAGATAGCTTAAAAATGAAAGCAGTTGTGAGGTCTAGTTTCGAGGTCTAGTTTCCATTGCATCTGGCTGTTGTACAAGAGCAAGGCTTATTTTCCATTGCATGTGGCTAAGCAAAAAACTATGTAAGAGAAAAAAATGCAACATATGCAATGGCTTTTGTATGAGTTAAAAAATTGCAACATAAAAATAATGGATAGCTAAGGTTTCTTTATGTCAAAGGGCAAAAAGAAGGGGGCAAAAGTTTGAATGAAATTTGAGGTCACAAAACATCAAAGATGATTGCAACTAAAAGTAGGCCTAACCCAACCAAGGGTTTTGAGTACAAAACAAAGGTCATAAGTATAAATGAAATTTGAGGTCACAAAACATGAATGCCACTATAGGTAACCCAAGCAGGGGTTCCTAGGCCACTAGTCAAAAAGTCTTGTTGGCACATTGCCCATTCTTTTGTAGGCCACTAGTCAAAAAGTCTTGTTGGCACATTGCCCATTCTTTTGTAGCCTTGCGTCTCGAACCTTGCATAGCTCCTAAGGTTGTTGGGTGAACGGAATTGGGAAGAGGTTTTCCATCATAGGAAAAGTTACTCCATGTTGTAGCACATGCAGCCTATCCCACACGCAGAAAATTGCACTAGAATATGACTTGGTCGATCTGATCATTGAGTGCCAATTCTTCTTTCTTTCCTTTTTCTCTGTGCTTTAAAGGTTCTAGGGCTTAGTCTATATGTTGTATTCGTAAAAAAATGTGCAGTTGTCTCCGTATCTAAACAAGAGCATGTTTCTTATACCCCCCACTATACGTAAGTTCAAATTTCGGTCTTGCTTCCCTCTCATCTTGCCAATTCCAAAACAATGGTTATAGGGCAAGGCACACAATTTGCCCCCTAAAGTTCCAATGTTATCATGTATTGTTGACTATGTTTTTGGCATGTTTTCTTGATTTTTGCTTTTTATATTTGATTTAATTATAACAATGTTGTTTCATACTATGATCGGGAGGAACTCAACATCAATGATCCTTTCTTACATCTTGCAAAAGATGTAGCAGATATGCGCAACAAAGGGCATGTATTCCTGATTGGTGACTTCAATGCTAGAGTTGGAGAGTGGCAAACTAATCTTATGGGAGAACTCAGCAATCTCTGGTTACCCGAGACTGCAGCACGAGACATTGGATGGGAGCGAGAATCCATAGACTCCGAGCGAAATCAAATGGGTGAGTTTTTTAAGCAATTATATACAACATTTGATTTACTTCTGTATAATGGCTCCAAATATTTTCCAAATACCTCTGGTTTTACTTACCGAGGTACATGCAGTATGAGCATTATGGATTGGTTAATAAGCACATCAAAAGCAGTTAATCTTATACAGAAATTTGAAATAAAAGAGAGCATAGAATCAGATCATGCAATCTCGACTTGGTTATTGCTATAAAAGATGCCCAAGCGTCAAAGCAGCCGGTTAATGGCAATAGAATCAAGATAAACCCAATGAAGGCAGATGCATATACCTTGGAGATAGAGTTACATATGCAGGGCAGTTGGCCAGATTCAGTGACAGGAAAAAATGATAAGCTTATACAGGCCATAATGAAATGTGCAGAACAAGTGTTTGGTAGAAGCAATGTATGTGAGAAGCAGCATCGTAACAAAAAATGGTGAGACTTGGAATGTAAGCAATATCGAGAATTTTGCTACAACACCCACACGCATTCAGAAGCCAGGAAACTATTAAAAAAGTTTGCTAAAGAAAAGGCATGGGAAGTGGGCTTGCAGCAACATATATCAAATGAACTCCAACATAACCCAAAGAACTTCTGGAAACGCTTCCAAGGAAATGCAGTGTCGCAAGTAATTTCTCAAGGACTGATTCGTTGTAGTATGCACAAGAACTCTATCATGTAATAGATGGGGATCCTATGGCATCCCTTGAAGAGGATGTACAAAATATCTTCTCATCGGATGATGTAAAGAGAAGTCTCCAGCGGATGGTGAATGGAAAAGCCAGAGATGCCGAGGGCCTCACAGTGGAGCTCCTTAAATGGGGAGGTGATTGTGTGTATGGAAAAATTGCAGAAATGTTTAACCAAGCAGAAATGTTTAACCAACCAATACGAGATGGGTTCCCTAACCAATGGTGTAGCAACCCCATTGTGCCCATTTCTAAAGCAGGAAACCGCAATATGGTAAAAAAGTACCGCACGATTATGGTCAACAGTGTAATGGCAAAACTTTTTGGGGCAATGCTTGAGAAGAAGATCAGCTCGTGGGACGAAGATCGTGGTGCAAGGGCATGGGGACAAGCTAGTTTCAGGGGAGACTTTTCTACAATTGACCATTTGGTCACACTCAGAGTCATTGCAGAAGGATCAAAAGGAGCAGATAATGTGCTTTATTATTGCTTTCTTGATTTCGCAAAAGCATTTGACATAGCATCATGTAAAAATTTAAGCCAATGACTAGATGACTTGCAAGTTTCGCTAGAGTATAGAAAAGCCGTAAGCAGGTTGTATGAGAAGGTTTTGGTAGCATTGTCTTTCCCTATGGATGGCCCAGAGAAAGTAGCATATAATGTGGGAGTGAAACAAGGGTGCCCCTTGTCTCCAACCATTTTCGGTCTTTTTATTGATGAGTTAGAATTGTGGATTATACGAGAGGGAGGAGCGGGTGTGAAAGTTGCTGATTATGTGATACAATTGCTGCTATATGCTGATGATGTTGCTCTCCTATCTAGAACATCACTAGGATTGCAACAACAATTGAATGTTCTTGAGTTGCGATGCAACAGGGATGCGGGTGAATAGAGGGAAAACCAAGGTGATGGTTATTGGGAGAAGGGAAAAAGTAGACCTGATATATGCTGAAGAAGTACTAGAACAAACACATGCATATAAATATCTGGAATTGAAGTAACAGATGGCTACAAATGGAATACAGGAGTGGAGCAGAGAATTGTGGAAGACAGCAGGCTCTATACAGTGTCGTGAGTCTATGGAAGAATAATGTCTGTAAATGGAATTTGAGGAAACTTATGATAGAACACTGGTGCAGACTGTCACATTATATGGATGTCAAGTTTGGGGACCCCGACAGGTTGAAAATGTTCAAAAGCGCTTTCTTGTAAATGAGTTAGGAGTAAAAGCCCAAATTTCGTATCCAATGCTTATGGCAGAAGTAGGTTTTCTCCCACTTGAAGCTGAAGCCCTCTATCAAACCCTCTTATACTTGGTGAAGAATTTCGGATCAGACACTAAGAGAATCAATGCAACAAGATTACACAGGATGGCACCAACAGTTGCATGAGTGGACAGAGCGATGGGGAATTAGCCTTCATGACCTACCTCAAACAGATGCAGGGATCAGATGCTTAGTAACTGATAGCATGACTCAAAAGACATGAGAAACACCGGGAGCGAAAATGGAATTCTATAAAAGTGAAATTAATCCCATGCTGATCTACGTGGAGCAAGAATACTTGAGTACTAGCCTGCAGGGCAAAAACAGAAACATGATATCTCAATTAAGATTAAGCAGTCATAAACTTGAAATTGAGGTCGATCGCTTTCAGGGGGTACCCGAGAACTTCGTTTCTGCTCCTGTTGTAGACGAGCTAGTGTGGAAGATGAGCAATATGCGCTATTGGTGTGCACGATGTTTTCCTCTTTGCGTGAGCAATATGCAATAGCAAGTGCTAATATACATGGTCTCCTGACACTAGATACTAGGGTTCTTGGGAATTACTTACGTGATTGGTGGAATCCGTAAAGAGAATGGTTTAGCTGATGAACTTGAGGCAAATGGCCTAATATAATTGCACATTTATGTAAAAACCACCTACACCTGAGGGTCTGAACGACAAGAGAAGACCATGGCTGTTGTGGTCTTGATTTTTTCCTCTGCATTAGAGTAGAGGACTCGGCTTTTGCATTCATGTGTGGCTCTGCTTCTACCCTAAGCCCTTCTGGATTCATGTGAGGCTCCGCTTCTAGCCTAAGTCCTTCTAACTCTTGTGGATTCATGGCAGTTTTAGAGGAAACTAGCAACAACAACAACCTAAAAAGTCCGCCCAAAAAAAAAAAAACCTCCACTTTAGTGAGTGTCGAAATCGTGAGACGTAAAATAATTCATTAAGATTCAAGTAAACTACTAAGTTTTAAGTTCGACAGTTATAGGCACCCTAGAAATGCATTTTTCTCATTCTCTTCGATAAGTTTAAGTTATGATCTGACCCAGCTACTGACTCCACGAGGAAACTCCCGCATAGAGGTTGGCAGACTCAACAGAACATATTGCACTTGACGGGTCAAGCTTTTTCTAAAAGACAAGACCAAACGGATACTTAATAAAATATACGCCAGTCCCTATATTAGTGTTGGACTTTCATTGGCAACGCCATCAGAAACTAGGGTATATCTTATTAAAATATCTTCCTAACCTTCCATGAGAGTACAACACCCATCGTTCGAAACCGCGTGACCAAAGCCAATAATGGCACAAGGAGAGGGCTATACACCTCAATGAAAGGTCGACCCTCGCTATCCTCGACATTGGCAATGACACCCACCCTCGGCATGACACAATTCAACTGTAGCACACCAGGCGAGGATCACTACCTCAGCCTAGGACTCGCCGAAACACTAACACTAAATCTCTCTTCAACTCCCTAACACTACTAATGTTGTCGATAAAAAGGGTAGGCAACAAAAGTTCTATTTTCTATTTTTTTCTTCTTTATTTTTTTCTTATTTTTATAACTTTACCTAAAAAAATAAGTCTGGCATTGTCTATAGAACAAGACGCTCACCATCGTCATGCCCCTCGATGGAGGGGGCAATAGGCAAGGGCCTAACCATGGACTTTAGCTAGACCTAGAAAAAGAAACAACAAACAAAATCTAACTAATTTTGGCCTGAAAACTAAGAAAAGGTAAGAAAAAACAAAAAAGGACACAGTTTGTGGAGCAAGGCGCAGAAGATTTACCTCTTTCTGCACAAAAAACTCGAAACGGTGCTATAGATATATAAAAAAAACTTCGAGTAAGCGAAGCAGTTATTTCGCTTATGCGAAACAAAAAAATAAAATAAAATAAAATCGCGTAAGCGAAACTACTGCTTCGCTTACGCGAAAGATTACGAGAAATACGTATATAACCTAAAAATACATATTTTTGGACTATACATCTAAAAAAATGATTCTTTACGTACAGAACCTACCCGTGCTTAGTGGGGCAAAGGGAGCATTTATTGCCTAAAGAGACAATAATAGCACGTGTCTATTAAAGGTCAAGCATGTTGGTTGTGGTGCTTTTTACTATATTGTTTTCTTATGGTTTATAAGTACAACCTAAAGGTGCCTTTTACTATATTGGTCCATGCTTTTACAATCTAAAGGTCCATGCTTAATGTTTATATTTTAATAGACGAGTTGTGCTTCAAAGTAGCGTGTGGATTGTGGTGGTTACCATATTATTATTATTATTATTATTATTTATTTATCCAAAGTCCACCCAAAAAGACCAAGCTTAATGTGGGACATGTTAGTTTGTACCAAATTTCTTGGACTATCTTTTCACAAATATCTAGCATAATAACAGGGGGTTAAACTTTGTGATTTTTACACGCTTTTTATTATGGTTTCACTATGGTTTTATTGATGTATTCATGTGGATATATGAAACACTATTTCTAGAGCGCAGCCTTTCTGAACCATCAATTTTATATGAGGAAAATAACTATGTGATCATGATTTAGATTTGTGTGCATGTGATTTTGAACCCTAAATTAAAGTGTTCATGAAGATATAGACAGATATTTTTATATTGACAAATTGGAGACCTGGATACAAGAACATGGAGGTGGTGGCCCACAGTTGCCAGAGGCATATACAATAAAATAATTGCTCTATACAGACGATGTGGGCTTATTGTCCCATACATCTAGGAGTATGTAGGAATATTGGACGCTCTCAGTGGATTCTGTGACATAGCAGGAATGACCGTGAACCAGCAGAAAACCAAGCTGCTGGCAATCCTGTCCGCGCAGCATGATATCCCAGACTTCTATTACAGAGGACAAAGGATGGATGTTGTAAGGACCTTTAAGTATCTGGGAATCGATTTTTCTGCTAACATGCTATGGGATGACTGTGTAGAAAGAAGGGTCAGCGTGGGATGGAAAGCCCTGTACGCAATGCAGAATAGCTCTTACAGAATAGATCTCTGCGATTGGGCACGCAAAGCACACCTGTTCAGAGCACTCGTGGAACCAGTATTGCTGTATGGGGTAGAGATCTGGGGTCCAGCGATTAGCAAGAACACTTGGATAAGCTAGAGAGGGTACATAAGGCCTTCTTGACATACAGCCTAGGCGTCAGGGACACGGTGCCTTATCCGATTTTGCTGTATGAGACGGGTTTTTGGCCCCTGCAGCATTCTGCTATGCGCAGGCACCTTGCGTATTTCCATAAGGTTGACAGAATGGATGCGCAACGTCTCCCTCCCCGGGCTCTGTTATTGGCACAAGGGCCACAACGACTGAAGAGAGTGTGGCAGGAGCATTGTAAGGGGTGGTTCGCAAGATGGTCCATAGACTATCAACAAATTATGGCTATGCCGGATCCCGGGGGTTTCACCTAGGCATATGGGGATACCACATCTGCGTGCAAGGGGTCCAGAGAAAACCCCTGTATACGACTTTTTGGAGGTGGAAAACCCCTACATACGTAAATAGGAAAAGCCAGTTTCCAAGCCCCTTTCCGTAGATGTACTTTCGGACTATCCTAATTTTTACATACCCCTACCCGATCTTGTACTTGAGTTTGTGCTTGTGCACCTTACCCCTATGTACAGAATAAATAAAATTTCAAAATGTTTTTAATTGACATTTCTCGCATCTCGGTCTCGCATTTCCCTGGGGTTCTTACATGCATGCGACATTACAAGGGTAATTCTAAGGAGCCTTTGCAAAGCAAGACAAATGCAAACCGATTCGAGTAATATTAAGCATATGGACTATAAGCCTAAGCCTAAGCCTATAAAATGCATAAGTTCAATCATAAATGTTACAATGTTTTTCAAGCATTCGAGTGCATAGAACTTAACTTAAGCAGTTGTGAAAGTGTTCAATCATATTATCAAAAAGCCAAATGCTTTCACCATCGAGCTCCTTATCTGGTCAATCAAGCTATCCTTTATATTCCACAAAGACAACAATGTCGATGTTCAATTGCACACAACCACCTGCGTTGGGAGATTCCACGTCATATTGACTTAAATTGAACAAATTGTATAATAAATTAAACAGTTGTAAATCCATGTATTTTAAATGGTATTTTTAACGTATGTCCACCAATGAACATATAAATTTTGTTTAATGTATTGTCTGCCAAGGCTAGGCAAGAGACTAACAATAAGATGTAGAGCATGTAGCTGCTTGCATGAGACATGAACATAAATGTGTGAGAAACCATTGGTTGCATTGTCGCTGATTTGAGCACAAAAAGTTATATACAGGACTGGCACAAAGAATACAATAATATAAAATTAAGCTAAAATCTTGGATGATATACTCAATGGCCTGGTACATTTGCCTTGTGTAGAATGAAATTTATACAGCCTTATTTCACATGTTACAGTGACATGCATTAAGTAGAGGGTGGAAGCTCGTCAGCACATGTTTTTGTCTTCAGAACAGATCCAAGTAGCTCCCATATTCTGCTAATAATATCCTGAAATGATGGCCGCAACTTGGGGTCGCTATCAAAATCAAGAATTTCAGAAAAGATAGTATGTCACACAAAAAGGATTCAACCACAGTAGGATACCTGTGCCAACAATCTTCAATCAGTCTAGCAGAAGCAGGATCTACATAGTCTGGAATCGTTAGCCTGCAGTTCATAAATCCTACAGCTCCAACAACCTGCATTCACGAGCTATCATGTGACTTGACCACTCTAAATAAGCCTTGATGAAAATGAGAAAGTACACGAGACAAAGCAAAACGCAAAAGCCCAACACCATGGTGTACACGCCAGATTCTCATGTAGATGTTGATACAATGCACAAGATTAATTACCTGCATAGGGTTCATGCCATCCCATGGAACCTGTTCTATAAATAGCTCCCACAAAATGACTCCAAAGCTATACACGTCGGACCTGCATATTAAGAGCAGTTACGGTTTTTGTAGTACATAGTAGCAGTTTTCTTTTAACCAGACCCTTGTGTTTTCAGATCTGGTTTAGTATAGCCGGTAAATTTATGTGTGGCAATCAGACTTAAAACTCCCTTCAAATCAGAAATTATCAGCTTACTTTTCATCAGAGAATTCGTTCCGCAGTACTTCTGGCGCCATCCATTGGAGCTGCACACGCACGTCAATCAAATCTATTTATCATGAAATAAATTATGCATATGAAAAGACAGGCTCTGCACATACTGTTCCTCTTCCAGACTTTGTTATTAGAAGAGTGGCATGTTTTATTCGTGATAAGCCAAAATCAGCTACCTGTATAAGGTTTAACAAACATTTCTTTCAGCAAACTGCAACCAACCAAGGGTAACATAAGTTGTACCTTTACTGTCCAGTCCTTATCCACCAAAAGGTTGGAGGATTTTAAATCATGATGTAATACACGGGGCCTGCAATGATGAAGACAATTCATATCCCGTGCCTATTGATGACATATATCAGTTAACAGAGAAACCGAATCCAAGGTAACTAAGTATACATAACATTTCCAGAGAACTTCTGGGGGTTGCAAAGATATAAATCAACTGTCCTCTGTCATGAGGGTTCGATGACTACATGTGATATGAGTCTATAAATGCCAGCCGAAACAAAACGATTTATTTCATAAGTAAACATAACTACTCATTTTTATCTGTTGTCTGATCCACTTACAGGTGAGAGATTAGCTGATGATATCCTGCATCATTGATGGAAACATGTGCCTTGGCAAGTTCCCACAACCAGTCCCTGTTTCCATCCTTGGGAGGAACAAATACCCTGTTCGTGACCTCCCCTGGTAACTTCTTTGGTGGTAATCCCAACTCAATAACAACTGGTTTTAATGTTCCTTCCTTAGCTAGAAAAAATATGGTCCTTGAAGCATATCCTTGAGATCGTTTCAGTTCGTTAATCCTTGATATATAGGGCATGAACAGGTCATAATAATCCAGGATGAAGCCTTTTGTTTTGTAGAGCCTGCAGCTGACTTCAGAGTTGGAATATGAAAATTTTGAAAGGAATTTTACAGTGCCACAAGCTACCTGTTGAAGAGTAGAGCCTTCAAGCTGTTCAAGAATGTGTGATACACTTATGGATGATTCTGGTGGTCCATACTGTGCTGGATCGAGGCTGCTTCGTGGTGGAAATTCATGCAGAATCACTTCAAGCATGAGAACAAATAATCAAATGAAGGTTTTAGTAGAGAAATTACTTTCAGACACTGGATAACAAGGGGATTTTCCCCTGCAAGTCTCTGCCTACCAAATTCTTCATCTTGCATCCAAGCATCTTCACTATCTGAAACCGAGTATAATTTTGTTACCCTGGAAAATAATAGTACATATCGCCATATGAGATCAAAGCCAGAATGAAGAAAGAAATGCTCAAAAAACGTACCTCTCATAAATGTCTCTAGCAAAGGACAAAAATAAATAGGAGCAGCCAGCTGAAAGGGCAAGCATCTCTTGATGGTACAGAAGCTCTCTACATTGACCTGGTAAGCAAAAATCGAAGCTCCAGATGCCCCAAGTTTTGAAAGAATGGCTTATCTGCCCGGATATGGATTAACATTCACCAAAGAATACCTTTAAGTTCTGAGAACAAACAGAGTAGTTCCATGCCGGCTGATTTTTTCCTGGGGTTTGCCCCATTCTTTCACCTCCTGCAAATGATGGACATCGTCAGCCGATATGCAAGATCTCCAGCCAAAAGAGATATAATACTTGGCTTTAAACAGAATTAAATGGACGTTTTTCTTAGCTGAAGACCCTTCAATCTGAAAAAAAAAAATGAAAGAAGGTTTACAAACTCGGCATAGTCTCGGATCTTCAAGAGGAATGCCTAATATGCCCCGGGATCACACCATCCACTTCCACAAATCGAGATATGGCAAGCAAATAGGAAACAAGTTTGCTAATCACGCGTCTGTTCTTCAAGAGGAATGCCTAACGTATGATACGACATTCCTAGTTCCCGACCATCTTCCCCTTCTCGACCACCTACGGCTTCTTGGTGGTGGAAACGTATGGGTGATTCGTCCGTATACGGACGTTTGAACAAAAAAAAAACCCCTATCCGGTCACGGTGTTGGACTATACGGGTCTACATGGTGAAACCCCCGGGTGCCGGATATCGGGGAACAGGAGCTGCATTTGAATGAGCACTTTGCTGCCTCTCTGTGGGATGTGCTCACTCTTGCGAAGCCCAAACCAGAGCACTACCACATGCAGGTTAATCCGTCGCTGGAACATGGCCCACACTGATATTTGAAGGCACACTTCTCTACCAAGAAACGGAGAGCCATAGCTGCAATGAGGGCAGGGTCCCACCGGCATGAGAGACTATGCGAGACTATGCCAGTGTTGCCACATGCAGATAGTAGAAGATGAACACCATGCTCTACATGAGTGTCCGGCATATGCACACATCCGAGCAGCTCATGCCGATCTTAGATGCTCTGAGATAGCAATTCATCAATTGTTGGCTTCACCAATGGTTGCACGTCTTGCGTCCTACATTTTGCAAGTCTCCACCCTCAGAGAGTCCCTCACAACATAGGGAATTTGAGCGCCCAGATAGGGAATTTGAACGCCTACTACAAGGGTTTTTCCTCCCACATGGGGGGTTTTTTCGTCTCAGTAGTAGAGACACATTGTATAGGGCTTTTGTGGTTTTCTTTTGTGTTTGGATACTATCTGATATATTGTATTGTGACCGTCTCATAGGCCAGTTAGCCTCCGTGGACGTTAAAATATCCTTCCTTCCTTCCTTTATGGTTTTTTGCTTGCTAATATTTATCATGCACCGATAGATTCCACGGCTGCACAGCCAAATTCGTCTCCAGATACAAAATCTCAAAATCTCCAGCCCTTTTGTAAGTCAATGGATCATCCTCCTCTGGTTTCAACACAGTTAAACATTGCTTGCAAGAATGAAAGTTCACAGCATCAGGTTCTTCATCTCCATCGTTTACAACATCGGCTGTGTTTTGCGGAGCATCATCGACTTCTGGAGTATCTTCTGGAGTCCGGTATGTCTTAAGTGTTGGATTGTTGTGATTTAGTATTGGCGTTGTTATTATGAGCAGTCTGTGATTATGATTTACCTAAACAATCATTTCGCTTTTGCTGTGTAGTCTACAACCCAGTATCTTAAATCTTGCTGAACGACTAGAAAACCAGCAATTAGCTTGGTTCCATGAACGCCATATTATGAATATGCTGCAGGAAGCTTTCCATTTTCCCTTTCTTATGCAATCAGAGAAACTTTGGCATTATTTCTCTATTGCATTGTGTTACAGGTGCTCCCAGGGGTGACTCTTTTTACGGACTCCTGATGGATATCCATGAGCAGGGGGGTACCGTCGATAGCATGTCGAGGACATAGTGGCTATACGGCGGACCATAAGCTCGTAATCGGGCTATGGGGACGTTTTGGGGCTAGCAAAGTTGGCCCTAGGGGCGCAACATTTAATGTTTATGAATAAAACATTAGCTATGGTTCTTTAGACATTAATATTAATGTTAAAGGGGGGCCACATGGCACTTTGGTATTGGTTCGAATGGGCCAATAAGGGAATGGCTTAGAAAAGCTCGAAGCTTTTCTGATATATGAGGCTGTGCAAATGGCAGCAGGTCGAATTGCTCTCCAGGATCGCATGCCAGGGCATGATAGACAGCTGGAGATGATCGAAACTGATAGATAGTGCATGCCAGAGCATAAATCGATCCTATTTAAAGCCAGAGGAGGTGCTTTGGAAAGACCCACGGATTGCCAAGACTTTGCAATTCTTCTATGCTTGTGCAGGTTTAATTACCTTTGCTGATTCGAAGCCCTACAGCTCAAATCCGACATATTAGATAGGTTTTGGCTCCTTGCTACACCACTGGGTGGTTGTGGAAAGAATCGGAATAATCTCTCTGATAATTGCTTGTGTTGCTTGCAAGCAATTCAGTTTGTTTATTGGAACACAAAGGCATTGCTTGCATTGAATTGCAGAACTGGTATTGATTGCCAGAATCATAACTGCATCCAAAGAATTATCTCATGGAGATAATTCGTCAATCCTTGTGTGCAAAGGATACTTCGATTCTAGTTGCCAGAATCAAGAGGAAGCTGGGCTTCCTGGTTAGTATCTGGGAGACTAATTCCATCGGTCGTGGGAAACTCTGGAAGTTCGTGTTGTGGGCGGTAGACCAGTGGCCCTTCCCCATTGTTTGGGAAGCTGCAAAATTGCTGTGTGACACATGCTATTTCAGCTCTTATATTATAACATTTGTTGTTAACAGATTACGACTTCATTCCAAGTATATTGCATTTTCCATTGTTTCTTAGGTTGTAAGTTATTTGAAGACATTTGCAATTCTTTACTTGTGACCTCAAGGTGTTTGGTCTCAAGGTATTTGATCTTTTCTTGTTTGTTGCTAATTGATATGCCCCAGCAAAGTTAAGAAAATTGTTCTTATTTCTTCAAAATATGTAGCATATGTATGGAGGAGCAGAGATTAAAACTACATGATGCCCTTTGTCTATTGGGACTACAACTACAGGGACTGCTACAGGTGGAGGTGCAGGTACGCAATAGCCCACTTCTGCAATTTTCATTCATCTTAACAAGGGTTCTCTTTATCATTACTAGCTTCCTAGTTGTCTTTGAAGTCCTAATCCTAAAGAGTATTATATGGTCTGCCTATACTCTGTCCATCAAATCCTTAACAAGCTGGTTTTTTTTCCTTGTTCTAATTGTCAGGAACTAACTTTATTAAGCACAATTTCATTAATTATGGACAATACCTGAATTTATGGACCATTTTTAGTACACTTGGATGAATGACTCATTTTCATACACTAGTTGACATCCCCTGCGAGTGCTGCATATGCCTCAGCAGCATGCACGGGTATCTTAATAGTATTAGGTATCTTCTTCTTATTTGATGGCTCCCAAGCGTAGTCGATATTCTCCACTTCTATGCGGTCACTTGCAGTCATTGGCCTCCATCTCTTCTTCCAGCAATTGGCATAATTAGCTTGGTAGACTTGGTTCCTCACTGGGATTGGCTCCCACCAAGTCACCAGAATAGTCTCAAAGTTCTCCTTCTTATCATCCATTTGTGGATCCTCAGTAGTTAGGCCCACCCAAGTTGGGCACAACACATCATCGTATGTGCCATAATAAATATACCTTTCTTCAAATCTTTGTATGGGTTGAATTCCGGTACAGGTTTGTCCTTCCAGGGCCGACATAAGGAGGAGTGATAGTAGCAATTGGCTCCACCACTACAGCCTACATGAGGTGGAGCTTGTGCTTGCCTAGTATGCGTGGCCGTAAGTCATTATAAGTGCCTTCAATCACGGTGATGTTCCCGAAGTTCTTGCAAGAGTTTCATCCAATATTCAATCGTGGACGTGAACTGCGGCGTAGTACTTGGCGTTTCGAGCACCCTTGTTACTAGTTGAACAAGCAACCCAATGCAATATATGCTTGTGGATATTGCTTTCGCAAAGAGGCCAAGGTCCTTCACCGATTTCTTGGGAGGAAGCAAATTTTAGGATATCCAACCGGCATCATGGGCTTCCCCGCCCTCTTTTTCTTTCCACATCTTTATTCCACCAAAAGAAAACCAATCCAAGTAAGTGGGTCTAGTTTTGTAATACATGATCTGCCAATCACCATTCATAGCTTAATCTGAAAGTTAAGAGGGGTGGTATGACCGCCAATCTATCATCTCCATCTGGTATGTAGCCTTCTATAAAACCCTTCCAATCCGGAACTTTGTCAACAACATAGGGCACAGGTGTATTCAAGTTGCATTTGTGGAATTCATACAATAGTTCTGGCATTGTGAGCACCTCAGCCTTCTTTAAAGATGTAGAGAAGTTACCAAACAAGGCATCGATATCATCATGTGTGTGACCGGGCATCATGAACCCTAGCTCAATCTCTTCAAACGCACCAAGATATACTAGGTAAGAAAGATAGGAGAAGACGTAACTATTCTTGTTCCGGTCTGGATGCGTTGTCCAAATGCAAATAAAGTATCTTGGGCGAGGCTTCAATGATGGTCCCCTCGCCTGCGGGCAAATTAGCGTGTATGCCGGTATTGGATAGTGACAACTTTGACTCCAAGGCCGTCATGTCTCGGGTGAATGAGGAGACCCATTTTGGAGCAGATGATTGTGTAATCGGCTTGTGTGGCCTCCTGCATACTCGTGCCCCATCTCTAATCTCTTCAAGATGCTATTCAAAGAACCTACATGGAAGTTAGAGTCATCTGGCCATAAGTCCAGGGCAAAGTTTCCATAGGATCCATTCCCATGACCATGAGTCAATGCACCATCAATGTCGTTTTGAGCTTGTCAAGTCTCCAAGAGAGACTTCACGATTGTTGCAATTTTGGAATCATTGTTTTGGCTTGATCCATTTTGTCGTGAATAATACAAAGATATTGGCGGGATACCGTGGGGAGTATAATCTCCACGACCCAGTCTTCGTGTGCGACACGAGGCCCCGCCTCCAGTCTATGCGCTCTTCTTTCATCATGCAACATCCTCCTCTCTCCTTCATCTTTGGTCTTGAGAACCCGTGACGGATCACCTCACATGTATCGCATTTGGAGAATGCAATTTTCTTGGCGATCATCGACGTCCCGAAGCTCCGCCTCCACGTTCTATGAAAACCATGGGTGATACCTTCTTGCTACCAATGCCACAACCTCTGCATTAACCTCTTCTAGAATCTTTGGACTTAAGTAAACATTACGTGCAACTTCGACATTCTCTCTTATCCCTCCTCGTTTCTCTGCTTTGCGGTGGGGCAAGGATTCACCGTTCTCCCTCACAAACATAACATGGCCTCACGGGGAGGAGCGAGGCTTCAAGGTGCCATAGTTACCATGTTCGGCGCTTTGCGTGCACCCTCAAGAAATTGTGCCTTCCATTTCGTGATACCGACTTTGAGATCCCGAGACCAAGGTACCACGCCCTTTCAAGAAACGAGATTTCTTTGCAAAGACTAGTCGTCCCACTCTTCGACCTTTCATGTTGTTGGCTAACATGTCATAAACAAAAGTAACCCTATCACTTGATTTCATGGCAAGGGAATTCCTTTTCGCATGTTAACAACTTGATTCAGAGAGAACTTGACGCAACACCTATTCTTGCAACACAAGGTCCTCCCCAGAATCGAGGATAGCATTCTCGAGTGGTGAGACGAGCAAGCTTTGGTGGCCTTACAACCTTCTTGGGCTGTCGGGAATGAAAAGTGTAATGTCGTTTCTCATAATTTGGGTGCCGATGCTCGAGCTCCCCGGCCGGACACAATATTCGCTTCCGCGCGGTGTTTGCGGTCAATATCTCCGGTGAAATTTACTCCATCAACAAGGACGAGGTCATTGCTCCATCTCATGAGCATCCTCGGTTTGGTAAATGCAAGCAACCCCGGCAACGGATGTTCACTTCAGAAAGGGAGGGAAAACTTCCCGATTCTGGATACTCCCACAAACTTGAAACCCGTAAACTGGTCACAAACCGCATCATCATCGGGGCGGTGAAAGATATGAATCCCTTTCCGGCGCGATAATGGAGTCGCAGGAGTGCCATATCTCACAATCCTTTTCAAGAAGGGTATATCTTGTCGTGGTTGTGTCTCCTTTCCCACCTCTCGTCATTTGTCTTTTCTTTGGGGACGTGATTAGCGCGGGCGACTCACGAGCATCTTCGCCTTCTCCAGAGAACGAATGAGCCCCCGCTTCGCTATTGTGTTTGCATCTGGAGTTGGCCAAGGAAGGGTATGGTGGCCTTCGAACACTTCCTCCACACCTACGCTCACTACTCCATTCGATATCTCCTTGAAGTGGCATTGTGTCATTTGCCCCACAACTCCCTTTGCTACTAGATGTTCATTAAGGAAGAGATACACAACCTGCACAAGGATTTCAGTAGTGTTAAAATCGAGTAAGGAAGACGAGAAAGCAATGCAAAGGACATGGGGGGATGGCCATTCAATGGTTGCACGCACAATGAAATTGGGCGGGTGCCCTTTTTTACATATGAGGTCTTTAGATTCCCCTTGTTGCAAATTGGGCGGCCGCCCAATTTGAACCGAATGAGGCGCTTATATAAGGTTAGTATTGATGCAGTCAGTCTCACAATGGGTACAAAGAAAGGTTCTCGCCTCGAACAAGGCCATGACATTACGGACAATTGGGCCCGCCCAATTTGGTCGTGGTTGTAGAAGAACTGTAAAGAAGGCAGAGACTCGGCGCCCACCCAATTTAGCTGCCATAGAGAAGACACATTCGAGTGACAACTTGAGAATAGGCACAATAGGCACAACTTGAGATACTTCAACCGAATGAGGCGCTTATAAAGGGTTAGTATTGATGCAGTCAGTCTCACAATGGGTACAAAAAAAGGTTCTCGCTCTGAACAGGCCATGACCGCTTACAAATTGGGCGCCCGCCCAATTTGGTCGTGGTTGTAGAAGAGTCAGAAGTAGGCAGAGACTCCCCGCCCAATTTAGCCGCCATAGAGAAAACACATCTGAAAGTGACAACTTGAGAATAGGCACAATAGGCACAACTTGAGATATGGTTTGCCCACCGCCCATTTCACCTATTCGGTCATTTACACAAAAGGGACAATCTGGCATCGCCCAATTTGTCCCTTTCTGTAAATGAAACTGAAAGAGGCAGACACTAAAAGAACCCCCTTCGATTGAAAGGGGGAGGGTTGGACTGGTCACCTAAGTGGAATCCATCATCGAGCTACCAAAACAAATACAATCGAGCATTGGAAGGGCCTGACTACAAACAAGGGTGGACTTATCAGGGTAGTTCTTGGGGGCAAACAAACGAGCATGGAGAAAACAAAGCAGCACACAATTCCCGCACACCAATTTTCGTGAAAAGGAAGGATCGCATCGAAACTTAGAGTTTATATAAATGTGACAAAGAGTCGCCAAGTCCAAACTTCAAAAATGTGACCGAACAACCACCCCGGTGAATGATGAGGAGTAAATCAACAGGCGCCATCGAAAAGGCGTGAATGAAGAGGTGTGAATGAACAGGCGTGCTTGAAGAGGTGCGAATGAACAGCCGTGAATGGAAAGGCGTGAATGATTACATTCCTTCAGATTACATTTGCAGCAATTACACATCGAGCTATGGCAAATAAAACTGAGGAGCAGCACAAACCTTTGGAGATTTCGTGGCCATGAGTATGAAGCGCTGAAGATGTTTGCGTCTTGAAGAAAAGATAGTGGCCAAACAGAAAAAGGCTGAAAAACAATAGGTCCAAGCGCATTTACATTTAAACACAAATTCCCCCCAAAATTTGAATGTAATTTCCCCCCTATTTTGAAAGTTAAATGTCCCCCCTAATTTTGAGGTAATATGTCCGGCCCGGAACTTTTAAACACAACTTCCCGCCTAAAACACGTGCGACACGTGCATGACTCGAATTAAATTTGGGCGGGCTTTAAATGACGGATTTGAAATTTAAAATCTCCGTGCAATTATTAATAAGGTCCACAATTAATTCCTCACGCTCGAACCCATCAACGGTCCATTTTTATTTGAAAAGTCCAAACTCTCACATGCACGACACTTGTCTTCGCTCATGAAAGGTCCATAACCCTTTAAAAGCCCTCATCCTCCCTCGACCGCAGTTTTAGAAAATTTCGTTTCCTTGGCGCCGCCCGCTTAACACTTGTCGCCTTCATATTTTTACCCAGGAAAGTCATTCTCATCCCTATCCTTGCCGCCCACACTATACTCCCGAAACGGTATTGGGCGGATCGAGCACTTGGCGCCTTTGTGTTTTCGGCCGCTTGTCGCCATCCCTGGCGCCTTCCTCTCATTCATTGTCCTATCGTGCGGGAACCCCAGTACACCAAGGAATCTTAGCGGTTGATGGCATCTCGCCCCACCACAGAGGAGGCAAAGGTAAGTTTGGACTACTATCTAAATATAAACTTGAGCCGCCGATTGAGTATCCCACTTTTGCTTAGAGGAAATTGGGCCGTGGTCGACAAATTAACATCTTCTAGATGCCTCACCGGGTCCCCACAAATGCATACGAAATGCGTAACTTCATAGGGCACCCAATTGCTTCCCCGAGGGGCTTTCATTTTGCACAACATTGGCCTTTTTTCTCAAAAAAAAGAGGGCTACCCTTCCATCACGAGGGGTATCTTAACCACGCTCAAGGGCGTGAGAACGAACTTCTCCCTTACACCAAATTAAAGGACGCTTAATTTACTCTTAAGGACAAAGACGACTTCCTTGGATGGTAGACTTGGCAGAGTAAATTGCCAATTCAATTTGGTGTAAGGATCCGCCAAATTGGGCGGCGCTCAATTTGGCCTCTATGATGCAACCGCCTCCTCGCCCCAAGTCTCACTATGAGTTGAGCGGGAGTAAATTGGGCGCCCAATTTGGTGTAGTAGGGATCCGCCAAGTGGGCTTCAATTTGGCCTCTATGATGCAATCGCCTCTTCACCACAAGTCTCACCATGAATTGAGGGGAGTAAATTGGGCGCCCAATTTATCGGTGTAGATCCGCCAAATTGGCAAGGCCCAATTTGGCCTCTATGATACAACCGCCTCTTCAGCCCCAAGTCTCCCAAGTACTAACACTACTTTCCGCTCAAGTAGAATTATTATGGGCTTGAACAAAGCAGCATCGCCGGGTTCCCTTGGCCCCGCACTCCAAATTTGCAGAGGCTATTGCAAGAGAGGATGCAAGAACGTAAGAAGAGAAAGAACTGCTTTGTCGGCATCCGTGTAGTGCCCCATGAAGTTTTGACGGCGGTCGAGGAATGGGTGCGGTGCATAGAGATAGGGAATATTCATCCCGGGTCCCGCACAAACCACCTCAAGGATCTTTTGCTTTTCTTTGGCAAGAGAGGGACAGGAAAAATGAACTCGGCGGGTATCGTCATCGACATGGAGGTCTCGCCTGAGAACAACGATGACTTCCTCATCGATGTTGAAGACAATCAGAGATCGACTTCCGTCCGCTATAAAGTTCCACTTTCTAGGTAACGAGCCATGTATGATGAACGCAAGTATAAAGGAAAGCCCACATTCTTGCGCCATAGAGGATGGGCGCTAGACTCATATGAAAGTTTAGAGCGGGCATCAAATCAAGAATGATATCTTGATGGCTACTACTGCCGTAGTGGATATTAGAACACAAACAAAACAGGTCGAAAGCACTGTTCACGGAGTATCAGGGCAAAAACCAACCTAAAGTATACGATTCTAAGTGGCTTAAGTCTAGATACAAGAAAAGTGAGACAAAAGATAAGCAAGCAGCGCCGCCCATGGAGACCGAGACAGCAGTAAAGAAGGCGAGGACACCTGCTACAGCTATTCCCCGCAAAGCTGCCCCTAAACTTGTATTCGGTGGAATGTCTACAATAGCAAGGTCGCCCCAGGTGAGTGCAGAAGAGGACCAGTCGTCTGAAGAGGAACCCTCTAAGCGCAGAGGAAAAGATTTAGGTGGTCCGTCCAAGAGGCGCAAGCGGGACATCTCATCACAGAGCCCAAATAGTTCGGAGAGGGAGTCTTTGTCTGCTTCTTCATCTGAAGAACGGGAGACTAGCCGGCAGATCGTGAAGTTCACTCCATCTGGTGGCGACGTCACACAGGAGAGCAGACATGAGTTGTCACAGAGCGCCATAGCAAGCATCAAGCAATGTGGAGAGAATCTACCCTCGGGGGTGGGCTTCGAGATTGAAGTCGATGTGTTCAAGATGCATAAAGCCCCGCAAATATGACTTGTAGGGTCATAAGTCGAGCACTTGACACTCTCTATTTAATCGCTTATCAGCCATCGGATGCACCCTCCCCGTGGCCGATGTCGGTCGCTCGATCTACGCATTGCAGGCGCAGCAATTAAGTGGAAGAAGGCGAGAGGACCGCAAAATGCGTAATTTTGATTGTAAATGGCAACCATAACGACCACGGTTGCTCAACCGCTTGTCACACAAGCTTTGTTAAAAGAGGGGGCCGGATAGGTTAAATGAGGAGGGCGGATACTACGCCATCGCAGGGCCGGATTCTTCAATAGAGGGGGGGCGGATCCTTCAAGCGTCTCGGCAGAAATCTCTCACAAAGAATCGAAGTACGTGCTCGTGTCGGCCCGGAGAATAATGACGTAACAAAGAAGACTATATACACGAAGAAGTATTCTTGAAGAAATTCAGCAGCCTTGAAACTAGTGGGCATTCTACGGGGAAGCCTAAAAGGGAAAAAACGGGCACTCTCGTCGGTGGAGCTTTATTCCGTGGAGTGCACTACCACCATTATTTTCGAGTTCGTGCTATCCACGGTTTTCAAATACCACCAATTTCGAGATCGTTGACACTTTTTTTCCATGGCACCCAATTTTCTCGGAACGAGTGCAAATTGGGCCCGCCCTATTTGGGACCCGTCTAGGAAATTGGGCGCCGGCCAGCCACCGGTGTCGGATGGTCCGAAATTGGGCGCCTCAATTTGGGACAGCTAGTGCAAGCAAATTAAGATGATGTGTATGGGCCTTATCTAATGCCTTCGTCATGCGAGGGATTGGAAAGTCAGAAGGCCGCAAACGATTAAGAAGTCAACTATGCGTGACTACTTAACTACTTTGTATATCTTGATAACTTAATCATGGTCAATGTGCACCAAGTTGCCCGCTTATTCTACTTAAGACCGGTTGAAGGACTAGAAGGGAGAAAGAATTGAAGTGAAAGATAGGCTTAGACTTTTCACCAACAATTCTTGTCGCCCATTAAAGTCCATGCATCTTCTAGATCTGCAAAGGCTGATGAAGGAGATCAAGGATGGCACCACATTCCCGGAAGGGAAGCAAGGATTATACCGAGACGCACTCATGAAAGTCGAGCCTTAGAGCTGAAGAAGATTGGAACAATGGAGCGGGCCCTTGTCGATACATGAAGGAAGTGAAGAAACTTCCTTTTCAAGACATGGTCGCCTTGAGGCAAGCTCATCCCATATTCACAGAGAATCGATGCTTATGTTCGCCAAGTAGTATCGATGGATGGGCGTAAGGGACGCAAAGAGATGGAGAAGGAAAGCTTTCCGAGTCCCTCTACAAACAAAGTAGATCTAATATCTTCTTGGGCCGCTTGAGGAGGGTGGCAAACCGTTCAAGTGTTTCCACGTTAGTCCGCGGGGTTTGTGCGTGGACGTGGTAAACACTTCTGCCCGCTTCATTGGATGCGACTTCAGATATACAAAGAAATGGCCAAAGGAAGATTATGAAAAATTCCTTGACCAGCTTAGCACAATGATGGACCAGCAGCTTTTCTTGGATAGCTATATTTATTACCCGGACCGCCTCAATGAGTGCCTATCCACCATGAAGACAATAGACGGTGGCGGCCGTGTTTGGGTTGGTTCCTACCAGACCCCCGCCGTAACCGCTTCTACCTCGGAGTTCGAGAGTTGCAATGTCTTGTCCCGCTAATGTATGTTGCGAGAGACGACGCTCCGCCATCCGTATGTGAAATAAATATTTGTTTCGCCAATTCCGACCATCCAAAGCAATATGCTAAGTTTCCCAAGCATTTTAGAAAAAAACAGACATCGAAAAGAATTTGCCTCGATCATGAGTGTGCAGCGGTATGCATTTTAAATTGGGCACCAATTTTGTTGTTGACTATCAATGTTTCTAACATTTGTTTTCCCCCGCAGAACTTATTGGTCTGATCGTCCTTGGTGCGACAAGGGTGCGGCAGTGGGGAGGAGTACTTCGTGCGTAATCGGGGTTGGAAAGTAGGACGTGCACCTATCTAGTACGCAGTTGATGTTGGAAGGTTGCAATCGTTTTCGACTTCTTTTCCGGTGGTGCTTTTAGCCGAAATGCGCAGGTGCGAGGGCTATAAAACATTGTCTTTTGAAACGACGAGAAGCTGGAAATTAAGCTTGTACGGATATTCGAAAGCAACTCGATGTCATGTTAGACGAGAAAAATCAAGAGCTCGGGCACTACAAAAGATCAAAGAGGGAAAGAAGAAGGCCTCTACTTCCAAAAATGTTCCTCCCTCGCTTTCCGCTCCCGAAACACCTTGTCCGTTCTCCTCTACAACCATAAACGAAGTGCAATCCATTTCGAGACAGACAAGAGCTCGATTCAAGTAGAGCTCAAAAGGCAAAGGGCCCTTGGCTCTCGTGGATTTGGAACTATTTAGGAGAAGAAAAGACAACATCAATGCAATCGGCGTGGACTATTAATCGGGTGAATACTCGTGACATGATTGAGGCGACCTCAAAGTTCGAGGAAGAGGTTGCTAGGGATCCCGAAGTCCGCCGTTGTCATGGAAACACAAGAAGGGGACAATCGGGATGGAGAGGATGTGGTCCCCAACACATTGAACAGTCAAGATGTAGAGGAAGAGGTCGCGAACACAGAAGACAATCAGGGTGCAGATGAGGAGAATGAGGAACCGGGAGCCAAGATTTTAGGCAAAGAATGGAAAAGATCAAAGAGGCAAAAGACAACAACCTCCGCCCAAAGATGAAGAACCCAAAGAAGGATCATTTCAAGAGGTGCCTCCGCATCTAATGAGCGATTTATGATGTCAAAATATGTGAAATATTTATGAACAATTGTAATTACTTCTTTTTCAGAAATGATAACGTTGCACTCATTTCCTTGTCTTAAAATTTTCTAGTTTACTTTGCTAACCAAATTGGGCGGGCGCCCAATTTGGTTACCCGTAGAAACTAAAACCTTTAATTTAATTTATTTCACGACCAATCTTGTTGCTGTTAACTTGAGACCTTCGCTATCCTCGACCACAAATTGGGTGGGCGCCCAATTTACTAGCAGAGTAAACGTCATCAAACATGAAGTGAAGTGGAGGTGCAGAAACAGTGGAGATCAAAGAGCAGACCCTCAGGAATTACTCAGGTACGTTACATTATATAATATTGACTATGCTTATTACATCCTTACAACATTATTATATCCTTGTCAGGTACATTATCATATCCGAGTCTACAACGATTCACTCGCCGTCAACGCCGCCAAGGATGCCATTCACTCAAAGATCTGGCCGATCGGGAAGCCAATGGTGGACCACAACACGAAAGTGAGCTTCCCGCAAGCACTCGCAGGTCCATCCGCTTTGGACCGGAGCCATGGATCAAGACTAACACCGCCATCATATAGCACCGGGTTAATATCGTTGTAGCTCAAGTAGCACTTGAAGGATCGGATGTTCTCCGGACGATCCCGCAAGAAAAGCCATGAGAGATGAATGCGTGGAGCTGCTTTTATAGTGGTGAAAAATTATTGATGTCAATTATTGGCGCACATTCTAGCTCGTATTGACCGTGATATCGGTATACCAGATGACCACACGAAATTGGGTGGCCGCCCAATTTCGCGTACCATTCACTATGCGCATTCAAGGGGAACCATTCTAGGGCAAAGTGGGCGGGCGCCTAATTTCACGGGACATGTTGGACAAGTTGCACATATAGAAGACAAGTTGTACTAATACTTTATCTCATAGATGATTACGACCGATTACAACAAGATGACAAGCGTTCATTTAGGGGGACTCTTCTGAGTCATTTTCACCGGGCACCCCAGCGATCTTCTCTATCATGTACATTTGATGCTCTCTATTCCATATCAGATGGATGATAACATCGAAGGGATCAGGATAATGGCGAGGATTTAGAGCGACTGTGGTCATCCAGTCTTCCATGGGTATCTCTCGCCGCAAGACCGCTTGAAGTTTTCGCGGATTCATCTTGCAGGTGATAGAATCTCGTTCAGGACCAGAATGAGACCACATGGCTAGACGAAGGCCAAATTTGATGGACAAAATTGGTTTCAGATATATTTATACCCACCATGATTATTGATGGTATTATACGCAAAGATTATTGGATATACACCGTATATACACCCAATAATGCTGCTACAGTGGTCATCAATAATTCCATGGCTATAAATATAGCTGCATTCGAGGGCACAAAGACATTCACGCCATGTCTCGCCATCTTCAAAGGCCCCATGTTGACACCCTTACTTGCCTTATGACCTTTGACGATCTTCATGCCTGCGAGTTGAAAGGGATATCCCTGGATCCCTGGCTGTATGGTATAGCTACTGGTCGAAAGAAAGACTCCCCCGGCGAGTATCATGTTACTATCCATATTGTGTGGGTTCCGGAGCGCGAGGCTTTTGAGATTAATAGAATCACCAATAATTACAATCTATGACTTATGTATTTCATAACTTTATATGATATGATGATGTAACTGTGTTGTGCATGATTCAGTTGTAATCTTTCAGTTCTTATCTTCAGTTATGATCTACGTTTTCTCGTTTTCCTTTTGCCTACATGAAACTATCTTCAAGCCATCTGAAGGGCAAAGTGGAAAGGGCGCCCCAATTTCGGGGGAGACTATTCTCGAAGTAAAGTGGGCGGGTGCCCAATTTCCCCTGGAAGGAAAGTGGGCTGGGCTTCAATTTCCCCGGAAGGAAACAAGATATTACTATTCAAAAATTGCACGTCATGGGCTGTTCTCAATGTAGACAAGAACCATTCTATTCATATAGGAATGGAGTACATGGATGGATTACATAGATAATAATATCAACTAAACATCATGCCTCGAAAGAGATAGTTGAACAGAAAGATAATAGATAGTAATAGATAATATTAAACATGGACGTTTCACCAATATCCGGTTCCACCGCAATTAGATCCCCCGGATCGAACTCTATGGCTTGTCATGCGCTATACAGATCCAAACCGGCCATCCAATTCTCCCATTGATAGGGAGGCCGAGGATGAGTTTGGTTACCAAACCCACACTCCCTTTTTTTTCCTTCTTGTAAAGCTTCTTAAATAAGGACCGAAGGAACTGTTGTGCGGCCAAACATCGCCCATTTTCAGCAACCTCTTTGAGCTTACGCCTGTAAATATGGCGTTTCAAGGAAATCAAACAGTCTTCCAGCTCTACCCTGCTGAGGTGATCCGGCTCATCACCATCCTTCATCAACTCTCCACGACGAAGGAGCTTCCTCAGTTGGTGTCCCATTTCTTCTGTGCCATTTTTGTTTATCTCGTTCTGCACCTCAAGCTGAAGCTGATTCGCATGAGCTAATATTGGCTGGGAGATATGGCACTGCATTTCGCTCATTGTGAATCCGTCGCTGCGCCTAGTTCGGACCATTCTGACTGTCCCGACTATGAATCTAAACTGTGCAGATTTGCGAATGCCGGTTGGTGTGGCGAGACCATGTTCAGTGAAGGCGCTTGGGCGGCAAACAAACTCGGATGTCACTTCTTTGGCATAGTTGATAAAAGGCCTGCCAACTCACCTACCTGCACGCATTTCGAAATTTTGCATCATTCCACCAAATAAAACCCTTATTTTTTAATAAATGGGGTCCATTTGGGAGTCATATGGACTTAGCCAAAGTCCACAATTAATGAAATTATGCTTTATTGATGTCTTTCTTTATACTCTTGATTACATCATGAGCATATGTGTCTCTCCTTCTTCCATGCAAGGACTTCAATGATGCAGTAGCAAACATACAAGAACAACGTAGTTAGATATAATATATGGCATAATAACAGGGGGTTTCCTTCATGTTTTTTTGTAAGCTTTTCAATATGGTTTTGCTATGATTTGGTTGATGTATTCGTTTGATTGTACTAAATAGTACTAGTTATGGTGCCCGACATTGCCGGGCTTTAGTGATAATTTGAAGCGATGGTTGTTTTGGCTGAAGCAAATAATGTGGTTTGGAGGGGAAAGAGTCAATGGTGAGGCATTGGTAGGCTCCAGCAATCTGTAGAAATTTGCATTGCAATGTGAAGGCAACAATAATTATAGTTGAAATTGTGTATTTCAACTCTAAGTATTGTTTGCTTAGAAGTTGTAGATGTAGTTACATTGAGTTGCCCTAGCATGGCAATTAATTGTGTTTTTTTTTTTAATTTATGCATTTGTAGATGGCACAAATCTATTTATGTGGGAAACCAACGGTTTGAGAACATAAGTTATTGGGGTTGAGAGGAAAGAGCATCAATCACATTATATGTTTGATTAGGCCACGAAAGCATAATGATTGGAGAATTTTATGAATGCACCCCTCATTTCCATGAAGACTGAAATGCAAACATTACTTAGCCGCACATATTTGATTGGTTAAATAAAATAGTACTTGGTTATATGGTCTTATCAAATGTGATCATATATGTCTTATACATGAGAGGTAGTGGTGTTCAGTATAGGAGAACATACACGTTTGGTATTTGATGCATATCAATGAACATATTTAATAGTCCAATGATTCCTTAAGAGCAGTTGACTTCAAAAATAAAGGTATTATCAGCAATAGTCAAAACGTAAGTTATTGGCCTCATACTTATGAACCGTCACCTATAAGTGTACCCTCCAGAAACTCACCCTAATAATGGACTAATGCTAATTCGCCCTAATATAGGTCTAATGCTAATTCACGCACCTATCCTTGAGAAATACATCATAATATAGGTCTAATGCTTCACGCAATAAATAAAAAGAGAACATCTATTCAATGTCTATTCAAGCATAGTTTTGTGCTTATTTCTTGAAAAAGTGTAGTTGTTAGCGTTATGTCGAATTCCCATTCGTAGTAAATAAGAAACACATATTTTTATTCAATGTCTATCCAAGTGAGTCAATGCTTATGGCCTATTTGTTTTCATTACTTATTGATAAAGTTGGTTGTGAAATAGCTAATAATGTTGCATGCTGCTTCCAGTCCAGTAATCCATGCATTCTATATTAAGTAAATTCCTCAAACACTCTTTCCACACAGTTACAATGCAGTCATCTCCACTATATATATGCTTTAAATGTTCATTCAGCACTGGACGTCCTGCAATAGCTAAACAAACATGCACTATTCCAAAAGAAATCTTGAAAAGTGAATGTGATGTATACCTTTGGATTGGAATTGTTTGAGCAGAAAATGCACATGGGATTTGTTGATGTGGAGCTACAACTGTAGTACATGTTGGATAAATTTCAAAGGTGCAAACATAACAAACAAAATGGAGTGCGCTCAATATGTACCTAAAATGGATTCTTGAGAATAATAGCTATCAACTTTTAACTCCAAGATGCATTAGACTGCAAGAATGTAGTTGCAAGAATGTAGTAAAACTGTATTGGTTGAGTCTTAAAATTGTGAAGAGAATGCTATGAATGTTATTGTTGTCTCTATGGCAGTGATTGTTGATGCAAGTGGTGTTCGATGTCTGGCTATTACATGTGAGATCTAGATTTTATCTTTTTTTTGTCCATGTCCACTTTAAAAGAAAGAGACAATGTGAGACAATGAGCTGAGCAACAAATGAATACTTGCAGAAATTGAAGAAAAGGAAGTAAAATACGTTATGAGGTTCGTTTTGGGCATGAACAAAAAGAGACAAAGCTGCTATACTGTTACAATGCATTTGCAAATATGCCTGAAACCATCATTCACCATTGTAGAAGACAAACCTTTCAAGGTAGGAATAGAAAAATAGCAAATCACCAAAGTCTGTCAAATCATGTATGCACTACATGACACCTGAGCTATACTGTGAACTACCAAAGAAGCTTGCTAGCTGCAAGGAGACATGGAACTTAGAGATGAATGCGGGCTTGAGTCTCTTGTACCCTTGGATTAGGATTGTTCGAACCACTTACATGATCCATCTTATTGCTCTTCAAATTTTTGCTCCATGCTTTTAGTAAGCCCTCATCCAACAAATTAGAGAGAATGTTAGCTCTAGACTTTGGTGTACAAATGGAAACAGATGTACAGATCTGATCAATCTTAGAGCTTTTTGAAGCAATTATTCCCTACTTCTAATAAGCTTGGAACTATCGGAGTAAAGAGAATGTTACTCGTGGATTTGGACATAGGATCTATCATTAGAGTTCGTCTATCATTCTAATATATAAAAAATGCAAAGCAGAAATATTTCAGCTGGTACTGGTAGTCAGATCTCTGCATGGATGAGAAGATACTATGATCTAGAGTTCGTTCCCCACCATCTCTCTTTCTTCAATGAGTGCTTTTACAGACTGCATCACAATATTGTGATCCTACATTGTTCCTAAATATTTGATGAAATTACACATCTGATAAGCAACGTTCCTAGTTTGAATTACGCGTCTGAAAACTCCACATGATGATGTGATATGTTACAAAGTTGACTTCGAGTTATGGACCTTAGCTACTCCAATAGATACAGATGAGTCTTTATAGTGAGAATATGCCTTCAAACATCATTATTACGCTTGTATTGCTTGCCTAAAGTTGCCTGGCATCAATCTGAGCAATATTATTCTAGAAGGTGGCAGCGAGGTCTGTCACATCCTCTGTCCAGTGTTTTGAGCGATAGTTGCAAGATTTCTCACCCCTAGCTGCAACACAGGAGCCGCTGGCTGCAACATAGATACACGAAAGAGTTAGACTAATCTTTGCACTTCTTGACGTATTAATGTCTACAGAAGACCCAAAGGATCAGACCTAATAAATAGTGTCCTTGAAGCTTGTAAGGGCATCATTGCAACTTGCATGAAATGTTTCACATTTGTATGAACAATCAACCTCATGTATGAAGTTGAAAGAAGAGCCTAAGGGATCGTAAAAGTTCAAAAAAGAAGGCATGTAAAAGAAATCTAGAGAGTCCATATATTTGGACGATCTGATTGAGTAAATAACTTGCAGATTAAGTATCCTGCATAAGGTGGTCTACAGAGACTGCAAAAATAGGCTGCCTCCAAAGAGCGGACGTGGCAAAACATATCATACTAAATTTTTTTTGAAAGTAAGATGCATATCGGTGAGTGAAACAAAGCCATACATACCTCATTTTGTTGATAAATCTAGACAATGAACCCCAATGTCATGAACAATAAAAAGCACCTACAGAGGAGAGGAACAAATCATTGCTTGATCCCATAGATGATAAAAGAATAGCTCTAAATTACCACCAAACTATCTGGATCTAGGTCTTAAGCACATCTTGATGGACATGTGTTATTAATGCCCGAGCAAGGGAGCTGGATAAGTTATGAGTACCCGTTGTTACCATTGATAGGATGGACTCTTCTACGTTGTACTTTGATACATGCAAGGTTATCATCCGCTCGTGTCTTCATATACCGCAAGTATATGGAAGTTGTGTAAGCTTCAAGAAGCATATACTGTAAATGCCCCAAATTTTGTTCAAACATAATTTCAGTATTTAGAACAACAAAAATATGAGACACATGTATATCCACCAATCAATATAAAAAATTGGCATTAGTCTAAAGCCACCAATAAAGGAATGATTTATGTTGTATCACATAACAATTACAAACCTTCCAACACAGCAAGCTGATTGAATGGCTTGCTATAAGAAAATATAGAGTTCTTGCTTGGTTAGGAACTCAGATGAAGTATCCTAGCAAAAATGGTAAAGAATTTATAAGCAATGACCGAGCATACAAAATAAGGCCCATTCTTCTGATCCCAATAATTGCAGAAAAGGCCTCAATAACTTAGTCCTCAGTCCTAATCATACAAAACTCATAGAGGCGAGATAAAATTTACATGATTATTATGTTCATTCATATCCATTCTTTGAGGCAAGATAACCTTTATCTGCTCATTACATTTACGTCCAACATGTCCATTCATGTGTAACAAAATTTAGTCATTCAATAGATCTTCTAACATGAGCCTAGTGTGTAAATTAGATTATAAATAATACAACATGATGAGTCTGATGTGCAAAATAATACAATATGGCCAATATTTCTTGCGAGGATCTAAAGAGATCTTTTATTCTCAAAAAAACAGAGCTGGTGCTTCTTTATAGCTTTAGGATTATAAGATTATTCCAAGACCACAGACATTCAGTAGACGATACTGCATTAAATAAATATAGCATGGCAATAAGGAAGAACACAGACCATGCATTACCTAGAATATCTTTAACTTGGTTGCCTCACTACTTAAAACCATTAACCGAGGGAAAAAATTGGTAGTCTCAAGCACGATTTCTCCTCCTAGAGTTTAAGCTCTTAAATTCCAATTGACCGGTGTTACCTATTTTGCAATTTTGAATAGCGGAAGAGTTGATGTGCACAACTACGTTTCGAACCCCTCTTTGCCGAAATAGGGCTAGGCCTTAATGTAGAAAACTTGGAGTTACAATGGCCCTTTCTCACCAATTTGTTTCTCATCGCCAATGAATTCCCTCCATGATCCCACTTCAGTAGGAAAATAAAACCATTTACACTCGAAGCTTTGTCTGTCCATGGTTGATAGCTCAAATTTAGCATGGCTCTTGAAACCCCAAACTCCCCGAGGGCAAGAATCCAAAAATAAATAAGCTGATAAAAAATCTATCAAGCTACAACCTGAGACCATTCACCTTGCGCTCAATTGCAGGCAATCATCACCGTGGAAACCATTCTGAAGCATGCATGCAACCACCTTCTAGCGCACAACAACCATCGGATGGATGCGAAGAGAGAGGGAAAAAAATATCACTCTGAAATTTTACTAAACGAAATTATACAAAGTTTTTTCCCGAAAATCGAGAATCTTTTTCGGCTGCCAAACTCCCACAAAACCTTAGGAAATCATTTTAGAAAAATTCCAAAAGTATTATTGCGCAAACCGGAAAATCCCAAATTAACAAAATAGATTTCTAGAGTGCACCTTTTCTTGGCCGTTGATTTCAAAAAAAAAAAAAAAAAGAGATTGTGTGGTTGTATGTGAATATTAGATAAAGCTAAAAAAGAGAGATTGTGTGGTTGTTTGTGAATATTAGATAAAGTCTTGGCTGATTTGGTGATGGCGCAGCTCATTGGGGCTAGGGTTTTGGCGTTGCTTCAATCTCATATATCTCCCTCCTCGGGTGTCCATTTTGAGCGATTTTTAATGCATTGGGAAGTCCTTGTAGTAAGTTTTTCAAGGTGGTGTATGGTATCAGGTAGTTTTCTCTCTACTTCCGTCCCTGAATTGGGATCATCTATTTCGGCCTCCAAAGTTACCCTCAGTTTTGGCGTTGCTTGGTGTATAGCATCATGTGGTTTTCTTTGTAATTCAGTACCGTAATTGGGATCATGCATTTCGGCCTCCATGGTTACGACTGCCGACATGCGATCTTGCTCTCAATTTCTGCTTCTATGGCCTCTTCAACACTGCTTCCTAATTGTCATCTCAATTTTCTTGCTCATGCCCTTGCTTCCATAGCGAACTGTATTATTATAATATTTATTTTATTAGATGCTTTGTGTACATCTCAGTGCTTTGTAGTTTTTAACCAAGAATGAAGGATTATAAAATATATGCAGGTCTACGGCATGAAATCTGAAGCAAACTTCAATTCTCACCCCTTTATTATAATCTCTACAGATTCTGTAAGTCCATCTAAGATGCTTGTCACATTCAAATGTCTCAGATTGATCAGGTTTGACATGTGCAGTGCTGAAGTGGTCAGGCTTGGCATGTGGAGTACTCAATAAAGCTTGTTGGTTTAAAACTTAAACTGTTTGTTTGCTTCGTTAAAATTTTAAAATTTATTTGATGGAAATCAATGGCTGGCGTTTGCATGACACATGGTACTCTTTTCCATCCTTGCAGTTTGCAAAGGCTTGGTATACAAAGGAGATTTTTGCAATGGGAAGCTTAATGGTGGCTTTTAATGCCAATAGTTCTCTTAAATGTTATATTTTGACATTGATATTCAAATGTCATATTTCTGGATTTGGAAACCACGTGTAGACCTATTATAACTTAACCCTTAAATATGGGTCGTGTAAAACTTCAATGTCAAACTTGGAAAACTATTTCTTATTGCTCGGGATATCTTTCTTATTGTTTCTTTCCTGTATTTCATTGTTTTTTTACAAGTTATATTGTTTCTTTGCTTATTCTAGTATTTTCATGGCTATTTTTGTATATTTATATATACCCTTTTCTCTAATTTGTACACCACCTTTTCCTAGGCCCTGAAGGCATAGTTACCGGGAACGCCGTTCCGAACGCGTTCCCTAGGGTTCTACGTTCCCGGAATGCCAAGTTCCAGTTTCGGACGGTTTGTTACCCGGAACGCCGTTCCGAACACCGTTCCCATGGGAACGGCGTTCCTGATAAGTTCCCAAAAAAAGTAAGAAAATCAATGGTTTATAGTTCATTTTTTCTCCTTCTTTGCTTCTTTTTTTAGTAGGAAGGAAGGAAGGAAGAAATTTTTAACGTCCATGAAACCCAATTGGGTTATGGGACCAGAACAAACAAAGGGGGCATAAGCCCTAACAGAACCGAGGGCCGAAGCTAGAAAACAGAGCATGGGGCCTAAGCCCCGTTACAACACACAAATAAAGAAAACTGAACCAACCCAAAAACAGGGAGCCCGTGGCTATGCCAAAACTGTCCAAGGATCAGCCGCCATCGATCCCCGAATGATAGCCCGGCCTCCCTATATACACGCGCATTTTAGTTGTAGGGCGAAGCCTCAGGCGACTCGACATAGCTCTTCTTTCGGCCTGCAAAGCTGTGCTGGGGTCAAGTCTTCCTGAACAGAGAAGGTGGTTCCCTTCAAATGATTGCCATGCCGTAAGATGTGCAGCCTGGAAAGAGCATCCCAAAAAGGCACCAAGAGATGACGGGCGGTCGGGCGCGGCCGCTCAAACTGGCCGGGGCGAAAGGATGCCGTCGGCAGGTATGTGCATCACCTGACTGAAAAAAGAGGCAGCCTCATCTGTAGCAGGCGAGTTATCCATCTCCTTCAGACCTACAATACGCAAGGTCAGGGTCAATGCATGTTTGGTGGCACTACCAAACTCAGAAGGCAGGACCTCGGCATGGGCAGTGGGCAACAAATCCTCAAGCGGAGGCTGTGTGGGCATTGAGACCGGTTCATCAGTCCCAGGCATAGCATCGGCCGCAGGCATAGCACTCACATGGTCAGGCGGGGGCCCTGTGCTAGACACTGAAACATTATTGTGATTGGCTGAGCTATACCCCACAGACTGTAGCAATAACTCAAGAAGTTGTACCCAGCCTTCTAGTGGCAACTGAGCAGACGTCTTTGTGAGAGTAACGGTAGAGCAGACCGTGTGGATCCTGGTAAGTATCCCTGGAGGCAAACACTGGAGCTGAGCATCAATCCTGTCCAAGGCCGCAGCTAAAGATGCACCGGAAAGAGGGGTCAGGATGGGACGCTGGGGCCCAAAGAAGGGGGCTGCCTGAAGGTATGGCTCAATTGTGGGGTCATAGGGTTTGTCAAAGCCTGACGCAGGTGCCTGAATCAGGTTGTTTGATTTGCGGGTCTCCCTAGCCATGCGCTTAATCTTCCGGGTCATGCTGACGCTTTATTAGGCCGTAACTGAGGAAGGAACGTGAAAAGGATAAAGGAAACTAAAGCGAGCAAGGATGCTGGAGGAGGACAGAGCAAACCAGTGCAACAAGGCAAGTCAAGGCAAATTAATAGGCCCAGCGTAATGTATGGGCAAGGCAGACCAAAGCGAATCGGATCTAAGCAAATCAATAGACAAGATCAAAGCAAATCAACAGGACCAAAACAAATCAATAAGAAAGCAGTGGACATGAATAGGAAAGCAAATCAATAGCAAAGCCCAACCTAATGTACTGGAGAAGGTAACTGGAAACCAAAGCAAAGCCAACGAACTGCCAGATGCGAGAAGAGGAGTAGGTAGGCTGGACGAGCATGATACAGCCAGATCTGCAGAGAGCAGCCGGGTGCAAAAGGAGGGGCCGAAGAAGTTCGTTGCTGGGCAAGTCCGGCCTCCCTGTGGCCGAGCACAATATGTCTGTGGCAAAAATCCGTGGCCAGGGACCCGATGCTGGGCTGGCTGAGTCTCCTCTGACGAATCGCCTCTTGACCAAGCCGCTTATGCTGTTAGCTGCATCCGATTCCTGGGTCTGGGTTCAAGGCCGTGGCTGCAAGGGCTGCTTGGATCCTGTACCATGAATCTAAACTGATACCGTGCTGTGGATCTCGTGGCTCGGTGGGGCTTCTGCCTGTTGCTTGTTCTATCCCCCTGGGCTAGCTACGTGATGGCGGCTATGGCGCAGGTGCTAGGCGGTGGAGAGGGAAGGAATGGCGCAATTAGCAATGGCTCTTTGTTCAGTGTTTTTCATACACACACACATAAAGTGCTCTGTAGCGGACTACACAAATGTTTCGTGACTGTCTCTTGTTTGTTGTTTAATTTACGTTCCTCCTCTGCTATATCTCTCAATTTGTGATCTCATTTATAATCTAACATTTTGCATTTTAATGATGGGAAATTCGATTTGTTTTTCCAGCTGAGTCAGAGGGACTTGCATTGGAGAAAGCCATGTGTTCTTGAAGAACAACTTGTGGGAGACTCTAGGTGGGAAAAGAGAAGTAAGTTTAAGAAGTTTAAGGGGTGTTAAAGAGTTGAGAAAACTTGCTGCAGAATTGTAGAATCTATTTTTGATGGAGATTTGTAGTGCTGCATTGTAACAGATTAAGTGGCACTATTGATCCCATCGATCCGAGACATCGGATCGCCATTCTAGAATGGGGCGAGCATGCATGTCTTGCATGCATGCATGCGGCGCATGCCCTTTCTGGTTGGGAGTTCGCTATTTTAGGCGCGGTTCGGCATCAACGTCTCATCGGGCGCTTCCCTTCTCTCTCCAGCACCTTATTCTCTTTGAACCCACCCTCCCCCTTCTTTGTTTATTGTATTTATCGCCCGCACGCGCGGATCAGCCCTCTATTTGAAGAGGTTTTTGTTTGTTGTTTCCAGGAAGGAGGGGCTTCTCCCCGCTTGGTTTGGCTAATTTGGTGTTTCTTTCATGCCGTGGCATGTCCTTTTCGCCTTGGCTCTTCTTTAGCCTTCATCCCGTGACCTTCGGCCTCGATTCCAGTTTGTTAAGGAAGTTCTCTCGCTATTCGGCGGTTTGTTGGTTTCATAAAGAGCCCCATTCTAGAATCCCATCGATCCGGAGACATCGGATCACCATTCTAGAATGGGGCGAAAGCATGCATGTCTTGCATGCATGCATGCGGGCGCATGCCCTTTCTCGGTTGGGAGTTCGCTATTTTAGGCGCTGTTCGGCATCAACGCCTCATCGGCTCTTCCTCTTTCTCTCGCCAGCATCTTTATTCTCTTTGAACCCACCCTCCCCCTTCGTTGTTTATTGTATTTGTCACCCGCACGTGTGATCAGCCCCTCTATTTGAAGAGGTTTTGTTTTTGTCGCGTGACACGCCGCGGATCAGCCCCTCCACTGGGAGGTTTGTTTTGTCTCGTTTTTTGTGTTGGTGATGTGCGTACAGGTTGGCGAGAAGCATCTGTTTTCGACTTCTCCATTCGTGGGTTTTGGGAGCGATTTCTATGCCTTACGTTTGTCCAAGCCCCTTGTCGAAGGCTTATCACTAGGGTTTTTCCTCTAAAACCCGAAAGGGCGGGGTTTTTTAATCCCGGTGATAAGCTTTCGGCAGGTACACCAGCCAAACATCTATTAGCATTGTATTTTTTGGGGTCCAAATGATATAATTGGATTTTCCCTTTATTTTTCGTGGGTAGTTCGCATGTGTGCGGCTACTCACTATCCACCATTGTAGAAAATCTGCTGAGATGAATGAGAAGCCTATCTATGGCGGTTTGTTGGTTTCATGCGAGCCCCATTCTTTGATTTTGAGAAATGTTATCTCTAAGACAAAGGTAAATATTGCAACATGCATTTTTTTTAGTTTGTCAAAGGCCTCAGTGCTAAGCTTAACTTCCCTATCTTGCTTATTTTAGACTTCTATGTGTTCCCAAATGATCATTATGCAAAGGGAACGCCAAAACTGTTTTTAGATTTTAAAAATTCGAATGTTGGCGTTCTGCTCCGATTTGTTCCCCGTTCGTTCCAAATTTTAGGTGCATGTTCCTCGCTTCGTCCCCGTTTAAAGGGTAAGTGTGCTTGAAGGGGCCTTTTTTTTTTTTTTTTGAATTAATATAACCATTAAATTCAACAATTTAAAATTAAATTCCCCCTAAAACCCCGTTTGGTTTGGGTGCATATTCACACGGGGGTAAGTAGGGCAGTGAGAGCCTCTAAAATCATATAATACATATAAAATCAACAACATTTAGTACATTGCCTCAAACCTTATAGTATTTTGCAAACCTCGTTATACAGTATATCAAAATTTGTACAAGAATACCCCACAAATGAGGATCGCTATCTATGGTCTAGATCAAGGAATATTGAGTAAATATGCCTATCTGACAGCTCTCGATGACCGGAGTCATCCCCCGTGTGAATATGCACCCAAATATGGTTTGTAAGTGTTCAGACTTATGGCAAGACATAGTTGCCATGCTCAAGGCTCCAAACGAGATTTATTTGTTTGTTTGTTTCTTAAAATAGTTCTAATTAATGCATTTTATATATAACTTGCAAGCATTAGATGTATCTTATATAGATGTAAGATACAAAGATGGTCGTGTTTGCTGATCTTTGTAAAATGCATGTCAATATAGAATTAAAACTCCTATATTAGGGTTCTCTTTATTGTTTCCATATGATTCCTTATCTGTTTATCTTTATTCTAATACTGGCAAATCACTATATTCTTACAGTTGTTTTCTAAACCTCTACATTGTTTATTTTTTGGCACTTACATACTTATATAAACAACCTCTATAGTGTTTATTTCTTAACACTTACATACTTACATAAATAGGCTAACTGACTTCTACTTTGTTATCAATTCCTACACAATTCCTAGTTTGTTCTTCACCTTTTAGTGCTCCTGTCTTGTTGGTTAAGAAAAAAGATAATTCCTGGTGCATGTGTATAGACTATCACGCTTTGAAAAAGATAACTATAAAAAATAAGTTTCCTATATCATAGGCGGATGATTTGTTTGATCAACTCCAAGGTGCCATAGTTTTTAGCCGTCTTGATCTTAAGTCAGGGTATTGGCAACTTAATGTTGCGCCTGAAGATGTACATAAGACTGCATTTCGGACAACCTTTGGATATTATGAGTTTTTAGTCATGCCATTTGGACTTACAAATGTGCCAGCTTCTTTTGCAAGGCTAATGGGGCGAATATTTGAAGATGTGCATGGCGCATATATTGTCATTTTCTTTGGTGACATATATTAGCTTTAGTAAGTCCGAGGAAGACTATTACTTGCATTTACGAGAGATTTTTCGTCGGTTAAGGAGTGAGTCTATTACTCTTAATCCTAAGAAAAGTATCGTTTTCCAATCAAAAATTAACTATTTGGGTCATATTGTTTGCGCTGATGGTCTTAAAGTGGATCCCAGTAAGGTACAAGCAATTGTGGATTGGCCAATACCTACTTCGGTTGCTGCATTATGTTCCTTTTTGGGCTTGTGCAGTTATTATAGGAAGTTTGTACAGAATTTTGCTCGTTTAGCTTCAAATCTATATTTGTTGCTATGAAAAGATGTTCCTTTCCAATGGAATCATAATAATCACTTCGCTTTCCAAGTTTTAAAGGATGCCATGGTTAATCCTCCTGTTCTGCATTTGCCAAAGTTTGGACTACCTTACTTGTTATGTGTTGATGCAAGTGGTATGGCTTTGGGGGCACAATTTTGATGCAGGATGGTCATCCTATTGCTTATGAAATTCGGAAGTCTTCTGACACGGAAAGTAAATATATAGTGTTTATGACCTGGGTCATCATTCATGCTTTGAAAGTGCAGTGACACTATCTTTTAGAGTCAATGGTTTATATTTTGACTGACCACCAAAGCATTGGGCGCATTGTTTCGCAGAAAACATTATCAGAAAGGCCACTGAAATGGGTTGCTTTTATGCAGCAATATGATTTCTTGGTAGACTATCGTCCTGGTAAAGAGAATGTCATGGCGGATGCTTTAAGTAGGCGTTATGCAGTTTGTTCTCTTTCTATAGCACAATCCAACCATTTGGAGGAAATGAAGCCGTTGTATGCCACTGACCATGATTATAAGGATATTTGGTTATTGGCTCACAGTGGCAATGCATATGGATATAAGATCGTTAATGGGTTCTTATATAAAGGTCCAACGCTATGCATTGTTCATGGCATGGGGACGACTTTAGCAAAGCTTGACCCATACTTTATTTGGCCTGGATTGCGGAGAGATATCTTGGTTCATATTTGTCATTGTGTCCCTTGCCAATGGATAAAAAAAGCGAACAAGAAACCTCATGGTGTTCCTTTATCCTTGCCTATTCCAGAAGCAAAGTGGGAGCAAATCACTATGTATTTCATTGTTGGTTGATCAACTAAACATGCACTGTCATTTGGACAATTGTTGATTGTTTAACTAAACATGCACATGTTATTCCTTGTTTGGTGTTTATTAAAGAAATATTTAAGCTATGGGTGTTGCCTAAGGATACAAGTAAATTCTGCAAGGCATTATTTATGCAATTGGGAACTGACACTGCATTTCCCCAAGAAAATGATGGACAACTTGAGGTGGTGAACAAAGTTACTTGTTCCATCTTAAGAGGCTTTGTCAATGAACATCAAGAACGTAGCAAGCGTAATTACCTACGGCTAAATTTGTATACAACAACACATATCGGTCTACCATAAAGATGACCCTTTTTTAGGCAGTCTATGGTCAGCCTATACGGGAGCCACTCTTTCGAGTGTGTGAGGATGTTCCCGCTGCTGATAATTTGGTTATTGAGCATAAGAATCTTATAGACGCTTCAGGCTCGTATTCGAGATGCTCAAGCATCTTTTGCAAATAAATCATCTAAGTTGCGGCAACCAATGGTTTTTAAGGAAGGAGATTAGGTATGGATGAGGATCCATAAAGGCCACTTTAAGAAAGATGCGTGCAAGAAAGATCTTAAGTTGGCACCCCATTTCCATGGACCATTTCAAGTTATAAGTGGTTAATGAGAGTGCATATCAATTACGATTGCCTCAATGTTAGAAAATGTATGATATAGTGAATGTATAATTCCTAAAAGCTTATCAAGGTAAAGACTTACCTCCAGTTGAGAGGTTAAGTGAGCCAGAATTGATTGGTATTTCTAAAGTTCTAGAATCGGGAAACAATTTTGGAAGAAAAATTCACTAGTGGTTCAAGACAGTATTTGGTAAAATTTGCTCACAAACCTACGAAGGACGCTTCATGGATACGTGGCAATGTTTTAGAAGTTTATCCTGATATTTTTATGGAATATAAAGATCGGAAAGAAAAGGAAGCCGAGAGATAAGTAGATGTCCAAGGACAGGCTTCTATTAGCCGGCCTACGCGAAGGCCAAGGAAGGACTATGCTCGAATGGATAAAGGTATTTAAACACCCTTTTGCAGCAGAGGACTGCTGCAATGTCAAGAGGGAGGGAATAATATATGCCAAGGACGTGGCAAAAGTCTTTGGGTCTTTTTGGGCCACGTGGGCCTTTGTCCAAAGGAGGTTTTGGTCCAAAGGAGGACCAAAGGGGCATGCATGCTATATAGTTGCTCGGGGGAGAGCTCTGGGGCAGCTGTGTATTGGCTGAGAGCTCGTGATTGGGTGGTGAGATAGCATGTCACGCCAAGTGTCTGTTTTAGGAACTAATAGATTTAGTCACGACATTCAATCCTCCATATGCATTGTCTGTAAATCTGTTAATCCGTATCTATAGACCGGTGAATCCTTAGCTGTAGATCTAGCATACAATTGACTCAATTCTGACCCAGAAAGGTTTTCGAATCAAAAATACTCTTCTACCAGGGGACCATGGCATATTCGCATAGAATCAAGGCAAAAAGATGTATATATGTGATGTAGAATGGCATGGGGGAAGCCATTCTTTCTGCTGATGTAGAATGGCATGGGGGAAGCCATTCTTCCTGCCCCCATGCCATTGTACTTCGTCAAGGCAAGAAGGACCAGATTCTACAGGTTTTGTGGAGTAGCTTTTCATTCTTGAGGCAAGAATGCAGACTCACTTGCCTTGACGTTTAGAAAATAGAAAGCGGGAGGCCATTCTTGCATGGAATGGTGACCTCAAAACACCTTTGTAATAGGTAAAGGCCATTGAGGCGATTTTTCTGGCAGAAAAGGCCTGGCGGCGGCGAGGCAAGCTGGCAGGCCGTAAGCGACGGAGCCGCGAGCGGCTTCATGCCAGCGAGCCTCATCGCCGCCAGGCCTTTTCCACATTCCGCCGTCAGCAAAGTATATAAGTTTTTTCTTTCCTCCTTTCTTCCGGCGATACTTTCATCGTCATAGTCGTGCACAGAGCTATGGTGATATCTCTTTTGGCATGGGCGTTGCCTTTTTTCTGTTGCCATAGCATTTGTGCATGGTTTACCAGTTGCCATAGGCGATTTTTTTGCGGATCGCCATACTTTTGGTGTTGATCTTTCAGTTTTTGTGGATTTTTTCATTCCGGCAGTCGCCATGGCTGGTTTTCAGAGTTTTTCTTGGAGTTTGTGTCGCTGAAGCTCAGGTAAAAAAGCAAATCTGTTAATCTTTTACTAACAGAGTGCCGAGATCTTACTTTCAATGGTTTTTTGTAGATTTGGAAGGATCTTTTGTGAAGATTTGAGAAGGTAACTTCATTTGCATGCCTTTCTTTGGATTATTTACCCTGTTTGCGTCTCTAACACATTTCTTTGTGTATTTAGATGCCTACATTTACCTGGATGCGCTGTGGAGTCTGTTAGACCGTTAGATTCACTATTAACAGTTGCTTCAAGAATATGCCTAGTTTATTTCTATGCCAAGTTGCTTCAAGAAGATGCCTAGCTTATTCCTATGCTTGTTTTTTTTCCATATTTCTTTATCCTGTTAGCATTTACCTCTAGCAAATCTTGTTAAAGGTTTGATGCTTCACAATGTCTTTCCCTTTTATCCTTTCTGTCCTTGCTAATCTTGTGCTCATTATTGTAAAGATGAGCATGGAAGATATAGATGTTGATGAACCTGAAATTGTTGTCCCGAACTTTGGCCTTAACCTTACTCAAGAGCTTTCTCTTCTGGATAACATTTTGCCTGCTGAGGTTGACGAGATAATTGGGAAGATCGATTCTATGGTACTGACTGAACATCAGCAGGAGTTTGAAGGAATAGAATGGGGATGTTGAAGAGGACGTTGCACAAGAAAAGGATGATGAATTCTTACATTTGGATGAAGATGGAGAAGATAATTCATCAGCTCTAACTGAGTGGGCAAGAAGAAGGTTTGATTCATGGAGAAAATGCTTTAATCATGATGTTTCTATTCCTATTGAGGATCTTGATCACCGAGTTTTGAATAACATGCTGGTTCCCTTCATCATCCAAGTAAAGAAGAAAAACGGTCTGTTGTATCATGCTGACATGTTCTAGAGTTTAAATATAGTTGAGCCAAAATAGTATCCTTACCTTTAAAAGTCAAAGATAAATATAAAAGGAACTAAAGCCAAAATTAGTTTGAAAGGAAAAGGAAGACGTAAGTATTAAACTATAAAAGAAACGATGGGCATGAATAGTTATTATTGGTTAAAGTTCTAGAGTTTAAATATAGTTGAGCCAAAATAGTATCCTTACCTTTAAAAGTCAAAGATAAATATAAAAGGAACTAAAGCCAAAATTAGTTTGAAAGGAAAAGGAAGACGTAAGTATGAATAGTTATTATTGGATGACCATTTTTTGTGTACAAACTACTTTAGCTTTAACTCTAATTCGAATTCCAATATCTCCTTGACCATGTGACCGCAATCATGTTCTGATAGACCGCCCTTGCTTGTTGGTTTGCCATTGCCAGCAAGCCTTGCCATTTCTGTGAGTTCTTAGCACCGAGTGACCCGTTGGGTGGTGAATTACCAAAGACTGGTTAATGCTTCTGGATCTAGCTCTAGTTTTGGTGAACTAAGAGCTTGACCAATCTAAGTTATTGGTGTAAAGACTGGTTAATGCTTCTGGATCTATCTCTAGTTTTGATGAACTAAGAGCTTGACCAATCTGAGTTATTGGTATAACTCATATGTTATGTTTATTGTACCTGTGCTTATTTGTCGTCTTATTTCATACTTAGATCATTTTGTCATTGCTAACGATTTATTCTGTGGATTGTGTAGCAAACCTGGACGGTTTACAGGTTATGAGATATGATTTGTTTGAAGAAGTCTAGTATTTTGTTTAGAAGAGATAAAAGGTTTGGTTCATTGTTGTGAACCATAACAATTGGTATCAGAGCCTAGCTATTCCTAAAGTTTGCAAAGACTTTCGGTTAGTGCTGGAGATTGCAAACAGGAATAGAGAACCTTATTCTGGCTATTCTTGATGTTTGTAAGTCATCTAGTTGGTGCTAGTGATTGCAAACTGGAATAGAATTCCTCCTCCTGAGAATCTAAATGATCTTCTTTCTATGAATTTAAAATTTTAACTTCTTGGATCATTCTTTCCAATCGGATTCTACCCAGAGTAATCAATCTTTGGATATCGGTAAATCGTTTGTGGCAGGAAACATATAGGTGCAAGTGATTGGTGACGTGGAATAAGCAGAGGGAACTGAGCCTAATCTTCCTGATCAATCCATTTCATTTGTCAAAATGGATCTCCTTCCAATCAAGCCTAACCAGAACTGACAATCCATCTCCTTGGCCAGCATGGATCTCCGTTGAAACTTTTCCTGCATCTACAAAGGGCGTATCTATGGTGGACGGATCAATCTTTATCTGAACTCTCCATCCTTCACAAATCTTGAATTCCTAACTAAACGAATTTTATTATTATTATTATGTAATGTCTAATGCTCACTTGGGCCTCGAGAGGCCATGGAGCACATGAACAACAATTTACAATTTTAATAGCAAGGAACGGTGTGCATCCACCGCCCTTATATATGGTCCCAGCATCATTGGTGGTATATTGCAACAGTGAAGAAAAATCCTCGGCCTGGATGCCAAAATTGTGTCTAATATCTGCATATTCGGAACAATGTATGAAAGTATGATTTTCGTCTTCAACACATCCTGTCTTGCATATTCTACAATGACGTTTTCTCGCTGGTATTTTTAGCCCATCCACTGCTTTCTATTTCCAGATTGTGTGACCCGGTTCTATACCGGCTATTAGTTTCCTTTGTCTTTGGCGGGATGTTGGCCCTTAAATATAGGTGGCTCTCGTGATGTTCTCATGCAATTAACATCTGCCCCTGCATGTTGCATTCTCTTCCCCTGGATCAGCCCATAATTTTTCCAATGCCATCCTTTCAAGTAAAGCTGGGACTTCATCTTTCTCTCATTTGGCCATGAAGAGCTCTCTAAACCCCATTTACCAGCCCATGCCATGGCTTCCTCGCCATTCGAAGTTTTCCATTGCTTGATGTGACAAAGCCTATTAGGACTTTGTGCTTTAACCCTGTTATAGAAATTTATAGCATGAAAAAGCCCTTCTAACTCAAGCGGGAACATACCTGCCTCTGCTAGAGTTATGGCGTATGGAGTCTGTGATCTTATCCCAATTCTGGACCCCCTCTATTTGTTTCCACATTCTTGAAGAGATTTCTGGCCCCCAAATTGGAGCACCATACAGCACAACTGTCTGAACAAGAGTTTTGAATAGCATCTTCTTCAGGTTCCAGTTAGTGAGGGAGGCTTTTCTACACTTCGCCATCATGCTAAATAACGCTGCCTTACCGCCTGAGACTCGCCTATTTATGCAGTTCTTCTAGCTGTAATTGGATGCAATGTCAAGTCCTAGATATTTATATGAGTCAACTGTTTCTAAAATCTGCCCCTTATATGTGAAAACAGGCCGCTCCCTTGTCCCAAAAACCATGACCTTGGATTTCGAGAGGTTAACACTCATCTTTTTTGCTTTGTAGAACTGCTCCAACTTCTGTAAGTGATCTTGCAAGGTTGCCTTCTTACTAGCAAGAAGGACTACATCGTCTGCGTATAGGAGAAGCTGCACTATGTATGTGCCTAATTTTGTTCCTGCTAAAGATCTGGCTCGAAGCCAATCATCTAACTCATCTATAAAAACTCCGAACAGAGTCGGGGAAAGGGGACACCCTTGTCGAACCCCTATGGTGCTTTTGATTTCTGTGTCTAAGTCCCATGCTACCTTGATCAATACTTCACTGTATAACTGGGATACTGCACTCCTTAGCTCCATAGGGACACCTATCTGAATTAATATGTCACTGAGTTCCTTGCGTGAGATCGTATCAAATGCCTTTGTGAAGTCTATAAAAGCCATGTACAGGGATGCGTTTGGAGCTTTGGCTTTCTCTATCAACGCTCTGAGCGTTAGCACATGGTCCAATGTATTATGTTTCTGCCTAAAACCTGCTTGGTAATGTGAGCGAATATTCTTTGCGGCCCATTGTTTTAGTAAGGCGTCTTAATAATGAACTAGTTATGGTGCCCGACGTTGCCGGGCTTAGTAACAATTTGAAAAGATGTCGATAAGTAAAGCGACTTCACCATTTAGAAATTGCTAGATGGGGAAGAGAATATATAGCCTAAAAGTGAATTTAAAAGACTATAGTAACATTGCCTGGCGTGGCCGAGCTTAAGTAAATTGGATGTTGGTATTTCTTTTTCTATAGGGATGGTGGTTGTCCTGAAGTTGTAGCTTTTTGAACTTAAATGTAGTGGCAGAGAAACATATTTCTATGCATGTACTGTAAGTGAGTGGAAATAGATTGTAGATAGACCATCGATAGCTAATGAAAGCTCCAAATAATTTTTTTGTGAATTAAGTTGTGTAGTTAAGAAAATCATAGTTCTAAGTATTTTGCAAATTTTTGTTCAAAAAATGTAGATATGTATTACCATAAAATCTAAAAATAGAAGGAACTCATTAAAAGCCCCAATTGTATGAAGGTTTAATGGTTAAGAATAGGTCTCTTTTTTTTCAACTTTAGTGGTTTAGATTGATATAATAATTATGGCCGAATCTACTATTGGAGAATTTTATCTATCTTTATCTAATTCACATTTGGACCATGATGCACTATGGTGATCCTCCTATATAGATTTGCATTCTTTTTTATCGCATATGATATCAAACACAGGTTCCTAGCTTCATACAATTGTAGCACTTGTGGAATAAGAGATTTCGGACAAATATGTATACACACTTCACAGATCTACAATTTGCCCCATTGATAATAATTAGAATCAAGATCCAATGCCACTTTGAAAATGAACATTCTGCATTTCAGCAGCTTATTTACTGTGTTGAAAAAAATAATTTACAGCAAAGGTTTACTACCAAATCTTGCACATAGGGTTCATGTCTAGTTCACATTTTTCCCAATGAAGAAACATTGCCAATGTCACAGTTCATGTGGCACCTAAATGAAACAATCCATGTGGGCACATGCATGTCACGGTTCAGATGAAGAAATGTTAACATGAATCTCATAGTTCATATGGGCATATGAGTGTCACAATTCATGTGGACCTACTTAATTTACCTCATCTTCTTTAATTCGTTCTGCTTCATTCACAGTTCCATCCAATTCATGGAGAGCTACTATGCCTGAGGAAGAAAATAACTATTTGACCATCATATTATTAGCAAGAGGCCCTTGCCAGGCCATGCCTGACCTGTCTATATATAGAGTTTGATGCGAGGCCGACACGGGGTAAAACCTGTTGAAAAAAACTGAAACTCTATTTTTTTCTCAAAACTGTGAGAAATCCATGCTCATGCAAATTCAGACAAAACCAGTTACCAATAGCCTTAATAAAATTTTATAAATTTTAGCAGCTAGTTTCAATGTGTATAGCTGCTACTAATTGTCATGATGTAACAAAGAACAGGGATTACCAGTCAAAGGCCTTGAAATAGAGAAGTCATCGATTATCTATATGTGTGTATTGTTCTTTGCTGCTACGATTTTGGCATACACGAATATTTGGAAACCCAAACAAATTTTTAAATCACAATGTACATCAATCAAACTACTTTCAAGAAAGAACTTAAAAGCAAGCCCATGATCATTCAGGAGTTCCTGTGTATTGCGTTTTAAAGGGGTCTTTAATATGTGGATTTAAGACAAAGCACAAACCATTCAATATCAGCAAAGGCCTTGGAGCAATCTACGGTACCATTTCCTCATTATTAAACTTGTCAGGTGCTATTCTTTGCCATACCTGCCACAAACCAAATTATCAAAACTTATGACTTAGATCCTACTCTTTTCCTATACGTTGTTCTAGAGATAAAACTTTGAAATCACCTTGGCACTTGTCTCCCCATCAACGATCTTTAACTGCTTCTGTGAAAGAATGGTGGCTTATCTGCAAACAAAGGAAAAAATCAAATAGATTCAATCTTTGCCCGATTAACATGCACCAAAGAACAACCATATGTTCTAGACAGGGATAGGTTCAATACGCTGTACGTTTTATATGGAATACGTATGAATTGTATGATACGGCACAAATTTGCCGTATAAAACGCAAAAAATACGGCAAAAAACAATTCAGGCATCGGAAGATTTTCAGCGACGCCGGAAAACAACTATATATCAGAGACGCTGAAAAAATTTTCGCGCGACGCTTAAACCTTCAGAATCGCTGCACGCGACAAAAATTTTTTGGCGTGACGCGAAAACAACGCCACAACAGACGCTGACTTTTTTCACGACGCTGATTTAGTTGTTTTCACAGACGCTTAAAAATCTTCCGACGGAATTGTTTTTTTGCCGATTTTTTTGCCGTATTTTTTTCGAACATCATACATTACAGACGAATGAATGACCGGATAGCGACGACGAAAAATTTTCGCAGACGCTTATATCAAGCTTTTCAGCACGCGAATGTCGCCTCGTCCTTTCACAGCGATTCTTTCTATTTCACAGACGCTGAAAAATTTTCGTCGACGCTTTCAAAGGTTTGGCGTGATTGAAGATTTTTTCCTACGGCGAGGTATTTATATCGTTAAATACGTATTTTATTAAAAATACGTATTTTTTAACTTTATACGTCAGAAATTTTAATTTTGTACGTATAGAACCTATCCCTGGTTCTAGAACAAACCTTAATGCTTGCAACAGCTCTAAGACCGACCTGGTAAGCGAAAATTGAAGTTCTTTAAGCAAATATTTGAACCCTTTACTTGGCTGAATGTTTTAATAGCCGAATACTTCACCAAAATTGCTTTCTTTGGAAGAGCGAAATTCTTATCTGCAGACTGATGGCCGACATGCATGCCTAAACCACCACCTGGAAATACACAGGATGGTCGGCTAAGGAATGCCCGATTTCTGGAAAGGAAAAAAAATCTTAAAAGAAAAGAATCCCGATTTTTAGAAAGTCAAAAATATTTGCCGGCAGTCCAAAATGTCTAAAATCTTAGGAAATCATGCTAAAATAAATGCCAAAAACTTTGTTGACCAAACCTGAAAATCCCAAATTAACAAAGTAGATACATGTTTGTAAGAAATTGTAGTTTAAAAGTAGAGGTGACTTCAAAATCAGTTAAAAGATTTTATAAGGATTCGTGCCTTTAGAGAAATTGTAAATCTATTTTATGATTGTGTTGCTTCCTTCTAATGAATGATCATGCCAGTAATAGTTGCACAATGGTTGCTGCCATAAGTGTTGATGTTAATGGATGACATTGAAATTCTAGATTGGTGTCTAGAGTTTTGAATAGTAGTTGGTGCTACTGGTTGGAGTCGGTGCTTCAACAGAAACCTTGATTCTTTTCTAAATACCTAAATCTTATTTCTATCTTCAAACTTGAATCTTATCTAGTAGATCTTGAGCCTTGCAAATATATATGAACAATCAAATCTTTCCTGGATCTTTATCTTAATCTTTAGCCACAACCATTGTGATTGTCATAAATAGTTGGTGCTATTTGTGAGATCATAATCCTAGCTTTTGGCTTTAAAATGGGTTGAGTTGGTGCTCATGTACAAATTAAGTTGGTGCTTATGTACAAATTGAATTGGTGCTTAATTTGTGGTTTATAACTGAGGTCAGTTGCTTCCAAAAAGGGAAGAATTGTTATAAATATGGTAGCTCGGGGGAGTGGTCGTGGACGTCAGTCTTGATGGACTCACGTGGGTGTGTAAGAATGGCAAATTATGGGCAAAGCAAGGCAAATAAATGGCAAGAAAACCTTTTAATGGTTATGGTTAAATAATATCTTGGAGCCAAGATATTATTTAATGGTTAAAGTTCTAGAGTTTAAATATAGTTGAGCCAAGATAGTATCCTTACGTTTAGAAGTCAAAGATAAATATAAAAGGAACTAAATTCAAAGATTTGTTTGAAAGGAAAAGGTAGACATAACTATTAAACTATCAAGAGAATAGGCGTTTATTGTCAGTTTTTTTGTCACTTTGTAGACTACTGCATTTTTCAGAGAACTGACAAAAATGTGACCATAAAAATGTCAAAAATTAGTGACACATTAGGGCGGATTTGGGGTCTCAAAATGGCCTCCTATCAGCCATTCCACGTCATATTTCCGCTCCTTTTTTCCCATGCCACCTAGGATACCAAACTCTCATGTTCTATCAGAAGCAGGTTTGCATGGTGGCAATGTAAGATTAGAGCTCGATGAGAAACGGGCAGGAAGAACAAGTGTGCCTCGTAAGGTGTCAATTGGAGGGGTGAAAGCTCGACGCTTCATAAAGAATCATAGAGAGGCTCTGAACGGAAACCAGATGGGAGAAAAGGTCTATGAATTTGGAAAATTGCTGGTTGATGCGGAGCAGGACCGCACAGATGGCGTTCGTTCGGCATTGAGGAAAAAAAAACATGGGATGCATTGTCTGAATTGTTCCCATACATTCAGAGAATGGACCTCACAAGAGAAGATGCGTAAAATGTTCGTGCAAGCTTAATAACAAATTTATTAGAGCTTTCATAGACGCATGGGGAGAGAGTGAAGTCACGCACTACTTGCACACATCTTTTGGGCTCATGCACTTTGGTTTTTAGGAAGTATGGAAGCCTAGCAAAGTGTGGAGTGCACAAGGCATGGAGAAGTCGCGATAAACAAGCTAAAATAGCCTTTCATCGTAACACTCAAAGAGGGGTGGAAATGTGGGAACCAACCCTCTAAGACAGATGATGAGTTGTTTTATAGAAGGGCGATGGCTAAATATTTACAAGAAGGTCGCTTTAAGGAGCAACCCGTAAGTCGTAAACACCATTGGCATAATGTCAAGAGAAAACGGAAAGTTGCTTGGCAAAATTCTAGGGCCCCACTAGCATCGCAACAAAGGGAGATCTAAGAGACAAAGAATCGGTAAAGTATACTTGTAATGTGTAGCATGTTCACACGACGCCAAGTACTTGCCTCCAACCTTGTTTGTAATAACTGTAGCTTCGGGGCCGTGTGATCTTATTTAGATCATACGGCCATGTAAAAAGGAGTTCGCTATTGCTTGCATTTATGTGGCTTCAAGGTCAGGTGAAGCTTTACAAGATAATAATAAAAAAGGTTACTTTTGATTAAAGTTGTGAAAAATGTTACATTGAAAACAAAAAATACAACGACTCATTGTTGCTCCAAAGGCGAAGCTCTTCTTCATTATCTTCATCATCATCATCAGCTCCGCCCTCGTCTTCGTCTTCATCTCTTCTCCTCAAGTTTAGCAATCACCCTATCCAAACGTTCCTCCAATCTGTCCACCATCTCTTTGTACATGTCCCCGCCCCCCGTCCCAATAGCACAACGTGTTCTTCTCGCCTGAATTAGCAACCTCGTTGTCGCCATAACCACCTCGCAGCTTGTTGGGGCATCCCCTCCCGCCCGGCCTTCTATTCAACCGCCGATTTGCCTCTCCGCGGCTTAAGCATGAGAAGGTTGAATTCATTCTCTTCTTCTTTTCGCTGAATTGTAACGGCGTTTTCCTTTAGAAGATCATCTTGCTCCTTCAACCTCTTCATTAGAACACCCAACACTATGTCGGAAGGGAGTTCTATCCTCTTATTTTTTCCCTTATCGGGCCGGGTTGAGGATGTGGAGGCCATAGATGACAAATGGGAGGGACGTTAAGATTATAGAAGTGAGGAGCAAAGACTCTAACCGGGCGGAAGGAGCACAATGCAAGGACCGGCGGAAGGAGCAATTGAACATATTAAAACGGTGGGGCCGTCGACGTGTCGAGAGCGATTTTCGGGTTGTCCGCTAGAACACATTAATGGTAATCGTTCTGGAACACATTAATAACTATTCTAACTACATCAGATCACACCACGCTGAACGTGACACGAGCTTTAAAACCCTATGAAGGGTTTCGCTTCGCGGTGATCTCGTCTTTGTCATTCTCTCTACCACGGATATTGAAAATTAAAAATAGGAAACGTAATATTCGCACATTTGTCAAAAAACTTTTCCCATTGAGAAACAAAATAATTACAAACATTAAAAAACGCCCCCTCTAGGAGGAGCCCGATGCCTATGATCGCCGGGCAAGCTCTTCCCCGGAGGCGGTGATAATTTTTTTTCTGCTCCTCCAACATGATTGCCCGCCTGCAACCACGTTCTCATATTCCGCAACCTTATCTTCCCCGCCATCGAGTTGAGTTTCGCAGCTTCTCCCGCCGATTGCGCCCTAAGCTTCTCTTGGAGGTTATATCTCGTGGGGCGCGCCAATTCGCGGTCTAAAGCAGCCCACCGATTGCGGCGGCCTTGTCCTCCGCCGCAACCAGTTTTGGCGACGTCTTCATCATTCTTTTTCTTTTAGAAGGCGGATCCGTTCCTCCGCCAAAGACGCGTTGATTTAACTTGAGACAAGATCGGCGGGGATGGAACTGAGCCGAGCCGGAGGCCATTGAAAGTGATGGGAGAACAGGGGAGAGATGGTCGAGGGCGGATGTGGTAGAACGAGGAGATGGCGGATAGAGAAGACAAAGGCCTCGACATTTTATATAGAAACTAGAGATACGTTGGAATCTACGGTTTGCAGTACCGATAAAGTTGTGTAATAATCCCACGAGGCTTAAATTATAGCATGCAATTAGGCAACGGTAGCCTATGTTCGCATCATGGGATCCGTCATATCCCAGCCGCATCGTATGCAGCCGCATAAAAGACGATGTTATTGTGGCGGCAAGATGCCACGCCCTTGGCATGACGTTGTCATCCACATGCCACGTGATGTGAATAGACGTTGTCATCCACATGCCACGTGCTTTGGGTGTTGGCGCTTGCCAATCCTAGATATGACTAATTCGCATTTACCTGCAAGTTCTAGCTAGATATTTGTGTTACATATAGTTTTCCATTAATAAATTAGGAATTTATACATACAACGAGGTGTACGTTATGGAGATCATCACGCCGAAATCCATTGATTGCTACCTAATTGCAAGCATGGCATTTTCGCGTCGTGGTGATCTTTTAATAAAACAAAACAAGAGAACAGATAAGCAAGAAATAGAGAAAACTTTTCTTTGAAACAAAAAATATATAGATACAATGGCTAGGGATCTTCATGATCCTCTAGCTGATTTTGATGATCCCAGAGGCCGGCCCGAAGTCTGCGTTCTCATCCTCATCCTCCTCGAAGCTTCTTCTCCATATCTTCTAACGCCGCAAAATATTGTGGGCGTTAAAATCGCCTCGACCCTACGGCTATTGGCCTCTTTCGGACTGGTGAATGTTGCCGAAGCTCAATGTCTCGCCACGCGCAGCAGCCCCTTTGTGAATTCTAACACGCCGCCGCCTCGATCTTCTCGGGCGACGCAGACGGCTGGCTTTTCGTCGTGAATCTCCTTGAATCTCTTCATCACCACCGCAAGGGTGATGTCCACGGCAGCATTGGGCGCCGTGGTCGCTTATCGGAGGAGGATGAAGATGCCATCGGAGCAGAAGGAAGGCGAAAAGTAGAAGATAAGCGTATATGAGTCGAAGAGGATCGGAGGTCGAAGGCAAGATAGAAGGTCTTCTATTTATAACATAGATTTCGTAGTAGCTTGAGTCACACGACGCGAAGGATGCCGTCGGTCAGGAAAATGGACCGTTACTTCTCGCGTCGTGTGAGGAAAAATGACCGTTACTTCTTCTCGCGTCTTTTCTTCCAGAGAAATATCACACGACGCGAAAGCTCGTGTGGTAATTTTTATTGATAATTTCGGTGATACAATCTATACATAAGTAATTTTACTGATACATAACTAAAGATAGAACTTCTCATTGAAGCAAAATAGAACGGCATGGAGATCACACGACGCGAAATCCATTGATTGCTACGTAATTGCAAGCAAGGCATTTCGTCGTGTGATCTTTTAATAAAACAGAACATACATTGGAACAAGAGGATAGATAGAAGCAAAAAATAGAGAAAACTTTTCTTTGAAGCAAAAAATAGATAGATACAACGGCTAGGGATCTTCATGATCCTCTAGCTGATTTTCATGGTCTCAGCAGATGATGAAGCGGTAAAGGCGCGTTCTCATCCTCGTGGCTCGGAGCTTCTTCTCCATATCTTCTAAGGCCTGCGAAAATCGTGGAGCGGTTTAACCGCTTTGGCCTGCGGCGGCTCGTCGCCTCTTGGTACATGGCGAATGTTTCCATGAGCTCAATGTCTCGCTCATGCAGCGGCCCCTCGTGAAAGGCTAATCGTTTAGCCGCCTCCATATTCTCGGCGATGAGGCGGTTGTTTTCATCACGGATCTCCTTGAATCTCTTCATTACTTTGCCAAAGGGTGATGTCGCAGCCTGGGCGCTACCGGGGAGTGCTATCTTGGCGTGGTCGCTTGCTAGAGGAAGATGATGATGCCATTGGAGCAGTAAGGTGGAAGGCGGAAGGGAAGTAGAAGATGAGCGTAGGAAAGGCATACATCGGAGGTCGAGTGGACATCGGTCTTCTATTTATAACATAGATTTCGTAGTAGCTTGAGTCACACGAGTTGCTCGATGTAATTATGAGGAATAAATAAATTAATTGTTTTTTTTCAATAATATTTCATTTCTTCGAGAGAAATATCACTTCTAGCGAAAAACCTAGATATGATGTAAAATTAGACCGATGTATTTGGCGTGGATGTGAATAAATACAAATAAAATAATTTTATTAGTAATTTCGGTAATATAATCTATACATAAATAATTTTACCGATACAAGTTGGAAAATATATAACTTCCAATTTTTCAAGCTTCATTGTCAATTTCATGCTCTTTCAATCCCCAAAACATACGATCCAAAGAAGGCAATGACTTCCATGTTATCGAGAAAACTTCCAACCTTGGGTGAGCAAAAATAGATAGCCTAAAAAATTTAACATATTGCTCGCTCAAGCAGCTGATTTTTGGTCGTCAAAATATTGTAGCACAACATCCGCCGAATTGCTATCACCCTTTCCGGTGTTTGATGCCAATTGGGAATTGTTCCCGAACATGCATAATGCACGGATATAATAGACAAACTCACGACCTTTTGGACTGAAAGTTCTGCTGGAAGACGATTATCTCCCCATTAACGAATCTTGAGATATATCGTAACAATGTAGAGTCCTTCAATCTTTCCCCGCCCCCGTGCATGTCGGCAAGAAAAATCATCTACTTCCTACAAATAAGAACCCTCAAGCTTATCTTCTTCACATTTCTCCTCATCTATGAGGCTTATCTTTTGCTGCCGATTGATGAAGGGCAGGCCAAACCACAGTAGATCCTGTTGGCGACTTTGCACCTGGAGATCGTCTTCTATTTGGAATTCTTCTTCCGTTGGTAGATTCGCCTCCTCTTGAGCAAATCGAGACTAAAGCCTCTCATAGGCTGTTTTTTTAAGCTTTATAGCATTGCCGGTATAAGAAGACACTTCAAACATCTCTTTGTCCAAATCCTCTTCAAAATCTAGGCCTAGGGTTTACCCATTGAAAGGTACGATAAGCTCGTCTTCCCTAGCACACATTAAGTAACAAAGACGGGTTCCTCAAGATATCACTTAGCAATAGGTATTCTTTGCCTTCCACTAAAATTGGCGTTATGTCAGACAACTTCTTTTCATCCTCATCCTCATCCTCATCCTCATCACCTTCAGAATCATCTTCCTCCTCCGGGTTCACCCAAGGCGTAAGTCGCCGAAGCTAAAACTCCTACATTCTTGCTCTTCTTCTTGTAGATCTATCTCCATTTCTACGTCATAGTCAACATCATCACAATAACTGACCCCCTTGGCTTAAAGATTTCATTGTTTCCAGTATATCTTGGTTCGGTTATAAAAGCGAGAATGCAATAACTAGCAAATGCAAACGGCAAAGAGAAATAAGATACCTTCTTAAGTACAAGGACGTAGAGACCCGGGGAGGAGGAGATATGCGCGGCATTCTTGAAAAACATCTTCATTTGTTTGCAAATGGGAAGCCGCCTCCTCTAGAGCTGGTTTTGGAATCCACGAGCCAGGGACATCTGCAAAGGACGTGCGCTGAGACCAAGCGGTCCGGATGAAAGCTAAAGCAACCTCGCGATAGCATCCAAGCTCGCATCTTTGCTTGCCATGATGTCCAACTCCTTGCAATAGAATGGATAAATCGCTTTATAGCATAACTTCCTCGTTGTCATGTGGGGCGGATGCATACCATTCTAGGAACTTCACATAACAATCCATGGCAAAGCGGGACGATGAAAGCAAGAAGATGTTTAGGAGGCGGTAAGGTCATTCCTTCCTCGAACTCAAGTAGCCATTGTCGACATGAAAGGGGACAAATTACCGTTGTGGGGAGATTTGTCCATACATTTTAGGGTTAAGGTTAGGGTTAGGGTTGGATCACACGACGCCGAAAACTACTATGTGCAACAAAAAGCACAATGCTTTCTTGGCGTCGTGTGATCCTCATTATAACATTAAAAAAAAAAAATACAAAAGTCTTTGGCGAACCTAGGCTTCTAAGAAAGAAATGGACTAAGAGATTAAGCTTATAAAGCCATTACATTAAAGAATATTATACATATGAAAAAAACACAAAGGCACTTCACGGCCTTTTTTCTGGGGGGGGTCTTTCTTCTTGTTGTATTCAGCCATAAAATTTTGACCATAGTACCAATGTTGTTAAAAAACCCGTTTTTTATTTTTAAAGTACCTCTATAAAAATCTTCCGCGTTTTTTAAAGGATTTTTGATGTGATTTGGTATGGAAAAAAAAAATTTGCACATTCTTTGCACTACTTTATTGGACATATTTGCCTATTCTGCTTACAAGACAATCCATGCCAACAAGTAAATCAGAAGCTTATGCTGCTATTAGAAACTATTAAGTTCAAGTACAAAGATATCATAGCTATTTTGCCATGCAACTCTTAAGAAAGTTCAGAAAAACTTTATTATAGAGGCTAAGAAATATAAGAATTTTATATACAAGGATAAATAAGTTCAAGAATATCATATATTTCGATAAAAAAGAATCACTGATCTAAGGATTTTAAGGATTTTTAAAGATTTTTTAAGGATTTTAAAGATTTTTAACGTTTTTTATAAAATACGCTTTTAAAGATTTTTCCAAAAATTTTAAAAAATCTTCAAAAAATCTTAAAAAACGTTTTTTAAACGCATCGGATTTTGACGCATTTTAACAACATTGCATAGTACTCGGGATCCCTTATGCGTAAGACGAGGCGCATGTCCTTGGGGCATGACAGCCACCCGCTTTGACATGTATTGTCGCAAAGCCGGGAGTCCTCGAATGATCGACACCAACCGCTTTCAAGCCATTTGAAGAGCATTTAAGGCAGTTGCTTGAATTCTCAGAATGGTATGATGTATCGCACCACACTCTTGCAGAATCTCTTTCACACGAGCCCGGCAAATGGGAGACGCTGAATGACCATCTCGCTGCTCTTCGATACTTTTAATCTCGAAAGCGCTTTTAATGCCAGGCTTCGGTCTTCCGCTTCGGCCATTACCCTCACCCACCCCAAAGATTTGGAGGCTGTTGCATTTTCGGCCGGACTCTTGTTGTCTTCTCACCCCAAAGATTTGCGGTGCTGTTGTTCTCGTGAGCTCTTCTTCCCAAATTTCCTCACATTTTTCGGGTCAGCCTTTCCCTTTCGGGCGTTGGGCCTCCTCCTTTGATTTGAAGGTTCTGGCGCCTCCACAGGAGGAGCAGGAGGAGCAATAAGAGCAAGAAGAGGCGGCTGCCCAATAATTAATCCGGCCATATTACGCCACGGTCTCTCACATTTTCATCCTCCGCTCGAACCGGAGTGCACCTCCCTACTTACTCCGGAGCTGCTTCTCCCGCCGTCTGTCATGCGGATTTCTTTTCCGGGTCTTCTATTAGGCATGGTCGGAGGAGGAGAATCTCTATCAGAGACTTCAGATTCAGATGAAGGAGGCGGACTAATGTAATCACCGCCTTATACCACTGGATGGATCCTTGCGGTTTGCTTAGTTCTTGCCATGGCTTCTCATTTGGATGGCGCTTTATACTACTGAACAACGACAAAAATAGACAACCGGCAAGAGATAAATAGTAAAAACGAAGTTAAAGTAAAATATGATGGTAACTTTTTTAAATAATTATGCGGAACCCTAAAAAATATCGGACAAAATACGGAACCCTAAAAACATGGGACAAAAACACAAATAAAAACCGAGATTCAAAGCTTAGGCGATAGACAATTTCTTGTTGATCGCGAACTCACTAAACTTTACATTTCCCTCTTGCCTGTAACCAACCCTAATGCCATCAATGAAATAATGGAAGTCGTTAACAATCTCCTCTGTCTCCATTAGCACTCTTAGCTCTGATAATGGCCACGCTAAGAGCTAAGAGTGCTAATGGAGACAGAGGAGATTGCTCTTAGCTCAATAATCGTCTCATAGCTCTAAAAAACCAATAGCTATATAGGAAATACAATTTTCCATCATCATAACCTACAAATAAACTGCCCCTCAATATTTCCATTGAGCATGAAGAAATGAAAATTATATATCCAGGGCTAAGCAAAAACCAAAACTAGCCAGAGATTAAATTAGTAACAAATTTAATTGCGTCTGTTCCCTTTTTTGGTTTAAAACAAAACACAAATCAAGTTAAAATAAAGCATGAAGTATTAAGTTTAAGCTGATTCAACCATTTGAGATCCTGTTTCCAAAAAAATCATGGCATAACATGATTACTTTTCAAGTTCCATCTTGCTTAACCCTACATAGCTTTTCTTGAATCCTCTACATTTGCATGTGATAATTTATTCTATGTTTTCCTAAATAAAAAACGTCATGTCTATTATCTAAAAACTTGGTAAAGCAATGGTGTAAGGGGATTCTACTCTCAAATCTCTAAAAAATTGCACTATAAGCTCTTGCTACTACTGGGATAGGGCTTCACCTCTGCATTAGCATCTGCCCCTGCATTCGAAAAACCAATGCACCAAACATGTGTTGCATGTCCGATAGGATGCTGCCTTGTGGCGTGACGTTAAAATCTCTTCTTCTTCTTCCTAATCACTTGCAAAATAAATGCACTGAATCAAGGAGATAAAGACTCAAGAATTGTCGGTTGTGAAGGGTAAGGCATGCAAGCAATCAAAACCAAAATCACTCAAAATCATTCATCCTTGGAGAGACTCCACCTTCATCCACTACTGCCGCTGTTACCACCCTGTCTGCCTTCGCCACTGCAAAGATATAGAATATTGAGAAATATGCAGAGATTGCCCCAATTCGCCAAACCATGTTGTGTGTTATCCAAAAAAAGGGGGGTGGGGGGAACTACTGAAATGCCCCTACAAGTTTTCAAAATTACAAAAATGGCCTTAAACAAAAAGCATTTTGGCAAATCTAGTAATATAAGTCTTATGCCTCGTCAATTTCAAAGCGTATCTTCACAATCATTGTAGCATAGAACACAATCTATTCAATGAAGTTAGATTTGTCTAAATCGAAGTTCAAATTGACAAGTTATGCTCTTAGAGTTTGAGTTCGAGTTCTTCGATTTTCTTAGATTCAAAACATTATAACTTGCATATTCCAATTCCGACTTAAATAATTTTACCATCATTAAAAACTGTTTATCTCTTCTCTATACTTCATGAAGCATACTTTCTTTTTGAGCAATCATTGAAAACTTATTGCTATTTTTGCAAAACACCATGTTTTTAGAGGCATTTTGGTAATTTCGTAAATATGTAGGGACATTTTGGTAGTTTTCGAAAAAAGAAAACCCAAAAAAATCGTTGCCCTATATTTCCAGAATACTCGCCGCATACAAAAAAGACAAATTCTAGAAAAATATATACAATGTGCAAGGATCTAGAAAACCCTCATAAAGCAAGATCAAGACAGATGCCTCTTCCCACCTTAGGGAATTCATGGCACGCATTTTGTTTTCCAGTTTCATTGCCTACTGATAACGAGCCAGAAACGGACAAAAGGAAAAAATAGAAAATGAAGTATCATTATATATGTTTTGAAAGAGCTGCCTCTGAAAATCAAGTCTATACCCTAAATACCTATCTAGGTCCCCAACTATTTCGCATTGATAGAAGCAACGTTTCACTAGTACATGAGTTACGGTTCATTTCACAGTGACAGTTCTATGTCTCATTATGAAGGACAATCCCTTTGCGAACTCTAGCAAATATAGATAAAATAATATCTTAAGTCGAACCACGTTAAAAATCATCCTAAGTAGTTATCTAAGAGTATCTTAAGTTGATTGACTACGTTATAAATCATCATCGTTGATCAACTTTAGGCAGACTTGCAGTCATCAAATTCCTACTGCATCAATGAAAGATCAACACTGACTCTATCTTCTCGCCACAAGAATCAGCCTTTCCCTTTGCCCTTTATAATAGTGCCTTAATTCCTAATTGCTTATCGCCCATTATCTTTCCACAAAGATCAAATCGTCCGGTTTTCAAACCGTGTGAGCTTGGAAGTCACATTTGTGGGTTTTATGGGAAGGACACCATTGTGTATTTGGGAGCATAGATTAGGGCATTGTTGTACGGTTTGTACTTTGGCTGGATGGGCTACATTTTTGTTGGAGGTTTATTTTGAAAAGCTGAAGCCATGGTTACCTAGGTTGTGGCATGTGGGCCTGGATCCAAGAAGCTTCTATTTTAGGTTAGTTCTTATGCTCCTCCCCTTCCCCAACCTCCTTTTTTTTTATGCCTCTGCTCTTTGGTCTAGGCCTTGCATCCGTAAGAAGATCGCTTGTTATCTTGTTGCCTGGGGCGATTGATTCGCCATGGTAGTCCTAGTGATGGCTTTGCCTTCGAATCTTGCTCTATCTGTCCTTTGTGTTGTGGTTCTTATTTCAATTCTCTCATTGGCATGAGAAAGGCTACAAGGGCATCTGCTGCAATAGGAATTGCATGCTCTTTGAAAAAAGGGAAGGTCAAATTGTTCCAGCCTGCTGATGGCAGGTGGGTTATCTCTGTGACTCTTAATTGTAGTGGAATGGACATTGATTTGTCATTTTTAGAAAGGCTAACAGGTTTCTTGAGGATCATGTGTATGGCAGATGTGGCCAGTGTAGAGCGGGGAGGGAGCAAAGATTAACCATTTGCATTTACAGGGTGTCTTGTAGATTGCAGCTTCCAGTGTTGCTGCTGTGGACATGTTAATTAAGCAATATCTAGGGTGGCACGATGGGAAGCCAGTTGGGTATATGTTGATTTGCAAGGTTTTGAAGGATTCAAAATTACATTGTTTTAAGGTGATGGTGGATTATTGCCTTAAGGATATCAGAAAACTGCATTATAAATATACTTACGATAACATCATTAACGAGCATGTTGAAGGGGGAAAGCGGCTTTATGCTATGTATGGCACTGGGGACCTGAAGAAAAATGTTATTTTTGACCACAAGAACTTGATTTCTAGAGCAATTCAGGAATTATCTGTAAGTTGTATGTTGAATCCTGGATTAATTTACGTTGGGACAAAAATGGTTAAGTTGAGTGCCTTCTCCTTCTCCAATTCTTGGGTAATTTCAAGCAATTTTACTTATATCCAAAAGAACTGTGTCCATGCTACAAGGAGAGTCACTTTGAACCCCATGCTGCTTCTGCTAGGGATGTAGCCTTTGATATTTATGGGTCAGGTGAGTACATCAAACCGATTGACATGATTGGGAAGAGAAGACACATATATTGGGATGATGCGCTCACAGAAAATGAAACGGATCCCGCGTTTGAATGTGCGGACTTATACGAGCCCAGAAGTATAGACCACCTCCCCAGGAACCAGAACAGGCAGATCAACCACTGCTAATGTCTTTAGGCCAAATAACCGTATGCATATGCCTGTGACTATACGCCTGATGTCGCTTAGGTAATCCAAGTACTGTTGTTATAATATGTAGTGGCGAGGTGATGGTGCCACCACATTTGTATTGTTTTTATATGAATTGAAGCCCTAGAACTTGCAGGTTGCAGAAATAGAATGGCTCTGCGGAGCACATAAAGGTAGCAGATATGATTTTAATTTGTTGGCTATGTGGAAATGCGTGGGTTCGATTCCCAAGGAGCAACTTGCTGGTAATTTTTTTGATTGGTATTTGGTGTGAAAACTAGATTAAGGTTGTATCTTTATATTCAATAATGTTAATCGCTTAAGTTTATTTTTTTGCATGTATTTTATATTCTTGGTATTCTAATTCTAGGGTTCTTATTATGATGGCTAGCATTTAGCCTCTGATGGTGTATTCTAGATTGGTCCTGGCCCGAAAAGCTAGGATTAGTCATAAAAATAGATTTAATGAGGTCCAACCTTGCCTTTTTACATATAACCTCACCTAAGTGAGATAACCTCATGGGATAAACTTTCCACAATTTGTTTTATATTAGGGAAGGATATTTTTGGTATGGTTTGGACTATGATTTAAATATAGTATTGTATTGAAATTCGTATATTCTAATGAGAATCAATGAGTGACAAACTCTATACCGAAAAAGGTATATTTCCTACATCATTTAACCTAGCAGGAAGCACTATACAAAAACTAGTTTTCGGCCGGAAAATATGAAGAACCCTATGGTTTTTAGGTAAACTTCCTGAGAAATTTATTTCATATTAGAAATTCTTGATTCCAACAGGTAGAGCTGCAAGGATTCCTCGAAATTTGCCCTCAATCTCTTCAAACACACCAAGATATACTAGGGAAGAAAGATAGGAGAAGACGTACCTGTTCTTGTTCTGTCCAGATGCGTTGTCCAGCTGCAAATAAAGTATCTTGGGCAGAGGCTTCAATGATGGTCCCTCTGCCTGTGGCAAATTAGCAGGTATGCTGGTATTGGATAGTGACAACTTTGACTCCAAGGCCGTCGTGTCTCGCAATGAGGAGACCCATTTTGGAGCAGATGATTCAGGCACTGACAGGTGGCCTCCTGCATACTCGTGCCCCATCTCTAATCTCTTCAAGATGCTATTCAAAGAACCTACATGGAAGTTAGAGTCATCTGGCCATAAGTCCAGGGCAAAGTTTCCATAGGATCCATTCCCATGACCATGAGTCAATGCACCAGTCAATGTCGTTTTGAGCTTGTCAAGTCTCCAGAGAGACTTCACAGATTGTTGCAATTTTGGAATCATTGTTTTGGCTTGATCCATTTTGTCGTGAATAATACAAAGATATTGGCCGGGATACCTGTGGGAGTATAATCTCCACGACCAGTACTGTGTGCGACACGAGGCCTGCTCCAGTCTATGCGCTCTTCTTTCATCATGCAACATCCTCCTCTCTCCTTCGTCTTTGGTCTTCAGTAACTTCGTACGGATCACCTCACATGTATCGCATTTGGAGAATGCAATTTTCTTTGCGATACTGACGTCCCGGAAGCTCCGCCTCCACGTTCTATGAAAACCTGTCGGTGATACCTTCTTGCTAGTCAATGCCACAACCTCTGCATTAACCTCTTCTAGAATGCTGGACTTCGTAAACACTGCAAGCAACTTCCTGACATTCTCTCTTATCCTCTCCTCGTTTCTCCTGCTGCAGTGGGGCAAGGATTCACCGTTCTCCCTCACAAACATGGAAAACACGGCCTCACATGCCAACGTCGAGGAGCGAAGCTTCAAGGTGCCACAATTACCATGTTCGGCCTTGCGTGCACCCTCAAGAAATTGTGCCTTCCATTTCAGATACGCCGACTTTGAGATCCCGAGACCAAGGTACCACGCCCTTTCGCAAACGAGATTCCCTTGCAGCACTAGTCGTCCCACTCTTCGACCTTTCATGTTGTTGGCGAACATGTCATGAACAAAAGTAACCCTATCACTTGATTTCATGGCAAGGAATTCCTTTCGCATGTTAACAACTTGATTCGTAGAGAACAAACTCTATACCGAAAAAGGTATATTTCCTACATCATTTAACCTAGCAGGAAGCACTATACAAAAACTAGTTTTCGGCCGGAAAATATGAAGAACCCTATGGTTTTTAGGTAAACTTCCTGAGAAATTTATTTCATATTAGAAATTTTTGATTCCAACAGGTAGAGCTGCAAGGATTCCTCGAAATTTGCCCTCAATCTCTTCAAACACACCAAGATATACTAGGGAAGAAAGATAGGAGAAGACGTACCTATTCTTGTTCTGTCCAGATGCGTTGTCCAGCTGCAAATAAAGTATCTTGGGCAGAGGCTTCAATGATGGTCCCTCTGCCTGTGGCAAATTAGCAGGTATGCTGGTATTGGATAGTGACAACTTTGACTCCAAGGCCGTCGTGTCTCGCAATGAGGAGACCCATTTTGGAGCGGATGATTCAGCACCGGCGGTGGCCTCCACGCATACTCGTGCCCCATCTCTAATCTCTTCAAGATGCTATTCAAAGAACCTACATGGAAGTTAGAGTCATCGGCCATAAGTCCGGGCAAAGTTTCCATAGGATCCATTCCCATGACCATGAGTCAATGCACCGGTCAATGTCGTTTTGAGCTTGTCAAGTCTCGGAGAGACTTCACAGATTGTTGCAATTTTGGAATCATTGTTTTGGCTTGATCCATTTTGTCGTGAATAATACAAAGATATTGGCCGGGATACGTGGGAGTATAATCTCCACGACCCGAAGACGTAATGCGACCACGAGGCTTGCTCCGGTCTATCGCTCTTCTTTCATCATGCAACATCCTCCTCTCTCCTTCGTCTTTGGTCTTGAGTAACCCGTGACGGATCACCTCACATGTATCGCATTTGGAGAATGCAATTTTCTTTGCGATACTGACGTCCCGGAAGCTCCGCCTCCACGTTCTATGAAAACCTGTCGGTGATACCTTCTTGCTAGTCAATGCCACAACCTACGCATTAACCTCTTCTAGAATTTGGACTTCGTAAACACTTGCAAGCAACTTCGACATTCTCTCTTATCCTCTCTCCTCGTTTCTCCCGCTGCGATTGGGGCAAGGATTCACCGTTCTCCCTCACAAACATGGAAAACACGGGCCTCACATGCCAAGCGTCGAGGGCGAAGCTTCAAGGTGCCACAGATTACCATGTTCGGCCTTGCGTGCACCCTCAAGAAATTGTGCCTTCCATTTCAGAATCGCCCGACTTTGAGATCCGAGAGACCAAGGTACCACGCCCTTTCGCGAAGCGAGATTCCCTTGCAGCACTAGTCGTCCCCACTCTTGACCTTTCATGTTGTTGGCGAACATGTCATGAACAAAAGTAACCCTATCACTTGATTTCATGGCAAGGAATTCCTTTCGCATGTTAACAACTTGATTCGTAGAGAACTTGACGCAACACCTATTCTTGCAATACAAGGTCCTCTCAGGCGAGGATAGCATTTCGAGCGGTGAGGCGAGCAAGCTTTGGTGGCCTTACAACCTTCCTGGGCTATCGGGAATGAAAAGTGTAATGTCGTTTCTCATAATTTGGGTGCTTCTGATGCTCTGAGCTCCCCTGGCTGGACACAATATCTGCTTCCTGTTGCGGTGCTGCGGTCAATATCTCGAGACCTTTACTCCATCAACAAGGGCGCAGGTCATTGCTCCATCTCACGAAAGCATCCCGGTTTCGGGCAAAATGCAAGCAACCCCGGCAACGGATGTTCACTTCAAAGGGGAGGGAAACCTTCGATTCTGAGATACTCCCACAAACTTGAAACCCGTAACACGGTCACAAACCGCATCGCCGGGGGCGGTGAAAGATATGAATCCCTTTCCGGCGATAATGGAGTCGCAGGAGTGCCATATCTCACAATCCTTTTCAAGAAGGGTAGAGTAACAGCTCCGTTATTGGAGCAGTCACCACTTTTAAATCGCCGCGTGGACATAATGTAGAGGCCACGTAAGACCCTCATTGCGTCCAACCCTAAACCTATTTTGGAGCATCCGGGCAGATTATGGCGCAGAGGGAGGCAAAACCTTGTCCACTAATTTGCAATCAATGGTCCAATCCTGGCACCGAATATGGCTTACTTCATGTTCTATTTTTAGTTCAACTTTTAATCTTTTTATGATTCACTGTTTGCATGCAGAATGGAGCATCATCCGGCCATGTCGTCCAGTTCTGTGCCATTATTGGAACGGTTGATAACCTCTTTTTTTGCAGTTTCTCAGCTTTATTGGATATTCTATCATGTTCTATGGTTTCTGCATGCAAATCTACGGTTGTTTCATGCATGCCATATAAATTTTAAGCCTTTATTCATGAATTATGGCATGCAACTACCTTTTCCTGCCAAGAACAATTTTCCCTCCTCTTCTATTTGCGTTCCAGATGCACCCAAAGCCGGATTGCTGCTGTGGCATGCAATTTGGCCACAAGATCAACTACCAAAGCCGGATTGCTGCTGTGGCATGCAATTTGGCCACAAGATCAACCATCTAAAATGTTCTGGAGTGTTAATTTCGAATTTTCCCTCTCTTCTGAATCTATATAAGAGTTTCCCATTTTGATTTGAGCCCATTTCACGCCTCCTTTCTTGCTTTCTGCATCATCTTTTGTTTGGCATCATGCTTTTTAAGCCTCTTAGAGGATGCTCTCAGCAAGCCTCTACCACAATGGCCACGTTTGGGAGTCCGAAATCGTGTTCAGGCACCTCCTCCAATTCTCAAGAGAGTTAGAAACATGAAAAGAGGTGCCTGGACTAAAGAACAAATGGATGCAGCTATTCTAGAAGCTGATGAGGGCTATCTTTCTATTAGAAAAGTGGCCAAGAAGCATGGTGTGCCCCATACCACTTTGAGAAATTATCTGTTTGACATCTCAAAGGTTAAGAATGGGAAGAAACCAAAGGTGCTTACTCCAGAGGAAGAAGAAAATCTTGTTACTTGGTGCTTACAAATGGTTGCAGATGGGACAGGTGTTACTGTTCGATTGCTAAGGGAGAGGGTTGCTGAGATATGTGCTGGCAGGATTACTCCTTTCAAGGATGGGCTACCAGGTATGAAATGGTGAAAGGGAGGCATCCAGAATTGGCACTTAGAAGGACTCAACTTGTCTAGGGCCATTGCAATTTCAGCTCCTAACCTTATGCTTTTTACTCAGATTTAGCAGAAGCTTATAGAATGTTTAATTTTGATCCTTCTCACATATGGAATGTGGATGAGTCAGGAATACAAGCAGGGAAAGAAACAGGGGTTAGGATTATAGGACGTAGAGGGCAAAGGCAAGTTTCAGAAAGAACCATGAATAATCGTGAGTGGCTTACAGTTTGCTGTTGTGTCTCTGCTGCTGGTGTTAAATTGCCTTCTCTTTATGTTCTCAAAGGTAAAAGGGCCCGAGAAGATTATCTAGATGGTTGTGAACCAGATGCTGCAATGGCAATGCAGCCCAAAGCTTGGATGACTAATGCTCTATTTAACAGTTGGATTGACCATTTTAGATCCAAGGTTCCAGGAGGGGTATCCAAAGAAAATCCACATTTGCTGATTCTTGATGGCCATGACAGCCACTTAGCCATTGAAACATTAAGGTATGCTTCATCTATTGGCATTGAGATATTAAAATTACCTGCTCATACTAGTCATAGGCTGCAACCTCTTGATGTTGCATGTTTTAGGCCATTCAAGGAAGCTTTTAGAAATATTAGGCGCAAACATTGTATGGATCATCCTAATGTAGAGCCTCATAAGGAAGATTTGACAGCACTTGTAAGTGAAGCTCTTGAATTATCCTTAACTCCCACAAATATAGCATCTGGTTTTAGAAAAACAGGGATTTGGCCTCTGAATCCTTCAATGGTACACCCTGAGCTAGCTGGAAGGCACTTCATCTTCCAAGATAATGCCAATGAAACTCCATTGGATCATCTTGTAGATCTTTGTTCGAGGAGGTAGCAGCATTGAAGTACAAAGGTAATGTTGTCCCTGAAACTTCTGAACCTAGAAGCAGGTCCAAAAGGACCTTTGTTCCCAAGAACATAAAAGGTACTCTTTTGGTTACTAAGGCTGAGATTATAGCCAAGCTGCAGCAGGAAGAATTAGAAAAACAGGAAAAGAAGAAGGCAAGGGAGAAAGCTGCTGAGAGGAAGAAAACTCAAATAGAGGAAAAGAAGAAATTACAAGAGCAAAAACAAAAGGAAAAGGAGGAAAGGCAGAAACAAAGGGAGGCTGCCAAAGAGGAGAAAAGGAAGGAGAAAGAAGCAAGAAAAGGCAAGGGAAAAAGTCTTTAATTTTAGGACTGAATTTAGACTTTGCAGGTTGCAGAAGGAGAAAATTCAGAGCATATTGAGATTGTTGAAGTGATTGACAATAACCAGACAAATGCTGTTGCAGGTTTAGAAAAAGAGGTTGCTATTTCTGTTGAGATACCTCTTTGCAATGTAGATGAATGCTTTGCAGATACTATGGAACATTTTCAGGAAGATCAAGACGTCCCAAATCTGATCTTAGGTCAGGATAGTGATAATGCTCCACAAATAGATTGCAGCTTGGAGGAGACACATGAGTGTTACCATGGTTCTGAATTTGAGAGGCCAACAAAGAGGTTAAGATCCATTAATTCATTGTATTCTCAAGATTATGTGATGTAACATTTTTCTACAGATTCTATTCAATTATTTTTCTTGTGTTTTCAGTTTTATGCTGTCATGACTTATTCTTCAACAAGCATAGTAAACAGGGGTTTCTATTTTAGTGAATCTACTTATTTTTCATGTTGTAGGATCATTATTTATGTTCGGTCTCTGTGATGCAGGTCTGATTGTTGGAACTTGGTGTTTTTGAACACCAACAAGGGTTCAAATCCCTTGAATCTATCTGTTTTTTTCAGTTATTTGAGTTGTTTAGTGTTTTATTAATGGTAAATCAGTAGACTTTGTAAGGGCAAAGAGTGAATTAAAGGGTTAATTGCTGAACCAATTAAGGTTACAAGCTGAACCAATTCTGCACCACAAATGGGCAATACTTGGACAAAAAATTGGGGTAAAAGATAGACCAAATCTGTCAAGAAACAGTCCAAATTTAAGGAGCTACAGTTTTGTGGTTAGGCCATATCATGACATAAATTTTATACCAGCTGATAGCAATTTGTTCACACTCCAAAATGCACTGTTTTTGGAGTAATTTGGACAATCCTAACTTAAGTTAGGGCTCTCCAAATGTTAAGTGCACCAACCATGGAGTTGTTACTCTATATCTTGTCAGCGGTTGTGTCTCCTTTCCCACCTCTGTCCGCTGTCTTTTGCTGGGGACGTGATTAGCAGACGACTCACGAGCATCTTCGCTTCTCCAGAGAATGAATGAGCCCCTGGCTTCTGCTATTGTGTTTGCATCTGGAGTTGGCCAAGGAAGGGTATGGTGGCCTTCGAACACTTCCTCCACACCTACGCTCACTACTCCATTCCAGGGATAGGTTCTATACGTACAAAATTAAAATTTCTGACGTATAAAGTTAAAAAATACGTATTTTTTAATAAAATACGTATTTAACGATATAAATACCTCGCCCGGAAAAAAATCGCGACAATACAAAACCGCGGAAAGCGTGCGAAAACTTTTTCGCGTCTGTGAAATAGAAAGAATCGCCAAGCGAAAGGGACAGGCGACATTGGCAGAGACGCGACCGTGATAAGCGTCACGCGAAAATTTTTTCGGCAGACGCTTATCGGTCATTCGGCGTCTAAAGCAAAGCAGCGTGTTCGAAAAAATACGGCAAAAAATACGGCAAAAACAATTCCGGCGCCGAAGATTTTCGGCGACGCCCAAAACAACTAAATCGCGCGACGAAAAAAAGTCCGCGTCTGACGTGGCGTTGTTTCGCGCGACGCCAAAAAAAATTTTGGTTTCACAGCGCTGTTTCAAGGTTTCACAGACGCGAAAATTTTTCGCAGCGTCTGAGATATAGTTGTTTTCACAGACGCCAAAAATCTTCCGACGCCGGAATTGTTTTTTGTCAGATTTTTTATGCTTTATCTGACAAATTTGTGCCAGATCATACAATTCATATCGTATTCCGTGATAAAACGCATCCGTATTGAACCTATCCCCGCTCCATTCGATATCTCCTTGAAGTGGCATTGTGTCATTTGCCCCACAACTCCCTTTGCTACTAGATGTTCATTAAGGAAGAGATACACAACCCCGCACAAGGATTTCGATAGTGTTAAAATCGAGTAAGGAAGACGAGAAAGCAATGCAAAGGACATGGGGGATGGCCATTCAATGGTTGCACGACAATGAAATTGGGCGGGTGCTTTTACATATGAGGTCTTTAGATTCCCCTTGTTGCAAATTGGGCGGCCGCCCAAATTGAACCGAATGAGGGCTTTATAAGGTTAGTATTGCGGCGGCCTCACAATGGGTACAAAGAAAGGTTCTCGCCTCGAACAAGGCCATGACTCAAGGACAAATTGGGCGCCCGCCCAATTTGGTCGTGGTTGTAGAAGAACTCAGAAGAAGGCGAGACTTCGCCCACCCAATTTAGTCGCCATAGAGAAGACACATTCGAAAGTGACAACTTGAGAATAGGCACAATAGGCACAACTTGAGATACTTCAACCGAATGAGGGCTTTATAAAGGGTTAGTATTGATGCAGTCAGTCTCACAATGGGTACAAAAAAAGGTTCTCGCTCTGAACAGGCCATGACCGCTTACAAATTGGGCGCCCGGCCAATTTGGTCGTGGTTGTAGAAGAGCTGTAAAGTAGGCAGAGACTCGGCGCCCGCCCAATTTAGCTGCCATAGAGAAAACACATTCGAGTGACAACTTGAGAATAGGCACAATAGGCACAACTTAAGATACAGTTTGCCCACCCGCGATTTCACCTATCGGTCATCTACACAAAGGGGACAATCAGGCGACCGCCCAATTTGTCCCTTTCTGTAAATGAAACTGAACGAGGCAGACACTAAAAGAATCCCCTTCGATTGAAAGGGGGAGGGTTGGACTGGTCACCTAAGTGGAATCCATCATCAAGCTACCAAAACAAATACAATCGAGCATTGGAAGGGCCTGACTACAAACAAGGGTGGACTTATCAGGGTAGTTCTTGGGGGCAAACAAACGAGCATGGAGAAAACAGCAGGCACACAATTCCTGCACACCAATTTCAGGAAAAGGAAGGACTGCATCGAAACTTAGAGTTTATGTAAATGTGATGATGGTTGTCAAGTCCAAACTTCAAAAATGTGACCGAACTACCACCCCTTGAATGATGAGGTAAATCAACAGCGCCATCTAAAAAGGCGTGAATGAAGAGGTGTGAATGAGCAGTGAATGAAGAGGTGGAATGAATGAGCGTGCTTGAAGAAGTGCGAATGAACAACCGTGAATGGAAAGGCGTGAATGATTACATCCCTTGATTACATTTGCAAAGCAATTACACATCGAGCTATGGCGAATAAAATCGAGGAGCAAAGACAAACCTTTGGAGATTTCGTGGCCATGAGTATGAAGCGCTGAAGATGTTTGCGTCTTGAAGAAAAGATAGTGGCCAAACAGAGCAGAGCTAGAAAAACAATAGGTCTGAAGCGCATTTACATTTAAACACAAATTCCCCCCAAAATTTGAATGTAATTTCCCCCTATTTTGAAAGTTAAATGTCCCCCTAATTTCGAGGTAATATGTCCGCCCGGCAACTTTTAAACACAACTTCCTGCCTAAAACACGTGCAACACGTGCATGACTCGAATTAAATTTGGGCGGGCTTTAAATGACGGATTTGAAATTTAAAATCTCCGTGCAATTATTAATAAGGTCCACAATTAATTCCTCACGCCGAACCCATCAACGGTCCATTTTTATTTGAAAAGTCCAAACTCTCACATGCACGACACTTGTCTTGGCTCATGAAAGGTCCATAACCCTTTAAAAGCCCCTCATTCTCCTCGACCGCAGGTTTTAGAAAATTCGCGGCTTCCTTGGCGCTACGCTCCCGCTTAACACTGCCGCCGCCTTATATTTTTACCCAGGAAAGTCATTCTCATCCCTATCCTCGTCGCCAAGACTATACTCCCCGAACCAGCTATCGGCCGGATCGAGCACTTGGCGCTTTGTTTCTCGGCCGCTTGTCGCCATCCTGTTGGCACCTTCCTCTGTTCATTGTTCTATCGCCTGGGAACCCCTGTACACCAAGGAATCTTAGCAGTTGATGGCATCTCGCCCCACCACAGGAGGCAAAGGTAAGCTGGACTACTATCTAAATATAAACTTGAGCGCCTGCCTGATTGAGTATCCCACTTTTGCTTAGAGGAAATTGGTCGTGGGTCGACAAATTAACATCTTCTAGATGCCTCACTGGTCCCCACAAATGCATACCTGTGTGCAGAACTTCATAGGGCACCCAATTGCTTCCCTGAGGGGCTTTCATTTTGCACAACATTGGCCTTTTTCTCCAGTAGGCTACCCATCCATCACGAGGGGTATCTTAACTACGCTCAAGGGCAGTAGAACGAACTTCTCCCTTACACCAAATTGGGCGGACGCCCAATTTACTCTTAAGGACAGCACGACTTCCTTGGATGGTAGACTTGGGCAGGAGTAAATTGGGCGGGCGCCCAATTTGTGTGTGAGATCCGCCAAATTGGGCAAAGTGCCCAATTTGGCCTCTATGATGCAACCGCCTCCTCAGCCCCAAGTCTCACTATGAGTTGAGCGGGAGTAAATTGGGCGGGCGCCCAATTTGGTGTGCGTAGAGATCCGGCCAAATTGGGCGGGCGCCCAATTTGGCCTCTATGATGCAACCGTCTCTTCAGCCACAAGTCTCACCATGAATTGAGCGGGAGTAAATTGGGCGGGCGCCCAATTTACTGTGCGTAGGGATCCGGCCAAATTGGGCGGGCGCCCAATTTGGCCTCTATGATACAACCGTCTCTTCAGCCCCAAGTCTCCCAAGTACTAACACTACTTTACGCTCGCAGGAATTATTATGGCGCTGAACAAAGCGCATCGCTTTCGGATTCCCGGTCCCGCACTCCAAATTTGCAGAGGCTATTGCAAGAGAGGATGCAAGAAACAGAAGAAGAGAAAGAACTGCTTGTCGGCATCCGTAGTAGTGCCCATGAAGTTTTGACGGTTCTTCGAGGAATGGGTCCGGTGCATAGAGATAGGGAATATTCATCCGGGTCCCGCACAAACCACCTCAAGGATCTTTTGCTTTTCTTTGGCAAGAGAGGGACAGGAAAAATGAACTCGGCGGGTATCGTCATCGACATGGAGGTCTCGCCTGAGAACAACGATGACTTCCTCATCGATGTTGAAGACACCGTAGATCGGACTTTCGTCCGTTATAAAGTTCCACTTTCTAGGAAGTATAAAGGAAAGCCCACATTCTTGCACTCATAGAGGATGGGCGCTAGACTCATATGAAAGTCTAGAGCGCTCGGGCATCAAATCAAGAACAGATATCTTGGATGGCTACTATGCTGTCAGGCAGTGGATATTAGAACACAAACAGAACAGGTCGAAAGCACTGTTCACGGAGTATCAGGGCAAAAACCAACCTAAAGTATACGATTCTAAGTGGCTTAAGTCTAGATACAAGAAGAGTGAGACAGCACAAGCGCAGGCGCCAGCGCCCATGGAGACCGAGACAGCAGTAAAGAAGGCAAGGACACCTGCTACAGCTATTCCCCGCAAAGCTGCCCCTAAACTTGTATTCGGTGGAATGTCTACAATAGCAAGGTCGCCCTGTGTGAGTGCGTAAGAGGACCACCATCCAAGAGGAACCCTCTAAGCGCAGAGGAAAAGATTTAGGTGGTCCGTCCAAGAGGCGCAAGCGGGACATCTCACCACAGAGCCCAAATAGTTCGGAGAGGGAGTCTTTGTCTGCTTCTTCATCTGAAGAACGGGAGACTAGCCGGCAGATCGTGAAGTTCACTCCATCTGGTGGCGACGTCACACAGGAGAGCAGACATGAGTTGTCACAGAGCGCCATAGCAAGCATCAAGCACATGGAGAGAATCTACCCTCAGGGGGTGGGCTTCGAAATTGAAGTCGATGTGTTCAAGATGCATAAAGCCCGGCAAATATGACTTGTAGGGTCATAAGTCCGAGCACTTGGACACTCTCTACTTAATCGCTTATCGCCCATCGATGCACCCTCCCCGTGGCCGATGTCATGTCGCTCGATCCATAGGTAGGCGAGCAATTAAGTGGAAGAAGGCAGAGGACCTGCAAAATGCAGAATTTTGGATTGTAAATGGCAACCATACGACCACGGTTGCTCAACTGCTTGTCACACAAGCTTTGGCATGGCCTCCTGAAAGGTAGCACTTGGCAGAACCGATATTCTTTTCTATGCCAAAAGGAAATGCCGAAGTCCCGGCAGAAAGGCTAGTTTGTATTATCCGCCCCCCCCATTGTATTATCCGCCCGGACACCTATTGTAGTATCCGCCCCCCCTCAAATCCCTTGAATCTATCTGTTTTTTTCAGTTATTTGAGTTGTTTAGTGTTTTATTAATGGCAAATCAGTAGACTTTGTAAGGGCAAAGAGTGAATTAAAGGGTTAATTGCTGAATCAATTAAGGTTACAAGCTGAACCAATTCTGCACCACAAATGGGCAATACTTGGACAAAAAATTGGGGTAAAAGATAGACCAAATCTGTCAAGAAACAGTCCAAATTTAAGGAGCTACAGTTTTGTGGTTAGGCCATATCATGACATAAATTTTATACCAGCTGATAGCAATTTGTTCACACTCCAAAATGCACTGTTTTTGGAGTAATTTGGACAATCCTAACTTAAGTTAGGGCTCTCCAAATGTTAAGTGCACCAACCATGGAGCTGTTACTCTATATCTTGTCAGCGGTTGTGTCTCCTTTCCCACCTCTGTCCGCTGTCTTTTGCTGGGGACGTGATTAGCAGACGACTCACGAGCATCTTCGCTTCTCCAGAGAATGAATGAGCCCCTGGCTTCTGCTATTGTGTTTGCATCTGGAGTTGGCCAAGGAAGGGTATGGTGGCCTTCGAACACTTCCTCCACACCTACGCTCACTACTCCATTCGATATCTCCTTGAAGTCGCATTGTGTCATTTGCCCCACAACTCCCTTTGCTACTAGATGTTCATTAAGGAAGAGATACACAACCTGCACAAGGATTTCAGTAGTGTTAAAATCGAGTAAGGAAGACGAGAAAGCAATGCAAAGGACATGGGGATGGCTATTCAATGGTTGCACGCGACAATGAAATTGGGCGGGTGCCTTTTTACATATGAGGTCTTTAGATTCCCTTTGTTGCAAATTGGGGCGCCCAATTTGAACGAATGAGGCGCTTTATAAGGTTAGTATTGCGGTCGGCCTCACAATGGGTACAAAGAAAGGTTCTCGCCCTGAACAACAGCCATGACCGCGACAACAAACTTACCAATTTGGTCGTGGTTGTAGAAGAAGAAGAAGAAGGCAGAGACTCGGCGCCCACCCAATTTAGCTGCCATAGAGAAGACACATTCGAGTGACAACTTGAGAATAGGCACAATAGGCACAACTTGAGATACTTCAACCGAATGAGGCGCTTTATAAAGGGTTAGTATTGATGCGTCCGGTTTCACAATGGGTACAAAAAGGTTCTCGCCCGAACAAAGCCATGACCGCTATAAATTGGGCGCCAATTTGGTCGTGGTTGTAGAAGAGCTGTAAAGTAGGCAGAGACTCGGCGCCCGCCCAATTTAGCTGCCATAGAGAAAACACATTCGAGTGACAACTTGAGAATAGGCACAATAGGCACAACTTAAGATACAGTTTGCCCACCGGGCCAGTTTCACCTATCTGGTCATCTACACAAAGGGACAATCTGGGCGACCGCCCAATTTGTCCCTTTCTGTAAATGAAACTGAACGAGGCAGACACTAAAAGAACCCCCTTCGATTGAAAGGGGGAGGGTTGGACTGGTCACCTAAGTGGAATCCATCATCGAGCTACCAAAACAAATACAATCGAGCATTGGAAGGGCCTGACTACAAACAAGGGTGGACTTATCAGGGTAGTTCTTGGGGGCAAACAAACGAGCATGGAGAAAACAGCAGGCACACAATTCCTGCACACCAATTTCAGGAAAAGGAAGGACTGCATCGAAACTTAGAGTTTATGTAAATGTGACAGTAGCTGTCGAAGTCCAAACTTCAAAAATGTGACCGAACTACCACCCCGGTGAATGATGAGGAGTAAATCAACAGGCGCCATCGAAAAGGCGTGAATGAAGAGGTGTGAATGAACAGGCGTGAATGAAGAGGTGTGAATGAACAGGCGTGCTTGAAGAAGTGCGAATGAACAGCCGTGAATGGAAAGGCGTGAATGATTACATCCCTTCAGATTACATTTGCAGCAATTACACATCGAGCTATGGCGAATAAAACTGAGGAGCAGCACAAACCTTTGGAGATTTCGTGGCCATGAGTATGAAGCGCTGAAGATGTTTGCGTCTTGAAGAAAAGATAGTAGCCAAACAGAGCAGTGCCAGAAAAACAATAGGTCTGAAGCGCATTTACATTTAAACACAAATTCCCCCCAAAATTTGAATGTAATTTCCCCCCTATTTTGAAAGTTAAATGTCCCCCCTAATTTCGAGGTAATATGTCCGGCCCGGAACTTTTAAACACAACTTCCCGCCTAAAACACGTGCGACACGTGCATGACTCGAATTAAATTTGGGCGGGCTTTAAATGACGGATTTGAAATTTAAAATCTCCGTGCAATTATTAATAAGGTCCACAATTAATTCCTCACGCTCGAACCCATCAACGGTCCATTTTTATTTGAAAAGTCCAAACTCTCACATGCACGACACTTGTCTTCGGCTCATGAAAGGTCCATAACCCTTTAAAAGCCCCTCATTCTCCTCGACTGCAGTTTTAGAAAATTCTGTGCTTCCTTGGCGCTTTCTGCTCCGCTTAACACTGTCGCCTTCATATTTTTTACCCAGGAAAGTCATTCTCATCCCTATCCTGTCGCCGCACTATACTCCCGAACCAGCTGTCGGCTTCGGATCGAGCACTTGGCGCCTTGTTTCTCGGCCGCTTGTCGCCATCCTGTTGGCGCCTTCCTCTGTTCATTGTCCTATCGCCTGGGAACCCCTGTACACCAAGGAATCTTAGCAGTTGATGGCATCTCGCCCCACCACAGGAGGCAAAGGTAAGCTGGACTACTATCTAAATATAAACTTGAGCGCCTGCCTGATTGAGTATCCCACTTTTGCTTAGAGGAAATTGGGCTGTGGCTGACAAATTAACATCTTCTAGATGCTTCCTCAGCAGGGTAGAGCTGGAAGACTGTTTGATTTCCTTGAAACGCCATATTTACAGGGCAGAAGCTCTGAAGAGGTTGCTGAAAATGGACGATGTTTGGCTGCACAACAGGTTCCGGTCCATATTTAAGAAGCTTTACAAGAAGGAAAAAAGGGAGCGTGTGGGTTTGGTAACCAAACTCATCCTCAGCACTCCCTATCCAATGGGAGAATTGGATGACTGGCTGGATCTGTATAGCAGACAAGCCATAACAGAGTTCGATCTGGGGGATCTAATTGCGGTGGAACTGGATATTGACTGAAACGTCCATGTTTAATATTATCTATTACTATCTATTATCTTTCTGTTCAACTATCTCTTTCGAGGCATGATGTTTAGTTGATATTATTATCTATGTAATCCATCCATGTACTCCATTCCTATATGAATAGAATGGTTCTTGTCTACATTGAGAACAGCCCATGACGTGCAATTTTTGAATAGTAATATCTTGTTTCCTTCCAGAGGAAATTGGGCGCCCGCCCACTTTCCTTCCAGGGGAAATTGGGCGCCCGCCCACTTTACTTCGAGAATAGTCTCCCCCAGAAATTGGGCGCCCTTTCCACTTTGCCCTTCAGATGGCTTGAAGATAGTTTCATGTAGGCAAAAGGAAAACGAGAAAACGTAGATCATAACCGAAGATAAGAACTGAAAGATTACAACTGAATCATGCACAACACAGTTACATCATCATATCATATAAAGTTATGAAATACATAAGTCATAGATTGTAATTATTGGTGATTCTATTAATCTCAAAAGCCTCGCGCTCCGGAACCCACACAATATGGATAGTAACATGATACTCGCCGGGGGAGTCTTTCTTTCGACCAGTAGCTATACCATACAGCCAGGGATCGAGGGAGATCCCTTTCAACTCGCAGGCATGAAGATCGTCAAAGGTCATAAGGCAAGTAAGGGTGTCAACATGGGGCCTCTGAAGATGGCGAGACATGGCAGCGGAATGTGTTGTGCCCTCGAATGCAGCTATATTTATAGCCATGGAATTATTGATGACCACTGTAGCAGCATTATTGGGTGTATATACGGTGTATATCCAATAATCTTTGCGTATAATACCATCAATAATCATGGTGGGTATAAATATATCTCAAACCAATTTTGTCCATCAAATTTGGCCTTCCTCTAGCCATGTGGTCTCATTCGGTCCCGAACGTGATTCCATTACCCGCAAGATGAATCACTAAAACTTCAAGCGGTCTGCCGATGCAGAGATACCCATGGAAGACCGGATGACCACGATCGCTTCTAAATCCTCGCCATTATCCTGATCCCTTCGATGTTATCATCCATCTGATATGGAATAGAGAGCATCAAATGTACATGATAGAGAAGATCGCTGGGGTGCCCGGTGAAAATGACTCAGAAGAGTCCCCCTAAATGAACGCTTGTCATCTTGTTGTAATCAGACTGTAATCATCTATGAGATAAAGTATTAGTACAACTTGTCTTCTATATGTGCAACTTGTCCAACATGTCCCGTGAAATTGGGCGCCCGCCCACTTTGCCCTAGAATGGTTCCCCTTGAATGCGCATAGTGAATGGTACGCGAAATTGGGCGGCCGCCCAATTTCGTGTGGCTGTACAGGTATACCGTATACGGTCAATACGGGCGCTAGAATGTACGCCAATAATTGACATCAATAATTTTTCACCACTATAAAAGCAGCTCCACTGCATTCATCTCTCATGGCTTCCTTGCCGGATCGTCCGGAGAACATCCGATCCTTCAAGTGCTACTTGAGCTACAACGATATTAACCAGTGCTATATGACTGGTGTTAGTCTTGATCCATGGCTCCAGTCCAAAGCAGATGGACCTGCGAGTGCTTGCAGGAAGCTCACTCGTGTTGTGGTCCACCTGTATTGGCTTCCTGATCAGCAGATCTTTGAGCTGAATGGCATCGCCTTGGCAGGCGTTGACGACGAGTGAATCGTTGTAGACTCGGATATGATAATGTACCTGACAAGGATATAATAATGTTGTAAGGATGTAATAAGCATAGTCAATATTATATAATGTAACGTACCTGAGTAATTCCTGAGGGTCTGCTCTTTGATCTCCACTGTTTCTGCACCTCCACTTCACTTCATGTTTGATGACGTTTACTCTGCTAGTAAATTGGGCGCCCGCCCAATTTGTGGCCGAGGATAGCGAAGGTCTCAAGTTAACAGCAACAAGATTGGTCGTGAAATAAATTAAATTAAAGGTTTTAGTTTCTACGGGTAACCAATTTGGTTAGCAAAGTAAACTAGAGAATTTTAAGACAAGGAAATGAGTGCAACGTTATCATTTCTGAAAAAGAAGTAATTACAATTGTTCATAAAATATTTCACATATTTTGACATCATAAATCGCTCATTCGTCTGGAGGCACCTCTTCTGAATGATCCTTGCTGGGTTCTTCATGCTGGGGCGGAGGTTGTTGTGCTGCCTCTTTGATCTTTTCCATTCTTTGCCTAAAATCTTCGGCTCCCAGTTCCTCATTCTCCTCATCTGCACCCTAATTGTCTTCTGTGTTCGCGACCTCTTCCTCTACATCTTGACTGTTCAATGTGTTGGGGACCACATCCTCTCCATCCTGATTGTCCCCTTCCTGTGTTTCCATGACAACGATTGCACTCGGGATCCCTAGCAACCTCTTCCTCGAACTTTGAGGTCGCCTTAATCATGTCCTGAGTATTCACCAGTGTCGTCCCTGCCAGTGCGTTGATGTTGTCTTTTCTTCTCCTAAATAGTTCCAAATCCTGAGAGCCAAGGGCCGCTGCCTTTTTGAGCTCTACTTGAATCGAGCTCTTGTCCTGTCTCAGAATGGATTGCACTTCGTTTATGGTTGTAGAGGAGAACGGACAAGGTGTCTCAGAGCGTGAAGTCGAGGGTCGAGGAACATTTTGGAAGTAGAGGCCTTCTTCTTTCCCTCTTTGATCTTTTGTAGTGCCCAAGCTCTTGATTTTTCTCGCCTAACATGACATCGAAGTTGCTCGAATATCCGTGACAAGCTTAATTTCCAGCTTCTCGTCTCAAAAGACAATGTTTTATAGCCCTCGCGACACCGCAGCTCGGCTAAAAGCACCAGGAAAAGAAGTCGATAACAATTGCAACCTTCCAACATCAACTTCTGACTAGATAGGTGCACGCCCTACTTTCCAACCGATTCTCGCGACAGTACTCCTCCCCACTGGCTGCACCCTTGTCGCGACCAAGGACGATACAGCCAATAAGCTGCAGGGAAAACAAATGTTAGAAACATTGATAGTCAACAACAAAATTGGGCAGGCGCCGATCAGGCAAATTCTTTTCGATGTCCTGTTTTTCTCGTAAATGCTTGGGAAACTTAGCATATTGCTTTGGATGGTCGGAATTGGCGAAACAAATATTTATTTCCTGTACAAATGGCGGAGCCGCTGCGTCTCTAACAACATACATTAGCAGGACAAGACATTGCAACTCTCGAACTCTAGAGGTAGAAGCAGTTCTGGCCGGGGGGTCCTGGTAGGAACCAACCCAAACACGGCTGCCACCGTCTATTGTCTTCATGGCGGATATGCACTCATTGAGGCGGTCCGGGGTAATAAATATAGCTATCCAGTAAAGCTGCTGGTCCGTCATCGTGCTAAGCTGGTCAAGGAATTTTTCATAATCTTCCTTTGGCCATTTCTTTGTATATCTGAAGTCGCATCCAATGAAGCGGGCAGAAGTGTTTACCACGTCCACGCACAAACCCCGCGGACTAACCTGGAAACACTTGAACGGTTTGCCACCCTCCTCAACTGGCCCAAGAAGATATTCGTCTACTTTGCTGTAGAGGGACTCCGGAAAGCTTTCCTTCTCCATCTCTTCGCGCCCTTACGCCCATCCACTCGATACTCACCGGGCTAACATAAGCATTAGATTCTCTGTGAATATGGGATGAGCTTGCCTCAAGGCAGCCATGTCTTGAAAAGGAAGTTTCTTCACTTCCTTCATGTATCTAACAAGGGCCCGCTCCATTGTTCCAATCTTCTTCAGCTCTAAGGCTCTGACTTTCATGGTACGTCTCCCAGTATAATCCTTGCTTCCCTTCAGGAATGTGGTGCCATCCTTGATCTCCTTCATCAGCCTTTGCAGATCTAGAGGATGCATGGACTTTAATGGGCGACAGGAATTGTTGGTGAAAAGTCTAAGCCTATCTTTCACTTCAATTCTTTCTCCCTTCTCGTCCTTCAACCGGTCTTCGTAGAATAACTGGGCAACTTCGGTGCACATTGACCACGATTCGTTATCAAGATATACAAAGTAGTCGTAGTCACGCATAGTTGACTTCTTAATCGTTTGCAGCGCTACAGCTTTCCAATCCTGCATGACACAGAAGGCATTAGATAAGGCCCATACACATCATCTTAATTTGCTTGCACTAGCTGTCCCAAATTGGGCGCCCGCCCACACTGAGCTGAAACTGGGCGGGCGCCCAATTTCCCTGGACGGGTCCCAAATAGGGCGGGCGCCCAATTTGCACTCGTTCAGGGAAATTGGGCGCCCGCCCAATTTGAAAAGAGTGTCAACAGTCTGAAATTGGGCGGGCGCCCAATTTGGAACTGGTGGATAGCACGAACTGTCAGAAATAATGGTGGTAGTGCACTCACAGAATAAGCTCCACCGACGGAGTGCCCGCGTTTGCCCTTTTTAGGCTTCCCGTAGAATGCCCACTAGTTTCGAAGCTGCTGAATTTCTTCGAAGAATACTTCTTCGTGTATAGTCTTCTTTGTTATGTCATTATTCTCCGGCCGACAATTTAACGTATTTCGATTGCCGTGAGATTTCGCGGGATAGTTGAAGGATCCGCCCCCCTATTGAAGAATCCGCCCGCAAAGAATCGTAGTATCCGCCCCCTCTTTTAACCAATCCGCCCCCTCTTTTTAACCAATCCGCCCCTTTGCCAACAATTTAGGACAATGGAAAAATTAAAAAAATCCGCTTTTGATTCCATCTCGCTCGCCGCTCAAAAAAGCGTGCGCTTTGTCCACACCGTAAATCATTCACCTAATCAACCCGCAGTAAGAGGGGGGCGGATTCTTCCAAGGGAGGGGGGGGCAGATTCTTCCGTGGGGATACTACAATAGGTGTCCAGGCCGGATAATACAGTAGGGGGGCTGGATAATACAAACTAGCCTTTCCTGCCAGGACTCGGCATTTCCTTTTGGCATAGAAAAAGAATATCAGTTCTGCCAAGTGCTTCCTTTCAGGAGGCCATGCCAAAGCTTGTGTGACAAGCAGTTGAGCAACCGTGGTCGTATGGTTGCCATTTACAATCCAAAATTCTGCATTTTGCAGGTCCTCTGCCTTCTTCCACTTAATTGCTCGCCCTGTCTATGGATCGAACGACACGACATCAGCACAGGGAGGGTGCATCTGATGGCTGATAAACGATTCGTAGAGAGTGTCCAAGTGCTCTGGACTTATGACCCTACAAGTCATATTTGCCGGGGCTTTATGCATCTTGAACACATCGACTTCAATCTCGAAGCCCACCCCCAGAGGGTAGATTCTCTCCCTGTGCTTGATGCTTGCTATGGCGCTCTGTGACAACTCATGTCTGCTCTCCTATGTGACGTCGCCACTAGATGGAGTGAACTTCACGATCTGCCGGCTAGTCTCCCGTTCTTCAGATGAAGAAGCAGACAAAGACTCCCTCTCCGAACTATTTGGGCTCTGTGGTGAGATGTCCCGCTTGCGCCTCTTGGACGGACCACCTAAATCTTTTCCTCTGCGCTTAGAGGGTTCCTCTTCAGATGACTGGTCCTCTTCTGCACTCACCTGGGGCGACCTTGCTATTGTAGACATTCCACCGAATACAAGTTTAGGGGCAGCTTTGCGGGGAATAGCTGTAGCAGGTGTCCTCGCCTTCTTTACTGTTGTCTCGGTCTCCATGGGCGCTGGCGCCTGCGCTTGTGCTGTCTCACTCTTCTTGTATCTAGACTTAAGCCACTTAGAATCGTATACTTTAGGTTGGTTTTTGCCCTGATACTCCGTGAACAGTGCTTTCGACCTGTTCTGTTTGTGTTCTAATATCCACTACCTGACAGCATAGTAGCCATCCAAGATATCTGTTCTTGATTTGATGCCCGAGCGCTCTAAACTTTCATATGAGTCTAGCGCCCATCCTCTATGAGCGCAAGAATGTGGGCTTTCCTTTATACTTGCGTTCATCATACATGGCTCGTACCTAGAAAGTGGAACTTTATAACGGATTTTAAAGTCCGATCTACTGCGGTGTCTTCAACATCGATGAGGAAGTTATCGTTGTTCTCAGCGAGACCTCCATGTCGATGACGATACCCGCCGAAGTTCATTTTTCCCGCCCCTCTCTTGCCAAAGAAAAGCAAAAGATCCTTGAGGTGGTTTGTCCGGGACCCGTGATGAATATTCCCTATCTCTATGCACTGCACCCATTCCTCAAAGAACCGCCAAAACTTCATGGGGCACTACCGATGCCAAAGAAACAGTTCTTTCTCTTCTTTCGTTTCTTGCATCCTCTCTTGCAATAGCCTCGCAGAAATTTAAAAGGGACCGAACCGAAAGTACCGCTTTGTTCGCCATAATAATTCTCGCAGAACGGAAAGTAGTGTTAGTACTTGGGAGACTTGGGGCTGAAGAGACGGTTGTATCATAGAGGCCAAATTGGGCGTCACCAATTTGGCCGGATCCCCACAAGACAAGAAATTGGGCTACCAATTTACTCCCGCCAATTCATGGTGAGACTTGTGGTCAAGAGATGGTTGCATCATAGAGGCCAAATTCGCCCAATTTGGCGGATCTCTACACGACACCAAATTGGGCTCACTAATTTACTCCCCGGCCAACTCATAGTGAGACTTGGAGCCGAGGAGGCTGTTGCATCATAGAGGCCAAATTGGGCGCCCGCCCAATTTGGCCGGATCCTTACGCACACCAAATTGGGTGCCCGCCCAATTTACTCCTGCCCAAGTCTACCATCCAAGGAAGTCGCGGTTGTTCTAAGAGTAAATTGGGCCCCCAATTTGGTGTAAGGGAGAAGTTCGCTCTAACGCCCTTTGAGCGTAGTTAAGATACCCCTCGTGATGGATGGGTAGCCTACTGGAGAAAAAAGCCAATGTTGTGCAAAATGAAAGCCCCTCAGGGAAGCAATTGGGTGCCCTATGAAGTTCTGCACACAGGTATGCATTTGAGGTGATCCGGCTCATCACCATCCTTCATCAACTCTCCACGACGAAGGAGCTTCCTCAGTTGGTGTCTCATTTCTTTTGTGCCATTTTCGTTTATCTCGTTCTGCACCTCAAGCTGAAGCTGATTCGCATGAGCTAATATTGGCTGGGAGATATGGCACTGCATTTCGCTCATTGTGAATCTGTCGCTGGGCCTAGTTCGGACCATTCTGACTGTCCCGACTATGAATCTAAACTGTGCAGATTTGCGAATGCCGGTTGGTGCGGCGAGACCACGTCCAGTGAAGGCGCTTGGGCGGCAAACAAACTCGGATGTCACTTCTTTGGCATAGTAGATAAAAGGCCTGCCAACTCACCTACCTGCACGCATTTCGAAATTTTACATCATTCCACCAAATAAAACCCTTATTTTTTAATAAATGGGGTCCATTTGGGAGTCATATGGACTTAGCCAAAGTCCACAATTAATGAAATTATGCTTTATTGATGTCTTCCTTTATACTCTTGATTACATCATGAGCATATGTGTCTCTCCTTCTTCCATGCAAGGACTTCAATGATGCAGTAGCAAACATACAAGAACAACGTAGTTAGATATAATATATGGCATAATAACAGGGGGTTTCCTTCATGTTTTTTTGTAAGCTTTTCAATATGGTTTTGCTATGATTTGATTGATGTATTCGTTTGATTGTACTAAATAGTACTAGTTATGGTGCCCGGCATTGCCGTGCTTTAGTGATAATTTGAAGCGATGGTTGTTTTGGCTGAAGCAAATAATGTGGTTTGGAGGGGAAAGGGTCAATGGTGAGGCATTGGTAGGCTCCAGCAATCTGTAGAAATTTGCATTGCAATGTGAAGGCAACAATAATTATAGTTGAAATTGTGTATTTCAACTCTAAGTATTGTTTGCTTAGAAGTTGTAGATGTAGTTACATTGAGTTGCCCTAGCATGGCAATTAATTGTGTTATTTTTTAATTTATGCATTTGTAGATGGCACAAATCTATTTATGTGGGAAACCAACGGTTTGAGAACATAAGTTATTGGGGTTGAGAGGAAAGAGCATCAATCACATTATATGTTTGATTAGGCCACGAAAGCATAATGATTGGAGAATTTTATGAATGCACCCCTCATTTCCACGAAGACTGAAATGCAAACATTACTTAGCCGCATATATTTGATTGGTTAAATAAAATAGTACTTGGTTATATGGTCTTATCAAATGTGATCATATATGTCTTATACATGAGAGGTAGTGGTGTTCAGTATAGGAGAACATACACGTTTGGTATTTGATGCATATCAATGAACATATTTAATAGTCCAATGATTCCTTAAGAGCAGTTGACTTCAAAAATAAAGGTATTATCAGCAATAGTCAAAACGTAAGTTATTGGCCTCATACTTATGAACTGCCACCTATAAGTGTACCCTCCAGAAACTCACCCTAATAATGGACTAATGCTAATTCGCCCTAATATAGGTCTAATGCTAATTCACGCACCTATCCTTGAGAAATACATCATAATATAGGTCTAATGCTTCACGCAATAAATAAAAAGAGAACATCTATTCAATGTCTATTCAAGCATAGTTACTCGTGGATTTGGACATAGGATCTATCATTAGAGTTCGTCTATCATTCTAATATATAAAAAATGCAAAGCAGAAATATTTCAGCTGGTACTGGTAGTCAGATCTCTGCATGGATGAGAAGATACTATGATCTAGAGTTCGTTCCCCACCATCTCTCTTTCTTCAATGAGTGCTTTTACAGACTGCATCACAATATTGTGATCCTACATTGTTCCTAAATATTTGATGAAATTACACATCTGATAAGCAACGTTCCTAGTTTGAATTACGCGTCTGAAAACTCCACATGATGATGTGATATGTTACAAAGTTGACTTCGAGTTATGGACCTTAGCTACTCCAATAGATACAGATGAGTCTTTATAGTGAGAATATGCCTTCAAACATCATTATTACGCTTTGTATTGCTTGCCTAAAGTTGCCCCGCATCAACTGAAAGCAATATTATTCTAGAAGGTGGCAGCCAGGTCCGCCACATCCTCCTCGTCCAAGTGTTTTGAGTTTATAGTTGCAAGATTTCTCACCCCTAGCTGCAACACAGGAGCCGCTGGCTGCAACATAGATACACGAAAGAGTTAGACTAATCTTTGCACTTCTTGACGTATTAATGTCTACAGAAGACCCAAAGGATCAGACCTAATAAATAGTGTCCTTGAAGCTTGTAAGGGCATCATTGCAACTTGCATGAAATGTTTCACATTTGTATGAACAATCAACCTCATGTATGAAGTTGAAAGAAGAGCCTAAGGGATCGTAAAAGTTCAAAAAAGAAGGCATGTAAAAGAAATCTAGAGAGTCCATATATTTGGACGATCTGATTGAGTAAATAACTTGCAGATTAAGTATCCTGCATAAGGTGGTCTACAGAGACTGCAAAAATAGGCTGCCTCCAAAGAGCGGACGTGGCAAAACATATCATACTAATGTTTTTTTGAAAGTAAGATGCATATCGGTGAGTGAAACAAAGCCATACATACCTCATTTTGTTGATAAATCTAGACAATGAACCCCAATGTCATGAACAATAAAAAGCACCTACAGAGGAGAGGAACAAATCATTGCTTGATCCCATAGATGATAAAAGAATAGCTCTAAATTACCACCAAACTATCTGGATCTAGGTCTTAAGCACATCTTGATGGACATGTGCTATTAATGCCCGAGCAAGGGAGCTGGATAAGTTATGAGTACCCGTTGTTACCATTGATAGGATGGACTCTTCTACGTTGTACTTTGATACATGCAAGGTTATCATCTGCTCTGTGTCTTCATATACCTGCAAGTATATGGAAGTTGTGTAAGCTTCAGTAAGCATATACTCTGTAAATGCCCCAGCTTGTTCAAACATAATTTCAGTATTTAGAACAACAAAAATATGAGACACATGTATCTCCACCAATCAATATAAAAAATTGGCATTAGTCTAAAGCCACCAATAAAGGAATGATTTATGTTGTATCACATAACAATTACAAACCTTCCAACACAGCAAGCCGATTGAATGGCTTGCTATAAGAAAATATAGAGTTCTTGCTTGGTTAGGAACTCCGATGAAGTATCCTAGCAAAAATGGTAAAGAATTTATAAGCAATGACCGAGCATACAAAATAAGGCCCATTCTTCTGATCTCAATAATTGCAGAAAAGGCCTCAATAACTTAGTCCTCAGTCCTAATCATACAAAACTCATAGAGGCGAGATAAAATTTACATGATTATTATGTTCATTCATATCCATTCTTTGAGGCAAGATAACCTTTATCTGCTCATTACATTTATGTCCAACATGTCCATTCATGTGTAACAAAATTTAGTCATCCAATAGATCTTCTAACATGAGCCTAGTGTGTAAATTAGATTATAAATAATACAACATGATGAGTCTGATGTGCAAAATAATACAATATGGCCAATATTTCTTGCGAGGATCTAAAGAGATCTTTTATTCTCAAAAAAACAGAGCTGGTGCTTCTTTATAGCTTTAGGATTATAAGATTATTTCAAGACCACAGACATTCAGTAGACGATACTGCATTAAATAAATATAGCATGGCAATAAGGAAGAACACAGACCATGCATTACCTAGAATATCTTTAACTTGGTTGCCTCACTACTTAAAACCATTAACCGAGGGAAAAAATTGGTAGTCTCAAGCACGATTTCTCCTCCTAGAGTTTAAGCTCTTAAATTCCAATTGACCGGTGTTACCTATTTTGCAATTTTGAATAGCGGAAGAGTTGATGTGCACAACTACGTTTCGAACCCCTCTTTGCCGAAATAGGGCTAGGCCTTAATGTAGAAAACTTGGAGTTACAATGGCCCTTTCTCACCAATTTGTTTCTCATCGCCAATGAATTCCCTCCATGATCCCACTTCAGTAGGAAAATAAAACCATTTACACTCGAAGCTTTGTCTGTCCATGGTTGATAGCTCAAATTTAGCATGGCTCTTGAAACCCTGAAACTCCTGAGGGCAAGAATCCAAAAATAAATAAGCTGATAAAAAATCTATCAAGCTACAACCTGAGACCATTCACCTTGCACTCAATTGCAGGCAATCATCAGCGTGGAAACCATTCTGAAGCATGCATGCAACCACCTTCTAGCGCACAACAACCATCGGATGGATGCGAAGAGAGAGGGAAAAAATATCACTCTGAAATTTTACTAAACGAAATTATACAAAGTTTTTTCCCGAAAATCGAGAATCTTTTTCGGCTGCCAAACTCCCACAAAACCTTAGGAAATCATTTTAGAAAAATTCCAAAAGTATTATTGCGCAAATCGGAAAATCCCAAATTAACAAAATAGATTTCTAGAGTGCACCTTTTCTTGGCCGTTGATTTCAAGAAAAAAAAAAAAGAGATTGTGTGGTTGTATGTGAATATTAGATAAAGCTAAAAAAGAGAGATTGTGTGGTTGTTTGTGAATATTAGATAAAGTCTTGGCTGATTTGGTGATGGCTGACTCATTGGGGTTAGGGTTTTGGCGTTGCTTCAATCTCATATATCTCCTCCCTCCGGGTGTCCGCTTTTGAGCGATTTTAATGCATTGGGAAGTCCTTGTAGTAAGTTTTTCAAGGTGGTGTATGGTATCAGGTAGTTTTTTCTCTACTTCCGCCCCCGAATTGGGATCATCTATTTCGCCTCCAAAGTTACCTCGTTTTGGCGTTGCTTGGTGTATAGCATCATGTGGTTTTCTTTGTAATTCAGTACCGTAATTGGGATCATGCATTTCGGCCTCCATGGTTACGACTGCCGACATGCGATCTTGCTCTAAATTTCTGCTTCTATGGCCTCTTCAACACTGCCTCCTAATTGTCATCTCAATTTTCTTGCTCATGCCCTTGCTTCCATAGCGAACTGTATTATTATAATATTTATTTTATTAGATGCTTTGTGTACATCTCAGTGCTTTGTAGTTTTTAACCAAGAATGAAGGATTATAAAATATATGCAGGTCTACGGCATGAAATCTGAAGCAGCCTTCAATTCTCACCCCTTTATTATAATCTCTACAGATTCTGTAAGTCCATCTAAGATGCTTGTCACATTCAAATGTCTCAGATTGATCAGGTTTGACATGTGCAGTGCTGAAGTGGTCAGGCTTGGCATGTGGAGTACTGAATAAAGCTTGTTGATTTAAAACTTAAACTGTTTGTTTGCTTCGTTAAAATTTTAAAATTTATTTGATGGAAATCAATGGCTGGCGTTTGCATGACACATGGTTGCAGTTTGCAAAGGCTTGGTATACAAAGGAGATTTTTGCAATGGGAAGCTTAATGGTGGTTTTTAATGCCAATAGTTCTCTTAAATGTTATATTTTGACATTGATATTCAAATGTCATATTTCTGGATTTGGAAACCACGTGTGGACCTATTATAACTTAACCCTTAAATATGGGTCATGTAAAACTTCAATGTCAAACTTGGAAAACTATTTCTTATTGCTCGGGATATCTTTCTTATTGTTTCTTTCCTGTATTTCATTGTTCTTTTACAAGTTATATTGTTTCTTTGCTTATTCTAGTATTTTCATGGCTATTTTTGTATATTTATATATACCCTTTTCTCTAATTTGTACACCACCTTTTCCTAGGCCCTGAAGGCATAGTTACCGGGAACGCCGTTCAACGCTGCTCCCCTAGGGTTCTACGTTCCCGGAATGCCAAGTTCCAGTTTCGGACGGTTTGTTACCCGGAACGCCGTTCCGAACACCGTTCCCATGGGAACGGCGTTCCTGATAAGTTCCCAAAAAAAGTAAGAAAATCAATGGTTTATAGTTCATATTTTCTCCTTTTTTGCTTCTTTTTTTAGTAGGAAAGAAGGAAGGAAGAAATTTTAACGCCCACTAAAACCCAATTGGGTTATGGGACCAGAACAAACAAAGGGGCATAAGCCCCTAACGTAACCGAGGGGCGGTTAGAAAACGGATCAGCCGGCCACTGATCCCGAATGATAGCCTGGCCTCCCCTATACATCGCAAGATTGTAGGCGAGCCTCACGCACTCGACATAGCTCTTCTTTCGCCCGCAAAGCCGGCCGGGTCAAGTCTTCCCGAACAGAAGGTGGTTCCCTTCAAATGATTGCCATGCCGTAAGATGTGCACCGGAAAGAGCATCCCAAAGCGTACCAAGAGATGACGGGGGGTCGGGCCGTCTTTGCTCCAACCCGGCCGGGCCGAAAAGGATGCCGCCGGCAGTATGTGCATCACCCGACCGAAAAAAGAGGCAGCCTCATCTCAGAAGCAAAGCGAAGTTATCCATCTCCTTCAGACCTACAATACGCAAGGTCAGGGTCAATGCATGTTTGGTGGCACTACCAAACTCAGAAGGCAGGACCTCGGCATGGGCAGTGGGCAACAAATCCTCAAGCGGAGGTTGTGTGGGCATTGAGACCGGTTCATCGCCCCGTGCATAGCATCGGGCCGCAGCATAGCACTCACATGGTCGTAGGGGCCCCTGTATAGACACCAAACATTATTGTGACTGGCTGAGCTATACCCCACAGACTGTAGCAATAACTCAAGAAGTTGTACCCAGCCTTCTAGTGGCAACTGAACAGACGTCTTTGTGAGAGTAACGGGTGAGAGCGCATGACGGTGGATCCCGGTAAGTATCCCCGAGGCAAACATCGAGCCGAAAGCATCAATCCTGTCCAAGGCCGCAGCTAAAGATGCACCGGAAAGAGGGGTCAGGATGGGACGCTGGGGCCCAAAGAAGGGGGCTGCCTGAAGGTATGGCTCAATTGTGGGGTCATAGGGTTTGTCAAAGCCTAACGCAGGTGCCTGAATCAGGTTGTTTGATTTGCGGGTCTCCCTAGCCATGCGCTTAAAACAAGGTTTAAAATGAAACGCACTTATTTAAGAAGTGCGTTTGAAAGATTCCTTTATAAAAATTGAAAACTTAAAAAAAACACACAAAATAGGGAGCAAAATAGATTGTTGAGCAATTAGCATTCGGGATACCCCCAAAAAAACAACATTTTTAAAGCCTTCTCATTTTTAAAAGAGGGCAAAAAAAAAATGCTTGCTTTGAGGAGAGAGATATTAATTTTGATAACTCAGTAAGTATTTATTGTTAAAAACAGAAGGAAATATAGATTTTTTTTTTGCAAGCTTAATATAAGTACTAAAAAAGTCAAACATTGGAAAGACAAAGAGTGTGAAATCCTGGAGCAAGAAAGAGTTGTTTCAATTAAGCATTGTTAGAGAGACAAAGCTTTCAGTTCAAAAATCTTCATCAAAATATATTATAATAATACTTAGCACATAGTTTACAATGGAAGTGGTTAAGAACTCTGTCTGTATAAATTTATACCAGAGGTGGGAGAGGTGGCTCTTCCCAGTCCACAGGACTCTCGTTCCCCTTAGGATCTGGCTCTTGCGAGCTTATAACAGCAGAGACGCCTCCTTCTGATTCCAGACCTACTGGCATAGGCGGTTTCTCTGGCTCGGGCACCACAGGCTCCAAGTCGACAAACTCCACCTCCTCAACTTTTCTTCCTGTTAGTGGAGGTCAGATTTGCGTGTAAGTGCCCTTAGCATCGCCGGCACCGTTTCTTCGCCCGGCTCCTCGTTTTCATCAGGAAAAGATTCACAAGAGCTTATCCTGGTCCTGATAAAACTCACTTTATCTGGGTCTATGTCGATAGAGACAACATTGCGCCCGCGCTTAAGGGCAGAAGAAACTTGTGGTGCCCGATCCGGAAAAGGCATCTAAGATCCATCTGTGGCATAGAAACCATTGTATCAAATTATTAATAAGACGATGTGGCTTCGATAATGGGACACCACAAAGCGCCCGTGTTTGTGGGTCTCTTAATTTCTCGCAAAGAAACGGGAACCGAAATGCATTGCGGGGAGGAGTCTTCTCATTCTCGCGTGTTAAAATGAATCATGGTTTTTGGTGTCCACAGTAAAACCTATATGAAAATGCTCAAACAAACTCACTAAGCGCGGACCACCACCATGACCCTTGACGTTTGTTTTAAGCCCGCCAAGCAATACAAAGAATTAGAAATTAGTAAAAAGAAAACAAGGAAAATTAGTTAGTCTAGAGTGTGGCTGGATAAACTTATACCACGGTTGCCTTGTTTGTATAAATTTATACCACTACAAGAAGTCAGATAAATTTTATACGCACATTGCCTTGTCAGATAAAATGTATACCACGGTTGTTCCAACCTTTAAAATTTAAACCTTAAGACAGATGTGGTATAAATTTATACCGTGGAGTTACCGAGAAAAAAAAAGCGTTAATTGTAAAGCTTACCAAACACGCCGGCCGGCGCATGCATCAGCTCCCATAGGTTTAAGCACCGACATCGCCCGGCAGTTGGAATGAAAATGATGACCCTCCGTTTTCGGGATGTCGTGACTTCTTTTAGGCCATCCAGAAAGACCGGACTTGCACGTGAGTGAAAGCCTCCTCATCAAAAGCGCTATCCTTTATTTTAAATCTATAAGGAATATCTGCAATGCATAATGTAAAATTTTGCTTTTCTAAAAGAGTCCCCAGGCTTGTACAATCACCCTGAACAACCTTTGTACCGGACGCCCGACCAAATGTAGTAAATCTCTCATATGTAGAGTCAAAACTGGAAGTGGCGACCTCTTTACCCTGTTCAATTGCCTTAAGCCTTTGCCTCTCTTCCTTGGCCCTACGAACCAGGTTTAAGAATCCAGTTGGTAGCCCCTTCTTCTTGTTCTGTAAGAGTAATGTGAGACAAAGGCACAAGCACATAACATATTTTTTGCAAAACTTACCCAGTCACTAAAGTTAACAGCGTGCTCTCTGATGATACTATCTGTGGTGCAACTTGGGTACAAAATTTTGCACTCCTCCCAGTCTTCTAGGTTGAGCTGCTTCATTAACTCGGCCTGGCAAGTGACAATGTCTTTCTGACTGCAAAGGTAAAAATATTGTAAGACAGAAAAAGGTAGAAACAAACATGGCATAGGAAGTGAGGCTTATGTCTTAGCTTCCTTGGATGTGAATTCTTTGGCAACTACTTTTTCCAACATGCGAACAAATATTTCTTTGCTTTTGAGACCCTGTAACTGCGTCCAGGGTACAATGCTCATATTTTTTTGTTTTGACTCACCACCTTTCTTTGGTTTCTTTCTGCTACCGCTAGCTTGTTCTTTAAGCTCCCCATCTTCGAACATACAAAAAATTCTCTCTTGAAGATCCCACACCTGTAAATGGTCAAACAAAGTTTAGTGTTGAACGGCGTAAGAAGATGGGCACGGCGACTCAGCACGGTATAAATTTATCTGCAGTGCGGGCGCGGTATAAATTTATACCGCGTCCGGCGGTTATACCGCGTCTCGGGCGCGGGTCTAAATTTACACACGTGCGGGGTGCGGTATAAATTTATACCATACCGCACCCGGGCACGGTATAAATTTATATGACGCCCGCACCAGATAAATTTATACCGCGCCCGGATACCACACCCGCTATTACAAACTTCTAACCACGCTAAACATACTACAAAAGATTGAAGTGAAGCTTTTACTTACTTGACCATCTCGAAAAGCGAAATGAAAGTAGTTATCGTGATTGTTTGACAGCCATAATGGGTTTCTTATCCTAATCGTGAATCGAGGCAGCACTCTGTCACACAAGGCTTCTCAAGCTCTTGAAGCTTGTTCTTTTGTTTTTGAAGTCGCCTCCATGCACTTGTTTGAAATCCACGTACTTCGGCATGAAGTTTAATCTTGTCTATTAGGCTCATCTTTAGTCCTAAGTCATTGTCTAGATTGTGACTCACGCAATGACTTTTGCCTCTTCGTCACAATCACCCCCACATAGATATGTGCTTCCACACTTTTCCGGACTTCATTACGGCTTTCTTCTTTTGAAAGTTCTTTTCTTACTTTATAACTATGTGTGCCTCCAAGAACATAATAGGTGTAATCTTCAAAATCGACTTTTGTAGTTGTTTAATTGGTTGCACCGACTTACGCCTACCATCACAACTAGTGGCGACACATGGGCATGAGGATTCCTTCTCATTCTTTGCTTAAGGATAGCCACATGTGCCGCGATACAACTTTGGGACTGAAGCACTCGGCCCCATCTTCATTTTTGGTGGCCTCTTAATAGTGCTTAGTGTCAAAGAAATGGTCCCGCTTGAGCGCTTTGGTTTCATTAACCCGCTTTGAGAATACCACTTTCGACTTATCTGCGGGCTTCACAACGATATCCGCTCCAGAGCCTTCAAGAGCTTCCCGACTCCTCTATAGTCAAGGACTTTGTGATTCTAGACTTTTTCTTGGTAGGAGGTCGTATCTACTACCGTGGAATGCTTCCTACCCTTTCCCTTTGTGACGATTTGGTTCCTCCTCTTCCTCTTCCTCTTCTTCCTCTTCCTCTTCCTCTTCCTCTTCCTCTTCCTCTACTACTTCCTCTTCGATATTACGGGGTACCATAGACCCTTGACCAACACTTTTTCTTCACACAACACCACCGACATTAAAATTTCTACTATGTCCTGCAATGCAGGGTTAAGTTTAGAGAATGACGGTATAAATTTATACAGAAAGCAACTAAGAATAACTTACAGAGCCGTTCTTGTAATTTTTCCGCGAATGTAATCGCGGCACGTCTTTGGGCTTGCACATGCTTATTCTAAGCATTCTACTATTCGTAACATAGTAGACGGGGCCCTTGTCATGGTTGCACCGCATTAAAACTTCATCATCGTTCTCAGAGTAACAAGGCTCATAATTTCGCCAAATAGGTAATAATCATCGACTTGAACTTGCCCTTCCCTCGAATGGTTGCACAAGTAAAGGTACTCGTTGGGTTTGCTCTCTCTTATTGGGCGTGGACGCATTCAAGTCCGTTCCTTTAGTTCATAAACTGCGGGGCTCGTGGTGCAGCCTTTGATGATGACCCTCCGAAAGTATAAACTTGATTTGGGACCATTCGTTAAGCACTAGACATCAAGAATCCGAAATGGTTCTCGAACGGTATAAATTTATAATGGCTCGTTAACGAAGCGGTATAAATTTATACCGTTTCAGCTTGAAGCGGTATAAATTTATACCACCTGCAACACTTGCCGTATAAATTTATACCGATTGTGTTGAACGGTATAAATTTATACCGCCGAACACGGGCGTATAAATTTATATAATTTCCGCCGAAAGGTATAAATTTATACCGCCTCCAACACTTTATGTATAAATTTATACCAATTGTGTTCGAACGGTATAAATTTATACCGCCGAGCACGGGCGATAAATTTATACCGATCCGAGCCATCTCTCAGATAAATTTATACCGGGCCGAAGCTTACACTCTAACAGATTAAAACAAAAGAGAAACTAAAACAAGATGCGGAATGTAGACTTTACGTGGCCATGACCGTATGGACTAGCGATAGACGCTCCGGAGAGCAAATAAGAAGGGTATATATATGGATCGCGAGCCGACATTTCGGGATGTGTGATATGGAAAATAGGTGGTCGGGCCGCTTAAGTACCCCCGCTAAGTGCCATTTCAGATAGCGTTTCTCCATAAAGTTTTCAATACACCTGCTCGTGAGTTTTCGTGATAAATTTATACCGTGTCTTCCTCCTCCGTATAAATTTATACCATCTCAGATAAATTTATATACCGCAGCCTACAAGTTTGCCTCTCAGATAAATTTATACCATCCCCGTAAACTTTTACCGTCTTCTTCCTCGTCAGATAAATTTATACAAGGTGACGCTACCTTTCGAAAGTATGGCTCGAGAAAAAGAACCCGCAGAGCCTCCAACTCCCTCGCTCGCAGGCTTCCTCCCGCAATGACATTCACACCCCTCAATCGACACGGAAGTAGCCTCGAAAATTCTCGGCCCGATATTCAAACCCCAGCTCTGTTGAGTTTACTCCAAAGACCACTCACCCCTCGGCTTCCACCACCGTTCAATTTACTCCACCACACCCCTCGCCCCGAACGCCGCTTGCCCCCACCAATGCGCTTTTACCCCACCTCAGCTAGAGAGGTCGGACTACCTCCTCCACTTCATTTTAGTACGTCAGCCCATAGTCCACCGAGGCTAAATCCCCGTGAGGCAAATTACACCAACTCCATCCATTTCGCTAAATCCAGACTACAACAAGTGGGAGTACAATGACACGCGAACTCCCCGTGTTCTACGACACTTCGTGAGCTGGTCAACTACGCCACCAACCTCGACATTTTTCCCGTAGAGAGGGAAAGCACCTCCCCAAGACTTGCACACACCAAACCTATCAAGATCTACAAGTACACCTCAAGTTGATCTCTCGATTTAAGAAACACCTCATGTTGATCTCGGGACGAGGACCTACCAAAGCCACAAGACTCTATGTTCGAATTCAAAGCCCCCGCAAGTAAGAATCTTAAGCGTAACTTACAAAAAGAAAGCATGTACAACCTGTTAGAAGAAAGAAACTCATGGACGAGGCTCACTTATGGCAACACATACAAAGCAATCGTTGTTCTCAACGTTGTTTGCTTAAGATTGACTAAAGGAATTGAGGTTGATTCGCGATAGTTACGGTTCAATGACTCGCTAGACCAAAGGGGCTACTTAGCCTTCAATATTAGGCCGATGATGGTGATAAGTTTACTTACACTACCGGTGGCCATACCGTCTGTCAAACGGCCTTCAAATCGTGGATAGGTTCAATACGCATGACGCTTTATACGGAATACGTGATGAATTGAATGATACGGGCACAAATTTGCCGTGATAAACGCGAAAAATACGGGCGGAAAACAATTCCGGCGCCGAAAAAATTTCGGGCAGACGAAAGCAACAAAACCACAGACTGGAAAAATTTTCGCAGACGACGGAATTACAGATTGCACGCTTAAACCAATTTTTCGCAGACGCCAAAAACGACGCCACCGCTGCAGACGCTGAAATTTTTCGCAGACGCCGTTAAGGGTTTTTCGCGACGCCAAATATTTTGAACCGGCGCGACGCTAAACATAATCTTCAACGCACGCTTAAAATATTTTCGCAGACGCTGTTTTTGTTTCTTTTCGCAGACGCTGGGGTAAAATTTTCTAGCCGTTTTGCCCGATTTACTAAGCAAAAAATATTTTGCGCCTAATCGTTTGACCTTGTTTTGTGGCACCGTTAATAGTATATTTAAGAAAAACGTGATTAGCCCTAGAATTCACCTCGAACGTTGGACCGCCAGTTGAGTCAAAATACTCCTTGGGAAACGGTTTGCCTTTGAGGTGTCGTTTTGAGTCACAAACCGACGTTGGATACCGAACGGAGTTTACTCCGCCCCGCTGGTTTCCAGCCTTGGGTTGGCATCCGCTTCCATAGAATATCCTATAGGGTCCCGTCCAACCCCCTTTGATTCTTCGCGATTTAACGCCGACGTAACATATGCATTGTGAGCTTGCTCCTTTGCATATATATCGCCTTCCTTTAGTTCGTGTAATCAAGGAGTCGATTAAGAGACATTGTCACCGGTCCGAGCAATGGTGGCTATCGGGTCATGCATCTACCCGAGGTGCAAAAGCGGTCATGCATCTACCTCTAGAGGTGCGAGGATCGGGTGTTGTGCGTGGCAAAATTACGGGGACGCAACTCGTGCACATGGTCGCAGATCGGAGTTATGGTCGGAAAAGAGGCCCGAGAATGGGAGTTTGTGAAAGAGTTTGGCGCAAACGAAAGTGGGAATGTGTGTTTTGTGGATACACATCGGTAAATGGTTTCGCAACAAGAATTCGAGCTCACATCTTACGTGAACGAAGACGCTCGTGTCGCAACTTGTAATCGTGATCCGCCGACTTGCGAAAGGATGCCATCGAGATTGTCTCGACCGGATGGGATACGCAAAACTAAGAATAATATGAGAAATGACGAAGTTACTTAATACTCAAGAGCAGGCCGCGTAAGGCATCGAAGATAACTATACCACCGCTGGGACAAAGATACCGATCGAGGGCGGACTAGGGTCAATAGGTACAAGCACGGAGAACGTAGAGAATGATAGAGACAATTGAAATAGTGGAAAGACGACGGCAACAGAGGGTTGATCATTGCTTAACATCGAAAGCAATTGAAGAAGACACAACAAGGTTGTAGAGGCATTTTATATGCCGGGCCGCTCCACATATTCTGGAGCATAAAGCAATGAAAGAAGCCTTCCAAGAAGTTGCCAAAGCAGACCGCTTTTAGACCGCCTTCATACAAGCATGCCAACAATAAGATGGTTGATGAAATACATGGAAAAATGGTTGAGAGGGTGGAGATGAAGTTGTGTCGCGGTAATCAAGCGCCGCCGCCTTCATTAGTGACCGATGGTTGGAGCAATGTAAACAAGGACCATCTTATTAATTTCATGATCGTATCCGTGGGGTGAAGTATTTTTGAAAACCGAGAAACCAAAACTCACCAAGGGACCGGAGATTGGATTTTTCAAAACAAAGGCCGTGATAGAGAGTTTTGGACCTAAGAGAATATTTCAAGTTGTAATGGATAACAGCGCCTAATTGCAAGCTAGCGGGTCAATTCATCGGAGGCCAATTTCCGTGGTTGCATGCTACTAGTTGCCAATGCCATTGCCCGAACCTATTGCTGAAGGACCGGTTCTCACAAAGACACGTGGTTCAAAGATCCCATTCAAAGCGCCCGGCTTGTAAAATTCATCACAAAGAAGCCGCAATTTATGCCATTTACAAGTCATTGCGCCAAGAGCCTAGCACTCATGAATCCCGGGCAAACTCGGTTTGGTTCCAATTATATCCGCCTTTGAAAGAGTGCTGAAGTGTCGGATTGGATTATCTCAACCTTTAATCATACGAGTTTTTGATTGGGAAAGAAGGCGAAAAGGAAAAATGCCGCTAAACACCGACAAAGAAGTCGCCGCCCTTCGAGAAATGCTTGGGCGGGAGACATTTTGGAAAGGTGTAAAAATGTTGTGAGGTGCATGCAACCCGTTTGTCATGCCATCAAAACCCTTGATTCTTCAAGGCAAGCACCGGAAAGGTCCGAGGTGTTGGCACTCCATTCAATCCTTCCTAGAACGTGATGGTCCCAATGCGCCATTTGACAATGCTAAAGCGCTAAAGACTACCGTCGAGACTTCAATGAACGATGGAAGAAGTCATACAGTGATCTTCATGGCGCCCACAAGATGCCTTAGACCCACACAACCACCGATATGGACCAGCATACGATAAAGAAGTGATGGGGTCGTTGAAGAAGGTTGCAAAAATGTTCTATCCCAACATTTCTGGACTACAAGCTTTTCATTGCCGAAGTTAATCAATATTTAACCCGAGTGGAAGGTGGGCGATGAAGAGCTTCACGACGCGACCGGAGAGTCATAAGAAGGAACCAAATATGGAATCATATGCATGGTGGCAAGCCCATGGGCAAGTTATCGATACCTTGCGTGCAATTGCAATGACTATCCTCTCTTTGGTATCTTCCAATAGTGCAAGTGAGAGGAATTGAGTGCCTATAAGTACATACATTGTCACCCCGCAATCGCTTGCTACATAAGAAGGCGCATAAACTTGTATACAACTTCTCAAACCGGGCGCTATTGAATCGTGAATAAAGGGTACATCCGCAATCGATAAGCTACGTTTCCTTTCATGGATGCAGATATCGGGAAGTGGAAGAGGACAGCTTCAAGACAAGAGGAGGGCAGATGCTTGCAATAAATGCCGCAAGCCATGTTGATGAAGACATTCAACGCACTCCACTTCGCTGATGACTAAGATGATATAGACCAAGCCATATTCTCGCACGGATCAGCCGACAAATGAGGATACCGAGGAGTCCGATACGTAAAGGCCGTGTTCGAGCAATGCGGTTGATGACGGATCGGGCTTTACGTGATCCAACGGACTCACCTTTGCGCTTTACCTTGACAAACAGAGAACGGGCTAGGAAAAACACGTCTCGAGGACGTTTCACTAAAGGAAAGGGTCATCGGAGGTTGAACCTAGGTCCCCAGCAAGAAGAGGATGGAACTGCAAATGATGAAACTGATGAAGAAGGCGCTGCCTAGAAAAATGATGTGATGAGTATCTTCAGTCTGTTGTAATTGGTCTTGAGGATTTTCATACTATTGTAACCGGCCCCCGCACTATTAATAAAAAGAAGTTTTTGGTTATAATTTTTGTCACAAATGTTTCGTTAATGTATGATAGTTCTTTCTATGTTTATTTCTATGTTTCTTTCATGTGTAACCATGAAGTTCTCGAAAACCTTCGTTGGATCAGACCCGCCTCGACCAAGTTTGTTGTTGCCTCTTCGCATGCCCGTAATCTTGCTGATGAGAAGTAATCTACGCATGCGAAGGGGCCAAACAGCCTCGACCAGCGGATTTAATCTGATCCATCGAAGGTTCACAAGGTACTTCGCACCCAAGTCGGGAATAATCTCTCAGATGCCAAATTGGGCTTTGAATGCTATTCGACCTATAATCAGTACTCTATTCTCCGGGTGGCACATGCTCGAATACCCAAATGGGTTTGCATGGCATGTGCCACCCAAAGGAATGGAGGTACAAATTATAGGTCCCGATGGCATCCAAATGGCGATTTGGCAACCATTCAAGAGGATCACGCTCCAGGCCAGGATGAAAGAGACCTGAGTACAAGCATCGAGACTTCCCAACCCTTGCTTTCACCCCTCTTTGAACAATGGAACTTAGCATGTAAACTAAGCTACATTGCCCAAAGAGGAGGGGAAAGAAAGATTGGGAAGTCTCGATGCTTGAACTCATCAATCACTAACATCCAATTAACCCAAGGATCACGCCGCATTCAAGAGGGTTGCGCCTCTTGGCTTACTCCCTTTTCGAAGTTTCTGGCATGATCTAATTCGCCACCGAAAGTGAGCCGATGTCATCCTAGGGGCAAATTAGATACACAAAACGTAAAACGAAAAGAGACTAAGCCGTGGTGAGCGAAGTTGGAAGACACTTCGGCAGATGCCAAATTGGGCTTTGAATGCTATCCGGACCTATAATCTGTACTCTATTCCTCTGGGTGGCACATGCGCTGAATACCCAAATGGGTTTGCATGGCATGTGCCACCCAAAGGAATGGAGGTACAAATTATAGGTCCAGATGGCATCCAAATGGCGATTTGGCGCACTCAAAGTTAACGGACGCGTCCTCCAATTTCAAGTCATAGTGATGCTCAAGGTTCTCCATCAATAGAAGGAGTTAGGATGTTCCATGATTTGGTGCCTAACAACCCATCAGATAGATGGACAACGCCCGTGCACCACTTTGGCTTGAAATTAGAGTGCGCCTCTCCTCCGACGCCCGAGACTGGTCGTGCATCGAGAGGCGTCCCAATTTTCTTCTTTCCGGGTCTTTGGACAATGGAACTTAGCATGTAAACTAAGCTACATTGCCCAAAGAGCCGGGGAAAGAAAAACGGGAAGTCTCGATGCTTGAATTCGAGGAGTCAAAGCTTGCTTCAATCACTAACATCTAATGAACACACGTAATCGCAAGCAACCACTAGGCCTTATATCCTCCGTGGCCACAATAAAAATAGAGTACTCAAAAACCTTGTAACCTCCTCTAGAACGGTAAAGATTTCTGCTCCGACCCCCATTTTTGGCGTCTTTGTGTAATATAACCTAGCAAAGTATCTAAGATACATTGACACGTAGACACGCCTTAAAAGAGAGTGAGAGCAAAGCTCGCTCCTTCTAAAGGAGGTAACAAGAATTTCGAGAAGTCTATATTGTTTGCCACCGAGAATATAAGGCCCGTGACAAACAAAAGAGACTAAGCGGGGATAAAAGAGATTGGGAAGTCTCAATGCCTTTACTCGTCAAACGTAAAACGAAAGAGCGATTTGGAAGTCTCGATGCTTTTACTATGAGCACTACTCGATCCTTTGATAACATCATTACACCTTGTTTGAAATAACGCCATTATACCCGCCATTCACAAAATGATACAGTCAAAATTTGGCATGTCTAAACAGTAATATCTCATTTTCATTGGTCATTTGGATCAATATAATCACCCCTGCGGCCCCGGAGGTGGTGGTAAGAACTGGTTAATGTCCGCTTAATCGTCTCTCCTTCACGCGGCTCCTCCTCCCCCCTCCACAATTCCATCTCGCTGAAAGGTTTGAAAAGTGTGCATCCGCCCATCCCTCCTGCGAAGGTCAAATGTGGCAACGGCATGCGACCTTGCATATTAAATATGGCATATTGTAACTCGGAAAAATCCATCCGTCTTGCAAGGTTGGATGAAGCGGCTTTGCAACATCCAATCAAGAACACATCGCATGTGCATACGATGCCCACACCCTAGAGTGTACCAGCCCACTGTGTCGTTGTCACCACAAAATTGGCAATGTCAGAATCAACAACCTTTAGCTCTTCCCCGACTCTCATACAAATACTCGCGAGGGAGATAGGATATCGACCGCTCAAGTCACTCTAAAAGGGTCGAGTCTAACGATTTGGTCAAATTGCGCAAGTGCTCGTTGTTTTCTCTAAGGACCGTTGCCTCCTGTTTAATGCCGCTAGTTGCCGTTTTAGCGCCCTCTAATTCAGCCGCCATCTTATCATACCCATCGCACGGTCCTTCAGCGAATATTCTCCTCGAAAGTGTCGGGGTTCCGACTTCTCTCATTCTCTAGTTGGGCCGAATATCCACAAGGTCATTCACGGCTCCGGCCAGCGGTTACCCTGTCACCTCCAAAAGTTGGATAGCGTCAAGAACAAGGTATGTAATGGTGATGGGCTCACCATGTGGCCCCTCTCGCTATCTTCCGAGATAGCTTGACCCTCTTCGTCTTTGCCACTACCGCTTCCTTGCCTCCATTTCCTACTCCCATAATTTACGGGCACTTCCTTCACAAGCTCGTAGTATACTTGTCGCGCAAAACTCTTACTAAACTCATTTGTGGGGTAAATGTCCCTTCACTTGGACATGACGCCGAAAGTGCTTTTGCTCGAACCACGGCATTCTTGCACTCGTGAGCCTTATACTTACCCCCGCCTACTAGGCCACTCACTTTCAAACTCATTCTTGTCCAAATTTGTGATTACATCGTCGTAGTCCGCTCCACTTGGACAATAGCCGCCCCGCCTCACCGGCTACATTATGCACCTCCGTGATGGTGCAATTATCCCTCTTTGAAACTTCATCCATCGTGACGCAACCTTCTTAACTCGCCGCGAACTCATTCGCCCTTGCATGTCTTCTTTGCTCTCTCCATTTGCCGAGCGGTGACATCTCAAGCTCGTTCTCCAACCCTTGATGCCAAGGAGATCTGAGTAGAGGGTCCTCAAATTAGAGGGAACCGAAAATCCATGCTGATCCTCCCGCTCGACGACCGACATTCCGTGTGTCGGGGATTCAATTCTTCGATCTGTTAGGTGGGACATAATTTGAATTTACTTGACTTCTATAGGTGCAATCGGACCCGACTTGTATAGGTGTGCTTTGACTTCTTGTCTTTATAATGTTCGTTAGCTGCGACATATAAAAAAGCATAGAATAAATAACACAAAAAACACACGAAAAGGAAAACTAAGCTACACAACACACATAGACAATAATCTTTCATGTAGCATCAGACAATAATCTTTCATTTAATGAATTTAGTTGGAATATTATGTAATACAAGGATGTTTGAATGTAAGTGAATATGCACGCTAGGCGTGACTAGGACCAGCTTGGTCTAATGCATCGTCGCCACCCTGGCCAAGTTGAAGAATCCAATCTGATTCCAATTGTGGCCTCGTGCACGGAATTGGAGAGCAATGAAAACTGCTCCGCATTGTGTCAAGTAGCTGGGCCATATCAAATTTTCGTGTTTTGTCCCTCATTGGCGACTCAACGCAATGTTTCAAATAGTCGCACATTCTCCGATGCTTGCCTTGTTGCTCCAAGTTTCCTATTGACTCCATGTAGGAGTACTTACTAGCAAAGTCAGCTAAGTAGTAGACAATGTACGCTGCCCCGTGTAAATCAAAGTCAACCCTTGCAGGCACTGTCTTCGAGCCACTACCAAAAAAAAGATCATCATGCATATATGGATGCCTGGCCCTTTCCATCTCAATTCTTTTCTTACCTTCGCCATCCATACCCTTGTAATGCCATCGTTTTACCTCCACTGTCTCGTGGATCAACCTGGATTCACCCCAATCACAAATGCCAATGTACACAGCCTGAGGATTAATACATCCCTTCTCCTTTCCATAATCAAAATGGAGCAATATATTGCCCGGATGCAAGTCCATATGCAAATATCTTTCTTGATGGAGCTTTCGTAGCCCGCTACAGAATGACATTGCTAAGTCCCCAACCCTAGAGGCAACAAATAATTCTTTCTTTCTGCGCTCCTCAAGCAGCCTCAAGTCCGTCTCAACTCTGGGGACAGCTCCCAACTTCTTAAATGCAAGCTCGCAAAGGCATTGGACCCATGACTTGTAAAGAAGGTTGCCAAGCTAACCTCCATTCCAAAAAAGGGAAAATTAAGCCTTGTCTTTCTAGGCGGTTGTGCTACCAATGCAACGTATTATACACCCGTGCCTAACTTGCATTCGACTCCCTCATGTTCTTCAAAGATAGCTTCCACTAACTTATTGGGTTCTCAGACTATGCTGAAAATTATTATGTTGAAGTTTTACACAATAAGGTTCATCTTTAATAAAACTAGACCCTAAAATATTGCACTTATACACTTTGCACCATATGAACCAGAACCAATTCGTTTATGCATTTTATTATTTGTGATGAATCTACCATGGCAAACCAAGTAGTCTTGGCATCGCTCTTCTACGAGCTTCCCACTCCCTATGTCTCACGGGACGTTTGGCTTTTATGGTTTGCGCCAACACTTTCTTAACAAGATGGGGGTTGATGGGCCTCTTTCTTCAATTTTTGTTGGTCCACGCCGATTCCATGTCTTTGGCTTTTTCTTTCAACTCTAGCCTCAGCGATGACTACTCAAATTTGCAACTGTGGATCATATTGCCGTAGTAGCGGCTAATATTACCCACTATCCATGTATACCTCTCTTGCTCACTCTTTTCGTGGTCTAGCTCCATCATTGAAGCTTAAAAGCCCTCTCGGCATCTTTTACCAGCCCCGCATGGTAGTCTAGCCATCCTTCCTCACCGCTAGTAATCAATTCCAAATCTCGAAATGAGGCATTGCCGTACCGATTACACAACGGGGTTCATGAAATCTGGTCTCAAAGTAGACCATGCTTGTTGTGGTCTACTTCTTTTTCTACGCGGCAGTGCTGCAGAAGATGACTCAGGTTGCAGCTCTGTAGCCTGTGTTTGAGACGCCAATGCCTCTACTGGTTGCGGCTCTATCTGAGACACTAATGCCACATTTGGTTGCAAGTTAACTTCCGCTCTCTCTTCTGAAGTCATACTTCTTGTTTTAAGGGATTGTCTAGCAGGCTAGCAAAATGCGACTCCGCGATAATACGCAAATGAACTGACAACAGCAACACCTACAAGTCAAGCAAAGATAAAACTTTCAATTTAGTGCTTAGCACATGAGGGTAAATCAACTCACTTTAACCAAAACAAAACACTAATTTTATGCTTCCTACACTAAGACCCTAACATGAGTATGTATGTGCAAGGCCAAGGATAGGGTAACAAATAAAAGGACCAAAACACGATTTATGATCTATAGCCCAGCTACTTCCAAAATGCAAGGCTAGCAAGTTTTAAATGCATTGCACTTGTCCTAGGTCACGCTTTTTTCAAAAGACGAGACCAATCGAATGCTTATCAAAACATACATGGTTCCTATATTAGTGTCGGACTTTCATCAACAACACCATCAGGAACTAGGGTGTGAATTGATAAAACATTCTCCTAACCCTTAATAAAAGTACAACGCGACACCTTTCGACACCACAGCGTGACCAAGGCCAACTTGGCGTCAGCGAGGGTTATACTCTTACTAAAGGAAGACCCTAGTTGCCTTAAGCTTCAGCAGTGCCACCCACCCTCGGCATGGCGCAAATAAATGCGGCAATACCAGGCAAGGGGCATGCCTATGCTCTTGGCAACACACAACCCTAAAAAAGCCCTCTCAGTTGTTGTTTAAGGGAAGGCAACCAATTTCTTTTCTTTTTTGGTTTTTTTTTTTTTTTTTTTGCTTAAATTATTATTTTTTATTTGCTTAAATTATTATTATTATTTTTTTTTTCTAAAATAGGCCAAGCTCAAATTACAGTAACAAGGCACTCACCATCGTTCGCCCCTTACACGGGGGCAACAGGCGAGGGCCTAGCTATGACCTAACACGGCCTACCTATCAAAAACAACAAAAAAACCCTAAAAACTAAAAAAAAAAAAAAAAAAAAAGGTTTTGGGTGGCAAATTGCAAGGTTGGGCGCAGGAAATACCTTGTTTTTGGTAAGAAAAAATCGAATCGCGCCGCGAATATATAAAAAATTTCGCGTCTGCAGAAAACTTGATTGGGGCTACAGACGCGAAAACTTTTTTCGCAGCGAAACGTGAAAACGGTATCACGACGAACATCGGTCCGGTTTCGGCGACGCCAAATAGTTTCGAAAGCGTGACGAAAAAACTTTCGCGTCAGCAGAACGAAGTTTCGCAGACGTCGCGAAAGTCGACTTGTACTTTTGCGGTAGCGAGAATTAGATTTAGCGACGCGAAGTTTTTTTCACAGACGCTGGCTTTCAAGACGACTTTAAATTTTTTGAAATTTTACCGGGCGAGTTTTTTATCGTTAAATCATTATTTTATTAAAAATATTATTTTATTAAAAATACGTATTTTTTGACTTTATCGTCGAGAATTTTAATTTTTACGCGTCTTAACCTATCCCCGCTTCAAATTGATTCATGCTTTAGAAGCGTGACGACTTGACCGCCTGAAGAAAAGGCTTGACAAGAATCCGGGCATCAATGACTCGCCATTCGGGAGGCATAACCGTAATTCATGCCCTTCAATGTGTTTCCTGGATGGAAGGTTTCTTTAAGGAGTCTTGTGAGAAACTCCCTAATAGCCCTATGTACCACTTGAGTGACAATTTCACGAAACAAGAAGTCTACGATAATTATAAGGAGATGTGTGTTGAGGCTGGAGAACGCTTTGTCTGCTACTCTTACTTTCTATGTGCTCGGAAAAAGAGTTTTTCAGCGTGTCCATTCCTAGAAAGCATAGGATGTCTGTTTGTGCTACATGCTCTGAATTAAAAGCTCAGAGACAAAATGCAAGGACACTTCACACTAAAAGTAAGCTTCCAGGACGTGTTCTTGCCTAGTTCTACTTAAAAGTAGGTTCTTTCCTAAACATATTTTCATTTCAGATGCATTGAAGGAGAAACTGAACAAGCACAGAGAACAACAATCTTTGGAAAGGAGAAAATTGACAAAACATAGGAAGAAAGCTTTGGAACAACCACTCAACTACATATCGGTTGTTATTGATGGAATGGACCGAAGAAGACCACCCTACCACATTTTGTCAATGTGCCTAAGGATTTCTTGAAGAAGATTTCATACATCTGCATGTTGTTGGTGCTATGGTATTTAATGGAAAACTATCTTGCAAGGCATTTTTGAATTATCCAAACATTCATGCTGATCCAAATCTCACTATCACAATATTGAATAAGCTTCTTTCCAATCTAGAACATATACCACCGGTTCAGATCTTTGACTAGACAACACGACAAGGGAAAATAAGAATCAGCGTTGTTTGCTTATCGTGCTATGCTAGTAGAGAAACAAATCTTCAAGAAGGTGAATATTGGTTTCCCGCTTGTTGGTCATACACACGACCAAATTGATCGGATGTTCAAGATGGGTTCTCTAAACGTCTTGCTCGAAAAAAAGCTCTCACCTACCAGCAATGATTGAGGTTATCCAAGATTCCTACAATCCTCGCCCGGACATCGAAGTTATTGGAAGAAACTTATGATTTCAAAGAATGGATTTTTCAAGAGATCAACTGGGGTCAGCGTGCTATTGAGCCCTTGAGAAACATTACATTTCAAACATCGGATCAAAATTTCACTTGTAGATGGCGGGGCCATCTTACAAGGAAAGAAATATGCCACATCTTTTGCGAAAGCAGCCGCCAGGTATTCAATTCATTCGCACCATCCCCAATACTAGTTCCATGCTCTCTCGGCAGAGCAAATGCCTCTAAAAAGCTTGAAAGAAATCACAAAGAGTAAAAAGGAGGGAAGAGCATTTGACTCAAACAAATCATTGGATTTTATTGAGACAAGTATTGACCGTGCTCTAACCACTTTGGGGAGGCAGATGCTTTATGGTGGCCTCAGTTTTTTTTCAAAGAACGTGACATTTTGCAAGCTTCATTACAAGGTCGAAGACCGCCATACATTCAACGGCCATCTAGGCAAACTCTCCCCGTGCAAGTTGATAATCAAGAGGAACATGTAGAGATATTGGCTAGCTCGGATGAAGATGACAGAGTCATGTACACCGCCCCGCGCCTTACAAACACAACAAGTTGCTCGAGTATCCGGGTTCGATCTCGAGATTTGAAAAGGAATGCTCATAGTTGTCCCACCGGTGATAATGATGAACTGGGAAGCCGTTCGCTAGCTAAAGTCTTGGAGGTAACAAGAGAGGATGGAATTCCCACTCAATTAAAAGTGCAATGGATGAGAACAAATCTTTGCCGGTGCTTTTCGAGTGGGAGTTATACTTTGGAGATGGTAAAAACAGAGTGGGAAAGAGAGCAAAGTCCAAAGCAAGCAACTGGCCGTCATAGATCTAGCTGAAGTAAAGGTTCTTGCATATGACTTTGTTCGACCGCTAATAAGTTACGTATGGTCACTCAAACTTTAATAAGGTCGGCATGTGGATTAAACAAACAACCTAGAAAGGTGGCCAAAAAAGATGATGATGAGGACTCACTTGTAGACAGTGAGGAAGAAGATCGTTCGAGTACATCCAATTTTGAGAGTGAAGCTGAGGATGAAGGCTCAAGTGATCAGGGATTAAATGAGTCGGAGGATGAGATGCATCCTGATCTTGCTGCAAAATGTAAGTTTGTCCGATGACTCGAACATGTAAAGAACAGAAAGTGCAGGTGATGATTGTCTGTCAAAATGTCCTATATTTTTGACAATTTTGTTCATAATTTTGTACAATTTTCACAACCATGAATATATCACTTCTTTGTCACTCTATTACCCTTGCTATTTTTTTTATTGCCCCTTTTTTGCTACACTTTATAAAAGTAATTATTTTTTGTTCTAGTTTAGGAGGATGAAAATTGCTATTTAAAATTTTTGCATGAAAGTTATGTTCAATCAACCCCTCAAAAATGGTACCTAAATTACTTAAATTGTCACACCTGTCACAAAAAAATCTTAAAAATGGATTTTTTCAAGGGAATTTTAGGGAATCTTTCAAAGATTCCTTTTGAAGTGCGTTTCCAGCAAATAAGTGCGTTTCATTTTAAACTTTGTTTTAATCTTCCGGGTCATGCTGACGCTTTATTAGGCCGTAACTGAGGAAGGAACGTGAAAAGGATAAAGGAAACTAAAGCGAGCAAGGATGCTGGAGGAGGACAGAGCAAACCAGTGCAACAAGGCAAGTCAAGGCAAATTAATAGGCCCAGCGTAATGTATGGGCAAGGCAGACCAAAGCGAATCGGATCTAAGCAAATCAATAGACAAGATCAAAGCAAATCAACAGGACCAAAACAAATCAATAAGAAAGCAGTGGACATGAATAGGAAAGCAAATCAATAGCAAAGCCCAACCTAATGTACTGGAGAAGGTAACTGGAAACCAAAGCAAAGCCAACGAACTGCCAGATGCGAGAAGAGGAGTAGGTAGGCTGGACGAGCATGATACAGCCAGATCTGCAGAGAGCAGCCGGGTGCAAAAGGAGGGGCCGAAGAAGTTCGTTGCTGGGCAAGTCCGGCCTCCCTGTGGCCGAGCACAATATGTCTGTGGCGAAAATCCGTGGCCAGGGACCCGATGATGGGCTGGCTGAGTCTCCTCTGACGAATCGCCTCTTGACCAAGCCGCTTATGCTGTTAGCTGCATCCGATTCCTGGGTCTGGGTTCAAGGCCGTGGCTGCAAGGGCTGCTTGGATCTCTTACCATGAATCTAAACTGATACCGTGCTGTGGATCTCGTGGCTCGGTGGGGCTTCTGCCTGTTGCTTGTTCTATCCCCCTGGGCTAGCTACGTGATGGCGGCTATGGCGCAGGTGCTAGGCGGTGGAGAGGGAAGGAATGGCGCAATTGGCAATGGCTCTTTGTTCAGTGTTTTTCATACACACACACATAAAGTGCTCTATAGCGGACTACACAAATGTTTCGTGACTGTCTCTTGTTTGTTGTTTAATTTACGTTCCTCCTCTGCTATATCTCTCAATTTGTGATCTCATTTATAATCTAACATTTTGCATTTTAATGATGGGAAATTCGATTTGTTTTTCCAGCTCAGTCAGAGGGACTTGCATTGGAGAAAGCCATGTGTTCTTGAAGAACGACTTGTGGGAGACTCTAGGCGGGAAAAGAGAAGTAAGTTTAAGAAGTTTAAGGGGTGTTAAAGAGTTGAGAAAACTTGCTGCAGAATTGTATTTGATGGAGATTTGTAGTGCTGCATTGTAACAGATTAAGTGGCACTATTGATCCCATCGATCCGAGACATCAGATCGCCATTCTAGAATGGGGCGAGCATGCATGTCTTGCATGCGGCGCATGCCCTTTCTGGTTGGGAGTTTGCTATTTTAGGCGCGGTTCGGCATCAACGTCTCATCGGCGCTTCCTCTTCTCTCTCAGCAGTACCTTATTCTCTTTGAACCCACCCTCCCCCCCTTCTTTGTTTATTGTATTTGTCGCCTGGCACGCATGATCAGCCCCTCTATTTGAAGAGGTTTTTGTTTGTTGTTTCCAGGAAGGGGAGGGGCTTCTCCCTGCTTGGTTTGACTAATTTGGCGTTTCTTTCATGCTGTGGCATGTCCTTTCTCGGCCTTGGCTCTTCTTTAGCCTTCATCCTGTGACCTTCGTCCTCGATTCCAGTTTGTTAAGGAAGTTCTCTGGTATTCGGGCAGTTTGTTGGTTTCATGCGAGCCCCATTCTAGAATCCCATCGATCCGAGACATCGGATCGCCATTCTAGAATGGGGCAAGCATGCATGTCTTGCATGCATGCATGCGGCGCATGCCCTTTCTGATTGGGAGTTCGCTATTTTATGCACGGTTCGGCATCAACGTCTCATCGGCTCTTCCTCTTCTCTCTCAGCAGTACCTTATTCTCTTTGAACCCACCCTCCCCCCCTTCTTTGTTTATTGTATTTGTCGCCTGGCACGTGTGATCAGCCCCTCTATTTGAAGAGGTTTTTGTTTTTTGTCGCGTGGCACGCGTGATCAGCCCCTCCACTCTGGGAGGTTTGTTTTGTCTCGTTTTTTTGTGTTGGTGATGTGCAGGTACAGGTTGGCGAGCGGCATCTGTTTCGACTTCTCCATTCGTGGGTTTTGGGAGCGATTTCTATGCCTTACGTTTGTCCAAGCCCCTTGCCGAAGGCTTATCACTAGGGTTTTTCCTCGAAAACCCGAAAGGGGGGGTTTTTTAATCCCGGTGATAAGCTTCGGCGCAGTACACTGACCAAACATCTATTAGCATTGTATTTTTTGGGGTCCAAATGATATAATTGGATTTTCCCTTTATTTTTCGTGGGTAGTTCGCATGTGTGCGGCTACTCACTATCCACCATTGTAGAAAATCTGTTGAGATGAATGAGAAGCCTATCTATGGCGGTTTGTTGGTTTCATGCGAGCCCCATTCTTTGATTAAGAGAAATGTTATCTCTAAGACAAAGGTAAATATTGCAACATGCATTTTTTTTAGTTTGTCAAAGGCCTCAGTGCTAAGCTTAACTTCCCAATCTTGCTTATTTTAGACTTCTATGTGTTCCCAAATGATCATTATACAAAGGGAACGCCAAAACTGTTTTTAGATTTTAAAAATTCGAATGTTGGCCGTTCCCGTTCCAAATTTTAGGTCTGCGTTCCCGTTCCCGTCCCGTTCCGGGTAAGTGTGCTTGAAGGGGCCATTTTTTTTTTTTTTTTTGAATTAATACAACCATTACATTCAACACTTTAAAATTAAATTCCCCCTAAAACCCCGTTTGGTTTGGGTGCATATTCACACGGGGGTAAGTAGGGCAGTGAGAGCCTCTAAAATCATATAATACATATAAAATCAACAACATTTAGTACATTGCCTCAAACCTTATAGTATTTTGCAAACCTCGTTATACAGTATATCAAAATTTGTACAAGAATACCCCACAAATGAGGATCGCTATCTATGGTCTAGATCAAGGAATATTGAGTAAATATGCCTATCTGACAGCTCTCGATGACCGGAGTCACCCCCCGTGTGAATATGCACCCAAATATGGTTTGTAAGTGTTCAGACCTATGGCAAGACATAGTTGCCATGCTCAAGGCTCCAAAGGAGATTTATTTGTTTGTTTGTTTGTTTCTTAAAATAGTTCTAATTAATGCATTTTATATATAACTTGCAAGCATTAGATGTATCTTATATAGATGTAAGATACAAAGATGGTCGTGTTTGCTGATCTTTGTAAAATGCATGTCAATATAGAATTAAAACTCCTATATTAGGGTTCTCTTGTACTTGTGATTATGTATATAATTGTGCAGTATGTCAGCATCCTTATTGCTACTAAGGTTTTTCCCCCGAAAACCCTTCGGGGCGGGGGGTTTTTTTAATCCTGGTAGTAATACGCCTGCTGCTCTCTCTTTGTACTTGGGTCCCATAGGCCAGTTGGTCTCCGTGGACGATAAAATCATATTCTATTCTATTCTATTCTTTATTGTTTCCATATGATTCCTTATCTGTTTATCTTTATTCTAATACTGGCAAATCACTATATTCTTACAGTTGTTTTCTAAACCTCTACATTGTTTATTTTTTGGCACTTACGTACTTATATAAACAACCTCTATAGTGTTTATTTCTTAACACTTACATACTTACATAAATAGGCTACTTTGTTATCAATTCCTACACAATTCCTACTTTGTTCTTCACCTTTTAGTGCTCCTGTCTTGTTGGTTAAGAAAAAAGATAATTCCTGGTGCATGTGTATAGACTATCACGCTTTGAAAAAGATAACTATAAAAAATAAGTTTCCTATATCATAGGCGGATGATTTGTTTGATCAACTCCAAGGTGCCATAGTTTTTAGCCGTCTTGATCTTAAGTCAGGGTATTGGCAACTTAATGTTGCGCCTGAAGATGTACATAAGACTGCATTTCGGACAACCTTTGGATATTATGAGTTTTTAGTCATGCCATTTGGACTTACAAATGTGCCAGCTTCTTTTGCAAGGCTAATGGGGCGAATATTTGAAGATGTGCATGGCGCATATATTGTCATTTTCTTTGGTGACATATATTAGTTTTAGTAAGTCCGAGGAAGACCATTACTTGCATTTACGAGAGATTTTTCGTCGGTTAAGGAGTGAGTCTATTGCTCTTAATCCTAAGAAAAGTATCGTTTTCCAATCAAAAATTGAATATTTGGGTCATATTGTTTGCGCTGATGGTCTTAAAGTGGATCCCAGTAAGGTACAAGCATGTGGATTGGCCAATACCTACTTCGGTTGCTGCATTATGTTCCTTTTTGGGCTTGTGCAGTTATTATAGGAAGTTTGTACAGAATTTTGCTCGTTTAGCTTCAAATCTATATTTGTTGCTATGAAAAGATGTTCCTTTCCAATGGAATCATAATCATCACTTCGCTTTCCAAGTTTTAAAGGATGCCATGGTTAATCCTCCTGTTCTGCATTTGCCAAAGTTTGGACTACCTTACTTGTTATGTGTTGATGCAAGTGGTATGGCTTTGGGGGCACAATTTTGATGCAGGATGGTCATCCTATTGCTTATGAAATTCGGAAGTCTTCTGACACGGAAAGTAAATATATAGTGTTTATGACTGGCTGTCATTCATGCTTTGAAAGTGCAGTGACACTATCTTTTAGAGTCAATGGTTTATATTTTGACTGACCACCAAAGCATTGGGCACATTGTTTCGCAGAAAACATTATCAGAAAGGCCATTGAAATGGGTTGCTTTTATGCAGCAATATGATTTCTTGGTAGACTATCGTCCTGGAAAAGAGAATGTCATGGCGGATGCTTTAAGTAGGCGTTATGCAGTTTGTTCTCTTTCTATAGCACAATCCAACCATTTGGAGGAAATGAAGCCGTTGTATGCCACTGACCATGATTATAAGGATATTTGGTTATTGGCTCACAGTGGCAATGCATATGGATATAAGATCGTTAATGGGTTCTTATATAAAGGTCCAACGCTATGCATTGTTCATGGCATGGGGACGACTTTAGCAAAGCTTGACCCATACTTTATTTGGCCTGGATTGCGGAGAGATATCTTGGTTCCCGTGCCAATGGATAAAAAAAGCGAACAAGAAACCTCATGGTGTTCCTTTATCCTTGCCTATTCCAGAAGCGAAGTGAAAGCAAATCACTATGTATTTCATTGTTGGTTGATCAACTAAACATGCACTGTCATTTGGACAATTGTTGATTGTTTAACTAAACATGCACATGTTATTCCCTGTTTGGTGTTTATTAAAGAAATATTTAAGCTATGGGTGTTGCCTAAGGATACAAGTAAATTCTGCAAGGCATTATTTATGCAATTGGGAACTGACACTGCATTTCCCCAAGAAAATGATGGACAACTTGAGGTGGTGAACAAAGTTACTTGTTCCATCTTAAGAGGCTTTGTCAATGAACATCAAGAACGTAGCAAGCGTAATTACCTACGGCTAAATTTGTATACAACAACACATATCGGTCTACCATAAAGATGACCCTTTTTTAGGCAGTCTATGGTCAGCCTATACGGGAGCCACTCTTTCGAGTGTGTGAGGATGTTCCTGCTGCTGATAATTTGGTTATTGAGCATAAGAATCTTATAGACTTGCTTCAGGCTCGTATTCGAGATGCCACACTCACCCCAGTTTTTGGTCCACTGTTGAAAACATCAGTTTTGGTAGGTCTACATGTCCTGTTTTCAAAGAATCCTAGATGTGGATTTGTGGAGGTATGGTTTTGTTCGATAATGGTGTTCTTTTTTCAGTGGACTAAAACATCCACTGTTGTTTTGTAGTTTCTTCTATTGTGACATGTCATTTTATAATACAATCCACTGTAGGAAAGAATACTTGAATTTCTACATGTCTAATAATTCTATTGTCACATGTCTTTATAGATGTAGGAAAGAATATTTGATTCTCTACATGTCCTATACTTCCACTCACATGTCTTTATAGTAGTAGGACAGAGTACTTTATTTGCTAAGGCATTGTAGGAAAGAATACATGAATTACGACATGTGTAATACTTCTATTGTCACATGTCTTTATAGAAGTAGGAAAGAATACTTGATTCTCTACATGTCCTATGATTCCATATCACATGTCTTTATAGTAGTAGGACAGAGTACTTTATTTGCTAAGGCATTGTAGGAAAGAATACATGAATTACGACATGTGTAATACTTCTATTGTCACATGTCTTTATAGAAGTAGGAAAGAATACTTGATTTCTACATGTCCTATCCTTCCATATCACGCGGGTCTTTATAGTGGTAGGACGAGTACTTGATTTCTTACATGTGATGCGTGCGCGATCACATGTCCTTATACTAGTATTCCATGTAAGACAAGTTACTTCAACTACTTCAATTACTTAACACCAACAAAACCATCAAGAATTTGATATGTATTCCTTGAGGGGGTGCAGGACCGCTGCAAAAATGCAATATCTCATCTATTGTCCCTTTACCCCTCATGCTTATAGAAAACTAGAGTGCAAAGGCATTATGAAGATCCCAAAATTGAATTGAACTGAATTTAACTTTAACATCCATGGGAACCAACAAGTCTATCAGATCCTGTGTGTGTGTGTGTGTGTGTGTAATTTCATATCATATGACATGAGAGAAAGCCACTTAAATTCATAAGCTCATCATGGAACAAGTGCATCATTTGGAGTCATACCATAAAGTTGCATGAAATAATTTCCATTAAGCAGTTCAACAAATATGTTTGCAGCATGGTTAAACTCAGCAAGTTCATAAGTGCAAGTTTATAAATGTTTACAAGAAGGATCTCACCACGTCCTTAAATTTCAAAGAAGGATATCACCACATCCTTAAATTTCAAAACACGTATCTACATTTTTGCTCAAGGGTAGAGGCGTGGTACTGCAGAACCATCCGGGAGCTTAAGTTAGTATAAGAATAGTAACTAGACACGGGAACTGCAGGTGTCATAGCCACCACCCAGTTGTTATCCATGTCAAAGCTAAAATATAGATATGAGCATAAAGGAAACTTTAAGAATGAAAGTATCATTAATTTTGGAACATATTTTTCATAAATCACTCTCTTGAAAGTTTTCAAAAACTGTACCATCCAACTCTGCTTTCTTGCAATACGATGTCTCATCCTAATGTGTCTTTCATTAGGCGTATTCCCTTATGACACATTTCTACTACTTGCATTTTGAAATTTAGCATCCTTATGTGTATTTCACAAGGTTTCTGCTAATACTAATACTGATGTGGTAAAGAATATATTATGAAGCAAGGCCTACAATAACAGTCAAGCAGAATGAAAAAGATCAAAAGAAACCAGCAAAATTAAGACCCAAGAATGCAAAAAGGTGCAAGGCAACTACTGGCAGAAGCAAGAAAGCAAACACAACATAAAAAAAAAGGACGAGACTTGCACATGCATAAGTCTTAAGATCTGGAGAAATTACAACAGCCATAGGTAGGTTATGAAGATCATGAATATAACAAGGGAAGTAGTAGCAAAAGCAAGAAATAAACACAACAAAACAAGACAAGTTTGTAATAAAGCAAAATGTTAAAAAAATTCAGCAAAAGAAAGTCAAAAGGAGAATGGAACAAGATGTACCATGTTCAGACAAAATTAGAGAGAGCAAACATTAACCCAAGCAGAAATGCAGAGCAGAAAAAATATTTAAGCAAAGAAGAGGTGGTAGCAACTAAGCTGCAAGAGGCAGGTTACAGCAGAGCAGAAAATGCCATGCAATAGAACAAGTTAGAGATAAAGAAGGAATAAAAAGGAGCACTACTAGCTGGCAAACTATGAAAATAAACCAGAAAGATAGGGTATCTTCTTGTTGAAGGTTCACATATTGAATAAAAAACTAGGGAACATGCTTTGAGCTTAACAGAATGCAAAATGAGAGGAAATAAGAAATGCAAAAGGCAAGGAATGAGAAAGCAAAATTGAACTTAGCAATGTAACAAGGAAGAAGAGAGTCGATGCAAACAAAATGCAAAACTAGAAACCAAAACGTACCTTAGAATCGTCCACTATGGAAAAACGAACTTGTCGAAGACAATAGAATATTAAGCAAATAGCCACACAAATGCAAAGACTCCCGGAACGTCAGCACCACCAAGTTGGAATCACCCTCCGAAGAAAGCAAAAATATAAAGAAAAGTGGTAACGAAAAGAAGTGGAAGGAAGATATGCACGTCTAACAGAAAATCAGAAAATCATGAAAGGGACAAACAAATTGAATTTATTAAAACTAGTCATTCCTTAAACAAATAAAACGAAATGAAAAGGACAAACATAAAAGCTAAAGACCTTAACACAATAAAGTCAAAAGTTAAAAAAGCAACTCACAAAGATAGCAAGCTAAGTTTGGACTACAAATAAATGACATAAAGACCTTATCTTGCCCATACATCACAAAGTAAAAAGTAAAGAAGGCAACTCACAAAGATAGCAAACAAAGGTTGGACTAAAAAAATGACGTAAATGCTCCAACAATTAAGGGATAAGGGGAAAAAATTAAGAAGTCCCACATGAAAAAGAATAAGTTAATTTGGCCAACATAGAACCAGGCCAAACCACATCTCTAGCCACTAAAGAATTTGTGGCAGTTGGATTGAGAAAGAGAGCGAGAGAGAGAGATAGAAAGAGAAAGAGAAAGTATGTGTGTGTGTGTGTGTGTGTGTGTGTGTGTGAGACCCACCATCCAACCCACAGCACTATGCACACTATACCATAGTAAAATGATCATATGATTGATCATATTTAACTTGGGAGACAGCACTGCCACCTCCCATAGGGTATAGTGTGCAGGCTGCTCACCAAGTACAGCTCTAGTTTATTCCATCGTGTAAAAACTAGAGCATTTTTAATTGCCCATGTAAGAGCCAAATTTCAGCATTATTAGTTATGTGAACACATAAATTGTGTTCTGTTCTGTTATATACTTTTGGTCCTTCTTAACATAGTCGAAATGACTTGTGAAAACCATGCCAAACGAACTTTGTTTTGGATGAAAGAAAGTTGGAAATGAAGCACCCATTTCAATGATCCAGAATAGAGACACTAAGGACATAAAGGAAGGGTTATGTATCCCTTCCACATTTGCCCGCGGCAGGGCCAATGTAAACTTATTTATGGTGCCTAGGCATTCTTTTATCTGGTCATAGTCTTTTCTCAAAATGGTTGCAAGCTGGCTCCTGAAGAGCATCAGTTTATCCATTGGGTTCCTATTTCCAAATACTTCTAGCCACATAGCAATATCAAAATTGGCTAGGATGGACTCACCATCATTTTGAACAGCTTGTTCATGCCTGATGAGGAATTCATGAAACTCCCTTTCTTCGATCTGACAGAGCAGGGCTTGGGCTAAAGGTGAAGGTGCTGGCATTTCTTCAAGATATCCAAGCTCCAAAAGTTCTGTAGCCCAATGTAGCCCAATTCTGACTTGCTTCATTTCGTGCCATCTGTTCCACATCCAGAATTTTCATTTAGTAAATGGAAAAATATGCTATGTGAACGTATGTTCCATCACAGTACTTGTATTTGATGAGACTATGAATTTAGCACTCCAACTAAGAAGTGCAGGGCGGGTGACTATGCACGGTGTGTGTAATTTCATATCATATGACATGAGAGAAAGCCACTTAAATTCATAAGCTCATCATGGAACAAGTGCATCATTTGGAGTCATACCATAAAGTTGCATGAAATAATTTCCATTAAGCAGTTCAACAAATATGTTTGCAGCATGGTTAAACTCAGCAAGTTCATAAGTGCAAGTTTATAAATGTTTACAAGAAGGATCTCACCACGTCCTTAAATTTCAAAGAAGGATATCACCACATCCTTAAATTTCAAAACACGTATCTACATTTTTGCTCAAGGGTAGAGGCGTGGTACCTGCAGACCATCCAGGAGCTTAAGTTAGTATAAGAATAGTAACTAGACCTGGGAACTGCAGGTGTCATAGCCACCACCCAGTTGTTATCCATGTCAAAGCTAAAATATAGATATGAGCATAAAGGAAACTTTAAGAATGAAAGTATCATTAATTTTGGAACATATTTTTCATAAATCACTCTCTTGAAAGTTTTCAAAAACTGTACCATCCAACTCTGCTTTCTTGCAATACGATGTCTCATCCTAATGTGTCTTTCATTAGGCGTATTCCCTTATGACACATTTCTACTACTTGCATTTTGAAATTTAGCATCCTTATGTGTATTTCACAAGGTTTCTGCTAATACTAATACTGATGTGGTAAAGAATATATTATGAAGCAAGGCCTACAATAACAGTCAAGCAGAATGAAAAAGATCAAAAGAAACCAGCAAAATTAAGACCCAAGAATGCAAAAAGGTGCAAGGCAACTACTGGCAGAAGCAAGAAAGCAAACACAACATAAAAAAAGGACGAGACTTGCACATGCATAAGTCTTAAGATCTGGAGAAATTACAACAGCCATAGGTAGGTTATGAAGATCATGAATATAACAAGGGAAGTAGTAGCAAAAGCAAGAAATAAACACAACAAAACAAGACAAGTTTGTAATAAAGCAAAATGTTAAAAAATTCAGCAAAAGAAAGTCAAAAGGAGAATGGAACAAGATGTACCATGTTCAGACAAAATTAGAGAGAGCAAACATTAACCCAAGCAGAAATGCAGAGCAGAAAAAATATTTAAGCAAAGAAGAGGTGGTAGCAACTAAGCTGCAAGAGGCAGGTTACAGCAGAGCAGAAAATGCCATGCAATAGAACAAGTTAGAGATAAAGAAGGAATAAAAAGGAGCACTACTAGCTGGCAAACTATGAAAATAAACCAGAAAGATAGGTAGTATCTTGTTGAAGGTTCACATATTGAATAAAAAACTAGGGAACATGCTTTGAGCTTAACAGAATGCAAAATGAGAGGAAATAAGAAATGCAAAAGGCAAGGAATGAGAAAGCAAAATTGAACTTAGCAATGTAACAAGGAAGAAGAGAGTCGATGCAAACAAAATGCAAAACTAGAAACCAAAACGTACCTTAGAATCGTCCACTATGGAAAAACGAACTTGTCGAAGACAATAGAATATTAAGCAAATAGCCACACAAATGCAAAGACTCCCGGAACGTCAGCACCACCAAGTTGGAATCACCCTCCGAAGAAAGCAAAAATATAAAGAAAAGTGGTAACGAAAAGAAGTGGAAGGAAGATATGCACGTCTAACAGAAAATCAGAAAATCATGAAAGGGACAAACAAATTGAATTTATTAAAACTAGTCATTCCTTAAACAAATAAAACGAAATGAAAAGGACAAACATAAAAGCTAAAGACCTTAACACAATAAAGTCAAAAGTTAAAAAAGCAACTCACAAAGATAGCAAGCTAAGTTTGGACTACAAATAAATGACATAAAGACCTTATCTTGCCCATACATCACAAAGTAAAAAGTAAAGAAGGCAACTCACAAAGATAGCAAACAAAGGTTGGACTAAAAAAATGACGTAAATGCTCCAACAATTAAGGGATAAGGGGAAAAAATTAAGAAGTCCCACATGAAAAAGAATAAGTTAATTTGGCCAACATAGAACCAGGCCAAACCACATCTCTAGCCACTAAAGAATTTGTGGCAGTTGGATTGAGAAAGAGAGCGAGAGAGAGAGATAGAAAGAGAAAGAGAAAGTATGTGTGTGTGTGTGTGTGTGTGTGTGTGTGTGTGATTTCATATCATATGACATGAGAGAAAGCCACTTAAATTCATAAGCTCATCATGGAACAAGTGCATCATTTGGAGTCATACAATAAAGTTGCATGAAATAATTTCCATTGAACAACTCAACAAATATGTTTGCAGCATGGTTAAACTCAGCAAGTTCATAAGTGCAAGTTTATATATGTTTACAAGAAGGATCTCACCACATCCTTAAATTTCAAAGAAGGATCTCACCACATCCTTAAATTTCAAAATGCGTATCTACATTTTTGCTCAAGGGTAGAGGCGTGGTACCTGCAGACCATCCATGAGCTTAAGTTAGTATGAGAATAATAACTAGACCTGGGAACTGCAGGTGTCATAGCCACCACCCAGTTGTTATCCATGTCAAAGCTAAAATATAGATAAAAGCATAAAGTAAAGCTTAAGAATGCTATTATCATTAAAACGGAATTTTCAAAATAGCTCTCTTGGAATTTTTCAGACAATTATACCACCCAACTCTGTTCTCTCAGCCAAACGTGCATTTCATCTGGCATGTTTCATTGTGAAACATTTTTACTATTTGTATTCAATCATCTAGCATCCTTGCGTGTATTTCACAAGGTTTCTGCTGAAAATTAATAGTGACGTGGCAAAGAAGCAAAATTGAAGCAATTACCTCAGAAATGGTCAAGCAGATAGAAAAGGACATCATATTTTTAAGAAAAGAAGCAAACCGATTTAAAAACCATGGGGAGGTACAACACATAATAAACAAAGAGGCATAGAGAAGAAGATTTGGTACAATCAAGAACAAACAGACTGAAAACAAGACAGGTGAAATTGCTGCAGCAGAGTCATGTTATAAAGGCCGGGAGCAGAATACACTGAGCAGCAAGTGAACTACTGGAAAAAATAGAAACCAAGCGGGAAAATGCCACTACTTATGCATGCAAAGCCCTGAACAAATGTTAGACACAAGCATAGCAAAGGCAAGAATAAAAGGGCAAAAAATCAGCAAGAAAGGATAAATCTGCAATTAGCAAACAAATATGACCTGGAAAGATGCAAGGAACAGGAATACAAGGAACCTCATAGGAAGGAACAAAAGTTAGAAACAAATGAAAACAGCAGAGCATGAGAACCTTTGTAGTTATATACAATGGGTAAAAAATCAGCTGGACAAATGAAAGTCAAGGGAGCAGATTACACTGAACCTAAACGCTGCATGTGAACTATTGGAGAAAGTTAGAAAACAAGCAGGGAAAAGCCATGACTTATGTATGCAAAGGCCTGAACAATTGTTAGACACAAGCACAGCAACGGCAAGAATAAAAGGGCAGACAAATAGCAAAAAAGTCAGCTCGACAAATGAAAAGCAAGGTGCAAGAAAATAGAACAGGTGAAAAAGTTGCAAAAAGAAGCCATCTACAACAGGCTGAAATAGTAAAACTTGATCCTAAAAATAAACCAAAGGAAGAAAATGCAAAGGTAAGAAATATACCCAGCAAGGCAATCATCACAAAAGATAGTTAAAATTCAGCCACATTAAGGCAAGAAGAAATTAGATAAATAAGCAACATGATCAGAAAATTATGGAAGAGATAAAAACTGCCAACGAAAAGTAACTAGGACCTGGGAAAAAGCAAGGTACAGGAATAAAGGGAATCTATGGGTAGCACTAAAGGCTAGAAGCCACTGAAAACAGCAAAACTTGAGACCCATTGTTGCAGTAGACATGGGTAAAACGTCAGCTGGAGAAAGAAAGGCAAGGAGTAAAAATAGACAATACATCAGGAGATAAAGTTGCAACACAGGAGGCCAGCTACAACAAGCTGAGACAGTAAAAAATGAGCAAAATTAAACAAGGGACGAAAATGCAGAAGCAAGAACTAAACTGAGCAAAGCAACATCACAATAAACTGTTAACATTCAGCAACATAAAGGGTACAAATGCAACATGATCAAATAAATTTGCAAATAGCAACCAACTAGATCAAGCAATTATGCAAGTTGCAAAAACACAGAAAAAATGAGATGCTCCACCTGCAATCCAATTACTCAGACAAAAGTGACTTCCCAAAAACAAGGTAACAAAAATAGAACTTCACAAGGCAAGGATAAATTAGACGTTAGAGGAAAAGGATCCACTTACCTTATAGACGTCCAAGAATGGAGAAAGGAAACGAAACGCAGAGCCCAACAAAACGGCGAAACGAGATCACCCAAATGAAGGAGGCAGGATTAAACAACAAGAGGGCACAGTTTAAAAGATATGCGGGAATGAAAGGGCAAAGAACCCATAAGCACGTCTAACAGACTTCTAAAAAAAGAACCACATTTTTTAATAATAAACAAGGGTTAAAAGAAGAGGACAAACTAAATAAAACACACCCGACAAAGGAGAGCGGTTAGCCAAGCAAACACATAAAGAAGGAAAAGTTAAGGAAGGGCACGTCCAAACAAAAGAGAAAAAATGTTAATAGCCCACAATGGTGGGACATGAAAATACATAAAAAGAATTCAAAAGGGAGCAAGGCTTAAAAAGATAAAAACTAGGCTAGAAAACCAAAAGGGATCTACATGAAGGTTAAAGAGAAAACCTAAGGAAATATTAGACAAAATCAATATCGCCACTAGAGAGAGAATCATTGCAGTATTAGTAATAGTATAGAGAGAGAGAGAGAGAGAGAGAGAGAGCGCGCGGGTGTGTACAAGAGAGCGACATTTTTTTTTGTGTGTGTGTGTGTGTGTGTGTGTGTGTGTGTGAGAGAGAGAGAGAGAGAGAGAGAGAGAGAGAGAGAGAGAGAGAGAGAGAGAGAGAGAGAGAGAGAGAGAGAGAGAGAGAGAGAGAGAGAGAGAGAGAGAGAGAGAGAGAGAGAGAGAGAGAGAGAGAGAGAGAGAGTTTTATGCCTCAAATCCATTTTTGAGCATATGAGACATAATCTTTGGTTTTTATGCCTCAAATCCATTTTTGAGCATCATGCATGCCACCCGGGGTGGTCCCAATCAAACAAACATGCCAAGGTGGCTCAAACATGCCACAAAGGTGGCTCAAACATGCCAAGGTGGCTCCAAACATGCCACAAAGGTGGCTCCAACATGCCAAGGTGGCTCCAACATGCCACGGTGGGCTCATGCCATGCCACCTAGGCCAATATGGCGCAAACATGCCACGTGGGTGGCAACAAACATGCCACCTAGGCTTAAACATGCCAAGTTGGCTCACAACATGTCACCTAGGCTCCGGCATGCCAAGTTGGCTCAAACATGCCACCTAGGCTCAAACATGCCAAAGTGGCTCAACATGCCACCTAGGCTCAAACATGCCAAAGTGGCTCAAACATGCCACGGGCTCCAACATGCCACCTACATGCCACCTAGGCTCCAACATGACAAGGTGGCTCAAACATGCCACATGGGCATCAACATGCCACCTAGGCTCCAACATGCCAAGGTGGCTCAAACATGCCACGTGGGCTCCAACATGCCACGTGGGCTCCAACATGCCAAGGTGGCTCTAACATGCCACCTAGGCTCAAACATGCCAAGGTGGCTCCAACATGCAAAATGACTCAAACATGCCACCTAGGCTCCAACGTCTTAAAACATGCCATGCAGCTCCATCATGCCACCTATGCTCCAACTTGCCAAGGTGGCTCAAATATGCCACGTGGGCTCCAACATGCCACCTAGGCTCCAACATTCCAAGGTGGCTCAAACATGCCACATAGGCTCAAACATACCATGCAAAGCTCACTTAGGCTCCAACATGCCAAGGTGGCTCCAACATGCCACCTAGGCTCAAACGCGTGCAAGGTGGCTCAAACATGCCACCTAGGGTTCCAACATGCCACCTAGGCTCAAACATGCCGTGTGGCTCAAACATGCCAAGGTGGGCTCAAACATGCCACCAAGGTCAAACATACACAAGGTGGCTCAAACATGCCACAAAGGTGGCTCCAACATGCCAAGGTGGCTCCAACATGCCACGCGGGCTCTAACATGCCATGCAGGCTCCAATATGCCAAGGTGGCTCAAACATGCCACGTGGGCTCCACCATGCCACCTAGGCTCCAACATGCCAAGGTGGCTCACAACATGCCACCTAGGCTTAAATATGCCAAGTTGGCTCAAACATGCCACCTAGGCTCCAATATTCCTAGGTGGCTCAAACATGCCACCTAGGCTCAAACATGCCAAGGTGGCTCCTGGCTCAGGCATGCCACCTAGGCTCAAGCATGCCACCTAGGCACCCCAAGTGGTGACATGGCATGCCAAGTAAGCAAGGTCAAGTTTTGACTAGGCAAAAAATGAAAAGATGTCCATCTTTGGTCTTTTCATTGGGTGATGTTGGCAAATTTTAGGTGACATGGCTGGTGACATGGATATGATGACTAGGACTTTATGCAAGAAATATGATAACCTTTGAAATTTTTGTAGAGGAGTTTGGCAAGGGATAGAATAGAGGAGCTTGGAGAACTTAAAAGCGTGACACCCTTCCCCAAATCGAACGGGGCCGGGACTTTGGACTTTCTCAAGAGGGGAGAGGCGGACCCGGGGAGATGGACCTCAGAAAGGTTGTCGAGGCAGCCTTTCCTATCAGCGTTCCTCTGAGAGGGCAAAGTCAGTTCACAGTTTTGGAGTGGGAGAGTTGCCCGTCCGTGGCAGGGCCCTTCGTGAGATGATCTTTGGGAAGTAACTGCCCAGGAAGGTTTAAAGGGTCCGATCTTACGGCATCAACACTCTCCCTCTACGTGATGACATTATGCAAGATCCTGGTCAAATCTGACTAGGATACGGCCTCCGAAAGGTAAACCCTGTGTGTTGCTAGGTTATTGAAGGGTTTGCGTTATGGAGGTCGAGTTTTAGTCGGTTGCACTTGGTACATGGTCAAGAAGCTGCAGTTGAAAATGTGAAGCAATAGGAAGTGAGGGCATGGGATTTGGATTTATCTTCCTCGGTGTGGCAATTAGAAGTCAAAGAGCACCTTTTGCGCAAAGTAGCAAAATTGTTTGGGATCATTAATCGGGATGGCCAATAGATCCAAACTTCATTATTTCGATTGCCATGGCTCCGCATGTGTGTTTAGCAAAGGTGCACATAGCTATCCAAGAAAACGACCACGTTTTGGCCTCCGAAACGTAAACCCTACAATAACCTAATAACACACATGGTTTACGTTTCGGAGGCCAAAACATGGTCATTTTCTTGGATAGCTAGATGTGCCTTTGCTAAGCACACATGCAGAGCCATGGCAACTGAATGATCCCAAACAATTTTGCCATCTCGAATGATCCCAAACAATTTTGCTCTTTGCAAAGGCTCTTGACTTCTAATTGCCACTTTGGGAGGAGGATAAATCCAAACCCCATTCCGTCGGTTCTTATTGCATCGCATTTTCAAGCTGCAAGTTCTCGACTATGTCCCAGTGCAACAGAGCTAAAATTCGACCTCCATAAGCGTAAACCCTTCAATAACCTAGCAACACACAGGGTTTACGTTTCGGAGGCCATATCCTAGTCAAATTCGACCACAATCTTGCACAATGTCATCACTTAAAGGGAGGGTGTTGACGCCAGAAGATGGACCCTTAAAACCTTCCGAAAGCAGTTCGCCCCAAAGGTCCTCTCCCGAAGGCTCCTGGCCACGGACGGGCAACTCTCCCACTCCGAAACGTGGAACTGACTCTGCCAATGGACTCAAAACGTCGACATTACCCTGGGGACCAAGTTTAGGTAGGCGAAGACCACCCCTTCTCCAAGAAGCGCCAAAGTAGCTCATGTCCAACACGTTCAGTAGTCAATTGGCCCAAGAGGTGGGCGTGGAATACTGCCATGTAGATGGTTCGTGTTTCCTTCATTGCAAAAAATGACCGTATAACTTGGTCCCAGGGGTAATTTTCGTCATTAGAATGACATGGAAAAGTCGAATCTCCATTCCGGAGCCTTTGTACTGCCCCAACGACAAAACACTTGGGTTTCTACACGGTCGACCGCAGTACGCTTCGCGGTTTGATAAGTTCTCCCAGACCGATCCTAGATTTTTTTTAACATGCTCAAAGCAGGTTACTTGAACAGTGGATTCAACGGTTGGATAGGGAAGATGAGCTCTGGGAGGGGGGCATTGGCATTTGCCCTCCCGAAGAACAACGGCCAGGAAAGGCTGCCTCGTCAACCTTTCTGAGGTCCATCTCCTGGGGTCTGGCCTCTCCCCTCTGGTGAGGAAGCCGCGCAAAGTCCTGGCCTAGTTCGATTTGGGGAAGGGTGTCAGCGCTTTAAGTCCCACGTGGCATGTTTGAGCCAACTAGGTGGCATGTTGGAGCCCATGTGGCATGTTTGAGCCACCTTGGCATGTTGGAGCCTAGTTGGCATGTTGGAACCCATGTGGGATGTTTGAGCCACCTTGGAATGTCGGAGCCTAGGTGGCATGTTGGAGCCTGCATGGCATTTCGGAGGCTAGGTGGCATGTTTGAGCCTAGGTGGCATGTTTGAGCCACCTTGGCATGTTTGAGCCTAGGTGGCATGTTGGAGCCCATGTGGCATGTTGGGGCCCTAGGTGGCCAACATGCCACCCAGGCCCCAACATGCCATGGTGGCTCAAACATGCCGTGGGCTCCAACATGCCACCTAGGCTCCAACGTGCCAAGGTGGCTCCAACATGCCACATGGGCTCCAACATGCCACGTGGGCTCCAACATGCCAAGGTGGCTCTAACATGCCACCTAGTCTCGAACATGCCAAGGTGGCTCCAACATGCCACCTAGGCCCCAACATGCCAAGGTGGCTCAAACATGCCATGTGGGCTCCAACATGCCACCTAGGCTCCAACATGCCACCTAGGCTAAAACATGCCACCTAGGCTCTAACATGCCACCTTGGCTCAAACATGCCAAGGTGGCTCCAACATGCCACCTAGGCTCCAACATGCCATCTTGGCTCTAACATGCCACCTAGGCTCAAACATGCCAAGATGGCTCAAACATGCCACGTGGGCTCTAACATGCCACCTTGGCTCAAACATGCCAAGGTGGCTCCAACATGCCACCTAGGCTCCAACATGCCATCGTGGCTCTAACATGCCACCTAGGCTCAAACATGCCAAGATGGCTCAAACATGCCACGTGGGCTCCAACATGCCACCTAGGCTCCAGAATGCCAAGGTGGCTCAAACATGCCACCTAGGCTCCAACATGACAAGGTGGCTCAAAGATGCCAAGGTGGCTCAAACATGCCACGTGGGCTCCAACATGCCACCTAGGCTCCAACATGCCAAGGTGGCCACATGTCACGTTGGCTCCAACATGCCACGTTGGCTCCAACATGCCAAGGTGGCTCTAACATGCCACCTAGGCTCGAACATGCCAAGGTGGCTCCAACATGCCACCTAGGCCCCAACATGCCAAGGTGGCTCAAACATGCCATGTGGGCTCCCACATGCCACCTAGGCTAAAACATGCCACCTAGGCTCTAACATGCCAAGATGGCTCCAACATGCCATCATACCTAGGCTCAAACATGCCAAGGTGGCTCAAACATGCCACATGGGCTCCAACATGCCACCTAGGCTCCAAGCATGCCAAGGTGGCTCAAACATGCCACCTAGGCTCCAACAGGACAAGGTGGCTCAAAGATGCCAAGGTGGCTCAAACATGCCACGTGGGCTCAAACATGCCACGTGGGCTCCAACATGCCAAGGTGGCTCCAACATGCCACGTGGGCTCCAACATGCCAAGGTGGCTCCAACATGACAAAATGGCTCAAACATGCCACCTAGACTCCAAGATGCCACATGGGCTCCAACATGCCACCTATGCTCCAACTTGCCAAGGAGGCTCAAATATGCCACGTGGGCTCTAACATGCCACCAAGGCTCCAACATGCCAAGGTGAATCAAATAAAGTTTTAAGGGTCCGTCTTCTGGGATCAACACCCTCCCTCTACGTGATGATATTAAGATCCTGGTCGAATCTGACTAGGATATGGTCTCCGAAACATAAATTATGTGTGTTATTAGGTTATTGAAGGGTTTACGTTATGGAGGTCAAGTTTTAGTCAGTTGCACTTGGGACATGGTCGAGAAGCTGTAGTTGAAAACGAGAAGCAATAGGAATTGATAGAATGGGGTTTGTATTTATCCTCATCCTAGTGTGGCAATTAGAAGTCAAAACCCTTGCGGTTAGCAAAATTGTTTGGGATCATTCGGGATGGCCAATAGATCCAAACTCAGTTATTTCAGTTGCCATGGCTCCGCATGCATGTTTAGAAAAGGTGCACCTAGTTATCCAAGAAAACGACCAAGTTTTGTCCTCCGAAATGTAAACCCTACAATAACCTAGCAACACACAGGGTTTACGTTTCGGAGGCCAAAAAATGGTCGTTTTCTTGAATAACTGGGTGTATCTTTTCTAAACATGCATGTGGAGCCATAGCAACTGAAATAACAGAGTTTGGATTTATTGGCCATCCTGAATGATCCCAAACAATTTTGCTACTGCAAAAGGCGCTCTTGATTTGTAATTGCCACACTGGAAGGAGGATATATCCAAACCCCATTCCGTCAGTTCCTATTGCTTTGCATTTTCAACTGCAGCCTTCTCGACCATGTCCCAAGTGCAACCGATTGAAACCCTCGACCTCCATAACATAAACCCTTCAATAACCTAGCAACACATGTGGTTTATGTTTTGGAGGCCATATCCTAGCTAAAATTCGACCAGAATCTTGCAAATGTCATCACGTAGATGGAGGGTGTTGACTTTAAGGTGGACCCATAAAACCTTCGAAGCGGCCAGCCCCAAAGGTCCCTCTCAAGGCCCCCGCCACGGATGGGTAACTCTCCCTCTTAAATGTGAGCTGACTCGCCAATGGACCCAAAATGTTGACATTATCCTGGAGACCAAGTTTCGTGGGCAGAAGACCACCCCTTCTCTAAGAAGCGCCAAAGTAGCTCATGTCCAACACGTTCGTAGTCAATTGGCCTAAGAGGTGGCTGCGGAATACTGCCATGTAGAGGGTTCGTGTTTCTTTTGTTGCCAACTTCAACATGCCACCTAGGCTCCAACATGCCACCTAGGCTAAAACATGCCAAGGTGGCTCAAACATGCCACGCGGGCTCCAACATGCCACCTAGGCTTCAACATGCCACCTACGCTCAAACAGGCCAAGGTGGCTCAAACATGCCACCTAGGCTCAAACATGCCAAGGTGGCACAAACATGCCAAGGTTGCTCAAACATGCCACGTGGGCTCCAACATGCCAAGGTGTCTCAAACATGGCAAGATGGCTCAAACATGCCACGTGGTTCCAACATGCAAGGTGGCCCAAGCATGCCACTTAGGCTCCAACATGCCACCTAGGCTAAAACATGCCAAGGTGGCTCAAACATGCCACGTGGGCTCCAACATGCCAAGGTGGCTCAAACATGCCACCTAGGCTCCAACATCTCACATAGGCTCCAACATGCCACCTTGGCTAAAACATGCCGAAGTGGCTCAAACATGCCACGCGGGCTCCAACATGCCACCTAGGCTCCAATGTGCCACCTAGACTCAAACATGCCAAGGTGGCTCAAACATGCCACGCAGGCTCCAACATGCCATGCAGGCTCCAACATGCCACCTAGGCTCCAACACGCCAAGGTGGCTCAAACATGCCACCTATGCTTCAACATGCCACCTAGGCTTCAACATGCGAAGGTGGCTCAAACATGCCACACGGGCTCCAACATGCCATCTAGGCTTCAACATGCCAAGGTGGCTCAAACATGTCATCTAGGCTCCAATATGCCACCTAGGCTCAAGCATGCCAAGGTGGCTCGAACATTCCAAGGTGGCTCAAACATGCTAGGCAAAATTTGGCTAGGCTCAATTTGGCTAGGCAAACTTTTAGGAAAAATGGTATTTTTGACATGTGAAAAATGTTCAAGAAGTATCCAATATGATGGTAAGGGGCATGAAATTACTTGTAATAATAACAAACTCGTTAATGTATCCAACCGTATTCATAAGATCTTTGAATATTTTTCATTAATACGTCTATGATATCCCAATGAGGGTTCGAAAATTACTCGGTAAGCCCCTATGTTTGTCTAGTCCAGTTTCAAAATTGCTGGTCTGAATGTTTGGTCCTTAGGAAAAATCCGGTTTAAAAACATAGTTTAATGTAAAATCGGCAAATTTATGTCTTGTTATATATTAATCTGGTACACATGTTATATAGATGACAAATTATCGAAGGTATAGGTTAAATATTTTTGAACTCTAGTCCCTCAGGAGCGAGTTCTTACGCCTAAAAAATGGCGAGCAATGGCGGCGCCCGCTTGGCTTTCAACAACCCCGGTTTCTTAAAAATAACGTCTGATGTAATAAGGCGGGAATTCCACGTGCGGTGGGTTACGATGTCTCAACCTGCACTAATAAAATGAAGCATAATATAAGAAATCCTTCAATCAATTTTGATGAAAACTCTAGAGCAACAAATATTTCTCATGTCAAAAATTTTAATAATCACTAACAAAAAAATTCACAAACAAACCACGGACAAAATCATAAATATATATGCAAATTTTTAGATTGCATCCAGCGGCTAATATTTTACCCCATAGCGGCCTAGATTGCGATCCTCATCCCGCAATCCTATTGGCTGTCGGAAAAGCTTTTGCTTTCTGAATTTGTGTTTCGGGATTGTCGATGGCAGAGCATCAGTCTTGGCGCCTAGAGTTTTGGCGCCTAGCTGCCCGGAGATTGGATGGCGCTCAACCCGGTCTTGGCGCCTAGAGCTTTGCGCCAAACATGACCTTCCAGCATGGCATAATCTCTTCATATGTGGTTTGATCTGTGTGTTTGATCTGGGCTTGAACTGGGGTTTGATCTGTGGGTATGGATCTGTGAGCCTGCAAATACGTCATCCAAGCTTAACCGTGTCCGGTAAGGCAGGGGATCGTCTTGCGTCTACTAGCAGCATCGGCTTTTGACGAAGGAGCAGCAACAGAGCTATGGCGTCCCATTCATCTCTGTTTTGGAGTTGCGTCTTCGGTTTATGAGTCGAAGGTTACACATCTGTAGATTCTTATGTTGGTTATTTTTATAGGCTCAACAACAACGCCATGAGAATACTATTCTCAGGCTTGAGATTGAGAAACTCCGGCAGGATAATCTTACAATGCATGAAGCAATCCGAAAGGTTTCCTGTTCTAATTGTGGCGGTCCTGCTGGTTCCCTCAGAGACATGGGTTTAGAAGAACAGCGTCTTCGTGTGGAGAATGCTTGTTTGAAGGAAGAAGTAAGTATTCTCAGAACTATAAAATCGAATCTCAGTTCATTCTTTTACTTAGTTTTACTCTCTTCTAATTTCAAAACCTCTGGTGCTTATTTCCAGCTTGATCGAGTTGTAGCAGTTACAGCCAAACTGTTTGGCGGACCTATATCATCCGCCATTTCTAACCCTCACCCTCCACAATATAGCAGTGGCTTGGACCGTTCTGTTGGTGCTAAGGTTTGGCATTATCTTTTTCTTCTCATGTTTTTTATCTCTAGTCCTAGCATTACTAACTTGGATTTTTAGGCGCTTTAGGAAATGGTCTCTCAAAGCAACAAAGGATTCGGCTGGGGTTCTTCGCACCTGGAAGCTCCATTTTGTAAACCAAAGCTTAAGAGATAGAACAGTAAGATTGGGCTACTTTTGTCTTTAAAGTAATTGACCTTGTGTTAGATTTGAGGTTGTTGTTTAAATGATAGGTGACTCTATTTGCAGGTAGAAATCGACGTTGTCTTATCTTGGGAATCAAAGCCGATCAAGATGCAGCTTACCTGAATCTCATCTTTGCCTACCTGACACCTGCTTGTGTCTGAACGTGAAACCTTCTCTTTCGAAAAAAATGGAGCAGAGATACAAGCTATTATTGGACCAGCCTAAAAAACCTTTCTAAAATCTGTTGAAGTAATTAGAGAGCAGAAACAAGAACAATTGCTTGTTTCTTTATGTTCTATACTTCTCATTTAAGATTCAATTTGTTTCTCAAAATACATTCAAAATACATAAACAAGATTGCTGTATATTTTGAATATCGATTCTTTGTGTTTTTTTTTTTAATTATATATATATGTAGTATAATATAAACAATGGATATAAATATAAACAATTGGGAAGTGGTCTAAGTGGGAGTAAATGTTTTTAATGTATGTCATGTGTCAACTTCTGATTAGTTATAAGGCATTAGAAACAACAGTTGTTTTTTCTATGTGTCATAATAATGCTTTTTTGTTTCAAAAATATGCCACGTCTCCATATTTGATTAGCCAAAATAACATTTTTATATTTAAAAAGCATGCCATGTGTTGATATTTCATTGGTTAAGAGGCACAATAGAAATAACACATCGATTTTCTACATGTCACAATAATGCTTTTCTATATGTCCTTATTTAAAAAAAACAATAGTTAGTAACATTAAAAACATTAGCTAACTTTAAGTAACACATGTGGGACCCAGCTAAATAACATGTAGTTTTTTTTAAAAACTATCTTCCTTTGACGTTGTAATTTTATTTTTCATGTGTAGTAATATCTAAACCTACGGGTGCTATTTAGAAGACAAACAACATGTGCCTCCTCTAAAAACAACAGTCACGAAAAAACCACGTGTAGACCATTTCTGCCAAAAAAACAACAGCCACGAAAAAACCACGCGTAGACCATTTCTGCCAAAAAACAACAGTCACGAAAAAACCACGTATAGACCATTTCTGCCAAAAAAAACCACTGTCCCTTTGTGCAAATCCGGATAAACGGGCCACGTGGTTTTTTGGGGCCATTTTGGTGTTGTTTTTGGCATAAAACAACACTTCCGTACAACTAAAAAACAACTGTGGACCAAAAATTGGGGTCAGTGTGTGCTCAAGCATCTTTTGCAAATAAATCATCTAAGTTGCGGCAACCAATGGTTTTTAAGGAAGGAGATTAGGTATGGATGAGGATCCATAAAGGCCACTTTAAGAAAGATGCGTGCAAGAAAGATCTTAAGTTGGCACCCCATTTCCATGGACCATTTCAAGTTATAAGTGGTTAATGAGAGTGCATATCAATTACAAATGCCTCAATGTTAGAAAATGTATGATATAGTGAATGTATAATTCCTAAAAGCTTATCAAGGTAAAGACTTACCTCCAGTTGAGAGGTTAAGTGAGCCAGAATTGATTGGTATTTCTAAAGTTCTAGAATCGGGAAACAATTTTGGAAGAAAAATTCACTAGTGGTTCAAGACAGTATTTGGTAAAGTTTGCTCACAAACCTACGAAGGACGCTTCATGGATACGTGGCAATGTTTTAGAAGTTTATCCTGATATTTTTATGGAATATAAAGATCGGAAAGAAAAGGAAGCCGAGAGATAAGTAGATGTCCAAGGACAGGCTTCTATTAGCCGGCCTACGCGAGGGCCAAGGAAGGACTATGCTCGAATGGCTAAAGGTATTTAAACACCCTTTTGCAGCAGAGGACTGCTGCAATGTCAAGAGGGAGGGAATAATATATGCCAAGGACGTGGCAAAAGTCTTTGGGTCTTTTTGGGCCGTGTGGGCCTTTGTCCAAAGGAGGTTTTGGTCCAAAGGAGGACCAAAGGGTTATGCATGCTATATAGTTGCTCGGGGGAGAGCTCTGGGGCAGCTGTGTATTGGCTGAGAGCTCGTGATTGGGTGGTGAGATAGCATGTCACGCCAAGTGTCTGTTTTAGGAACTGATAGATTCAGTCACAACATTCAATCCTCCATATGCATTGTCTGTAAATCTGTTAATCCGTATCTATAGACCGGTGAATCCTTAGCTGTAGATCTAGCATACAATTGACTCAATTCTGACCCAGAAAGGTTTTCGAATCAAAAATACTCTTCTACCAGGGGATCATGGCATATTCGCATAGAATCAAGGCAAAAAGATGTATATATGTGATGTAGAATGGCATGGGAGAAGCCATTCTTTCTGCTGATGTAGAATGGCATGGGAGAAGCCATTCTTCCTGCCCCCATGCCATTGTACTTCGTCAAGGCAAGAAGGACCAGATTCAAGGTGTTTTGTGGAGTAGCTTTTTCATTCTTGAGGCAAGAATCTGGACTCACTTGCCTTGACGTTTAGAAAATTGAAAGCGGGGAGGCCATTCTTGCATGGAATGGTGACCTCAAAACACCTTTGTAATAGGTAAAGGCCATTGAGGCGATTTTTTACGGCAGAAAAAGGGGCGGCGAGGCAAAGGGGGCAAGGTGTCAGCGGCGGACGCTGGCGGCTTCATGCCGGCCGAGCCTCATCGCCGCCCAGCCTTTTTCCACATTCGCCCGTCAGAAAGTATATAAGTTTTTCTTTCCTCCTTTCTTCCCGCGATACTTTCATCGTCATAGTCGCGGTACGTGAGCTATGGTGATATCTCTTTTGGCATGGGCATTGCCTTTTTACATTGCCATAGCATTTGTGCATGGTTTACCGGTTGCCATAGGCGATTTTTTGCGGATCGCCATACTTTTTGGTGTTGATCTTTCGGTTTTGTGGATTTTTTTTCATTCCGGCGGTACGCCATGGCTGGTTTTTTGAGTTTTTCTTGGAGTTTGTGTCATTTGAAGCTCGGGTAAAAAGCAAATCTGTTAATCTTTTACTAACAGAGTGCCGAGATCTTACTTTCAATGGTTTTTTTGTAGATTTGGAAGGATCTTTTGTGAAGATTTGAGAAGGTAACTTCATTTGCATGCCTTTCTTTGGATTATTTACCTCGCTTTGCGTCTCTAACGATTTCTTTGTGTATTTAGATGCCTACATTTTACGGATCTTATTTGTGGAGTCTGTTAGGACCGATTAGATTCACTATTAACGGTTGCTTCAAGAATATGCCTAGTTTATTTCTATGCCAAGTTGCTTCAAGAAGATGCCTAGCTTATTCCTATGCTTGTTTTTTTTCCATATTTCTTTATCCTGTTAGCATTTACCTATAGCAAATCTTGTTAAAGGTTTGATGCTTCACAATGTCTTTCCCTTTTATCCTTTCTGTCCTTGCTAATCTTGTGCTCATTATTGTAAAGATGAGCATGGAAGATATAGATGTTGATGAACCTGAAATTGCTGTCCCGAACTTTGGTCTTAACCTTACTCAAGAGCTTTCTCTTCTGGATAATATTTTGCCTGCTGAGGTTGACGAGATAATTGGGAAGATCGATTCTATGGTACTGACTGAGCATCATCAGGAGTTTGAAGGAATAGAATGGGATGTTGAAGAGGACGTTGCACAAGAAAAGGATGATGAATTCTTACATTTGGATGAAGATATAATGAAGATGATTAACAATGGTGGAGAAGATAATTCCTCAGCTCTAACTGAGTGGGCAAGAAGAAGGTTTGATTCATGGAGAAAATGCTTTAATCATGATGTTTCTATTCCTATTGAGGATCTTGATCACCGAGTTTTGAATAACATGCTGGTTCCCTTCATCATCCAAGTAAAGAAGAAAAACGGTCTGTTGTATCATGCTGACAGGTAATTTGATCTATTGTACATTTTATTTTCTTTTGCATTTCAATTAATTAAGTTTTTTTTCAGCTTAAGTGTATTGTTTCGAGCCATAGAAAGAATTGTTAGGAAGAAACAAGAAGCTATTGTTGCAGTCTGGATTTGCAGAGCCAAAGTTTAATATCCTTCATTCCGATGTCTTTCGAAAGTCTGTCATTGCTTTTGTGTCAGCTGTTAGGAGGTCTAAGAGTCTTGGAATTGGAATGAAACCTAAAAAAGCAGCAGCTTTATATAATTTATTTTTCCAGTTCTTTTAACTTAGTGTTCTATTTTAGGTCTGGTATCATAGCAACAGAGTTGGTGAGAAGACTATTAGGCTATGGTTGAAATGCATGGGGGAGCTTGCTAATCTTGACATTACGAACAAGAGCGGAAGGGTTACTAATGTCACAAGGATGTCATTGACAGGAGTTCCTTCGAAAATTGGACTGCAGGTTACTGGTCTATTACTTCATTTCAGAAGTAAGTAATCATTTGTTTTTTTCTGATTTTATGTTAATTTTTTGTTGTTCTTTAGGTATGACAGGTCTAGGGATTTGCAAGTCGATGCTGCTATGGACATAATCGGGAAGCCAGTTGCTGATGATGGCAGTGGTAGAAATTATCAGGATGTTCTTAATGCGCATGTGGATAAGCGGAGGAAGATTGAGAATGAGAAGCTGAAATCTAGTGCTGTTATTAGTGATTCGCATACCAAGAGACCCTTTTTAAGGGGTAGTACCTCCAATAGTGGCATCTTGGCCGAATTGAATCCTAATGTAATTTCTAGGCCAGTTTGTGGAGACATTGTTGCAGCTAGTGCAGGTTCTAGGGTGGTGACAACAACAACCAACTTGAATGGAGATCCTGGGATCTATAAGGGGAAGAACGGTGAAGAGGTGAAGCTTTATGATCCATTGATGAGAATATCTTGAATAGTGCGATTGATGCATGGCCTGAGGCTCCCAAGCTTTTCCGTGTGCTATTATCAAGAATAACACTGTTACTACTTCAGGTGGTTTCTCATTTATGGCTCCAGTTGCTAATTGCGTGTTTATAACATGTGCGGATGGTCGTTCTGTTGGGGAAGCTTTGGAATCATGGAAGAAAAAGACATGATCAGTTCTTGTCTTCTTCTATTTTCAGTTGATCAATTTTGTCCTTTTTTTTGAAAATTTGTGGAATTTTCTTAATCAGTACTGTGTTACTGTTTTTGATCAGTGTAATCCTGAATTTCTATTACAGTCGATATGATCTTGAATTTCTGTGCTATTTTTGTGTTATGCAATAATGAAAATCAAGTGATCAATGGATAAATCAAGTGAATCAACTCACGAGACCATTTCAAGAACTATTACGGATATAAAATGAGCTGAAAACAGCCAAAATGTGGCCCCCTTTACATTTATGGGTCAAAAAAAATTTTCAACGGCAGAAAAAGTGGATTGCCGGTAGGCCTATCATTGGCTGTAAGTAAAGAACTGCTTCACGTCTGTTCAAACAGCTATGTTTATGCCTTCAGCTCGGGGTATCTTATATATCACGATCTTAAAAGTAGGCCCTGCATGTTCCGTTGAAGAAATGCTTTTGTGAACTTAGTCAGATCACATCACAGTTTTCTTATAAGATGCCTTTCCACAGGCCGTGTAAAAGGAAGGAGGAAATGAATATGGAAGATTTTAAGATCCCCAAATATGTGCTCAGAGGAGAAAAAACAACTGAGGATGGGCTTATCCCTAGTTGCCCCATTCTCGTTTTTATAAACACTGGTAGTGGTGGTCAATTGGGAAGTGGTCTTCTGGAAACTTTTCGTGGTATCATCAACCCAGAGCAGGTATTTTTAGTTCCCATTTCTTAATTCTCTCTTCAGTTCCGTCCTGAATGACATATATGAGAACATAGAAAAATGGGAACAAAGCTTTTTGAGCTACAGTGAATATTTCAAAAGCTAGGTGCAATGCTCCCAAAGATTTGACTTTATCCCTCTTTGACGGAATAAGTGCCCCCCAAAATTCACAACAGCTTGTATGAATCGTCGTCTCTGTCTTGTTAGTATCCCTTATAGTTATAACATGTTGAACTACAAACCTGTAAGTGCTTGAGTGTGATGCGTGTTTACATGTTGGAGTTTTCATATCATGTTTGTGGTATCAGGTGTTCGAATTACCAGCTCAACAGCCTCAGGAAGCACTTCAGAAAACTTTGGAGAATATGGAGAAGCTCAGAGCAGAAAGTGATCGGTTTGCAACAGAAATCCTGCCCAAATTACGAGTTGTTGTGAGTCCATATGCTTCATTATACGACTTCTTTGGCACATGAATTTAGCCGCTTAAAGTATACAAAAATCACTTCAGGTTGCAGGTGGCGATGGCACAGCTGGTTGGTTACTTGGGACAATTTGTGACTTCAAATTAAAATATCCCCTTCCAGCCGCTACCATTCCCCTTGGGACAGGAAATAATCTTCCATTTTCATTTGGATGGGTATGTGCTTATTTTCTTTCTACAGTAGCGCTATCATTGATTATCCTCGGGTTTAGATTCAATTGCACACCATAACTTACGAATCTCATTATCATTTCAGGGCAGGAAAAACCCTGGAACTGATCTTCAGTCAGTGAAGAGAATTTTGAAAGATGTAGCTGATGCGAAGCCTATGGATGTTGATAGGTAGGCTGCCTATGGATGTTGATAAAATATTACTTGAAATGAATAAGCAAAATAGGAATGGACATGGACAAAATAGGAGGCAGTATACCGTTTAAATTGCTTAAATTGCTCATGACCCTTCAGAATGTCGTAAGACAGACAAATTGTTGCTTGCATGAGTAATAATAGTTAGGGTTAACAGTTATTTGGTATATCAATCTTCTCCTACGACAATTGGATATAATCACAGTGCGAAGATTAGCGGCCAGTAAATTCACTTTAACACTTGAAAGAAATTTAAAGTATTCCAAGCCTTTCCAAACGATTGGATGTTATTGTGTTGCTGGGAACAATTTCTGAAAGTTGCAACATGAAAGTAATACCTTTTATGTATTTTGCAGCTGGCATTTTCTAATGGCCATGAAAGTTCACAATCTGGGGCCAGAGGCACCGAACTCATTACATGTCTTCCAATGTGTCTCGCAACCTAGGGTAAGGAGTCCATCAATTAAATGGAACCTTGACTGAATTTCAAGTTTTTTCCTATGTTTCATCTGTCTTATATTCAATGCTTCTAGTTTCTACTACTGCACAATCTATGTCCACTTGAATGTGCTCGTAAAGACAGTCCTAGAACAAAGTTGAACATGTGCCATTTGCCATTGTATATTTCTTTTTGAAATTTCCCTACTTTTGTATGTTTCTTTAATTTGGAATTGCTTTATTCTCAGGATGATGTGCATGTATATCGGGGAGGATTCTGGAATTATTTTAGTATAGGTAAAAAACTAAACAAAATTACCTTCTTGATTATCTAGCCTCTTTGTTATTTCACCCTTGATTATTTGTTGCTCATTCACTGGATAATCCAGGACTGGATGCACAGGTTTCATATGAATTTCATGCAAAGAGAAAAGCAAATCCAGACTTCTTTAAAAACCAACTTGTTAACCAGGTTTGTTACCCTACCTTTCATAGCTAAAATATGTAGTATTTTGTATGTGACTTGGACTGTTGATTTCGTTTCAGGGTACATACGCACTGCTTGGAATAGGAGACTCATTTCACCCTTCCTCAAGGTGGATCCTTAAACGTATTCCATTTTCATGGATTCCCAGTTATTATAATGCTATTTTTCTTGTTTATTAGCATTCCCGTCCAATGCAGGACTCTTATACTTCGTATTACTTATCCAGTATCCAGCAACTTGCGAATATAAAATATGCAGGATTGGATGGAATATGGAAAGCGTTAGAGATACCATCAAAGTCTGTACTAACTTTAATCGCTTTAATGGCTTTTGTGACAGAATTTTGGCCTTGTATACAATGACTAAATCCAGCTTCATGTCTTCTTTTGTAGCATAAGGTCCATTGTCCTTTTGAACCTGCCAAGCTTTTCTGGTGGGCTTGATCCTTGGGGAGATCCTAGCGATGACAAATCAAAGGAGGTATGAATTGATAGGGGGCTTACATGCAAGAGCTGTGATTGTCTCTTTATATGGTAAATTAAATTAATGCACTTTTATGTATAGAGGGGCTTGAAGCCTCCTTCAGTGAACGATGGCCTATTAGAGGTAGTTGGCTTTCGTGATGGCTGGCATGGTTTGGTATTACTCCTTCCCAAAGGTCATGGTACACGTTTAGCACAGGCAAGAAAGACATTGATTCAATCCATTTATTTCAAGTACTTGCATGAGCTTTATATTATTCTAAGTATCGCTTGGCAGGCAGCAAAGGTTCGGATTGAATTCAAAGCTGGATCCTCAAAAAAGCACACATACATGAGAATGGATGGTGAACCCTGGAAACAACCTTTGTCTGACAATCCAGAAGATACTGTGATTGAAATTTCCCATCATGGGAAAGCTTCGATGCTTGCCAAAGGTAATTGTAGGGCTTCGGACCACTTTGTGAGAGAAGAAGCAAGTGAAGATGGACCACCCTATCCAATACTTACGGCGGTCGATGAAGATGAATCCAAAAGGAAGTTTGGTTCGGCTTCAACCTTTCGATATGAAGAAGACGCCTAGTTTGCTGCATCACATTTTACTGTAATTGTATTCCTTGTATCATAATAATTCATTCATTAAATTGCATGCATCAATAATCGCATGCTGCTTCCGATAAAGATTATACTTCCAATAATAAAAAGTGTGCCTGTGCCTGTGTTTTTTTTAAGGGAAAAACTACAGAATGCCATTATGTAGTGCCCTTAATGCCCCTGGTCAATGTATACTATATTTTTTATTTTTTAAAATGATTCAAATACCCTTAAGATTTACAATATATTTTGTATTTTTTAAAATGATTCAAATACCCTTAAGATTTATGTTAATTTTTGAAATGCCCTTACGTATAAGGGAATGTCTCTCTGCTTGACATTCCTGTGTGAAAACGCCAATCCCAAAGTGAGGCATTGTTGATTACGTGGAATGTCTTGCAGACATTCCCTTAACGTCGGCTAATCTGCCTTGCATTTAAAAATCGATAGCGACTCAGGAATGGCCGGTAAGAGTTCAAGAATGCAAGGTAAATGGCTCCGGAATGCAAGGTAAATCCAAGAATGCGAGGTAAATCACTTCAGAATGTAAGGTAAATTCAAGAACAAGCAGAACAGAGGAAAAATCTGGAGCTGCCGTCGAACCTTGCAGCATTCAGGGAAAGAAACGGAGCCACATGTCGCAACAGGATTGGACGAGGCAGCAGAATGCAAGGCAGGTTGCTTTTACGTTTCTTTTAAAGTCTCAAAGTGCCCTTGAGACCTATAACGTGTGTTTTTTTTGTGAAGAAAAATTGATGGAGCTAGGCAAAAATAGATGGAGCAAAATGAATTTCGATCAAAAGGATCGAAGGAGCGAATTTGATGGTGCCCGAGCCTCTAGAATCATGACAGCTTGTGCCTTCAGAATCGTGAAAGAATGACCCTTTCGCAGAAGCTGTATTCTGGCTTGCATAGAGCAAGACATGGAGAGATAAGAGAAAAAACTACATTGTATGTCCTTTTTAGTTTTAGTACTTGTCGAAACCTATTTCAAAATATACTTTCCTTTTCCCGAATAGTAAAAGTGTATACCGGAATATGCTTTTGCTATTTGGGCAAAAAATCTTGAGAAAATAGAATTGATGCAGAATCATGAGAGCCTATGAGCAAAAATCGATGGAGCAGGCAAAAACCGATGGGAACTATGCACAAAAATGGGCAAAAATCGATGGAGCAGGCAAAAACCGATGGGAACTATGCACAAAAATGGGTGGCGATCCAAAAAACTGGCGCCTAAAAAGAACTGCTGAAAAAGGGCATAATACGAAAAATGGAAGGGCATTTTGTGAAACTTGAAATGTTACAAAAGAATATACGTTGACCAAGGGCCTTTGGTGAAATTATGAAAGTTAGGGGCATCTGGTGAAATTCGTCAAAATATAGGGGTATTTTGTAGTTTTTTCCTGTTTGTAATTCCACGGTCGAAATAGCAAGCTCGCTAGACTTCAGAAACAAAACAAGAAGAAAAATCAGCTAATTTATTTGATGTGATAGATGGAGTCATTATATCTTCCAACAAGATGCTAACGCATCAATGGATTGCCCGTTGGAAGGCCGATTAATATGTCCATAAACCACGTAACATTATAATTATCACGAAAAAGCAAAAATCTCTATCTTAGATATCAAATTTCACTTCAATATCTTAGAAATCAAATTTATATGTCAATTTCCACTTCAATATCTACAATTAAACATAACATAGAGTGCTATTGCCTTCTTAATTATATACATATCAAGTCTACACATTTGTTTTCTGGAAGAAAATATGCTATAGTTGTATTGGTTTGGTCAGTAGTAACAAGAATATATTGGAGCTCTTTTCTTCTAGTGGTTTGATAAGTAATAATAAGAATGTATTGGAGCCTTTTTTGTTTTGTCCAAGTGTTCCACATAAGACTGGCACATGCAAACGTGAGGAGTGTATAAGTGTTCTGTATAAGACGTGTACATGTCAATGTAAGGAGTGTATAATTGACTGGATACCGTATATACCTACACTTGTTTCTACTTTATTGGAATTTAAATGAGACAAAAGAGTGTGATATTTTGAGTGAAATAGGACTGTTGCATTGCTGTTTCATGTCATGTCTTAATGATAATTGTTTCTTTATGTCATTATAATAAGTTTCCACTATAATATACAAACTGCAAGCTCTGCAACTCTGAATCAAAGAGCATCGGATGATATAACCATCTTCCATGTTTCTAACCTTGCAGCTACCACTGCATTGATAGCATGTCACAAACCTTACATTGCCACATGTTTCACATGTCTCTGATTAGATGCATCCTGCAGCATGCCTGCAAGATTCTCGCCAACGCGCCGTCTTCATCCAAATATCACAAAAAACTACATTGCCTTCTCTATGCCCCTTATGTATTTGGCCTTCCAAACAATCTTGGCAAAGAAGTAGGTTTGCCTAGCACATTCTTCAACTTTTGCTTGAAATCAGAATGCATTGACATCCCTCTCATCCATTTTCACATTAAACCACTGTAAAACCATCTTTAGTTGATTGCATTCTTCAAATGTCTTTCTGATGCCTCTCAGGCTTATGGTGTATAGAACCATCTTCTCTTCACCTTCTAGTGGACATTTTAACTCAAACTTCTTTAGAATATTTGTGATTTATAATGCATCTTTTGTGTTTTTGTTTGCATATTATCTGATATATTGTATTGTGTAACCGTCTCATAGGCCAGTTGGCCTCCGTGGACGTTAAAATATACTTCCTTCCTTCCTTCTAAATCTGAAACCTTAAATGAGCCAATTACCTCTGAAACTGTTTCGCCAGGTTCTGTAACTTTTGATAAGCATCAGCCAAATCAATACTGTTGTGAAAGCTTACATCAATTTTCTTTAGTGGGTTGTCAAGTCCTGTACATAGAGGAAGTAAAATGGTGCCAAAACTTTTAGCTTGATCAGGCAGTTGCTCAATCAGCTTTTCAATAGATTTCAAGATGTTAGGATCAAAAGAACCCCAATTTCCAGACTCAATTCTAGCACTAGTCATGCTAGAATCTCCCTATCAAGCATAGGCATTGAATCTACTCCCTGCTCCTTCTATTCTGCAAGTTTTTGCACTAAAAAAGGCTTCTTTCAGTAGCTGCAAAGCTCACCATAAAACAAGCCTTTAGTTATTTCAAAAGATTTAGAATTTAACCTGCTTTATCATGCTAAATTTTCAATGGTATGCTTAAAAACTCGAGAAGCAAATCTCGTCTTTCTACTCACTTCCTTTGTACTATGAACATGAGAAATTGATCTTTGAATTTCACATTTCTTTTGCGGGTAGTTCTTCTTGGGGCAACTCTATATTCATTATCATCAAGATCCCTCATTAGCTCCTTCACATTGATAACCTCTGCAGGCTTTTTTAGCTCTAAAATCTTGTCACTCTTCTCCTTCTTTAAAAACTTTTTTTCAAAACTATAAACCTCACCTAGATCCACACTTCTTCAGCGCAGATCTGTCGCCTTCTACAACTGAAGAAAATGCATAATCTGATGTATGTTCTGACATGTCCATCTTCAGGGCTCGATGCACTAGCAGTCGAGAAGTTCAAATGCAGAATTTTTCTGGAAACCTAGAATCTGTTGGGGCCTTCCTTTGCCTAAAGGTATCGGTAAGCAGAATAAATGGCCCATTTCTCGAGCTTTGTTGTACTTTGATGATCAATGTCTGCCGTGAAGTAATACCGTCTCTATAAAAAATTGCTTCCAATCAGCATTCCTTGAAAATCTTGCCTCAAGTATCTATCAAATGGTGTGACAGTAATCTGGTGTGCTGATATACTAAATCGCTATTATGAAATTATTGCAGATTTAGAAAGGTCTTACATAGAGACCAAAGATGGCAGTGCAGAGAAAAGCTCACAAGTAGCTTCTACATTATTGGAGAGGAAACATGCATAACTTGAAAAAAATGAACACCCATTCTTAGTCAATACATTTTTCAAACCCTTGTGATCTTTTTTTTTTTTTGAAGAACTGTGTCATCAATATATTAAAAGAATGGTAATGTCACAAAGCAAGTGAGGAGGAAGGAGAACTGCCCCAAAGAGACAGCGATACCTCGACACTCCACAATAAACTCAGAAAAAGCGCAACTCCCTTTCGCTGTACCATCACCATCTACAACACCCAAGAAGTCCCCGCCAAATGGCAAACTTCCGCTCTACTACTCCGGGAACACGTAATTTGAAATAGCTTGTATCCGAAGTCGAGGAATCGAGAGGCCGCATTTCTTGAATCCCCTGAAAGATCCACAACCGCCCGCCAGCTTCCAAATCAGCCACACCAACCAAGCCACGCGACGGATGCAAGGCTTCCGCCGCAAGAGCTGCCAAGCACCAGGATACACATGGGCAAAGAAGCTGGCGGCTAGTCAATCTCACACGAAGCGAGCCCTAACCCAATCCCGAGGTGTACCGCAAGTGAGGGCATAAAACCGGACAATGCTCCACAGTCCTCACGATGAAGGCCACAACAAGGGGCGAGAGGGCTCACACCGCCTAAACCGACTCACAAGGGCATTCACCACGACACGGTGCATTGCACCACCCGCCACGAAGCACCCTAACCGGTGGGGAAGTGAGCTCCATGTCCCGCCCAAACCGAAGCCATCGAGAACCCTAAGCTGCAGAGACCACTTGCACGAAGAGGGGATTGTGTCATGAATAGCCAGCACCCGGTAAGAAGACCGCACAAAGCAAGCAGACACAACATCCGGATGAACCTTCCAAACCTGCACCACCACATCATCCTGAGGGACTATAGGTATGTGTAGCGGAATACTCCCTTCCCACGTGCTCCCGTGATAGCCGGTCCACGCCCCTCGGTGGCGAGCTCGAAAGAATTCACGAAGCTAGCTGACCACCCCAATACCAATCCTCCAAGGTGAGCACAGCAGCTCGCCTCCAACGGGCCTGTGTCCGAGCATGCACAGTGGCAGCCAAGGGCAAGTGCGCAGGGGGTAAAGGAACCCACAAGAAAGGAGAAGAGTGGTGATAAACTGAGGCATAATCTAGCTGGAAGAGCACACACACATGATCCCAAGCCCGCAACACTCCTGTGAGAAAAGGGGATGCATGTGGGAAAGGCCGGAACACCAGCAAAAGCCAATTTGTCCAGACACACATAGATATACAACAAACATGGAGACATAAAAAAGATGTAGAGAAACACAAGGCATAACAAAATATGCTCAATTCAGTACCTGCATCTGCTGCTAAAGTTTGATCACGATATTGTTTGAAAAAATTACGGATATGACCTCCATCCTTTGCCTGGCATGGGACATGAGATTAGATTCAGCCTTACAAAAAATAAGGATCAAATTAAGTACTTACCACTTGTATAACCTTGTCCAAAATTATTTCTAAGGATTTAGTAGCACTACATTTAGTTCCCCACGAGCCTTGAAGCCAACTTGAATCCCTTTTCCGCTGTAGCCTTGGACCCCTGCTCTGCAGCTATCAAAAGCACAAGGTGGTTGTCAGATCACTCTGGCTATCACAATGGCGACACAAATATTCACAATCCATCATCAACTCCCATTTTTGCCACAAACAACTCCGCCCATAATTCTAAACTTCTGAACGATTAGTATCAGAACTGCTTCTTATTGCAAGGAACCTCTAAAGCAGTTCTGAACTGCTTCACCCTTGTATTCCTATACACACCTCATTATATATAAATAATATCTTATTAATAATAATGTATTGACACGACATATTAAACCATTTGGCATCTCACATATTAAGAAATTGAACCATTGAATTGAACACCCCCCCCCCAAAACCAAAAGACCTCCCCAATTGTTTCTGTCGATTTTCGTACAGGCCGTCCAACTGAAGGCTCGGACCGTGGGATGTCGATTTCGGGCAATCTTGGCCATCGTTAGATGCGATTCGTTTTTTGGAAAGTTTTAGTTAACTGTTATTGAAGAATACATGGATTTGCAAAGGTTGTGGAAGGGGTAGTGTATTCGAGCATATGTATGTTGGGGTCCTCGCCTTCCGTTGGATGCTCTATATGAATATCAACAAAAACAACTGGGGAGGTCTTGGGGGGGAGGGAAGTTCAATTCAATGGTTCAATTTATTAATATATGAGATTCCCATTCCATTGGTTTAATATGTCGTGTTAATACATTATTATTAATTAATAAGATATTTACATATAATGAGGTGTGTATAGGTTAAAAGATTTTTTTTTTTTTATTATAAGAATATGGTTTGCAAAGGCTCACTTTGACCTAAGGTATGAATTATAAAGGTACAAGATGATCCATGTATTATGCATAACTATCTTGGTATGCATGAACTATGACTTAATAGCTGATTCAAAGTGGGAATCAAAATCATACAGGGAAGTTGTAATGGGCACTTGGAACTTGGTGGTCTGCTTGAATGCATGAGCACTACCTATTCTAAAAATGCTAACTTCTGCAAGACGTGAGTCACCATGGACCATTAGATCCTGATACCTCCATTACTATGGCACATGGCAAATGTTTGAAGTTGTGTAAACCAAAGGGGCATGGCTACTGAGTGAAATTCGAATTTTTGTGAACCTTTGGTTGCTACATTCTTTGTGGATTTTACCATGCTTGCAAGGTTGAATTAGTTGGAAGGTTTAGTACATTTGACTAAAGGTACATCATACCCATGGTCCACAGACAATATAAGGAAATTTCATGAGATGGTTCCATGGTTTCTCGATGCTGGATTCTAAAGTTAAGAATCTCTAAAACTTGTGAGACACATGACATGTAGCTTGAGGGCTAGGTCAAATTGTGGAAGTTGTAGTGGCATTCTCGAGCTGCGACTCGCATGACACAACAACGCCCGAAAGAAGAGAACTTCCCGTCGATCCGAGATGAAGGCTCAAGAATTGCCCCATAGTGGAGGAATGCCGAGGTAGAAGCTTAGACGAAGGATAGGAAGAGATCTGAGAAAGATAGGAAACGCCGGGGAAGGGATGCGCCAGGGAAAGGTCAACGCAGCCAAGGTAGAAGAGAACCGAGAACGATAAAAAACGCCGGGAAGGGATCGCCCGGGAAAGGTCAGGTCGAAGAGAAACAAGAATGATAGGAAATGCCACGAAAGGTCAACCCATGCAAGAGGAAGCCCCTCCTCTGCATGAGAGCATAGAACATAACCTGAAACACTGCTGGGCGAAGAGAAAATGGATGGGGCTTTTCTATTCATCCCAGCAGTGTAATTACAATGGTAGAGAGTGGGTAGCTGCATATCGCAAGCTACCCAAAAAACAAAAAATACAGGGAATATCCAGTCATAACACCTGGACCCCAAAATACAAAAATATATCATAGATGTTTGGCTAGTGTACCTGCCTAGGGCTTATCGCCGGGATTAAAAAACCCCGCCCTTTCGGGTTTTCGAGGAAAAACCCTAGCGATAAGCCCTAGGCGTTGAACTTAGACAGCGCTGGTAAACGCTAAACTTCCCAAAAACCCACGCTCCAAAAAGAAACCAGCGTCGTTGCAAGCATACAATGCACTGCATAAGACCACAAAACACAATAGAGAAGAACAAAAACCTCGGAAAAAGCGAGGGTGATTAAAAGCGTGCCCTTGAACAACATATATAAACAAAATACTTAAGGGAGGGAGGGAGGAGAGCATAGAACATAACACGAAAACAACTTTGGCGGGCGAAGAGAAAAGCGCCAATGAGAAGTGAAGGCTTAATGCGAGGAAGAAATAGCGATCCCCTAACCGGATGAGAGGCCCGAAATGCATGCAATGCATGCAGGCAACGCATGCAACTCTTGCATGCTCGTCTGGCTCGAGAATCGCGATCCGTCGGATCGATCTGCATTATGGGCACATCGCACTTTTTGAATTCGTATACATTACCTTGGCTGAACATGCTAACTGTGGAAAATGCGAATAGACATATGACTTAAAATTTAAGTCAACTTGTGGATAAAAATAATATAGGGAAATTGTAATGGCTTATCAAGCATGGCCGCTTAATAAAGTGATATTAGGATATTAGGTTTTATATATGCAAAACCCTAATGTATGCATCTGCGACCAAAACTGTGAGTGCATCTGCGACCAAAAGCGCTACTTGACTATTTCGTGTAATATCTTTTTTTAGCAAGCGGATCTGGATTGCTCGATGTTTGAAGAGCTTAACTAGCTGTTCCGTTCCTGTTTCATTTAAAGTATTTTACCATCTTTGAACATGGATGTTATAGGCTTAAACACGAAGCTATGCCTTTAGGAGAGCATCGGCTTCCGTCTGTGGCATGCATGGTACAAGCGGCATGATGATGCGGACAAGAGCAAATCAAATCGCGTCTATTTTGCAATTAGATGTAAGGGCTATTTCGATTTCTCAAGTAGACCCTCTAGCAAAGGAAAGAAGAAAATACGACGCCAACTTGAAGATCCAGGCAGCACATCACATTACACTTCTCAGGTTTGGGAAGGAGTCTCAAATTTTACTGAGTAGGTTTTACACTATAATTGATGCATGTCTTAGATTTATCTTTGACCATTTGGTGAAGATCTCTGCTGCAAAACTTAAGTGCATTGATATTTATTGTGTAGCCCGTAGGAGGATTAGGATATGAAGTAGTTATCTCAGGCCCTTTTTCCACGGTTGCCTTAAAATATGGCTGTCTTATAATTATAAGACAGCATTTTAGGTGCCACATCATCCTTGTGACATGTCTTAAAAAAATTAGTTTTCCATGGCTTGATTATAAGAGGTGTCTTATAATATAAGACATGTCTCATAAATTTGGTTTTCCACTACTCAGTAGTTTTCCGATCCACGCTTACGAAAATAGTCTATGCTTAAGAGGAACCGATCCATTTATACGAAAATAGTCTATCGCAAGAGGAACCGTGCAAAACCGCGCATAAGAGGAACTGTGTGAAAACTTAAGTAAACAATTTCTTCTCGGGAGGTAGCATATCCGGAAAACCGCAAAACCCCCTATTTTCGGATAGTAGAGATTGTCGATATACATAATAGTAATGATCTATCCGGTTGTTTTCTTTGTTATCTGATTGCTATTGCGGGTTGATTTCTTAGTGGTGGAAGGGATTTAAGTGGGAACAAGCGGACTGTGGCTTCTGAAAATAGTCTGATCCACGGCTTCTCCGAGCTGCAAAGCCACTTGCAAGAGCTTCAACCTGCAAAAAACAAGCCAGTTGAATGATTTTAAAAAAAGAAATCCTACAAGCCTAGAAGCTTGAATGATCACCGGAACAGGGCTTTAAAGCCCAATGCAAGAATCGACTCTTAGCATGGAAGAAAGGCATGAAAGGGTCCGATAGGTGTGGAGGCATGAACAGGTCTGAAAGAACAGGTATGAACAGGCATGAGCAAATCCGACCTGAGCAAATCCGACCAAATACAAAGCCTTTCTGCAATCCGACCTGAGCAAATCCGTTCTTCATCACCATCTGCTTCCCGACGATCCATTCACCATCTGCTTCCGTTCACTCATTTTTAAGACTGCCGAATGATGCGGCAGAGAAGCTCTGTGATAGGTTAGGGATGCATACCTTTTTTTGTGGCGGGGGGTTTCCCCCGGAATAAAATGCTCCTCTCAAGTTGTACGGAAGGGATTTAAGACGTGTCTTAAAGTGTTCAATGGAACTATGATGACTTTTTTTCTTACGTGGCCCAATAAGATGCTGCTAAATATAAGACAAAGGTGCCATGGAAAAAGGGCCTCAGTAGATGCTGATTTTGACCTGACAGGTTATTATTTAACTGCTGGCATATTAGATCTATCTACTGGAATATTGTAACTAGTCTAATGCCAGAACTTGAAAGTGTAATTAGTGTAATGATAAGTCTGAAAAGCAATGGCAGATTGTTTTATCTGGAATATTATCCAGTTGGATAATATCTCATGACCATGTGTTGGCTGGATATTAGATAGCAGAAAATGGCTGGCTTTTTAGCTGCACTTTTACCATGGCTGGTGATAATTTATATCAATAGGCCGCTCCATCTTTGATTAATCTGAATGTTTACTTAAATCGAAATGATGGTTGTGTCTAAATTACATCTTTGCAAAACCATGGGCCATGGTGTTCTATGTAAATGATTATGTGCTTACTTCTTGATGCATTATGGCTTGAATATTTTCATATTTATTGAGAAGCATGCACGGTTACGTATTGCTCTATGATGAGTGACCTTGCCGGTTGTAGAGCAAATAGGTAAAGTTCTATTTTGTTCCCGGCCACTAGGCTGAAGCAGTGTATTGACTCCGGCTTGTCTTGGGTAAATGAGGTGGTCTATCTCCTTGAACTTAATCTTCACACTAAATTCTTTGTGATCATTGTGTTATTCCGGTTTATGATTATGTGATCAGTCCCTAAGGGTAATAAAAGCTAGAGTTGTCTTCTAAGTGTATTTAAACTTGCTTCGTTAGTGTACCAGCAAGGGTGTGCAAATGGGGCTGGATCCCAAACATGGCGGAGCCTTTTGGGATCGATATAAATTTATTTAGTGCTCCCACACTCATAATTGTCATTATATTTAGGCTACATTATATTTAGGAAATGCTAGCGGCATGTTCATTGTTTCTACATCTAATATGTATCTATCTATTATGATTACAAATGAGGTGAAAGGCGTTAAGCTCAAGAAACCTATAGCTTACTGTCCAAGTAGCTTAGGCTTTTACCCGATTAAGGCTAACTGTTCTCCGGTTCTCTACTGCGAGTAAGGGTTTCTTGCTCCTTGTTGTGTTTTCATGATTAAAGGAAGCTATGATTCTCTTTGGAACTTTCAATAAGCAATTACGGCCAAGTATTTACATGACAGAAATGACATTCTAAAGTAAATTAATATGTGTAACGCGTTGACAAGGTACCATTGTATATAATTTATTTCCCCTCTTTTAAGATGATATGTGGACAATAATTTCTTGAATAAGGATATATTATTTCTAGCATTGCTTTCTACATGATCTCGTGTATTTGAACCGAGTCTTGGCTATAAATTACGGTAATTTCTTTGGCTTTAATAAATGTTAACCATTTTTAAGGCTTAAGTCAAAGTTACACACCTTTTTGGCTTAAAGCTGCATATTGGCTTGAAGTGGTCTTTGCAAAAGGCCATGGATGGTAAAAGTCTGTTTGAACAGATTTTAAAAGGTTTTTTTTCACTAACTTTCGGTTCCCTAGTTATACTAGGGGCCTTAAAATGGTTAAAATTCAGGGTGTATATAAGTTCTTACTAATATATTTTGGACCTTTATAGGAATTGGCATAGGCTGGAAATGATGACTATTATTCTTTCGACCAATCGTACAATTACCCAAGGCTGCCAATGAGGGCGAAGTATAATATCAATACTCGATTGGTACAAATATAACTTGTGCAAAAATGATGAGATAAGTTTCGCTTTTGGAGTTCGATTCAAAAATAAAGGTAATATGACACTAGTTGTTGATGAAATTACGCCAATAGAACTTAACATGAAAGCTGAATCATAGGTCGAGGTTTGGTTTGTTTTAAACCGGTCTTTGGGCATTGGCGGACTAAGCTCAATCTGTTTGCCATTTGGCTCTCCTAAGGAGAAATAAATACTTAAAACAAATGCAATAAGAGTTAATTAGGCGGGTATAGGTAGGGTAGGGCTTTGGCAACAAGGTCCTACTCTCCTTGTTGCTAACTCTATTTATGACTTTGCCCACTCGACCCTACGGTAGGGAGGCGGGGCTTTTTTTTTATTATAAGAATATGGTTTGCAAAGGCTCACTTTGACCTAAGGTATGAATTATAAAGGTACAAGATGATCCATGTATTATGCATAACTATCTTGGTATGCATGAACTATGACTTAATAGCTGATTCAAAGTGGGAATCAAAATCATACAGGGAAGTTGTAATGGGCACTTGGAACTTGGTGGTCTGCTTGAATGCATGAGCACTACCTATTCTAAAAATGCTAACTTCTGCAAGACGTGAGTCACCATGGACCATTAGATCCACGATACCTCCATTACTATGGCACATGGCAAATGTTTGAAGTTGTGTAAAACAAAGGGGCATGGCTACTGAGTGAAATTCGAATTTTTGTGAACCTTTGGTTGCTACATTCTTTGTGGATTTTACCATGCTTGCAAGGTTGAATTAGTTGGAAGGTTTAGTACATTTGACTAAAGGTACATCATACCCATGGTCCACAGACAATATAAGGAAATTTCATGAGATGGTTCCATGGTTTCTCGATCTTTGGATTCTAAAGTTAAGAATCTCTAAAACTTGTGAGACACATGACATGTAGCTTGAGGGCTAGGTCAAATTGTGGAAGTTGTAGTGGCATTATGGGCACATCGCACTTTTTGAATTCGTATACATTACCTTGGTGAACATGCTAAGCGTGGAAAATGCGAATAGACATATGACTTAAAATTTAAGTCAACTTGTGGATAAAAATAATATAGGGAAATTGTAATGGCTTATCAAGCATGGCCGCTTAATAAAGTGATATTAGGATATTAGGTTTTATATATGCAAAACCCTAATGTATGCATCTGCGACCAAAGCTGTGAGTGCATCTGCGACCAAAAGCGCTAACAGACTATTTCGTGTAATATCTTTTTTAGCAAGCCGGATCTGGATTGCTTTCGATGTTTGAAGAGCTTAACTAGCTGTTCCGTTCCTGTTTCATTTCGTATTTTACCATCTTTGAACATGGATGTTATAGGCGAAACACGAAGCTATGCCTTTAGGAGAGCATCGGCTTCGTCTGTGACATGGTACAACGGCATGATGCGACATAAGAGCAAATCAAATCGTCTATTTTGCAATTAGATGTAAGGGCTATTTCGATTTCTCAAGTAGACCCTCTAGCAAAGGAAAGAAGAAAATACGACGCCAACTTGAAGATCCGGGCAAAGACACATCACATTACACTTCTCGGGTTTGGGAAGGAGTCTCAAATTTTACGGTAGTTTTACACTATAATTGATGCATGTCTTAGATTTATCTTTGACCATTTGGTGAAGATCTCTCACGCAAAACTTAAGTGCATTGATATTTATTGTGTAGCCCAGTAGGAGGATTAGGATATGAAGTAGTTATCTCGGTAGATGCTGATTTTGACGACGAGGTTATTATTTAGCTGGCGGCATATTAGATCTATCTCTTTGGAATATTGTAACTAGTCTAATGCCGGAACTTGAAAGTGTAATTAGTGTAATGATAAAAAGTACGAAAAGCAATGGCAGATTGTTTTATCCGGAATATTATCGGTTGGATAATATCTCATGACCATGTGTTGGTGGATATTAGATAGCGAAAATGGCCGGCTTTTTAGTTTGCACTTTTACCATGGCTGGTGATAATTTATATCAATAGGCGCTCCATCTTTGATTAATCGAATGTTTACTTAAATCGAAATGATGGTTGTGTCTAAATTACATCTTTGCAAAACCATGGGCCATGGTGTTCTATGTAAATGATTATGTGCTTACTTCTTGATGCATTATGGCTTGAATATTTTCATATTTATTGAGAAGCATGCACAGTTACGTATTGCTCTATGATGAGTGACCTTGCGGTTGTAGAGCAAATAGGTAAAGTTCTATTTTGTTCCCAGCCACTAGGCTGAGCGGTGTATTGACTCCGGCTTTTCTTTGGGTAAATGAGGCTGGTCTATCTCCTTGAACTTAATCTTCACACTAAATTACTTTGTGATCATTGTGTTATTCGGTTTATGATTATGTGATCAGTCCCTAAGGGTAATAAAAGCTAGAGTTGTCTTCTAAGTGTATTTAAACTTGCCCGTTAGTGTACCGGCAAGGGTGTGCAAATGGGGGCACTGGATCCCAAACATGGCGAGCCCTTTGGGATCGATATAAATTTATTTAGTGCTCCCACACTCATAATTGTCATTATATTTAGGCTACATTATATTTAGGCTGCAAAGCATGTTCATTGTTTCTACATCTAATATGTATCTATCTATTATGATTACAAATGAGGTGAAGGGCGTTAAGCTCAAGAAACCTATAGCTTAATTGTCGGTAGCTTAGGCTTTTACCCGATTAAGGCTAAGCTGTTCTCTGGTTCTCTTTGCAGGTAACTTAGGGTTTCTTGCTCCTTGTTGTGTTTTCATGATTAAAGGAAGCTATGATTCTCTTTGGAACTTTCAATAAGCAATTACGGCCAAGTATTTACATGACAGAAATGACATTGCAATAAGTAAATTAATATGTGTAATGCGTTGACAAGGTACCATTGTATATAATTTATTTCCCTCTTTTAAGATGATATGTGGACAATAATTTCTTGAATAAGGATATATTATTTCTAGCATTGCTTTCTACATGATCTCGTGTATTTGAACCGAGTCTTGGCTATAAATTCGGTAATTTCTTTGGCTTTAATAAATGTTAACCATTTTTAAGGCTTAAGTCAAAGTTACACCTGTTTTGGCTTAAGGTGCATATTGGCTTGAAGTGGTCTTTGCAAAAGGCCATGGATGGTAAAAGTCTGTTTGAACAGATTTTAAAAAGTTTTTTTTTTTTTTTTTAATAACTTTTTGGCTTTTCGTCCACAAAAAAGGGGGGGGGGGAATTTTGGACCGGGCCGGGGGTTAAGTTTTTATTTTAATGGTGGTTCAAATTTCAAACATGTGGGATGCTATATATATATAGTTTAACATGCAATATTAATGTGTTATTGTTAATATGTAAGAAGCCAATTTTTTTTTGGTCCTAGGAAGTTGTTTTGTGTAAGATAAGCTCCTTGCTGATTGGTGTTTTAGGAAGTTACAAAGAGTATAGTACGTTGAACATGAAATGACATTAATAAGAACTAGAATATAGGATGCTAGAACATATAAAGTGTAAAAAACCTAAAAGAAACCTAGAACGATTTATCAAGAGCCTCAGTAAAATATGTGAAGAAAGACACTTGCTTGTACAATCATACATACAAAGATGCTTGAAGGGAATGCTCTCGTTTTTGCAAATAAAACTCCATCGCTTTTGCAAATGGGTGAGACATGCAGATACGTGTACTATCATTTACCATCATTTACCTTGAATTTACCATTTTTGGAGCCATTAGAAGATGCCCCAGAAGCATCATTGCTGGAGGTTGAAACGATGTCACCATAGCATCAGGCTTGCTACGCTAGACCATAGTTCATTAACTTTAGATTCACATAGAAATTCCTCAAGCAATGGGTAAAATGATAGAAACCTAAATTTGTACTTTCATCTATACTCGTCAAACGCATTGTAGCCCATTCTAATTCCAAAGCCTGGTGTGTAAGAACTTTAACAACCATATAGTTCAAGTATACATGAGAGTAGCAAGGCAGCAATACCAGTATATCAGATTGCTTAACGTAGTCCATATTTCTTTGGATCAGGAAGGGAAACATTCTCAGTTCCCTGATGAAATGCCAACCCATTGAATGTAACCGAATGTAGATTTTCAACCTCAATTCCAAACAAGTAAATAAAGCAAGAACTTAAACAAACGCACCATCAAAGATAGTAAGAGCATGATTTACATTTCAACAATGTGCAATAAAATGAAGAGAAAGGGCGATTATCAAAACTACTTTCCTGGATATCTCTCTTACATTCAGTATATGCGTCTCCTACCTCTTCTTTATTTCTTTCATAACTGCTTCTTTGCTAGCATCACTGCCTAACATGGCAACCACTCCAAAAATGTGTTGTTGATATTATTTCTGCATAGGGCTTAGCCTAAAATGTTTTCTTTTCCCTCCTCATGCAATGGCTCCATAACTACAATACAAATTCATATGCAGTTAGTTCCAGCAGTGATATTGCACATTTTATATTCTTTGAAAGATTATTTAAAGCTGCGATGAAAGGACTTGATGAAACAAGGAATGCAAGCAGAACCAGGAGTATGGATTGAGGAGGTTACTGCTAACCCCTCCCAACTTGCATTTTCACCAGCCCTACTCTACCTACTACCCTTTTTGTCAGTGTTTGTTAAGAATTTACAGCTACAAACTTCAGACTAAATGGTAAACCAGATGTCAAATTTGAGCATGACAATGACAAATTCGAAGCTTGTTACCTGTGGAATGGCCTCGTTGTTGGCTTCAGTCCTGGTCTTACGCAATTGATGGTATTCATATCATAATGTAAATATTGTAAAATATATATCTTAGAATTAATCTTGGGTCATGGAATTTTTGCACGTGACCTTCTAAATTTGATTGTACAAGAAAAAAAACTCTGAAAAAAATGCAATGGCAGGCGATCGAACTGGGTTAGGCGGAAAAGCTCATTCCATTGTCTCCTTCTGAATCGATCTGTGCTGTATTGTAAGAACCTGCGTGGAATTTGATTACATCATATTGCATTGTTGCCAAAGGTTTCAACAGAAATTTAAATTTCCAATGGTGGTATCAGAGCTTGAACATGGCAAGCAGATTTGGAGCTAGTAGTCTTCTGAATGCTATGGATGTATACAGAAATAGACCTGGGTTTCAGATATGGAAGGAGAAGATTCAGTATATTCCCAAGACAGAAGGATTGTGGAGTTTAGTTGCAGATGCTCAGACTCCCAGTACCGTTTCCTCTACTTTTGGCAGTTTAGCTCTACTATCTATGATGATCTCATCATAGATGGTGGAGCTAAAAAAGCATGATTTCATTAATTGGATAAAATAACGCAATTTTGAGAATTTTAAGCACACCTTATTTGCTCAAGCACGAATACTTTTACCTAGTTCTCGAGCCCAACAAACATGAGGTAATTAACATACACATATACATACAAATTATGTGTTATACTTGTACGTGTATATGATACTTGTAGAAGCCCAATAATGGCCCTACATTCTACACCAATAATTCACATCAATAATTTTCACTTCACTATAAAAACAGCTCGACTCGGGGGTAGAGATCATTCATCTCCCATGGCTTCCTCGATGCCTCGTCCAGAGCACATCCGATCTTTCAAGTGCTACTTGAGCTACAACGATCTGAATGAATGCGCAAGAAATGGTGTTAATCTTGATCCATGGCTCCAATCTAAGGCCGATGGTCCTGCTAGTGCCTGCAGGAAGCTCACTCGTGTTAAAGTCCACATTTACTGGCTTCCTGATCAGGAGATCTATGAGCTGAATAGCATCACGAGCTTTGATGTTGATGATGAGTGAATCAATGTTATCAGTGATGACTACTGTATCTGTTTATGATATAATAATGGTATGAGCACCTACAAACTATGTAAGGATGTAATAGCACAATGAATATTGTTTGATGTATCATACCTGAGTGTAGTGTAGGGTTGTGCTCTTCGACTTCCACTATATCTGCAAGCTTTTCAATCACACTTGAATTACTAAAGCACAAAAACTTCTACCATCATGAATCCACAAAACATATCCATACGAATCCATACAAAACATATCCATATCCACAAAACATATCCTGAGCGCATGAGCTATGAGATATCAGGGATCACTACTACAGATCCTGAAGATGAATGAATCACCTGTTCAACATGTTATAGTGTAAGAGCTCTTGTGTTAAGATGAAAAATGCAAGGCGTAATGAATAATAAATGAATAATAAATAGTCCATCCTCAGATGCCTCTTTAGCAAGCAATTCCTGTAGCTGGATTCCTGTAGCAAGCAGTACGTAATTTCAACCATACCTGAATTACTCAAGCACACGTTTTAAAAGCATACATATATCCATTCGAAAGATGTATTATACTTGTATTTATACAACGGTCTTATACACGAGCAATAATGGCGCCAAAGTCTACCCCAATAATTCACCTCAATAATTCTACCTCACTATAAAAGCTTCTCACCGGGCTAAAGTTCATTCCTCTCCCATGGATTATTTGCCTTCATCAATTCACCACATCGAGGCGATCAAGTGCTCAATGAGCCACTCGATCTTGTTGGTTGCCTAGAGCGGGGCATCTTCTTCTTGATCCCTACCGCGAAGAAAAGCTTTGGGCCGAGATTCGTTGCCCTGCGTCAATTCGTGTAATGATCCATCGATTTGGCTTCTGGCGAATGAGCTATGAGATATCGAGGGGATCACTACTACGAGATCCCGAAGATGAATGAATCACTGTTTAGCATTGTATAGTGTAAGAGCTCTTGTGTTGAGATGAAAAACGCAGAGCGTAATGAATAATAACTAGTCTATTGTAACTTGCATGTTATGAATGATATAGTAATTATGTAAAAGAGCATTGCATACCTCAAGAGTTCTCATCATCGTCCTTAGCTTCTTTAGCCACTAATTCTTGCAACTGAGCCCCCACACTACTAGGGATCACCACTAACAATGGCCTGGTCTCTACGGCCCAACCATAGTCTATTGTTTTCAAAGGTTGGTAGCGCATGGTCATTAGGATTGGGTCTCCAATTCTTGCTCCAGCAATCCCTATACTGCATTTCATATGAGGTTCCCTTTCTGGCAACAGGCTCAAACCAAGAGACAAACACCTCTTCGTAATGTGGGAGATTAGGGTCCTCTATTGGGTCCTCTTCGGCAAAAGCCAACCACGTCGGGCAGTTATCATGTGGTCTGATTAGCAAGAGCATTCCTTTCTTGACATCTTGGTAGGGGTCGAATATTTCAACTGGGTTCTTGGGTCTACCCGAGAAAGGCCCAACGTAATGAGATGCTTCAATGTGCTCATCCACAAACACTCTTTCGGGTTCTTCCAATGCACTCACGCCTGATGCTTGGGCAGAAATCTTGAATGATGACTCTACTGGGGCTGCACGTCCCCAAGCACTTTCGCGACAAGGTGGACCCAGTAGTCAATAACTTCATTCATGTATGTGTTGGACCATGACTTATCGCCCAGCTCTAGAAATAGCTGCCCAATTGCATCATGTACTTGGCAATAGAAGCTCTTAATGCACCTATATCTTTCAAGCTCCCATATGGTCAGCGGGACCTTAGGTGACCCTCTCTCGAATCATAGGTAAACCTTGGGCATCCTCCTTCCACATTCTGATTCCCTTTTCAGGGAGCCACTCCCTATGCCCTGGCCTCATCTTGTAGAACATTAGTGGCCATCCATCCTTCATGCAAAACTTGAAGAGTAGAGGTTCCAAGTGACCACATAAACGGTCCTTCTTATCAGGGATAAAACCTTTCACTAATTCCTGTCGGGAACCTCTGTCACAAGGTAAGGAGAAGGAGCCTTTGAACTACTTTGCTCGAAGAGTTGCATAAGCTCCAGAATAGTCAATGCATCTGATCTTCTCATTAGAGTAGAGTAGTTTCCAAATAGGGCATCTATGTCATCGTGGGTGTGTCCAACCATCATGAATCCCAGCTGCACTTGATCAAAGACACCTAACCAAACCAAGTATGACAAGTAAGAGAAAAGATATCTATTCTTATTCTGACTGAGCAATTATCTAGTCTGCAAGTAAAGCCTCCTAGGCAACTTGTTCGCTACCATGGGGCCTTTGATAGGAGGCATAAAATCATTTCTACTGCCATTCATCATTTTTGTCCTAAGGTTATCTGTGTTTAAAATTGCTGCACCCCAGCTGCTTTCAGGACGATCTGTATCTCTCAAATGGCCCCAATTATCCTCAGATCTATTCTCCAGTGTCTTCAGGGTATGATTCAAGGATCCCACATGAAAATTAGAATCATCAGGCCGGAGGTCCAAAGGAGAAGTGGCCCAAGGCACCTATACCATGGCGTGCATGAGAGCACTGTAACACCGACCTTGGTTCGTTCACCCCTCCATACTGAGACTTTGCTAGCTTCTCTAGGCGAGGGACCATGGTCTTATTCTCGATCCATCTTATCATGTATAATGGTTAAAAGCGTGCTCGGGGAGATCTATGAGACAAAGCTCTCCGGGACCCGAAGAAAGGCCCACGCATGAAATCGGGCGTCATATGTGATTTTCTCTCTATTGCAAGTACCCTTCTTTCATTTGGATCTCTGGTCTTAGCAAGCTTTTCCTTTATGACAATACAGGTGTTACACTTAGAAAATGCTATCCTCTTAGCTATTGCCACCTCTGAATGATTCTCTTTCCAAGCAGACAGAAAGGACGAAGGAGAAATATGCTTGCCTGTCATCTCTGTAACGGTAATATCTACTTCTTGGTGTATATCCTTCTTAGTCAAGACTGAAGGTAGCCTCTTAACATTTTTTGTCCGCTACCCTAAACTTTCGTAATTTTTGAGCGGTGTGGCATCGTCTCTGCGTTTTTCATCTATGAACATAGATAGTACAGCATTGCCAGCCAAAGTATGAGACCTTGGCTTCTTAGACCCAGTATTTCCGTGCTCAGCAATTCTGTGGCCGTCATTGAAGAGCTTCTTCCACTTGTAAAAAGTGGAAATGGGTATGCCATAGGCTTTATGCCATGCTTTCACGCACACCTGTTTGTTATTCAACATCAGGTTGCGAACTACACCATTTTCAGAGCAAAGATCTAGCATGTTATATGCAAAGGTTGCGCTCCGAGGACTTCATGTTCCAGTAAAAGGTTCTCATGCAAGCTATCTCCTGGGATGTAAAATTTGCACAAAGATCGTTTCATGCAAGCAGAGTGATGACACGAAGTCTAGAATAGCCTCAAAGACTAGTTTTTCTTTCACATTTAGTCTGTCTTTGGGCGGTCCGGTCTCCAGATTGACCATCTTTAGAAGGTCTCTTTTTGGTGATGCCAATTTCGGGTCTAATAGAGTAAGGTTCATTCTCCACATCCTTCTCCTTCACCGCAACCACGAGAGTAGAAACTGGAATGTTATCAACGAGCACGAAGGCTATGGGCCATCTGACAAGGTCATGCAGTTGGGGCATTTTCGCATTGTGCTTGGCAACATAGATAGAGATCTTTTTTCGGGCATTGGAAATATGCTCATGATAGTAGCGGCTATCGAGCCTTCCCCTAACTTCACGTCCGGACCAAAGATGGTTTGGATCGGCAAAAACGATAACACCATAGGCATAAGCCATGTGGCAGCATTCATGCATGAGTGTGCATGCCTTCTCAACTAACTCATCTCTAGAAAGCCCTTGCACATGATTCGTCTCATTACTGGCTAACCCCTCATTGCCTCTGTCCTGCCAGTTTATGCGTTTTATCTGACCTGGTGGGGTGCAAGCTTCCTCCTCTCTAACAAGTGGAGCAGCAATGTCCTTCTTGTACCACAACACAAAAGTCCCCACAGCTTCACCCATTTTTTCTATTTCCATTTCGGGAATTGGTAGCGGCAATTGTCCATCCAAAACATTCACAATTGAAACAACAACCATACCCTCCGGGACAGTCGAATTGTGATGGCGCTCGAAATTGTGGACTCTTCCCTCTGCCACCTTTTTCCCCAGTAGATATAGCGGAATTACATCTGAACCATCATTCAATTAAATTGGGATTATGTCTGGTCCAAAATCGCGCCGAATAGGCTTATTATAGGCCATTTTAGCTATATAACCATGTGTTGAATTTGATGAAACTTGTAAAATATGATGGAATTTAACCTAAAAATTTTATGTTTTGGCAACATAAAAACCTAAAAAATTGCATATTTTAAACACAATTATCCGCAACCGCGAAATTTGTAGAGTAAAATAACAAGTATATTTGAATAACTAAGCAAGAAAGTCCTTATTTTGAAATGAAAATCGCTACCGGGCGCGATTTTGTGGACATAAACATACTACATTTATGCAGATTCAACTCAAATATTTATACAAACAATAAAATTTATGTCCTACAAAATGGTCAAAACAGACGATTTTACAAACGTGAAGAGTCTTTATAATGCTCCTGATGCGATTTTATCCTGCCCAAAATACTTAAAATGTCCTACAAAATAGTTAAAAAAAAACCAGTTTTAGAGAAAAATAATAACAAAAACATCCCACAAAAACAGCTTAAAAGAACAACTTTTTATGGAAAAGTAAATACAAAATCGCTACCGGCGCTGATTTAACAAGGACAATCACTCTCAAATGTCCTTAAAAATGTCCAAAAATGACAAAAATAAGGAATAGGCTAACCTCAAATGGCCAGGTGGCATTTTTATTTTTTTTTTTTTTTTTTTTTTTTTTTTTTTGAATTTTTTTTTTTCAGTCTGGCACTCACCTCAAATCGCGCCAGGCGCGATTTCAACTATGGGCTCTTCACAAAACCCTGCAACATCACGAAATTGAGCAAATTTTAATCCTGCAACATCACGAAATTGAGCAAATTTCCGCTTTGATCTTGAAATTAGCAAACCGTGAACACTTCAAAGTAGTTGGATTTGATGGTTAGATCATGTCCAACCCAAAAGCCCCTTCAATAATTGTGATTTTGAGCATTTTGGGCTGATTCAACATCAGAATTTGTATTGCAAACAAGCAACCGTGGAATCAAGTCAAAATTACAAGGGCTTCTCTCCAGCAATCTGGACTATTACCATCCTGCCGAGTCTACCTAGCAATAACAGAGTAATATCTAGAAGAGATAACAGATGAGATATTGGTAGTATACCTAGCAAGATCCGTAAGAGATATGAGTATTGTATTGTTTGCGTCCTGGTCAGGCTCCAAGTGCTTCATCCACCGGTGTTCCATCCGCCCGGTGCTCCAAGCGCTCCCGTTACGATTCGATGTGGAAAAGCTCGATGGAAAACCCCGTGGAAAAGCTCGATGTGGAAAGCCTGTGGAAAACCCACCGATATGGTAAAAGAGGCGTGGACCTCTTTGTTGAGAAACGAAGAAACACAAAATAAAAAACTGAAGGCGGAGCAACTAAAAGCGAGGAGGGAGTAAAAGAAAAGGGACGGGCGGGAATTTAGAGGAGGGAAAAAAATAAGGAGAGGGAGCAAAAGAATAGGAGACGAAAAAAAGGGGGGAAAACGGACGGGCGGGAATCTGAAAATTGAAAATTGAAAACGAAAACAAGAAAGGCGGATGGAGAGAAAAAACAAAAAAAATGGCGGACGGGGAATAAAAAACAAAAAAAACGCGGACGGAAAAAAGTACCAAAATTAAGACATATTCTCAATTTTTTTGAATGATGGTTTCTGCCATCCTGCAAAGAAGAGGTCGTGAATATCGCGGCCGCGATCCTCGTAAGCAAAAAGCACTGTGATCATAAAGTACTACAGAAAAATAACAACTGAGAAATTAAAAAATGTTCAGGACTTTCGCCACCGCGATCTTATCGAGCATGGGCAAGAACGCGGTCGCGCTTTTTGCAATCATTCAAACTAGCTGTTTCAATAAGAACTCATGTGCAAATCACATTTGGAGGTTAACAAGTGGTTTCAACTCATAGTTATCGATAGCTGGGAGTTCTTTGGTAAATAGCAAGTGTAGATGGTTGAAGGTATCGCGACCGCGATCTCGTCGAGCACAAAAGTTAAACGATTGACTTACAGACTAAAGCATTACTCATACCTCACAGAATATGGTGGCGTCAACGTCTACTTGAAGCCAAAGACCCGTCAGAAGCTGCAGTGTCATAAAAACAGTGTTTTGTATCATCCTCATGGAGAAAGAAAGCATATACTTGAAACACGTTTACATTGTATAATAAACACACCAGAATGCACAGGTTTCCTTACAACATCTATTTTTACATGCAATACAGGAGGTATCTTATCAATCCATGCAATACATATTGATGTTAGTGTAGAGGCTCGTCGGTTGTAGTTATAATTGAAATTCAGTGCAGCATAAATTTTGAGTTCACTTCACTGAGTGATATGCATCAGAATATGCCTTTTACCTCGCTCGAAACCCTGAATTCGATGCAGTTGAAGAATTCCAAATGTGCAGTGGCGGAGTGCAAGTGGATTATGAGCGCCCTCGTCAGCGCCTTCAATGGATGCGGGATTCTGCAGCAAATCCTTGCCCGAACTTGGCCCAGCTTAGGCGCAGCTCCAGCGTCTCGAAGATCTTGCAAAACAATCAAATTTGAATTGGCTTTTCCCGCTTTCACTTGAAATGTTTGTTATGGAATTCAAATTTTGCGCCATCCTTTGTCCGTCCGTAATCCAGTCTGTCTTTGGAGCATTTACGGCTGCATAGTCTGTCATGTACCTTTAATGAATTGCCATTATGGCAGAAAGTTGAACGCGGACGTCCAAGTCGATAAACACCTTTTGTACGGATTACTTGCTTTTTGGGGCGGGCGTATTCGCACGGACGCATTTATGGCCGGTAATAATTACGGCCGGCCGGCCGGTAATTAATACTTCTGGGGTGCAATTAGTGCGCCCGCACGTGCGACGCCATTATGCCAGGCACGATTTTTCAAGCACCATTATGATGGGCGGGCATTTAAATTCCGCGGCCGCGTTCTATAAATTGAAACTCAGAACCCCTCAAAACAAATTTCAAGACCGGTTGATTTCTTCCAAATTGGCGCCTTCGACCTCGGAGCGCCTTCTCGAGCCTCTCGAAAAAGACTGGAATTTCGTACACACCCGCCGCCCGCGATCCCATGGCACCAAAGGACTCCCTCAGAGAAGGTAATTTCTAACATTTCAGCTCAGCAAGATCGCGGCCGCGATCGTGCCTACTAGAACTTCTATTGTTTTCATAAGTATAGCCTTCAAAGCAAGATCGCGGCCCTTGGTCTTCCGGGCTAGGTTTTGTAATGTCTTGATAGGCCGTGGGTGCTCAACAAGATCGCGGCCGCGGTCTTGCTGAGCATAGATTTTCTTTCTTGCGATGTTCATGAGTAGTAGTGTAGTAGGTCACTAGGATCGCGACCGCGATGTTCGTGGAGATGGAATTGTTTTCTTTGTCGTGTTTAGTTTGCATACACAACATCGCGGCCGCGATAGTGTGGAGTGCTATTTTAGTTGCTTGGAAGGATCGCGGTCGCGTTTCTCTTCAGTAGTTTATACATTTTCGTTCCACAACATTTTGCAGCCTATCAGGCTCTCACCACAGGCTTTTGTTTACAAAGACTTGCTTTGTTTTCGAGGACCGGATGTCGAACCCATCCATTATAACCCCTTCCAATGAAAGGAAATGGTGTATTGAGATTGCACAAGCCATACCGCATATTAAAGGTGATCGCAGAAAGGACCTGTGCCTGTTCCTGCGGACTGGAAAGAAACCTGAGGACGTTGAGCAAGTTGGCATAGTGGTAGCAATGTGGGAAGGCACAAAGAACAATGTGCAAGATGCTATCATATGCAGCATTGAGGACACACAAGCATTGCAATTCCTCGAGTACATTTTGAAATGGCGCAATTATGATCCGTCCTTGATGACAGCCAGCAAAATGAACAAGCCAGCCACAGGGAAAAACGTCCCCACATCAGCTAAGGGTTATGGCTGGTTGTTGCCATCCTATGAATCTCTATCTTTGTCAGGAATAAAGGGAAACAGAGACATATTGGTAGGGTTCTCGGCATGCAGAAATGGTTTGTCTACAGACAAGAAGCCTCCGAGCTGTGCTTTGAAAGCAGTTCGGGACGAGAAAATGCCCTCCGTGATGGACACCAATTGGCTAAGAGCCGTGGCCAAGAAAAAGAGTGTGAAACCTATTGCTACTTTGGGAGAGACGTCAGCACAAAAAAAGGTTGTTGAAGAACCAGAATCCACGATAAACCCCTCCGGTATTATTAACCCTACTCTTCCTCTTGCTTTGAAGGCGAGATAGCACTACATCTGGTGGATTTATTCCAAAAAAACTCCCTCCTTTCAAAATTAACCTTAGAAATCTCACACCTGCTGACGATAGCCCGCAGCCCAAAGACTCTCAAACCCCCAAAGCCTCCTCTAAACTAGCATTGACATGGCCCCACGCACCTGCCATTCCAGTCGAGTTGAAGTTCAATCCGGAAGAGGAACGCGAGATGGCAGAGCAAACCACTCAGAAGCTTGAACAGTTCAAAAGGTTTTACCCCTTAGGGGTTAATTGGTTTACAAAGATTTCTATTTTTGATTGTGAACCTGCACCAGCAAACTTGACACACAGAATGCGGTCAAATGACCATGTTCAAACTCGGTTAAAAGCTTCAAGACATACCCCGAGAGGTCCTCACACCTGGCCGACGTGCGTCTTTTGACCCTATTACCGTGTAACGATTTCATTATCTTTTGGACACTCGTTATGTAGATTTGACTTGATGGTTGTCTATCTTTCAGGAGGAGGGTGACATGGAGCAATCCAGAAGATTTGAAGGGCAAGAAATTTTATATTATTTCTGGCAACCACAAGTATTTGCGCTGCAAAACTCCTTTGTTCTGATTGTCGGGGCGGTTGGAGCAAAGAACTAGAATTTGCCAAAGTATATGCTAGAAGAAGATCGAGGGTGCTCAACGGAAATCTTACGGACAAGGAATATATAGAGTTGAGTATTCAATGCAACGGTAATTGCAAACACCGTGTCTGAGAGCCACCGATTGAAAATCGCAACAACCGGCCATCGCACAAGGCTTATGGTCGTCCTCCACAAGGACCTATAGGGACAGCTACAACTTCAGCTTGGAAGGTATTTATTTATTTTCTACTCGCCAACATCGCGGCCGCGATCTTGATGACCTTTGCTTCTGCAGGATTTCCATGAAATTGCAACGACCACCTTGAAAGTGCAGGAGCTTAAGGATGAAAAACAATTCATTTTTATGGATGAGAAGGTTTTTAAGAAGTTAATGGAAGTTGCCGGTCTGTGGGTGAGTCGTAAACTCAGTGACGACCATGGTGAGTTTCCGGACAAGCCATCCAAAGATTTCTTTAACAAGACCTGGCTCCGGATGCTACGAGGTATGTCGAATGCAGAGGTGTCACAGCTGCTCGATGAGATTATAGAAGGCAAGACGTATTTAAAGGTGCAGTCAGGTTATAGCGGGAGATTTGATTGCAAACAACGGGCAACTGACATCAGAACCCTCACTTTTATGAGGTTGAAATTTTATCTTATGCCACAAATTTCTTTGCGAAGGATTTCAATAGCCGGGAGGAATTGCCCGGGCTTTTTCCCGATCCGAATGAACAGAGAATACCGGATATATCGACCGAACAGAAAGTAACGTGAAGGCTAACTATAACAAGGATCATACACAAGGTAACCTACCTGTAGCCTTTCTGGAGCCAATCAGGAATATTCTAAAGCCAGAAGAGGCTAGAAAAAGAAAGGAAAAGAAAAATATTGTCATAGCAATGACGAAGGATGGCATCCCTACTTCCTCCCAAGTGTCAGAGAATGCGACATTGATATTCATTGACATCCGAGGGATAAACAAGGTATGGGATTGCAAGAAATACACAGATCTATTTACAAGGATAGCTACCATGACGCATGCCAAAATTTATCACTTGGTTATTATCATGCGCTCAGTGAATTTGCCCAATTGCTTGTACAGTCAGAAGCAAATTCAGGGCGGTGGCTACCTATCTTTAGGTTCTTATGAAGAAATGGGATGGGAGAGCAAACGAAGGGTGAAAGAACATCAGTACTTTATTAGTCATATGTGCATTAACAGGAGTGATGTTCGGGTAGCACCTGTGCAACCAGAGCTGGAGCTTCGCCTATCTCCACACGGCAAGGCTCCTAAGTCAACACCATTGCCTCCAATGCCGCTAACAGGTAATGAGGATGCCGATGAGAAGATAAAAAAGAAATTTCAGACTCTTTTTACAGGCAAACCAAGATTCAAATGGGCGGCAATGGAAGGAGATCTTGTATTGAAATGTCAGCTGAAAACCTCGTATGCCTACCATATTGTTGAATACCGGTGCCAACCGATGGTTGCGCTCGATTTCTTTTAAATTGGGACATTTTTCGTGTTGCTCTTATGCAAGGCAAAAGAGCGTGGCCTTCGAAAAGTTCAGTAAAGTGTGCCGTTTCCCGAGGGCGTTCTTGGAAACGCTTTGAGAAAATGGCCAATCAAAGTGCGGGGGTTTGAAGAAGAAGAGAAAGCGAGAATGTTGAGCCCGATCCAGCTCGCCCAACATCGGTATCACCCAAAAACACGATCTATCAAACCCGGATTCCATTTTGGAGAACCTCGATGCTAAGTCCCACTTAAGAGAGAATGGCGTAAAACAAAGCGCTTTTGCTTGAAGAGACTGAAAAAGGTATAGAAGCCCTCGAGCCCACTTTTCAAAAATTGAGTGCACTTAATGAGAAGTTTGATGGGTACATGCCTTTCTTGACAAAGCTAACATAAGTTTCAATACGTGGGTGTAGAACACATGGAAACAGAATTCACCAAAGACATGGAAGCGCACCAACAAAGACATGGAAACCCGACGAAGATGAGGTTCTCGGGACACAAGAGCATCGTACACGGAAGAAGCGAAGCTCTCTCATCCACAGCAGATTGCTAATGAATCGGAGAAGGAACTTATAGGCGGGAGCAGTGCAGTGGACAGTGAAAAATGGGAGCCTGATTCACATCTGCAGCGCATCGCAAACGCCATGGGTGTTCAGATTCCAGAGGTCACAGGTTATTCAGAGATGGACACAACACAAGCTATGGAATTGGGTAGAGAGCATGTCAACCGCATGGCCAATGAAATGGGTGTGATACCTGATCAAGTATCTGAAACACAATCAGAATAATGAATGTTGTATATTACTTCCTTCAATGGAAATTTTGGTTTCAGGAATATGTATTACCATATCTTTTTGTCTTTAACCATAGCTTTTACCATATGTTTAATGCTAAAAATAATCGCGATCGCGATCCTCTGTAGCAATTATATGGCTTTAAATACTGAATTTTTTGTGATATGCTTGCTCCTCGGTACCTTATTTTAACACAATGCTCTCATATGGTCTTAATAAAAGGCTCATTATTTTGTCTCCTTTCAGCTGCGAAACATCGCGTTCGCGATTCTTGCGATAAGTTTGTGCATTCCCTCCTACTACCTTCTACTGGCGATGGACCTTTGCATGAGCTGTAAAAATTATATTTCCGCAGAACACTGAATCATTTGCAGAATTTGTGCAAAAAAACGCCAACTTTTACTCAGTTGGTAGCAGTTTTTGCACTGTATGGCTACCCGCTAACCTATTTCATGCTAAACGAGAATTCCAAATTTCTCTAATTAATGAAATCATGCTTAAAAGATGTGTAACATTTTCAGCTAAATTGCTCAAGCAATCTACAGGTCAAGCTTCAGAACATATCCAACTTAGTGATGGTGGTTTGCAGAGTTTAGAAGACACTGGTATCTTAGAGATCTTTGATTTGGAAGGCAGAAAAATTGATCTTAAGAATGTCTTGTGTGTACCTGGGCTTGTAAGAAATTTAATTTCTATTGCACAGCTTATGGATCTAGGCTACAATTGTTTTTTTATAAGCTCGAGTGTAAAGTTAATTTGATAATAAAATAAAGTTTGTGGGGAAAAGAGTTGGAAACTTATTTGGTTTCAGTTCTAACATAGCAGGAGTAAATATGGCCACAGTAACTTTGATGAAGTTTTGACATGAAGGACTCAGTCACACTCTTATCAACAATATGTAGCATAATAACAGGGTGGTCAAAGCATGGAGCTGGGGGGCATTTTTGCGCCAGCCAAGCACCCCCTAAGCACCTAATGTGGGAAATTTTACTTATTTTTATCTTTTTTTCTATAACTCCGATGAAGCTGAAATTTTGTATTCCAAGGCGTAATATGAATGCGTTTTAGTGAAAAATATAAAAAAAATAAAAGAAAAATATTTTTTTAAAATACAAAGAAAATAGCTCCGGAAAGCACCCCCTAAGCACCATGTGTCGCTGACACAAAAAGTGTCCCCCACCTCCATGCTTTGACCCAGGGGGTTTTCTTTATGTTTTTGTACGCTTTTCACTAAGGTTTTCCTATGATTTCGTGATGCATTCAAATGGATGTACTAATGCGTACATCTAGAGTGCACCATTTCTGAGCCATTGATTTTAGCCTTTTTTTTTTCAATGGTCAACAACCAATGGCTCACAACAAAAGCCCTTTTTTTGTGCGTGTGGTGCATAATGGTCAACAACCAATGGCTCACAACAAAAGCCCTCTTTTTATGTGTGGGGTGTATAATGGGCACATGAAGGGCTTGAAGGGCACATGAAGGGCTTGAAGGGCGCATGTAGTACAGTTTCCCCGCCAGCAACACATTTCTTATCATAACTTTTGATCCAGAGCTCTGTTTCAGATGATTTTTATTGCGTTGGAAAGCTCTCTCCGAGATCTTTTTGATAGTGTATGATATGGATATGTTTGGTTAAGTTATCTATCCTAAAACATCAATTTTTCGGCCGGGTTTGGTAGGCTTTCACATCCTACCAGCTGATTAATACAGGATTGCGCTATTGGTTTATTATTTTATGGCTCATTCCGAATGAAGCTTGCAAAAAATTACCATGTATTTTTAGATTTTGACGCAGTTATTAAGCAAATTCCAAGGCTTCTAGGTCCTTGTGCTAACAAGCAGAAAAGTTTCCCACTTTGGTTAAATTCTAGTTGAAAAATGTTTGTGTATGGGTGTTGCAAACTTTATGACTTTCAGAATAATGGGATTAATCTGCTCTATCTTTATGGTAAGTTTTACTTATGTTCTATTTATTTTATTGTGATGAAATTCAAAAGCTACAGGTGATGAAAGCCTCAAATAAAATTTTTGTCACACCGGGTGTTTACGTCCTTAAGGCCCCGAAGGGGCCAAAAAAAATTTTTTGCAACACAAACCATTAACATCCAACATATAAAAATTAAATCCTCCAACACATAACAACCAACACATAACAACCATTGACATTAACAACCAACACATAACTACCATTGACATTAATTAACACAACCATTGGGTCCAACACATTTAAATTAAAATCCCCATTAAACCCCCTTTGGTTTGGGTGCATATTCACACGGGGGTTACTCGGCAACAGAGTCGCCGGATGGGCATATTTGCCCTTTATTCCAAGATCTGGACCGTACATAGCGATCCTCGTTTGTGGGGTATGCATGTATAAGTTTTTGTATACTATATATTAAAGTTTGCAAAATACTATAAAATTTGAGAGAATGTACTTAATGGTGTTAATTTTGTACATGTATTGTAAATATATTTTTGGGGCTCTCGCTGCCCCTACGTAACCCCCCGTGTGAATATGCACCCAAACCAAAGGGGGTTTAATGGGGATTTTAATTTAAATGTGTCAAATGCAATGGCTTGTGTTAATAATGTTAATGGTAGTTGTGTGTTGATAATTATATTAAAAAAAAAAATTTGGGCCCTTCGGCCCTAACTAAAGCAAACATAGGTAAACTTTTTGGGTCTAAACATTAATTACTAAAAAGCACAAGAACATCATAAGGCAAACAAATTATTTCCATTGCATACCAAGAGCCGCCCAAATATACGCACACATACTGTTATAAAATGGGCAAGAACAACAATCTTATATTATAATATATTATAAAGTTATTCTGTAAGTGTTGGACCCAGCCCTAGATCCAACGACCCAAATTTTAGTTAAAAGTTAAACGGTTCAGATCTAAGAAACTCAACCCTTTTTTTACCCTAAAACACAAAGTAAGTGGCGATGGCGTCGGATTTGTCTGGCTCTGCTTCCGGTAGACCTCCTGCGTGTGCCCATTGCTGGTGTTGCAAATTGTGATGTCTATCAGGTTTTGCTGGACAAAGCAAAGGAAACGCCAATTAGGAAGCTTGGATATGCAGAATTTAAAACTTGAGCATGGGAATTGTAATAAGTTTTGGTTGTAATTTATGCGTGGTCGAACCTAATTTTTGAAGTCTCCAGGAGAGTTGTGGCAAGAAGAGGTAAATGTATGATTTTGAGTTTCTCTAAATTCTAAAATCGTACTAAAATCCTAAAAATCATGAATATGATTGGGTTTGCTTTGGCAGAGCAAGCAAGGATCCAGCGACCATTCGCATGCTCCAATTTTGAAGGCAAAGATATCTCAAGTCCCGAAGTTTATTCTCAAGGCTTCATTTTGGATTTTTTCCTATCTAAATAATTTGGGTTTTGTGCAGAGGGGTTTTGTGCCCAACCTCCTTGGGAAACAGTGGATTGAAGCAGAGCATATGAAGCCCACATGGCAGATTGTTACAAGGTATGCGATTTTAAAGCTTTGCTCTGTTTATTCTTCTTTTGTTATATAAATACCCCCGTTGACATCAAGCATCCGCAAAGGTCCGTTTATGCAGATTTGCATATATACAACTAAAACATGCACACAAAATGTGGAAGCATGGGAAGATCAAGTTTTTAGCAATCGCCTAATGTAAATCATTTCATGCAAAAAGTCTAACATTTTATATGTATTATATAGTATGGAGAGCAAGATCATCCTAGGATTTGCAGCCCGTGATTTGCAAAACATGAATGGGCAAGGTAAATCTAGATGGGTCCAACAAAGGAGTACTTGGTGAGTCGGTTATTGGAGACTCGGCCATGCTTACGCCAAAAAACAGGGTTATACACTATGTTTGCAGATCCATTGGGTAGTTCTTTAGGTGAAAAGGACTCACCGGCATCATGACAGACAATTTCTCGCATTTCAAAATGGCTAAGTTCAATTCTCGATTCTTGCATGAGCAACCCTTTGCAATTCGTTTTGCCATGCAAAGTCCGAAATTGCCAATCCTTTTTTGCATTCTTGGACTTTATGCATTTACAAACCGCAAACGGGTAATCTCTCGATCTCTTTTGTGCAAAGCAAACAAGGCATTTTCCATTCCTTTATGCGTAGACAAACAACCTCAATTCCACTATGCGTGTGAGTTCCCTCGAGCCGCCATTTGATCCTTCATGTAGTTTCTAGAATTGTCGCCTTTCTATTAGATGAACCCAAAGGTATCAAGCTTATTATTGCTTCAATTTTTTGCCATGTAAGGTCGGGTTTATCCCAGCCGCCTAGACTCTCTCAGATTGGATGGAGCTCGCAAAAATGGTATTCCAAAATCCCCTATACTTGCTAAGTTTTTATAAAACAGGATAGTTGGATGTACCCCGCTTAACCATTTTGGACGTTTTTGTAGACGAGAGCCTTTTTTTAGCAATTTGGAAACACATTTGAGCGGATCTAAAGCACACAATTGAGGAGGCGATGCCCTTCATGGTGATGTGCCGGAGTAGTCTCCGTGATATATGGTGCGATGAGCCAAAGACCTTTTGAACTGTGGTTGGAAGATGCTTCAACTTTGATAGGGCAAAGATTAACATGTTAAAATTTATTGGGAGGTCCAACTACACTTCATTCCCATTGTTTCGCTCATATATGGCGAAGATTTGTGAGGCAAGATGCATGCATCTAGACTATGTAAAGATGTTTGGATGCGATATAAACATTCTCAAGAGTAACAGAGGTTTCTTGAGGGTTGCGTGCAAATTTATTCAGAGAAAAAGTAAGTTTAAATCCATTGTTTTACCCGATTCCATTTTTGTCAAGATTTCAAGACATTTCTTACTTGCTATGCAAAGCTAAAGGCATCACCACAAATCAAACTTAACGCGTGAATGCTATGACACCACAGTCAAATTTTAAGAGTTCATAATAGATAATAGATTCACATGAGACACTAACAATGGAATAGTAAAATGCTGAACGCATTGAGATCAGCCATTTGAGTTTTGCAAAGTTATGGCAGAATGTTTCACCATTTGTTATACATGAATCGAGCAAAGATTAATCCCATAGTTAATTGAAATGGAGAAGAATGAGCTCCTGTTCTTTAGAGCGCATTGCCGTGTTATGGGGTGTAGTGATTGCAGTATATGTACAATAAGTATTTATTGTAGGTGGGGAACATACAACGTGCTTGCCATTTTCTCAATTTGATACATGCCCATAATGTCATATCGTGGAGTGCTATGATAGCAGGATTGGACAATATAGAAGCAAACTTTTAGTACATGAGAACATCAAAATGAACAACTTTTTATTATCTTGGCTGTTGATTGCCTGTTCTGCCATTGTATTATGTTCACACAATAAATAATGACATTGCCGCATCAAACAAAGTGGTCTACTTTTCCCAATGGTTTGGGGGACTTAGAATGGTGTTTAATTTAATGCTAGACCTACTTATATAGATAACAAACTGCGTAGAATGTACTATTCAATTCAAATGCATGATATTGTCGAGTGTCAACAGTGACTTGGTTCGGGTTTCTAACTTTGCCTAGGTAAACAAGGCAAATCAAGATTGGACCGTAATTATGAAGTGTAAGGCAGTTTAGTTCTATCATAACATGATTCCAACTTTGCCTAAGTAAACAGGGCCATAAAAATTTGGACCATAATATCCAAATGTAAGGTTAGAAAAGTTAGGACCATAGTATTCAAATGTAAGGCGACATTATGCTTTGCTAAAGTGATACCGTAATAGTACCAGCACTAGCATTGACATTATCGTACAATCGGAAAATATTCACATACTAAAGTTTGAATTAATATTTTGACATTAGTATTTCGCCATAACATTTTGAGCATGTAGCTATGATCTTTATCTATACTGAGGATGATAACTCCATCATTTACAATGTCTCAACTTATGCCCAGCCTCACGAAGAGTACAACCTCACCTCAAAACCTGCTCAGATGAAAAATCATACTCCCACTCAGGTTTCCTATGAACACGCACCGTGTTGTTCTATTCAAAGCTCTCAGAGATACGAATGCAACACTATCTAACACAAAGAAGCTTTTAAACGTTGTTAAATCTTTAGAATTTTTGTCATAATAATAGGTTACAAAGATTGGATTATTACTGCACGCATTTCCCATTGCGGTCAAAAAATTTGCATACTTTAAACTTATGCCCAGCAACGCTGGGCACCATTACTAGTAACATCATAAGGTTTACTGAAGGGGGCCATGGCGCCCAATATAAAGCCAATACCACTAGTTCAAGAGAATCAACTGTCGATTCTTTAACCTCAATTTTGGCATCTACGCCCATAACAATTTATCCATGTATATTACCTTTTAAACGGTCTGATACGCAGCCAATATGCCAACCTGCCAATGTGGCCTCAAATTCTTCTTGCCAGATGTCAAGTAAAATGAGTAGAGTGTTGAAAGTAAAAAAAAAGGTGCTTGAGCTTGTACAAGTTCAGAAATGTGTGCACTTCATCATGACTAAAATGACCCTTGTGTGCTGAGTGTAATTATAGGAGAAATATGAACAGAGAGTGTTTCCATGCAAGAACAGTAACTTGCATGTCTTATGATCATCCTTATTCCAATTAAATAGGAAAATAAAGGTCTTGGACAACGTTTGATTGTAAGCACTGCAATGCCATCAACAACAAAGAAATCATCACATTCCAGCTACAACAAGATATAGAGATATGCTAAAACCTTTACAAGGCAAGTTTAAAAAGGATCAACATACCAAGGCACATTTTTTCGCCCTTGCAAACTGCCTGCATGCTGCTTTCCATGTTAAATTCCTGTGCATGTTAGATTCATGCTTCAATGCTTTTGCAACAATACTCTTTGATGGAGCAAGCAACTAAATCAGCGATTACCGCAATATCAAATCTTTCAGCCATAACCTTCATCACTGCAGCACACAATTTCTGGCTACGAAATCTAGAGCAAGCAAACACAACAATATATGGCATCCTGCCACAGATTTAACGAACAAGCAGACAACAATATCAGAATTGCAATCAACTGTGTAAGATTTCAGACATGCATTATTCCCAGATTTAACCTGTGCAGGGACTTTAGATTCAAGCAAGGTTGGGCCTTAACTTCTTCCAGCACTTTACTAGCAGAAGATGTCCAGGAAGCAGATTTAGTAAGCCTGGTTGGCTGAGCCCTTGGTTTAGCAGGGGATCTAACAACCATATCTACCCTTTTCATCTCCTTGGGCATGGGAGTTTTTGTTATCCCATTTGTTTCTGAAACCGTCCTCAAATTTGCTCCTGCATTCATGCTTCTGCTAACATGCCTCATTCCATTATTAGGATTCTCATTTTCTGATACATCGTCTGATTTGGAAATGGAGCCTGGTTTTTTCACTGGGAACATATTTTTCACCTTCATTAGCTGCATTGAAGCAGCTTGCTTGGGTATCTTTGGAGGCTTCTTACAAAAATCTGTGCTGCTGCAAATATTATAAAATGACATTAGATGAATTCTCTGTTAAGACAAGGCACCATCGGACTCTCATATAAGAGATCTTAGAAATTACCCAACAGTTGGATGATTAGATGCATTCGATATGGATGAAATCTCGTTTATAGAACTAGTCCACGTTTTATCCTGCAACAAGCCAAGAAAGAACTGCTTTGCCTACTATATGAAGCAAGCCATTCTCGCCTGTTTCCATCTAAAGCAACAGCAGCATGTACGCAAAATCCTTGACCCACAGATAAAAGAAAAATCCCTAACATAGAAAATATCCATACTTTCACTGCTGATTCAAAAACAGGGCAATTTTAACCGTGTCTTCATGCTTCAACCAAGAAAAACTGCAATCTAATCTTGATCTCCGTCCCAACAATTTTAGATCTTCTGCCAATGAAATGGAAAGATCTAAAAACCTTTTGATTCTTGTACATTTCCTTAGACAATTGGGCCATGCCACCATTTTTTACGAAGAAGCTTCTCTCCTGCAACGACGATCTCTTTAAATGGTAATCTTATCTTGCTAATCCCTGTTGTTGCAGATTTGCAAGCCCTGTTTCGTGCCCTAAAATGCTATCCACGAGGCTTGCATGTTCGGCCTCTAAAATAAAAAGAGGGCTTTTGTTGTGAGCCCTTGGATGTTGGACCATTGAAAAAAAAAAGCTAAATCAACGACTAAGAAATGGTGCACTCTAGATGTACGCATTAGTACATCCATTCGAATACGCCATGAAATCTTAGGAAAACCTTTGTGAAAAGCGTACAAAAACACAAAGAAAACCCCTTGTTATTATGCTACATATTCACACGGGGGGTGACGTAGGGCAGCGAGAGCCCTCATAATTGTATTTTGCACGTACGAAATCAACACCATATAGTATTCCGCTTGAAATCTTATAGTATTTTGCGAATCTTGTTATACAGTATAGCAAATTTTGTACTTGCATACCCCACAAACGAGGAACTTTATGTACGGTGTAGATTAAGGAATAAGGGGTGAATATGCCTATCCAAGCTCTCGTTGCCCGAAGTCACCCCCCGTGTGAATATGCACCCAAACCAAAGGGGGTTTAAGGGGGATTTTAATTTAAATGTGTTGGACCCAATGGTTGTGCTAATTAATGTCAATGGTAGTTATGTGTTAGTTGTTAATGTCAATGGTTGTTATGTGTTGGTTGTTATGTGTTGGAGGATTTAATTTTTATATGTTGGATGTTAATGGTTTGTGTTGCAAAAAAATTTTTTTGGCCCCTTCGGAGCCTTAAGGACCCCCACCCCCAGTGTGTGACAAAAATTTTATTTGAGGCTTTCATCACCTGTAGCTTTTGAATTTCATCATAATAACAAATAGAACATAAGTAAAACTTACCATAAAGATAGAGCAGATTGATCCCATTATTCTGAAAGTCATAAAGTTTGCAACACCCATACACAAACATTTTTCAACTGGAATTTAACAGCAACCTTTGGCCTCCATAATTAATATAGCTATACATAATCTAATTGTTGCAGAAAACAAACTAGAGAATTTTCTATGTGCTGGTTGTATGCTTGGAAAGCAGTGCAACCTTCCTTTTCCTAGCGCGCTAAGAAGATTATAGATCTTGTGCAGACAGACTTATGTGGTCCAATAACTGTAGCAAGCCTGAGCAGCAAAAGATATTTTATAACATTTATTGATGATCACAACAGAAGAGCAAAATGTTATTTTCTAAAAACAAAAGATCGAGCATTTGATGCTTTCAAGTACTCTGCTGCAGAAGTGGAGAATGAGAATAGAAGAAAAATGTGTATGTTCTGACAGAGGAGGTGAGTACCTTTTTGGAAGATTCAAAAAATACTGCTTAGATCATAGAATTAGAAGGCAGCTTACAGTTAGCCATTGGCCTCAGCAGACTGGGGTTGCAGAGAGGAAAAATAGAACCATTCTTAATGCAGTTAGGGCAATACTAAAGCACACTGGATTGCCAAACTTCCTTTGTGAGGAAGCTGCCAGGACAACCATATTGATACAGAAAATTATTCCCTCTTCTAGCTTGAAAAGGAAAATACCAGAGTCTTTGTAGTCAGACAAAAATATAGACTATGGGAAGCTAAGGGCTTTTGGCTGCTTAGCGTATGCACATGTTCCAAAGGAAGGTAGGAAGAAGCTGGATGATCGAGCTTGGATAACTTATATGCTTAGATATGATGATAACTCAAAGGCCTACATGTTATATGATCTAGAAAAAAGAAAGGTAATCATAAATAGAGATGTTACCTTTGATGAAAAGGTTTTTATAAGGTCAAATGTTATTTGAAATCTGATATGGACATAGAGAAGAAGGGGGAAAAGGATACACAGCAAACAATGATGGATATTCTAGACGATGTTGATGTGTATGATACTAATAAATCTGCAGTAAGGTCAAATAACCAGGATCAGGAAGTTGCGGGTGTAGAACCTAATGTGGAGCACCAAGAAACTAGCTCTGAGTCTTTTCCATTGCCGATCCCTATTAGACCTACAAGACGGAAACACACGTAAGCTCAAATATTGCAGGATGAGTTGAAGGTAAGTCTTGAAACTCATGGTAGGGACGCACAGGGTAGGAGTCCAAGGTTGAGATGCTGACATTGTAGAAACATTGATAGCCATGGATACTAATGTCCCAGGTTCCTATGTGGAAGCCATAAATGTAGATGACTCTGCCAAATGGATTGAAGCAATGGAAAATGAAATGGGGTCTTTTAAACAGACAAATACCTATGATGTTGTTGATTTCCCATAAGGAAAAAACATTGTAGGAAATAAATGGATTTTTAAGCTAAAACCAGGGATTGATGGAGCAAATCCTCAGTATAAAGCCATACTTGTTGCTCAGGGATTTTCACAGAAAAAGGACTTAGACTATGAAGAAACATTTTTGCCCATAGTTAAAATGATATCACTGGCCTGTGTTCTTCAAAAACAATTTGACAAATCAGAACCTATATATTTCGAGTATATCTGTGCTTGAAACACAATTTGGAGCAGCTCCTGTGCTTTATAATGGGGTTTCCCATATGATTTCGAAACCCCGTAGTTTCCCACACCAGCTCGACCCCGCCAAAATAGCTCGACCCCGCCAAAACAAGATTTCAAAAGCAGCAACCAAAATTAACTGCACGTGAATAAATGACTTCAAATTTCCATTGGGAAATGCTCTCTATGGGAAAATGTGGCAGATTTGGGAGTCTCCTTTGGGAGAAGGGACCTTATCTAAATTCGACACGTGGCTATCAAAGCTAATATGCCATGGCAGGCATGTACGGATTAACACTAGAGTTGTCCCTTGATGAACCCAAATGGGTTCATTCGCACTTTTTTTGAAATTCTATTTTTTTTTTTTTTGAAGGACGAAAGCCAAAAAGTTTATTAATCAGAGAAAAAGTACAAAATTTACATGTCTCATCTAACTGTGTAAGCACACAGAAATGCCACAGGAGCACGAGCTTGGAGCACAATGTACTTACTCCAGAATAGGAGACTAATGATAAGAATCAATTCGAAGATACTGAATCCAGATGCGTTCCACCAGTTCTGAGTCAAGGGAAGAACACTCGTAGGCTGTCAATATCTTTTTCTGGGCCACTATAATAACACTGTGTGCAGACGAATAAATGCCCTGAAAGATGTGGTGTCTGCGACGCTCCCAAATCGACCATAGGAGCCAACCGGAACCAAGATGAAATGCCCTTTGTTTAGCTGGAGGCCATGCGTTGGGATAGGACACCAAAAGGATGCATCGGCAGTCCAATGTACTGTTAAACAAACCTTGTAGCCAGGACCACGCTGGTTGAACCTCAGGACAATCAAAGAGACAATGCTCAAGAGTCTCAACGTCCGAGAGGCAGAGCGGGCATACTGCAGATATGCGCGGATCATAGAGATGTCGAAAGGCATTAACCCGCAGGCACCTGTGGATAACCTGCCACCACAGTACAGAGACTTTAGGGTGGAGCAACCTATCCCAAAGCCATCGCCATGTACGACACAAAGTGGGCTGTGGAATATGTAAGTGCCACCCATCTGGCAACTGGAGGGGTTGTGGTGCTAAAAGAAGTCGATATACTGATCTGACAAATTGCTTGCCTTTGTGAATATTTTCATGACAGTCCCATGGCACCCTTTCAGCAACACCAACTTGCACTATGAGAGGCAAATTTTCTGCGACCTTCTCCCATAGAGATACATCCCAACGAGAGAGCAGGAACTTTGCCTGAAATTCAGGCCAAGACAGTAGGCGACCCTCCTCATACCATGCTTGAATAGAGACAACACCTGCAAGAACCCATCGTCTCTGTGTAAGGGGATGAACTGAGGCTGCCAATGGCGGTGCTGAGGGGTCTGGAGGCAGTGGTGCCCACCACCATGGAGTCTCCAATAGGGTGTGGATAGAGGGGCATGGCCAGAAAAGATGTCTGACTGCCTCCCATGCTGCCAACAAGCCACGCAAAAATGGAGAAGCGCTTGGAAAAGGCTGCAGAGTCTGAAATAAAGCCCAAGGTAAGACTGGTTTGACAGCCTTCTTGCCTAGAGGGATATAGTGACCAAGAGCTTGTCTAAGAAGGCGTGAACCAGGAGAGTCATCCTCAGCATTCAGGAGTCTCCAAATGAACTTTGAAATAAGCACTTTGCTCTGCAGTAAGAAGTCCATCATACCCAGACCACCTGCCCATTTTGGAAGGATGCACTTCGACCAAGCCACCTTAACCACAACACCTTCCTCAGTACCTGCCCAAATAAAGTTCCGAACTATTGCAATGAGTTCACGCACTTTAATCTGTGGTGCTAGCAGTAAGGATGCCATATAAACATGGGTACTACTAAGGACTGACTTGGCCACTGTAATGCGACCTGCAAGAGACAACTTAGCAGTGGACCACCAGAACAAGTGCTTCTCTAAACCCCTAATGATCTCCTCCCATGCAGCTCCCATAGTAACATGGATGCCAACTGGAATCCCCAACAACTTGATGGCCTGTCCATGCGCAAGTAATTTCCATGGATAATCGTGAACACATGCCGGAGCCGGATTATCCAATGTCCACAAAGCTGTACACTTCTGCCACCCCACAAGAACACCGGAAGCCAGTGAAAAAGTGTCTAACAGCATTTTGGCAGCAGCAAGATTCTCATCATTAGCGACTAGGAAGAGGAACGTGTCGTCTGCATATTGATTGCAAACCTCTTGTGTGCCGTCCTCCATTGCAAGACCATGAAATTCTATTATAGCTCCGAGATAAAGAATTTGTCTACATACTCACAATATATTGTCCTCCATGAGTGTACATATAAGGAAAAATTTATGAAAAATATAGAAAACTTCTATTACCAGCCATAATGTAGAGCCGAATGCAAAGGGGTCAAGTTTATTCTCAAAGTCTTTAATATTTCTCATTATTTTGCAAATATGATTTTTCCTAGGAATTCTAATTCTTCCATCTTGTAATTCATGATATGAGAAATCTATCACAAGAAGAATTAGAAAAATCTATGGTAGAATTTTCGAGAAATAATTCCTTAAAGTTTGAAGTTCAGAAGTTCGTTATGGACCCAGTTAGGTCCCCCGAGGGTCAAAATTTTGAAAAACTTTTTGAAAAAAATGAAATCCATTTAGCAAGACGTGTAGTACTTAGTATCTACTTCCATTGAAAAATAATAGTACCTTCACATTCTTATTCTATTTCAAATATCATGGATATGAAGTGGTTCCTGGATGTTTGTTTTTCAGAAATTCCTTAGGGACCCGACTGGGTCTCTCAAGGATTGAAATTATGATTTGCTCATTGATATATCAAAGTTTTATGAAATCACATGAAATTTGAAAAATAAGTAGCATTTATAGGCTACCTTCATACAAAATTAATGTTATCTTGAAATTTGTATTTCATGTTGAGTGTCATGAGATTATATCATATCATTGAAACCATTGAATTAAGTGTATTTCAAGGTGCAATTTGTGCCAAACTTGTGAAGAATTTTATTTTGCCATTGAATATGGTGGTACAACTTCGAGTTAATCTTACAATTCAGGTGTTCATATTTAAAATCTCATAAATATCATGAAGAACTAGTCCCTAATATGGAGAAGGGATTGAGGGACCCATACGGGTTGATAAACCCAAACAGGTCCCTGAGACAACTATAGTGTTAAGAATAAAGGCACTCATTTCTGGGTGGCTAGAGCAAAAAGCTAATGTGGATTTTCTCTATTTTCACGAAGGGCCTTTTGGAGATCCTATATTTTCTCTAATGTCGCGCCTGGTGTGCTTCCTAAATCAGTCAATCATGCCTAGCATGATTTCAAATCATGCCGAGCGTGATTATTTGAAGTCACGCTGAGCACGTTTCATTTGAAATCACTTCGAGCATGATTTGACTAAATATCAAGTCCCACATTTAATATTGTCTTTGTGTTTTGCTGCCCATACCTTGAACAGGTATGTCATGCTAGGCAACAGTGGATAGAATATGGTAGGCCCTTGTTTACAAGACATGGGAGTTCCAAATCAGGGAACATTAAATTGTTGGAATGTACTCTTTCTCAAACGATCATAGAACAGAAGAAAGATACTAAACCAAGAGCATCTACCAAGAAAAGGAAGGGTGGAAAGGAAGGTGGTGAGGGATTTGAGAATGCAGAATTCAAAGGACCCACAAATTCCTATAAGCTAGTTTTCTGCAAGGATGAGATATAGGCAAAGTGGAACTAATTTTTTGATGCTTATGCTAATAAGCGGCTCCCAGATTTATATGGCAGAGATCGCCAATCGACACTTTAATTTTTGACGTTAATGTTACGGAGATGCGGAAGGCACAAGGACTTATTGAGATAGAAACCTTATGGGTTATAGATCAGCTTCTGAATAAGAAAAATCTGTACAAGAAGAGCTCATTTGTTACAAATAGAATGTTCATGATAGAATGATGTACTCATGTCAAGGTTGTATGCATTATGAAAATAGCAGTGGAAGAAGAGCTGCAGAAGTTGTCTGGAGATATCACTTTTTTAGAGATTGGCCTCATCGATAGATATCAAGTCAACAATGAAGACATAAAAAAATATGTCTTTTAGTCACATGAAGTCTTCAAGAACTGGAAAGCTAAAAATGAGAAGCATGTGGAGACACTTTCCCCAAAAGTCATGGCTGAGTTGAGAAGGAAGGTATCTATGGTAAAGAACTTGGCAGAAGAAGAAGAACTACTACTGTACTTAGTCTCCACAGGATACAAAGGCCTTCTGCTAGACACAACCACATGCTTGAGGAATATTTCTCTGTTCGTACTCGATGCCAGATTTGGAACAAGAGAAGGGTATGTCAAACATGGATTACAACGGCTTCTTTACTTCGTGCATAGGCCTGACGAGAGAGAGATACTTCACAATTGTAATTATATGACCGAGAGGGGAGTCTGATTTGAATGCCTTAACAACTGGTCACGATTTGGAGTGTTTGAAGGTCATAAGGGAGGGCTGCATAGTTTACAATGAGAAAGACTCAGATTTAAGAACGTTGCAAGAAATGGTACATCTTATTATTATAATGGTGTCCATGATCTTTGATGACGACTATAAGAGTACTAGAGGCAAGGGGGTTGCAGAAAGGCTGCTGTGACATTCCAGGGAAATATACGCTATAAATACGTATATTTTCGGGTCCGTCACTATACAAGTCTACTTTCGTAGCCTTGTATACCTTAGGAAGTGGCATGGGTGCATATCTAAGTTAAGTATATAACTTAGATAACCTTAGGATAAGGCCCATTTTCCACATGGCCTTATCCTATTGGGCAATTGCCACACGGCCTTGCCCCATTGATGCCACGTGGCATCTCATGTGGACCCTAACCTGTATTAACCTAAACCCTAACCCTAGGTCTCTTTCCTGGCCCTAACACCCTGGGAACCTTCTTCGCACTCGAAACTCCGTTTCGAGCGTCGTTTGCTGTGGCATAGCCTAGTGCAGCAGCCCCCAGAGTGTGTGTACGATCTTGGAGTGAGCGCAGCTTCGATCACTTCGAGGACCATGGAGACGCCGGGAATAGGAGGGAGCGCTTCGGGAGCAGGTATTTGGAGTAGTGTTCTTAGTAGTTCATCTGGAAGTTAGCACTCCAGATGAGTTAGTATTTCGTATCTAGAGTAGAGCCATCCTAGAACCCTTATTCAACATCTTGAACCCTAATCAAGGAACCCTAACTGTAAGTTAGATATGCATGATTAGGTTAGATGTTATTCTGATGATTATCATGATATGATGTTGTGTGATGTTGGTTGATCATGTTTGCTCCTCTTGTATTGGGAAGGGGGGTAGAGACCTAGTAGCCATTACGTAGTGATGCTCCTAGTTTAGACCCTTTAGTTCCTATCATTATGCGGCCTGTGCATAGGAACCCATCGGGCTAAGGAGGCTATGATGTGACTCAGCACTACATAACGGGGCTAGAGGAGATACGGAGGGAGGGTCCCTGCTGAGCGTGGCTACTGGGGACCCCATAGAGGGCTAGGCTTATGGCCGGTCACTTCAGTATGGGCTGGGGATGGGTCCGACACCTCCTGGGGCAATGGTGTTGCCCTGCCTCTCAGGTTTTGCAGGTGATGGCCTGGCTCTTCTTTTGGGGGGTTAAGTCAGGGACGAATCTTGTGTCGCCACGATTCTCTAGCCGCCCGTGGAACCTCTAGACCCCGGGATGGGGAGATGCAACCCTTCCTGCCTCGACGGACCCGGGAGATGCAACCCGGAGTAGTCTCGATGGGTGATGCCATGAGATTGCGTAACCAGAAGGCTAGAGTCATGCTAGAGCTCAATTTAGCCCATCTGCAAAGTATACACAGGAGGTGCGGATGGAGTGGTCAACCCTAGCCATTGTCTCAAGCCAGCCCCACCATTGTTATGACTCGATCTGCTCTATCTTGAGGCCTAGCCGTCAGTCTACCTCCCTATGAGTCTGAGCCTTGGGTAGGAGCTCTCATGTTTTATGGCATATGTTTATCTCTGTTGTAGCTACGCATATGTGGATGCGCTACCCTTCGAGGTAGTATGATATATTGTTATTGCTAGTTCTGACGTTGTTTATGCTTCCGCTGTGATAGGAGCCCATAGGGGAAGGGCGCGCAAGACACCTTCGTGTCCCCTTCCCGCCCTAGGGATACCCTGGAGCGCAGGATAGACGGAGGGCCCGTGCAGTCGGAGGACCGGATGGGGGATTTCTTACGGAGTGTATGGCCAGGCGCCGTATATTTTGTAGGGAGCGTCACAATGGTATCAGAGCAATGTTCTTGGTTGACCAAGAACTAGCACTGACCATATCCCTAGTAAGTGGTCTAACAGGCCTAATAGAGTGTGGAATAAAAAATTCCACCATGGAACCTCGAAAATAGGGGAAAATTTTACTGCTTGGTAGTGGGTCCGTAAAAATAGGCTATGTTGTTAGATGGAAAAAAAAAACAAAGAGAGAGAGAATGGGTCAAACTAACATTCTAGTAAAATTGAAGTGAAAATTATACGGGTCGAAGAATCATCCCGATCCGAGACCCGGGTGAAAAATGGCGCAAATTCATAATTGACACTTCAAACCATTAGAAAAAATCGAATTTCATAGTATAATACAGCATCAGCCATACATTAATAAGTATGTATAGTGGGGTAATTAATACGGGGGGCTAATTAATAGGGCTATTAATGGTAGGAGAATATTTGTTAGAGCATCTTCCTTTTTAAATATCTTCTTGCCACCCCATTTCTCCCTAACCTTGCCTAAACCTCCTTCCTTGATAACCAGCTTAACTTAATCAGTTTGCTTGACCGTAAGATATGGCGCACACCAAATACACTGCCAGGAAGTTCAGCCCAAGGCGCACACCCTCCATGGCAGCAGCAGGTCCTGGCAAGAAGATCCCCGAGCACCTCAAGACCGGGAAGGAGGAGTCGTCGAGTTCGACCGACGACACCTACCATGCCTCCCAGGAGGAGGGCCAGAGCAGCTCCTTTGTGGAGACACAGCGAACGGATGAGACCGTCCACTTCGGTCGGCCATCCGACTAGGAGGAGGAGCAATAGGAGCAGTAGCAGTAGCAGCAGCAGGAGCAGCAGGGGGAGGAGCAACAGCAACAACAGGAGCAGCAGCAAGAGCAGCAGCAGCAGCAGGAGGAACAGCAGCGGCAGCAGGAGCAGGACAGCCACGGCAGGAGAACGTTGGCCCATCCAGGAAGAGGAAGGGCAAGGAGAAGGTTGCAGAATGGCCCGAGGAGAGGGTCGAGAAGAAGAAGAGGGAGAGGGATACAAGAGGAGGGAGAAGCAGTCCAAGAGGGACCAGGACCGCCCAAGGGGGACGGTCCATATCCAGGAACCTTGTCGGGACCCTACCGACGAGGGGAAGAAGAAGAGGAGAGTGAAGGAGCCGGGCAAACGGAAGAAGAGCCCAAAGAAGTTGCCGGGGAACCTTCAAACCCCGACGCCCGCGCCTAAGTGGCCCAAGCCACCTAAGGTTGTAAAGAAGAAGAAGGTGGGTAAGCGAGAGTTCACGCTCAAGCAAGACCGTGAATTCCAGCGTCGAAAGAAGGTATACCAGGAGTACCTCCGTAGGTGGAAGAGGTACAATGATTGGTATTGTAAGCAAAACATACAGAGGTACGTTAAAGGCGGGCGGCCGAAGAACCAGCCGAAGCCGCCGCCACCACGGCCGGAGCCGCTGAAGAAGGTCCATCATGGACCTAATTCAAGGCACACCCGTGTCTTTAGGGAGATTAGGCACTTCCAACAGTGCACTAATCTCCTTATCAGGAAGGCGCCGTTCGAGCGGCTCCTCCGAGAGATCATGCAGGACTTCCGGACCAACTATAGGGTGACACCCTTGCGGGTTCAAGCCCTGCAGGAGGCAGCAGAGGCGGAGCTCATCCAACTTTTTGAAGAAGGCAACCTCTGCGCGATCCATGCCAAGTGGGTGACAGTTATGCCCAAAGACCTCCACCTGGCGAGGAGGATTCGCAAGGAGAAGCCGTGAAGAGCTCCAGTTTTGTAAATTATATAAACATAAGTTTTCCCTGTACATTTTATTCGTTATCTATCAAAGTAACTTTTCTCTGTAAATTAATCTCTTCTGTGATATGAAAGTATTCTTGTATAAACTAAATGATTGTAGAATCTTTTGTATCATAATTAAAATCCTCATAATTGTTTATTTAGCATAAAATTTTAGCATAGAAATCAAAATTGGCTCGAAATCGGCCCACCTGGGTCGCTCCGCACCAAATGCCTCTACGTTCGCGACGCAGGCCCGTTTCGCGCGAAGCCACCCGAGTCACTTGATTTTGGGGCAAATTTGATTTAAATTTTGTGCAAAAAGATAGTAGAATGCTTAGAATTTGCCTAGGAACCTAGTTTATATTTAATTCTTGCCAAAAATATCCAAAAATAGCTAAAATCGGCCAACGATGCCGCCCAAGCCCGCCAAACGCCTCTGGCGTCAGCGAAGGACGAGCCCGTTCGCCACTTGAAGCCACCCGAGTCACTTGAATTTGCACTTTTAGATGTCCAATTAGCATGAGATAAGTTCCTAGTTAGTTTAGAATTGATCCAAATAGGCAAATTAGTCTCTCACAACCCTTAGAGAAGTTTAGTTTTCTTAGAAATTGGCCCATCCGGGTCGTTTCGCGCCAAACGCCTCTGCGTTCGTGACGCAGACCTCTTTTGTGCGAAGCCATCCGAGTTGACCAAGTTTGACCAGGATTGCCCAAATTTGACCCAACAAACTGCCATGTAGTGTTTCTTGCTTTGTTTTGCTTAGATTTGCAGACGACGAGCAAGACATGACAGTAGAGGCAGTAAATGCAACACTGACTCAGATGAGGAATCAGATGCAGCAGTTGCTACAATGGGCAACACCACTAATGCATGCCCAAGAGTATAGACCACCACCTCTGCCACCTTCGACGGGTACGGATGAAGCTCCTCAGCCGAAAAAGGAAGAAAGCCAGGCTACCGAGAAGGATAGGAAGAGGAAAAAAAGAAGTAGGAGGAGTCCATCTCTTTCCAGCTCTAGCAGAGCAGAGACCTCAGACAGTGGATCGGGAGTAGCTCTGAGAGTGAGTCAGACACATCCCAGGGTAGAAACAAGAATAAAAAAACAGATGACTATCAAAAGAAGGTAGACAGCGCAATGAGCAACGTCTGGAAGACAAGAAAGCGATGACAGTTCGTGGGCAAGGATAAGTCAGGTATGGAGGCCGAAGCATGGCTGGATGAGATGGAAGAGTTTAAAAACTCTTATGGAATGAAAGATAAAGATATAGGTAAGGTGGCAACGGCAAACTTGATAGGCCTAGCCAGAATATGGTGGAAGGGATACGCAAAGTCAAACAAGTTGAGAAGAAACAACTGTAGGTTTAGGACATTCAGCAAAGTATTCCGTAAGCACTGTGTCCCGAGATCCCACACCAGCAGACAAATACAGCAGTTCCATAGGTTGGACCAGGGTAATTTGTCCGTGGCTAAGTATACGGAGGAGTTCATGAGGTTGAGATTGAATGTTCCAAGGATAATAGAAAGGCAAGCCGTAGATGGGTATATTGAGGGCCTCATTAGCAACATCAAAAGGCTAGTAAGGGCAATCAACCCGAGAACAGTTGGGGAAGCAGAAGATAAAGCTCTCAGCTTAGAAGAGGCACCAATGACCCCAGCACAGAAACAGCTTCCATACAAAGGAAAGATAACAGGGCAATATCAGACTAGACAGGCGGCCTCTACGCCAGTAGGAGGCCAGTACCAAGGAAAAGCTCAGGGGAAGTCTTTTGGAGACCGCAAGCCACAGGAAGGATCAGGGGGCAAGTCAGTTAGATTTCTCCTAGATAGCATCCCGAAGGAGAAAAGACAGGAATGCATAGAGAAGAAATTGTGTTTCCAGTGCTTCCAGCCAGGGCACCGAACGCACAATTGCCCTTTCGTCATGCAGGCGGCACTAGCTGAACTTGCCGATTGGGAATCACCAGCCTAGGGAAATGAAGAAGAAGGCGACCAACAGGAACCCCAAGACTTCATAGAAGGTGAATGTAGAATTTGTGCAGCCATTGAGTCAGGGGAGGTTAAGAATCAGTCTACAGTCATCTCGGCTGAAGGAATTATAGATAGCAAGCCATATATAGTCTTGATAGACACAGATAGTTCCCACAACTTTGCCCCTCCAAGGCTTGCTGCTCTCATGAAGAATAAGATCTTGAAGTCGAAGCCCAAAACAGTCAGCATGGCAAGCGGCGCTATTCGCCACACTAAGGGAAGGACAATCAGTTTCGACATATAGACCTTAGTGGAAGCAAGTGGCCCATGGGGGTGGAAGTAATGGACATTGGGAAATATGACCTCATAGTAGGAATGGAATTCCTCAGGCCAGCAAAAGCTATGATAGATTGCGACTGCAACGAAATCTCTATGACGGCGCTGGACGACAATCGATACATAGTAAAAGGTAAGAAGGTAACTTCAGCTATGCAATGCATCTCTATGAAACAGTTGAGGAAAAGCATAATAAGAAATAGGGTGGATTACATCTTGAGGCTAGAGGCAGTTGATCCAAGTAAAGCAAAGGGAAGTGAGCCAAGTGGAAAGCAGTTGCCTAGGCCGATAGTAAGGCTCACTAAAGAGTTTCAGGATGTATTCACGGATGAAATCTGTCAGCTACCATCTTATAGGGGTGTAGAGTGTGAAATCACACTAGCTCCAGATGCTAAGTCTACCAACAAGGCACCCTATAGGATGAGCACTCCAGGGCTGGTAGAGCTTAAGAAGCAGTTACAAGAACTGCTCGAGCTTAGCAAGCGTGTCTCCTTTTGGAGCACCCATCCTTTTCGTCAAGAAGAAAGACGGAAGTCTAAGGATGTGCATTGATTATCGTCAGCTTAATAAGCAAATGATAAAGAATAAATATGCTTTGCCAAGGGCGGATGACTTGATGGACCAGCTCCAGGGAGCAAAAGTCTTCTCCAAAATTGACCTAAGGTCGGGCTATCATCAGATAAGGATCAAGGAAGAAGACATCCACAAAACTGCCTTCAGAACACGGTATGGGCACTATGAGTTCACGGTAATGCCTTTCAGCTTATCGAACACCCCAGCAACCTTCATGTGCTTGATGAATGATATATTCAGAGAATTCTTAGATGAATTTGTCATCGTTTTTTTCGATGACATCCTAGTCTACAGCAAGACCATGGAAGAGCATTGTCAGCACCTGAGAAGAGTTTTGGATCAGCTAAGGCGGCATCGATTGTACGGCAAGCTTTCCAAGTGCCACTTCGCAATAGGCCGAGTGGAGTATTTGGGGCATTTGGTGACATCTGAAGGGATCTCCACAGATCCGGCGAAGATTGAAGCCATAGTGGATTGGCCGGCACCAAGGAATGTGGGTAAAGTAAGAAGCTTCCTCGGCTTGGCAGGGTATTATTGGAAGTTCGTAAAAGACTTCGCGAAGTGGACGTCCCCTCTATCGGACCTCACCAAAGATAAGAAGGTGAAGGATTGGACAAAGCATTGGCTCGAGAATGTCCAAACCTCCTTTGAGAAGCTCAAAGAGGCACTAACCACATCACCGGTCCTCATCCTACCGGATCCAAGCAAGGATAAGCTAGTGGCAATAGATGCTAGCAAGCTAGCAACGGGAGCAGTCCTCATGCAGGAGGGAAGGGTAGTCGCATACGACTCCAAGAAGATGAATGATGCAGAGCAACGCTACCCCACTCATGACTAAGAGCTTTTGGCCATTGTGAGGGCCTTGAGAATCTGGAGACACTACTTGTTGGGAAGAAAGTTTCAATTAGATACAGATCATCAAAGTCTCCAGTACATCTTCACGCAACCACTCATGAATCTAAGACAAAGGAGGTGGATGGAGTTTCTCGAGGAGTACGACTTTGAAATAGTCTACAAGCCTGGCAAGTTGAATGTAGTCGCAGATGCCCTCTCCAGGAGGCCATTTGAGACAAGAACCCATTACAATGTCATATCGACTCTCTCAAGTGAGTATGGCAAGAGGATTGAAGAGACGTTACCATCAGACGGCGACTTTAAGAAAGTATGGGCAAGCCTCTCCAAAGAGGCAAGAACAGATAAGGAAAGGGAGACCTTCAAGCATTATAAGAAGGAAGGTAACCTGCTATATCATAAGAATAAGTTGTGTGTACCAGGATCTTCGGGAGTAAGGAAGTTGATACTCCACGATACACACAACAGTCCCATAGCCGGGCATGCAGGGTTCATGAAGACCTATTTCAAGATCAGAAGTAGTTATTTCTGGCCAGGCATGAAGAAGCAAATAGCCAAGTATATTCGGGAGTGTCAGTTATGTCAGCAGACCAAAGCGGAGCAACTCCGAATTCCAGGAGCCTTAGAGCCATTGCCCGTACTGAATGAAAAATGGGAAGTTATAAGTATGCATTTCATTATGGGACTCCCAAGAACTATAAGAGGCAAAGATGCATTGATGGTGGTTGTGGATAAGTTGTCCAAGATGGCACACTTTGTGCCTTGTAGAACCACAGATACGGTGCTAGACACCGCCGTCTTATTCACAAAGGAGATTTTTAGACTCCATGGCATGCCTCGAGAAATAATCTCGGATAGAGACTCAAAATTTATGAGTGCATTCTGGCAGGATTTGTTTAGCACCATCCAGACCAAGCTCTCCATGAGCACGGCCTATCATCCTCAGACGAATGGTCAGACAGAACGCACCAACTGAATCATTGAAGACATGCTAAGGAATTATGTTTGGAATAAGCAGTCTAAGTGGGATGATTTCATCCACTTAGTGGAGTTAAGCCACAGCATTTGTGTGGACGTCCCCTACTGCGATATCTGATTGCACCCATCGTATACAAACAGAGTTCATCCCCATACCAGCTCCATATCGATCTGAGGGGCCCTCCACAATCAGCGCACCCGTAGTCGAGTCCCGGTCGAAGAGTGAAGGGGTCATTTTACCCCGTCTCCCTCAGGGCCTACCTAGCTGCGGAAGCGTAAACATACATGTCAGTATACAACATAATCACATATCCACCTCGAAGGGTGGTGCATCAACATCTGCATAGACAATGATCAGCATCATACATAGGATCCTACCCAAGGCTCAGACTCGAAGGGGATTACTGACGGCTTGGGTCTCCAGAGTTCATTGCAGACAGAATTCATGGCAATGGATTTGGCTGGCATAAGAGCATGGCTTAGGGTTGTCCACTCCATCCGCCCCTCCTGTGCACACTTTGCAGAGTAGGCTGAAAAGTGTTGGGACCTGACTGTAGCCCGCCGGAGGCATAGCCAAAGGGGCTATTCCTGGGTTGCATCTCCCCAGTTCCGATGGGGCAGGTAGGGATCACTCCCTCTGTGACGTCCCCTACTCATATACGGTGCGCTCACCGTATACAAACAGGAGTTCATCCCCCATACCAGCTCCATGCTAATATAGGGCCCTCCACGTATCACTGCAACCTTGAAGAGTTCCAGTGGGAAGAATGAAGGGGTCCTTTACCCTGTCTCCCTCAGGGCCTACCTAGCTGCGGAAGCGTGAACATACATGTCAGTAGTACATACATCAACATCATATGACCATCACGAAGGATGGTCCTCCACATATCTGCATAGACAAAGATCAGCACATCACATAGGGAATCCTACCCAAGGCTCAGACTCAAAGGGATGACTGACGGCTTGGGTCTCCAGAGTTCATTGCAGACAGAATTCATGGCAATGGATTTGGCTGGCATAAGAACATGGCATAGGGTTGTCCACTCCATCCGCCCCTCCTGTGCACACTTTGCAGAGTAGGCTGAAAAGTGTCGGGACCTGACTGTAGCCCGCCGGATGCATAGCCAAAAGGGCTACTCCTGGGGTCATCATCCCAGTTCCGATGGGGCAGGTAGGGATCACTCCCTCCAGAGATCTACATGCTGACTCAAGGTGACTAGAGGGCCACTGCCCGTATTCGAGTGAACCCTTTGGAAAGTCATGAACACCACTTCACTGGTGTCGAGCCCATGCCTTACCCACACTCAGTGGTAAGCCATTAGACCTAGTCACAATGATCCCCGGTAGGCCTTACACACCAGAGGGATCGTTCAAGAGTCGAACACGAACCTCCTTCTTTGGCCCCTTCACCCACAACCGGTGTGGTTCTTGTACCACAGTAGAATCTATGGTGTGCTAGAGAGGCTAATCTAGGAGCATCTACTACCAAGCTTGAAGTCTCTACCCCCCTTCCCAATACAAGGAGTTCACAGAGATACATCATCCATATACATCACAGAAGAACTAAAGAACATAGATCTAATCTATATCATAGAGTTAGGTTCTTTAGTTAGAGTCTGGTATCTACTCATCTAGAGATCTAGATAGCTGCTAAAGGCGATTTAATAGGCTAAAAACCTCTTGATACAATGACTGGAAAATGGTTTAGACCATTAAATCGACTACATACCGATCCATGAGTTGTTCTCCTCCTCGACCCGAAGTTAGACCATCCCCTCTTGAACCGCCGAATCAAGGGAAACTAATGATGCCATTTCTCTCGCATTTGAGTCCGGGAGGCTGATTTTGACTCCTAGAGCAGCCAAAACAGAGCTCTAAAACCCTAGGAACGAAAATGGGCAAGTTAGGGTTCTTCTACTTAAATAGGCAAGGGTTGGGGCTTAGGGTTTCCAATTATCCCTTTAGGCATGTGGGATAATTGGAAATGGGCCCACTTGCCTTTAATGGCTAGGTGGCCAAATGTGCCTACATGGAAATGTGTGCACCTAAATGTGCCCACATGGAAATGTGTGCACCTTTAATAAATGTGCATGTGCACATTAATAAGAAATGCACATACCTAGCAAGTTGCCCCTAGGGCTACTCACTGGCTACACGTCATTACAGACACGTCGGTTGAGGGTGGCGGTACGCGTGTGTGACGAGACAAAGACAAGATATCGCCCCGGGACCGTGATAATCGTGGCGGAACGCCACATTCTCCCCACCTTGAAATGATGTCGTCTCGGCAGATCGTGGGTCTCCCCACCTTGGAATCTTCCTAACCCGCAATCAACCCGATGCATACGATATACTACTATTATACTTACACATTTATTAAGATTACCTTTAAGGTAATATTTTTAAATTATTATTACGCCATTACATTATCAAATAACTTGTCAATTCAGAACTTCTATTAAAGCGTGGTACTTATTAGTCCTCGTTATTATAACATTTAGTTTATCACAATTTAACACTTTCATATACAATTATTATTTAAGGTACTCTTCATTCCTTGCAACACATTCCAACAAAATTTGTGTTAGGTCCTCCGACCTTAAAAATCACGCATTAATTTTACAATATCTATAATTACATACTTACTATCTTAATTATTAGAATTACTCTAAGGTAATGTTTAAGACATTCTTGTACTATTTCATTACCCAATTAACTTATCACTTCATAACTTAATCACATAAAGGTAATTATTAACCTTACTTAACACAACATTTAAGTTTATCAAAGTTTATCAATTTCATACAAAATTTACACTTCTAAGGTACTCTTCATCCCTTGCAACACATTATGACCAAATTTTGTGTTGCAAGTTTTCATAGCTTCGACCTCCTTGCCCCCCGAGGGCTCTATTGGCCTGTGTCCATGGAGCCCACGTTATTACTATTTTAATTATTAATAAAATTTTGGTTATATGGTGACCACCCACCTATCTACATGGATGCATGGCTAATCTCCCGGCGTAGGAAGAGGGTGAATCTTCCATTATGGTCGTGGAGGCAGCCTATATGCCTATATATATGCGCTCATGCCTACACCTCTAGTTGCCCAGCGTGGAGGATATCCTTCCCGCGTGGGGGCGTGAAGGATAACTTCCTCCTATCAAAGCATATATGGGGCTAAAGGTGCCTTTCCTATCAATGCATTCCTGAATGACCTCCTTTCTCTCGAGGTCGTCTACTTCCGTGGGACAGAAGTAGACTTTCTAATCTACCTTCCACTTCGTCCAGCAAGGAAACGCGGTCATGCCTACATTGACATTACACCACGCCCTAGAGATCGCTTTGTAGTGGTCTCATCATCGGTAACAACGCATGCAACCCCTACCTAGCATAGGTTGCATGCGTAGATTAATCTTAACTATACAAGCATTTAATCTACACACAAAACGACATGCCTGAGCCGATTTTTTTGCTGGCTCCGTTAATGCATGTGATTAACATAATTACCCTACGGTAATATTTATGAATTAACATTATCATAGTATCGGATACCTTACTTCCGATAGTACAATTATATTTACTCTAAGCTTTGCAATATTTAACGACTTTTAGATCGCGATTATTTGAACAATAACCCTGATTTAGACCTATTGTTACATAGACAAGGTTTTAATTATCATACACAAGAATTAGATGTGCTTATTCTCTTCCTTGGGTTCTGCATTACCCTTGGAAGTATATCCCTAAGATGCACTTAAGTATATTTGAATTCTATTCTCTATCTATTTTTATAAGGACCCCGCATCCTTGCGAAGGATTAATTAACATGCTACCTCACATTATCGTTGTTATTTAACTTATTTCCGCATGATACATATACGTACAGTAATTCCATGCAATTACTAGGATCTATATTTAACTTATCTATAAGACACATTAAAGCTTATAACGCATGCGCACGCCTTACCTAGGCTAGAATGCATCCACCCATTGAGCCGGCGTCGAGTAATTTGGAGATGACTTGGTCGTTGCATTGCTCCCATAGTTTTGCTCCACTTCATTGGTGTAGATAGCTCTTTGCGTCGGCCTCTCGCGACGTTGAAGGCCTCCCCGAGCTATCTATCTATCTATCTTACGCTCTATTCGCCTTGGTCATTGCGAAGTGAACTCTATTCTACGGGTCGGGTCAATTCGATGCAAATGCGTTCAATCATAAGATTGAGCCCTCCCACTTTCTTCAAAAAGAAAGTGGTCCACTTTCTCGATGACGTTGTACACAACGTCATATCTATTCTCTCCCCTTAAGAGGTTATATGCTTCTTACTTAGCACATTAATTTACTAGCCTTAGCTAACATATATAACCATCTAAGATGGATGCACATATTATGTTATCATTTATTTCAATATAGCTATGGGTTACCTACTTAGTTAGAACGATTCTAAACCACAAGGTTTTGTCATCATGACAATTCCTTTTGTCTCAAAAGACTATTTGATTACTATAATTCTTATTTTAGATGTACCTTACATGTATTATTCTTTTTATATTCTAGAGATTCCCCTTTCTTAGTTATTTAGCTCTTGGAATATTCCTACCAATCGAATTGATGTCATCGTAACAAGTTGGCCGGACTTGTTAGATTACTTCTTTTCTTTCGGTTGGATTATTCTTTTGGAGGTACTAGATTTATACATGGTCAACAATTATCCTAGTAATGATTCCTTCTTAGCGAGGAGATCAATCTCACCAAGTGGTTTCAATACGTTGGATGTCTGTTAACAATCGTGTATAATTATAGTTACTCCTATGCATTTCCTTCCCAATCCTTGACGCTTAGCTCAATATTGGGGCAATCCTTTTAGCCAGAATATCTGGAAATGCCTTCTAATCCCAATATGGATGTTACCGTCCATACATTAACCTACTAGGCCCCATGGCCTTAGATCCTTGAGCTTGCTAGAAGCTCATCCACTCGTTGCCTGCTTGAAGTAGCAAGGTAACGTTCTTCCGAGTCGCTCGATACTTCAGTCTCCTTGACGGTGGCTCCTCTTTGATGTAGAGGTTGACTTTGTTCGTTAGAAGCCTCGCATTGCTTGATGGTGTAGTTGATCACTTGAAATCTTCCATGCCGCTTTTCAAAAGCCTGAAGATGGCGCCGTTGAAAAAGATCTTTCATCTTGAACTCTTTGTCTTGGCAGCTAAAGGACGACTCTGTATCCGATATCTTCGACTCCATCGATGTCTCATATGTCGAGTCCTCTTGTCGTTATCGTGTTGCCCGAAGAGTGTTGACGATGTTGATTGCTTCACCCCTGCAACTTGCATGACATCTCTTCCTTTGATCTGTTACGCTATGGAAAGGAAGGAATAACAAGGGAACTATACATGCAAAACATATAGCTTACATAATTACAATTACTACTAGAGCTATTAGGTCCCCCTTGTGCCTCCCTTCGAGTTGCATACCTACTCCTTGGTGATGTCATCGGTGTTCCTCCGGGTGCAATGGTGTTGACGATCTATATCCTCCTATTTGTACGTTGACTCTTACTCCGGGGTAATTTGTTGATATACGTGGGCCCTCCGATGTTTGTCGGCTATGGCACAACATGCTTTGCATCACATTCTCACTAAAGGTGTGCTTGTCGTTGATGCTTCGACATTTCAGTCTGCTTCCTGATCCTGTTTTCGGGCGGTAGTTGTTCCCCCCTTCATGATACTTGGAGCTATTTGGAGGCGTCTCTTGAGGCTGTGCGCGATTCCTTTGGCTATACTCCTCTGGAGTTGTTCTCTTCTGCAGTTGTTCTTTGAATCCTCCATCCTTGGGTTCACCAAGTTGCATGCAAGTCCGTGTGCAAGTCATCGACTCGTCTCACCTAATTGCCTCTCCATCGAGCTTCCAATCTTCCTTGTTTGATCCCCTCGATCACATGGCTTTGATGTTGTCACGTTGCGCAGTGCTATGCCGTCTTCTTGTCTTGAGGTACCCTCCGGTGACTTTGATTGTGCTCGTCAGTTTTGATCCTCCTGTTGCCTCTAGGGAGCTCGTGGAAGGAGTGGGGTTGCTAGCACTTCTCCGGCTTTCAGTTCCTGACCTTTGTCTCTCTATGCATGTCGGCCTCTCTGGCAAGTAAAGCTTCATGGCTCTTCTCCCTGCTGGCGATATTGTCGGGATGATGGATCCTTATATCTGTGCAGCTTGACCCTTGAGTTGAGAAGTACCTGCCTTAGATATGCTCTTGTCGTTGAATAGCCTGGCTATTATCTTGAACTCTCTTTTTGCCGAAGGTGCTTTAGTTGCTATCCTTGTCATTAAGGTGTCGAATGCTTCTACCTTGGGCATTTGACGTGCCACATGTCGGAGATATGATCGGCTTCTTCTCTTCTAATTACTGGTAGGAGTACCTGACGAAGCCATCACCTAGTTCTTGAAGGCATATCTCCTCATCGCAGTGCCTTTCGTAAGTGCATCTCCATCTAATACACGTGTCATAGCGCATCACCCTATATTACCACAAGGTGGAATTATGGTTGTCGAGATGTTGCCTTCTTAGTTGGCTCATTGATGTGGGGTTCCTTCCTTCTTCTATTGTTGAGGCCACTTTCGTGTCATAAGTTCGTCAAGTGTTTGCTGCTGCCACAAGATGTGTAGTGTTGCGTCGGACGATGTCCCCGTGCGTGGCCCGATGATCTTGACATGACCGGTATTATCTCTTATTCTGACATTGGGTGGACGAGTTGTCTTCTACTTCAGGCCACTTCCGGAAGTGTTTGGAGTCGAAGGTTTGCTTGGCCTCCGGTCGTTTCTCCCTCGTACTTGCTCTTCCATTTTGATCTTGGGCTATAGTTGTGCTTCTATGCTTCCTCTTTTGGTAGTCGAAGTGAAGGAGCTTCCTGATCTAAGCGCTAAATCCGTAAAACATGACTCTAAACTCATGTTTCTGCCCTGTATCTGTGAGCACCCGAGATATACAATAGGCATATACGCATTTACATTGGGATTTTAATTCATCGATTTTTTTAAAACAACTACGAAGATCTACTTAATTGTTTATACTCCTTTAGGGTTTCCCCTCCTCCTATCGCATTTGACCCTTTGGTTTTGCTGCATCTTCTTCGTTCTGGTTGACTCCAGGATTCCTTGAGATGCTGCTACCATTGTTGAGCTTCATGTCTGATCCGAGCTCGTCACGCCAGTTGCGAAGAGTGTTCGTCGATGTGATCCCTTGAGAAAGGTGCTCCTCCTTAATGTGTATATTCGTCGTGAGGAATGCGGTGATCGCTCAACGTCCCTACATGCGGTGTGTCGTTGCAAGGTTGCCGATGTGCGGTGCCTTTGATCGCTTAAGTAGGATCACCTAGCTATTGCAGTTGGGCATTCTTGGATGTCTTCGAAGCTCTGAGATCATGGTCGGTAGGCAGGCATTGTCATTCCTCCGGGGTTGAATTTACGAAAGTCGACGACATTTGCTTGGGCTTTGCTTCATTCCGAGGTGCCTCTCCTGTGCCTAGAAGTGTGGTCATCTCCATTGCCCTTACCATGGCTCCTTCTGGTCGCCTTTGCGTGATTTGTATCTGCTGGCTAGGTCGTCTCCTCCGTCCTTTGGGTCCTATCCATTCGAAGTCTCGCACTCCTTGGGCTGACGTATTAAAGCCGATCTTCCTTTGGTTTCTAGGTGTTCACGGGTCCGAATTCTTGTTCGAGCGAGAATATTCTCCTCCTTGATCTTGTCCCTAGTGCTGATATAGGCCTTCAAGTCGGGAGATGTTCCCCGATATCGTCTCCTCCCCTCGTGGTCTCCCCTCGGCGGTGCAAGGGGAGCTGGAAGCTCATCTTGGTCAGCCTTAGGTGCTTTGTGGTTGCCTAGCTTGGTCGCTCCCTTTTGTTGGCGTTGCGACATTCGCTTGAGCTTTGGGCTGCAAGTCGAGGTGGTCTTCTCTCCGGTTCTTATACGCCCCTCTGTGTTGCCATGACTTCTCCCTCGACGGAAGATTATGCCTTCCCGACCCTAGCTCGTGATGCTAACGGCATCGATGTCTAACGTGTTCCCGCACTGTATTTTGCTGCCTTTGCATTCTTCCATTTGAAACTCGTGGGCGTCGAGTTGGTGAAGGCGTCGAGATCCTCTTCGATGTGAGCTCGTGGACCGTAGCCGGGAGGTTGACATCTTGAAAATTCTTGATCTTTTGTTGGTTACCAATTATTCTTCCCATTTGATGAAGATTGATGATAGGCCGGTGGTGTCCTGTTCTACTCATTTGTCGGTTGAGGTGTTTGTCGTTGTGCTTCCCTCTCTTGGGTCTGCCTTTTCGGTCTCCTCTCCTTATCTCGCCATGCAGATGCGTCATTTTGGGACCTTGATGTCTTCAAGGAGTTGCGCCTCAAGCTCTTACGTGGCTCGCCCCGTGCTTGAAAAGCAACGCTCAGATTTCCTAGAGTCTAAGGTCTACTTGAAGGGCTCTCCTACAACATTCGGGCTCTATAAGCAAGCAAGGTGGCTCGAAAGCAAAGATTCTTGGAGACATATCTATAATCTACAAGTCTATGGATATTAGGACGTGTGGTATGGCATGACATGAGGATTGTTTTGCAAGACCTCCATGATGTTTGAGGCATACTCTAAGGTCCTAGCAAAGTTGGTTTAGGGGAGTCCAATCTCTACACATGGAGCGGCTTGGGCAGCTCTAGACTCTAGCTCCTTTCTAGGTACCCTGGCAATAGGGAATGTTAATGTGGCGGCTATATAAGTCAAACTCTATTAGAAGGACACAGAATTAGGTCAAGGTTTATGCCTTCGGCATGAGCAGAGGTGATGTACCGACAGTTGGACTTGGGTTGCTATGTTGAGGTCTAGATGACTATAACAAAGGGGTGTTCTTGGGCACTTCTATCTAGGAGTAAGGTATCAGCTTCGAGCCGAGAGCAATACTTGCGAGCTACTAATGGGGTAGGCTTCTATCTACAAACAAACTACAGTTTGGAAAAACAATTCAAAGGTTTGGGCAATTTTGGTCAATTTGGGCTAGGGTTTGACATTTCTAGCCTAATTTGAGGTCATAAATGGATTCTAGGCTATCTAATGGTCCTATTGCAACAATTTTCAGGCGATTTGGAGCTCTGTAGCTCAAGTTATGGAGGTTCAAAGTTTGGAGGTCTCACAGGTTGCGCCTCGCTTCAAAACTAACTTTTTGTTTTGCGACCAGGCGCGAGCTGTGAGACATCAGTCTCATTTCGATCAAAGGTGTCTAATTTGGGTAAACTAATGGTGTAAGGGTGATGGGCTCATCAAATTAGGCAGAATCGACCCCTTATTGGGTCAATTTGGAGCTGTTTTGGTCAAGTTTGGGCGAGGTCTCACAGCTTGCGCCTCGCTTCAAAACTAACTTTTTGTTTTGCGACCAGGCGCGAGCTGTGAGACATCACACTTTTTGGTCTGAGAGTATCCTATTTTACTAAAATAAAAACTACTACTTGCTAACTCGTCCTAATTAAGCAAGATTTGACACATAAACTACTCAAAATTATCATGTATTAACAAAATTATTGATTATTTACAACATATCTACTGGGGATCTCCCTTAATTAAACTAGCTAATTACATGCCTTCCCTCATGAGGGTTACTCGCTTCGCATGAACAGCGCAGGCTGTTGAGTCTTCAAAATGTTGGACCAGCTTCTGCTCTGCTGCTTTTTGAGCCTTGGCCTCCCAGCTCTCGCTCGCGTCCTCTCCTCTTCTTGTTTCCTTCGGCCTCCTTGGCCTGGGCATTTTCGCCTTTGTCGAGAAAGTCGAAGCGGTTCATTTTGGTGCGCATCATGTCGATCGGAGTCCTGGTGTCTATCGAGATGCTGTCTCTATCTAGCTTAAGGGCCTTGGTTCTAAATCTAAGGCTTAGCCATTAATATTATCTAACATTATTAAAGCTTAAATCTAATTAAGAATTATAATTCAAACACAAACGATGCCCGCCCTCGATGGGTTGGCGGGGGGTTTGGGGGGTTCAACCATTGGGTGGGAGGTTCAATTCCGCTATCATGGGAATTCTTTTAAGATGAGGTTCAAAGAGATTGAAAAACTAGACTAATCTAGCTAGATCCTAGGCTAAGATTCGAATTACCAAGTTACTTTTTTAAATTCTATAACTTTTCAAGCTGTTTTCATCAATGTCTCACAGCTTGCGCCTCGTCGCAAAACTAAAGTTTAGTTATTGAACCAGGCGCGAGCTGTGAGACCACCTTACCTGGCTCATTCTTTTTAGTTTTATTAAGTTCCAATTCACCTAACTGTGCTAATATTAAATTCCAATCCACTTAATCATTTACTAGCTTAGCATAAACTACAAAAATGAGAAAAAAATTTCCCACTTTCCGAGGTTTGAGGATCCTATCAAGTTAGTACTACTGGGAGCATGGCCAGTGCTTTGCTCTTGGTCTCCAAGAACATTGCTCGATACCCTTTGTGGCGCCCCTACTCATATACGGCGCTCACCGTATACAAACAGGAGTTCATCCCCATACCAGCTCCATGCTAATATAGGGCCCTCCATTATCACCGCAACCTTGAAGAGTTCCAGTGGGAAGAATGAAGGGGTCCTTTACCCTGTCTCCCTCAGGGCCTACCTAGCTGCGGAAGCGTAAACATACATGTCAGTAGTACATACATCAACATCATATGACCATCACGAAGGATGGTCCTCCACATACCTGCATAGACAAAGATCAAGACATCACATAGGGAATCCTACCCAAGGCTCGGACTCAAAGGGATGACCCGGCGGCTTGGGTCTCAGAGTTCATTGCGGGGCATGAATTCATGGCAATGGATTTGGTCGGCATAAGAACATGGCATAGGGTTGTCCACTCCATCCGCCCTCCTGTGCACACTTTGCGAGTAGGGCTGAAAAGTGTCGGGACTGATCAGTAGCCCGCCGGATGCATAGCCAAAAGGGCTACTCCTGGGGTCATCATCCCAGTTCCGATGGGGCAGGTAGGGATCACTCCCTCGAGAGATCTACATCTTTGACTCAAGGTGACTAGAGGGCCCTTGCCGTGATTCGTGAACCTTTGGAAAGTCATGAACACCACTTCACGGGTGTGAGCCCATGCCTTACCCACACTCGGTGGTAAGCCATTAGACCTAGTCACAATGATCCCGGTAGGCCTTACACACGGAGGGATCGTTCAAGAGTCGAGAACACGAACCTCCTTCTTAGCGGTCGGCCCCTTCACCCACAACGGTGTGGTTCTTGTACCTGGCCGAATCTATGGTGTGCTAGAGAGGCTAATCTAGGAGCATCTACTACCAAGCTTGAAGTCTCTACCCCCCTTCCCAATACAAGGAGTTCACAGAGATACATCATCCATATACATCACAGAAGAACTAAAGAACATAGATCTAATCTATATCATAGAGTTAGGTTCTTTAGTTAGAGTCTGGTATCTACTCATCTAGAGATCTAGATAGCTGCTAAAGGCGATTTAATAGGCTAAACCCATCGATACAATGACTGGAAAATGGTTTAGACCATTAAATCGACTACATACCTGATCCATGAGTTGCTCCTCCTGACCCGAGTTCGACCATCCCTACTGAACTGCGCTTTCGAATCAAGGGAAACTAATGATGCCATTCTCTCTCGACCGGAAGTCCGGGAGGCGGTTTTGACTCCTAGAGCAGCCAAAACAGAGCTCTAAAACCCTAGGAACGAAAATGGGCAAGTTAGGGTTCTTCTACTTAAATAGGCAAGGGTTGGGGCTTAGGGTTTCCAATTATCCCTTTAGGCATGTGGGATAATTGGAAATGGGCCCACTTGCCTTTAATGGCTAGGTGGCCAAATGTGCCTACATGGAAATGTGTGCACCTAAATGTGCCCACATGGAAATGTGTGCACCTTAATAAATGTGCATGTGCACATTAATAAGAAATGCACATACCTAGCAAGTTGCCCCTAGGGCTACTCACACCGCTACACGTCGGGCGCGTACACGCCGGTTGAGTAGGCGTGATGCAGCGTGTGAATGATGCGATGCTCGTCCCGGGGGACCAGATTGTCTTTGGAACGTCACACCCTCCAGAGATCTACATGCTGACTCAAGGTGACCAGGGATAGGTTCAATACGCTGTACGTTTTATACGGAATACGTATGAATTGTATGATACGGCACAAATTTGCCGTATAAAATAAAAAAAATATGACAAAAACAATTCGGCGTCGAGGAAGGATTTTTCCGTCTGTGAAAAACAACTCTTCTGGCGTCTGTCTAGTCGAAAACCTTAGTAGCGTCACAGCGAAACCAAAATTTTTTGGCTCTTTGCTCCACGCCACGATGCGTCGCGGACTTTTAGCGTCTGCGGCGATTTGGATGTTTTCGCGCGAAAATCTCCGGCGTAGCCGGGAATTGTTTTTGGTATTTTTTTTTAGCTTGCGTATTTTTTTTTGAACCACCGTATTTGCTTCTTCGTCACAGCGGAAATGAGCTGGATAAGCGTCTTGGCGAAAATTTTTAAGCGTCGCTATCCGCGAAAACTTTAATCTGCCGAACCGCGGGTAAATTTGTCCCTTTGGCGCGATTCTTTCTATTTCGCGTACAGCGAAAATTTCGCAGCGTCACGGGCTTTCGCGAAGGTTTGAAGATTTTTTTTCCGGCCGGCGAGGTGTTTTATCGTTAAATGCATTATTTTTATTAAAAATGCGTATTTTTTGACTTTATCGTCGAAATTTTAATTTTGTGCGTATAGAACCTATCCCTGAAGGTGACTAGAGGGCCACCGCCCTTGTTCGTGAACCTTTGGAAGGTGAACCCCCCCCCCACGGTGTAATGAGCCCATGCCTTGCTTTCGGTGGCAAGCCATTAGACCTAGTCACAATGATCCCCGGTAGCACTAACACACCATAGGGATCGTTCAAGAGTCGAACATGAACCTCCTTCTTAGCCGGTCGGCCCCTTCACCCACAAATGTGGTGTGGTTCTTGTACACAGTCGAATCTATAGTGTGCTAGAGGCTAATCTAGGAGCATCTACTACCAAGCTTTTAGGTCTCTACCCCCTTCCCAATACAAGGAGTTCATAGAGATACATCATCCACATACATCCGCGGAAGAACTAAAGAACTAGATCTAATCTATATCATAGAGTTAGGTTCTTTAGTTAGAGTCCTGGTATCTAGAGATCTAGAGGGCTGTTATGGGCAATTTAAGAGGTTAAACCCTATGATTCGATGGTCAGGAAATGGGGTTTAGACTATTAAATTGCCTAAATACCTGATCCTTGAGTTTCCTCCTCGACTGAGCTCGACCATCTTGCCGAGATGCTTTCGAATCAAGGAAAACTAATGATGCAATTCTCTCGGCCAGTTCGGGAGGGGTTTTGACCCTTGGGCAGTCCAAAACAAAAGCTCTAAAACCCTAGAAACGAAAATGGGCAAGTTAGGGTTCTCCTACTTAAATAGACAAGGGGTTGGCTAGGGTTTCCAATTATCCCTTTAGGCATGTGGGATAATTGGGAATGGGCCCACTTGCCTTTAATAGCTAGGTGGCCAAATGTGCCCACATGGAAATGTGTGCACCCAAATGTGCCCACATGGAAATGTGTGCACCTAAATGGGCCCACATGGAAATGTGTGCACCTTAATAAATGTGCATGTGCACATTAATAAGAAATGCACATACCTAGCAAGTTGCCCCCTAGGGGCTACTAGCCTGGCTACACGTCGCAGTACCGTCGGTCGGGTGGCGGTGGGCGTGTGCGATTTGCGGCAAGACAAGATATGTCCGGGACCGTGAGCATCAGGCCGAACGTCACATTCTCCCCACCTTGAAATGATGCTGTCCGCAGCATCGTGGGTCTCCCCACCTTGGAATCTTCCTAACCTGCAATGAACCTGATGCATACAATACACTACTATAATACTTACACATTTATTAAGATTACCTTAAGGTAATGTTTTTAGAACATTATTACGCCATTACATTATCAAATAACTTGTCAATTCGTAAGTTCTATTAAAACAAGGTTCTTATTAGTCTCCGTTATCACAACATTTAGTTTATCACAATTTAACACTTTCATATACAATTATTATTTAAGGTACTCTTCATTCCTTGCAACACATTCCAACAAAATTTGTGTTGCAAGTCTTCGCACCTTAAAATCCTGCATTAATTTTACAATATCTATAATTATATACTTACTATCTTAATTATTAGAATTACTCTAAGGTAATGTTTAAGACATTACTGTACTATTTCATTATCCCATTAACTTATCACTTCATAACTTAATCCACGCAAGGTAATTATTAACCTTACTTAATACAACATTTAAGTTTATCAAAGTTTATCAATTTCATACAAAATTTACACTTCTAAGGTACTCTTCATCCCTTGCAACACATTATAACAAAATTTGTGTTGCAAGCCTTCGTAGTTCGACCTCCTTGCCCTCCGGAGCGCTCTAGGCCTGCAGGTCGACACTACCTATTATTAATTATTACAAAAAATTTTGGTTATATGGTGACCACCCCACCTATCTACATGAATGCATGGCTAATCTCCCGGCGTAGGAAGAGGATGATTCTTCCATCGTGGCCGTGGAGACAGCGTCCTATTATGCCTATATGCCGCTCATGCCTACACCTCTGGTTGCCCAGCGTGGAGGATATCCTTCCCGCGTGGGGGGCATGAAGGATAGATTCCTCCTATCAAAGCATATATGGGGCTAAAGGTGCCTTTCCTATCAATGCATTCCTTAATGACCTCCTTTCTCTCGAGGTCGTCTACTTCCATAGAACAGAAGTAGACTTTCTAATCTACCTTCCACTCGTCCAAGCGGAAACGCGGTCATGCCTACATTGGCATTACACCACGCCCTAGAGATCACCGTAGCGGTCTCATCATCGGTTACAACGCATGCAATCCATACCTAGCATCGGTTGCATGCGTAGACTAATCTTAACTACACATAGAATTAATCTACACAAATCGACATGCCTGAGCCGATTTTTACTGGCTCCTTTAATGCATGTGATTAACATAATTACCCTAAGGTAATATTTATGAATTAACATTATCATAGTATCGGATACATTACTTCCGATAGTACAATTATATTTACTCTAAGCTTTGCAATATTTAACGACTTTTAGATCGCGATTATTTAAACAATAACCCTGATTTAGACCTATTGTATCATAGACAAGGTTTTAATTATCATACACAAGAATTAGATGTGCTTCTTATTCTCTTCCTTGGGTCTTGCATTACCCTTGGAAGTATATCCCTAAGATGCACTTAAGTATATCCGAATTCTATTTTCTATCTATATTTATAAGGACCCCGAGGTCATATAGCTATCCTTGGAAGGAATTGCGTCCTTGCGAAGGATTAATTAACATGCTACCTCACATTATCGTTGTTATTTAACTTACTTCCCTATGATACATATACGTACAACAATTTCTATCCAGTTATTAGAATCTATATTTAACTTATCTATAAGACACATTAAAGCTTATAATGCATGCGCACACCTTACCTGAGGCTAGAACGCATCCACCCATTGAGCCGGCGTCGAGTAATTTGGAGATGACTTGGTCGTTGCATTGCTCCCATACTTTTGCTCCACTTCATTGGTGTAGTTAGCTATCATGTCGGTCTCGCACGTTGAAGGCCTCCTGAGCTATCTATCTATCTATCTTACGCTCTATTCGCTTCGGCCATTGCCGGAGTGAACTCTATTCTACGGGTCAGTCAATTCGGTGCAAGTACGTTCAATCATAAGATTGAGCCCTCCCACTTTCTTCGAAAAGAAAATGGTCCTGCACCCCTTCAACGACGTTGTACACAACGTCATATCTATTCTCTCCCCTTAAGAGGTTATACGCTTCTTACTTAGCGCATTAAGTTACTAGCCTTAGCTAACATATATAATCACCTAAGATGGATATACATATTATGTTATCATTTATTTCAATATAGTTACGGGTTACCTACTTAGTTAGAACGATTCTAAACCACAAGGTTTTGTCATGATGACAATTCCTTTTGTCTCAAAAGACTATTTGATTACTATAATTCTTATTTTAGATGTACCTTACATGTATTATTCTTTTATATTCTAGAGATTCCCCCTTTCTTAGTTATTTAAACTCTTGGAATATTCCTACCAATCGAATTGGTGTCATCGTAACAAGTTGGCCGGACTTGTTAGATTACTTCTTTTCTTTCGGTTGGATTATTCTTTTGGAGGTACTAGATTTATACATGGTCAACAATTATCCTAGTAATGATTCCTTCTTAGTGAGGAGATCAATCTCACCAAGTGGTTTCAATACGTTGGATGTCTGTTAACAATCGTGTATAATTATAGTTACTCCTATGCATTTCTTTCCCAATCTTGACGCTTAGCTCAATATTGGGGCGATCCTTTCAGCGAGAATATCTGGAAATGCTTTCTAATCCCAATATGGATGTTACCGTCCATACATTTAACCTACTAGGCCCCATGGCCTTAGATGCTTGAGCTTGCTAGAAGCTCATCCACTCGTTGCCTGCTTGAAGTAGCAAGGTAACGTTCTTCCGAGTCGCTCGATACTTCAGTCTCCTTGACGGTGGCTCCTCTTTGATGTAGAGGCTGGAGGCTTTGATGGCGTGGTTGATCACTTGAATCTTCCATGCCGCTTTTCAAATGCCTGAAGGTGGCGCCGTTGAAAAAGATCTTTCATCTTGAACTTTTTGTCTTGGCAGCTAAAGGACGACTCTGTATCCGATATTGTTTCTTGACTCCATCGACGTCTCATACGTCAAGTCCTCTTGTCGTTATCGTGTTGCCCGAAGAGTGTTGAGGCTGTTGATTGCTTCACCCCTGCAAATTGCATGACATCTCTTCCTTTGATCTGTTACGCTATGGGAGGGAGGAATAACAAGGGAACTATACATGCAAAGCATATAGCTTACATAATTACAATTACTACTAGAGCTATTAGGTCCCCCTTGTGCCTCCCTTCGAGTTGCGCACCTACTCCTTGGCGATGTCATCGGTGTTTCTCCCGGTGCAATGGTGTTGATGATCTATATCCTCCTATTTGTACGTCAGCTCATCCTCCGGGGTAACTTGTTGATATACTTGGGCCCTCCGATGTTTGTCGGCTATGGCACAACACGCTTTGCATCACATTCTAACTAAAGGTGTGCTGGTCGTTGATGCTTCGACATTTCGGTCTGCTTCCTGATCCTGTTCTTGGGCGGTAATTGTTCCCCCCCTTCATGATACTTGAAGCTATTTGAAGGCGTCTCTTGAGGCTGTGCGCGATTCCTTTGGCTATACTCCTCTGGAGTTGTTCTCTTCTGCATTTGTTCTTTGAATCGTCCATCCTTGGGTTCACCAAGTTGCATGCAAGTCCGCGTGCCAGTCATCGGTTCGCCTCGCCTCACCTAGTTGCTTCTCCATCGAGCTTCCAATCTTCCTTGTTTGATCCCCTCGATCACATGGCTTGGACGTTGTCACGTTCCACAATGCTATGCCGTCTTCTTGTCTTGAGGTACCTTCCGGTGGCTTTGCTTGTGCTCGTCAGTTTTGATCCTCCTGTTGCCTCTAGGTAGCTCGTGGAAGAAGTCGGTTGCTAGCACCTCTCCAGCTTTCAGTTCCTGACCTTTGTCCCTCTATGCATGTCGGTCTCTCTGGCAAGTAAAGCATCATGGCTCTCCTCCCTGCTGGCTATGTTGTCGGGGTGATGGATCCCTATATCTGCGCAGCTTGACCCTTGAGTTGAAGTACTTGCCTTAGATATACTCTTGTCGTTGAATAGCCTGGCTATTATCTTGAACTCAAGTCGCATTTAATTAAAGTGGGACAAATCTCGAATTTTGGGACTCAGACTGAAAATGGGACTCATATAAAGAGAATTCAGACTGAGGGGGAGGGAGAGGGGGCACATCTTGATAAGGAGAAGGGTAGGAGGAGAAGGAGGGAGGAGCCACAAATTGAAGAGAGGAAGGGGCTAAGTTGGAAGAAGGGGCGGGCAGGGGCGGGGGGAGGGAGAGGAGAGAAAAAGGGCGGGGAGGACGGAGAGGGGATCTGAAGGGGAGGGGGGAGGGAAGGGGCGGGGAGGGGAGAGGGGAAGAGGCAAAAAGAGGAGGGAAGAGGAGGGGGGGATGGGGGGGAGAGGGTAGAGAGGAGCAAAGGGGCGGAGAGGTAGGGGCAAAGGGGGGCAAGGGTCTCCCCCTACCCCCTTCAAAATAATAAATAATAATAATAAATAAATTATTATTAAATAATAAATAATACTAAATTATTATTATTATATTAAATATAATTACAATGAAATCGTTTTACTCGCCTCGCGAGGCGAGAATGGGCTTTCAGAAAGCCCATTCAGAGAGTGTCCCCATTCGTGGGTCCATACCAAAGAAAGCCCATTCAGAGAGCGTCCCCATTAGTGACAAAGCACGATAAATACCAAAGCAATTAACTCACAGAAATATCAAACAGAACAAAACCCACCAGAGATTCTTCGAGAGGGAGAGGGGGCATAAATCAACCGAAGAGAATGGAAAAAAAAGAGAATGGATGAAATCTGACGAGCAGAGAAGGACCACATGGCGAGTCAAAGCCTGTTTTCTCAGCTGTGGCGAATCAAAGCCATCTCTTGTTGACTTCTCAATCTTCTAATAAATTTTTTCTTCTTCATCCTCTCTGTTTTGGCCTAATCCGAGCCCTGCATCTATTTGTTTCAGGCAAATAAGGAGAGGGAAGCTCGCGATGCAGCAGAAAGGAAAAAATTACCTTATAAATCTGTTGTAATTCAGCTTGACGAATTGCATGATGTGAAAGCTGTTGTAGCACGTCACTTATGAGCAGCTATGGCGGAACAGTAGCGGCCGGAAATCTCTGTCCTGCCGGATCTTGTTCAAGAAGCTATGGCCGAATCTTGTTCAAGAAATCTGCCGGATCTTGTTCAAGAAATCTCTGTGCTGCCGGATCTTGTTCAAGAAGCCTCCAAGGAGCTTCAGAATCGATAGTATTTGCTCTGCAGGCCCAAGAAACGGCTTCAATCTGGTATTTTTCTAGCTTTGCAGAGTCTTAATCTGACCTACCAGCTCTATTTTTATGCAAACACCCATAGAAGCCCAACTCGGGCGCCATAGCCGCCTCCTTCAAGTCTGGCGCCTTCAAGCCAGTCGGATTTTTTTTTGCCCCTTTTCTTTCGTTGCATGGCGCTCACAGATTCAATCGGCTTCAGAACTTCCAGATGTTCAAATCTTCCAGATGTTCGGATCTTCAGATCCGCTGGGGCTGCTGCTTTCAATCAGCATTTCGGGAGCAACCAGTAGGTAAGAAATCTTTTCTTTTCTTGTAAGAAATCTTTTCTTTTCTTGTTCTTGTTCTTACATGCCAATATGCACATACAGAGGTAACAGAACTGAGAACAAATTTGCGAAACAGCAAAGCCAACATACAAGAAATGAGCTTAAGAGCCCTGTCGGAGATGGCCGGAATCGAGGATATGGAGTTGGAGATGAACCGCTTCTTGTAAGAACTTCTTGCATTTTATCTTATGCTTTTGCTTAATCAGCAAAACCTTCTAAAAAAACTGGCTTCTAAAGTCGAATTCATACAGAGTTTTCTTACTGTAGAAAGCAGGTTCCAGAAGCAGGTGTTACTCGGGAAGCAGGGAATTACTCCAGCCTATCTATTCCGGAAGCAGGTGTTACTCCAGAAGCAGGAAATTACAGCCATGCCCAAAACGACAGGCCCAAACGACAGGCCCAAACGTATGTGCCAAATTCTAAATTTCCAACACGGGCGGGAAAAAAAAGCGGGGTACGTACCAAATTTTAAATTTCTAGGCCAGGCGGGAAAACAAAGCTGGTTAAAGTAATATATTACAAAAATACCATTATTGGGATATCATTTTATTAGTGTCACCCGTATAAATATTTGAATGCATGGTTGTGTGTTTATATGTATGCTTGTATAATCATATTTTACACCTTATGTTGACCTTAGAGGTGCTAGGCATATAATTCTTATGTCTAAGATAAAAAGTGGACCGTGTGCTAGTATGCTAATGCGTGTATTATGAAATTGTGATAGTATAAAGTACTAATGTGTGCTAATTAAGGTGTGCTAGTATAAAAATGCTAATGTGTTCTAATACTAATGTGTGCTAGTATAAAATGCTAATGTGTGCTACTAATGTGTACTAATGTATAAAAATGCTAATGTGTGCTAATACTAATGTGTGATAGAATGTGATAAACTAATGTGTGATAGAATGTGATAAACTATGGTGTGTCCCATTTGGAAAATCTATATTTGAAATAAGCTATGGGCAGGGTCTATTTTTTCGTATATGTATACATAATAAATGCATAAGATATGGTGTTCATTAGAAAATACATAGAAAATACCATTCTTTGGTCCGCTTAGTCATGAACCTCGAATCAGTGTGTTTTCCACCTCGAAGCTGCCTTTTTCGACTTCGCGAAGTCGAGAAAGGTCCTCAGATCGACCTCGACCCTAACTCTGTTTTTCACTTTGAACTTCCTTTTCAACCCCCAAAACTTCGTTTTTTTCTCGGATGCTTTTCTCGACCCACGAGTCGAGAAAGGCCCTTAAAAAAAATCTTCTTGAAAAAAAACTTTTTTTTCCTAGTTAAAAAAAAAAAAAAAAATTTTTTTTACTCAGAGCTACGTTTCTCGACTCGCGAGTCGAGAAAGGCCATTAGAGGGGCCTTGAGGGTCTTTCTCGACTCGCGAGTCGAGAAAGGCCCTCAAAAAAAATTTTTTTTTTGCCTACTTAGAAAAAGAAGGAATTTTGTTTTTCTTGTTTTTTTGTTTTTGGGCTCTAAGCTACATCTGAGAGAGGGCCTTTCTCGACTCGCGAGTCGAGAAAGGCCTCATACCTACATTCTTCAGAAATGGCCCTTAGAACTGGTTGTTTTCTTATTTGTATTGTCTGTAGCATCACTTGCACTAACTTGATTTTGCCTTTCCCAGTACAAATCGCGAACAGAAAGGACATGATCGGGAGCCATGTCAGGCTAGCGTGTTCAGATTTCTATTCTCTTCAAGTTACTCTTGTGGCTTGGAACGCCTCAGACCTTGCTCGCATGTTGTTCCCGATGGGTGGTCGTGCAGCGAAGATGATGTAATATTTGTGTCAGCCCGACCATCATGGTATTTTCAACCATTGTAAACTTTGGTTTCAATCTAGAACTTTGGTTTCAATCTTTAATGAATTTCCTTTGTTTCAGTTGCATTGTTCTTGTTCTCGACTCGCTAACCAGGGAAAACTGGAGGAAAGCTTCGATGCAGAGTTCTAGACAAAAAATCGAATTAAGGATAGTTTTTGGGTCGGGGTGCTCCTTTTCATGTAAATTAACAGGGTTCCGAAAAAAAATGGGAATGGAATGAGTCCCACTTTAATTAAATACGACTTACTCTCTTTTTGCCGAAGGTGCTTCAGTTGCTATCCTTGTCTTTAGGGTGTCGAATGCTTCTACCTTGGGCGTTTGACGTGCCACATGTCGGAGATATGATCGGCTTCTTCTCTTCTAATTACTGGTAGAAGTACCTGACGAAGCCATCACCTAGTTGTTGAAGGCATATCTCCTCGTCGCGGTGCCTTTCGTAAGTGCATCTCCATCTAATACACGTGTCATAGCGCATCGCCCTATATTACCACAAGGTGGAATTATGGTCGTCGAGATGTTGCCTTCTTAGTTGGCTCGTTGATATCGGGGTGTTCCTCCTTCTATTGTTGAGGCCACTCGTGTTATAAGTTCGTCAAGTGTCGCCGCTGCCACAAGAGGTAGTGTTGTGTCCTGACAACGTCCTGGTGCAGCGCTAATGATCTTGACATGACCGGTGTTGTCTCTTGTTCTGACATTGGGTGGATGAGCTGTCTTCTACTTGAGGGCACTTCCGGAAGTGTTTGGAGTCGAAGGTTTGCTTGGGCTCTGGTCGTTTCTCCCTCGTACTTGCTCTTCCATTTTGATCTTGGACTATAGTTGTGCTTCCTTGCTTCCTCATTTGATAGTCGAAGTGAAGGAGCTTCTTGATCTAAGCGCTAACTCCGTAAAACATGACTTTAAACTCATGTTTCTCAACTATATCTGTGAGCACCCGAGATATACAATAGACATATACGCATTTACATTGGGATTTCTAATTCATCCACTTTTTTTTTTAAAACAACTACGAAGATCTACTTAAATGTTTATACTCCTTTAGGGTTTCCCCTCCTCCTATCACGTTTGATCCTTTGGTTTTGCTGCATCTTCTTCGTTCTGGTTGACTTCGGGATTCGTTGAGATGCTACTAGTATTGTTGAGCTTCATGTCTGATCCGAGTTCGTCACCCCAAGTTGCGAAGAGTGTTCGTCGATGTGATCCCTTGAAAAACGATGCTCCTCCTTAATGTGTATGTCCGTTGTGAGGAATGTGATGACCGCTCAACGTCCCTATATGCGGTGTGTCGTTGCAAGGTTGCCGATGTGCGGTGCCATTGATCGGTTGAGTAGGATCACCTGGTTGTTGCAGTCGGGCGTTCTTGAATGTCTTCGAAGCTCTGAGATCGTGGTCGATAGGCAGGCATTGTCGTTCCTCCGCAGGTTGAATTTTTGAGTGCGACTCCTGTTACTTGGGCTTTGCTTCATTCCGAGGTGCCTCTCCTGTGCCTGGAAGTGTGGTCATCTCCATTGCCCCTACCAAGGCTCCTTCTGGTCGCCTTTGCGTGATTTGTACCTGCTGGCTAGGTCGTCTCCTCCGTCCCTTGGGTCCTATCCATTCGAGTCTCGCACTCCTTGGCTGATGTATAAGGTCATCCTTCCTTTGGTTTCTAGGTGTTCCTGGGTCCCGAATTCTTGTTCGAGCGGAATATTCTCCTCCTTGATCTTGCCCCTAATGCTGATATAGGCCTTCAAGTTGGAGATGTTCCCTGATATGCGTCTCCTCCCCCTCATGGTCTCCTACTTTTTTGGAACCGATGAAAGTTCTCCTGCTGGTGCAAGGGAGCTGGAAGCTCGTCCGGGTCAGCCTTAGGTGCTTTGTGGTTGCCTAGCTTGGTTGCTCCTTTTGGTTACGTTGCATGACATTCGCTTGAGCTGCTGGGCTGCAAGGTTGTGGTGATCTGCCCTCCGGTTTCTATACGCTCCTGTGTCGCCATGACTTCTCTCCTCGACGGAAGATTATGTCCCCTGGCCCTAGCTCATGATGCTAACGCGGCATCGATGTCTAACGTCTTCCTGCACCTATATTTTGCTGCCTTGCATTCTTCCATTTGAAACTCATGTGCGTCGAGTCGGTGAAGGCGTCGAGATCCTCTTTCTAATGTGACCTCGTCGTGGTAGCCGGGAGGTTGTCATCTAGAAAATTCTTGATGCCGTTGGTTACTAATTATTCTTCCCATTTGATGAAGATTGATGATAGGCCGGTGGTGTCCTGTTCTACTCGTTTGTCGGTTGAGGTGTTTATCGTTGTGCTTCCCTCTCTTGGGTCTGCCTTTTCGGTCTCCTCTCCTTATCTGTTTGTACATCGGCTGGGACCTTGATGTCTTCAAGAAGTTGCGCCTCTAGCTCGTCTGTGGCTCTGGCTCTGTACTTCGAAAGCAACTCTCGTATATCCTAGAGTCTAAGGGTTTACTTGAAGGGCTCTCCTACAACATTTTGGGCTCCATAAGCAAGCAAGATGGCTCGAGCAGCATTACTGGAGACATATCTATAATCTACAAGTCTATGGACATTAGGACGTGTGGTATGGCATGAAATGAGGGTTTGTTTTGCAAGACCTCCATGATGTTTGAGGCATACTCTAAGGTCTTAGCAAAGTTGGTTTGAGGGAGGGGTCCAATATCTACACATGGAGTGACTTGAGCAGCTCTAGGCTCTAGCTCCTTTCTAAGTATCCTGGCAATAGGGAAGTGTCAATGTGGCGGCTATATAAGTCAAACTCTATTAGAAGGACACATAATTAGGTCAAGGTTTATGCCTTTGGCATGAGCAGAGGTGATGTCCCAACAGTTGGACTTGGGCTGCTATGCTGAGGTCTAGATGACTATAACAAGGGAGTGTTCTTGGGCACTTCTATCTAGGAGTAAGGCATCAGATTTGAGCCGAGAGCAATACTTGCGAGCTACTAATGGGGTATGCTTCTATCTACAAACAAACTACAGTTTGGAAAAACAATTCAAGGGTTTGAGCAATTTTGGTCATTTTGAGATGGGGTTTGACATTTCTATCCTAATTTGAGGTCATAAATGGATTCTAGGCTGTCTAACGGTCCTAACGCAACAACTTTCAGGCGATTTGGAGCTCTGCAGCTCAAGTTGTGGAGGTTCAAAATTTGGAGGTCTCACACATTGCGCCCAGCCCGAAAATGAGATTTTCATTATCTGTCCTGGCGCGACGTGTGAGACATTGGCTCAAAATTGGTTAAACTTGTCCAATTTGGGTGATATAAGGGTCTAATCCTACTTATCTCGTCGAGTTAGGCAGAATGGACCCCTTATTTGGTCGATTTGGAGCAGTTTTGGGCACTTTTGGGGCATGGTCTCACAGCATGGTCTCACACGTTGCGCCCAGACCGATAATGAACTTTTCATTTTCTGTCCTGGCGCGACGTGTGAGACATCCTCTCAAATTGGCCTAGGATATCTGTTTTGACTAAAACAAAAGCTAAAACTTACTAACTCAACTTAATTAAGTAACTTTATACACTTATAATTTACTCTAAAACACTTTGTATTAAACAAATTTTTATCATTTACGAAATTAATAAGGCTCTCCTTTGATATGACTGGCTAAGTGCATATCTTTCTTCATTAGAGTTACTCCCTTGGCGTGTACTGTGCAGGCTGTTGAGTCTTCAAATTGTTGGACCAGTTCTGCTCTGCTGCTTCTTGACCCTTGGCCTCCCGCTCTCGTTCTGCCCTCTCCTCTTCTTGTTTCCTTCGGCCTCCTTGGCCTCTGGCTGTTTCGCCTTGTCGAGGAAGTTGAGCGGTCTGTTTGGTGCGCATCATGTCGATCGGAGTCTTGGTGTCTATCAAGATGCTGTCTCTATCTAGCTTAAGGGTCTTGGTTCTAAGTCTAAGGCTTAGCCATTAATATTATCTAACATTATTAAAGCTTAAATCTAATTAAGAATTATAATTCAAACACAAACGATGCCCGCCCTCAGTGGTTGGCTACTGTGGGAATTCTTTTAAGATGAGGTTCAAATAGATTAAAAAGCTAATCTAGCTAATTCCTAGCTTAAAATTCGAATTATCAAGTTAGTTTTTTGAATTTTATAACTTTTTAACATGTTTTAAGATCAATGTCTCACACGTTGCGCCCAGCCCGAAAATGAGATCTTCATTACCTGTCCTGGCGCGACGTGTGAGACCATGGTACTTTTTGAAGGTCTGGCTCATTAATTTTAGTCTTTTTATGTTCCCATTCACTTTAACTGTTACTAGCTTAGCATAAACTACAAAAATGAGAAAAACTTTTCCCATTTTCGAGGTTTGAGAATCCTATCAAGTTAGTACTACTGGGAGCATGGCCAGTGCTTCGCTCTTGGTCTCCAAGAACATTGCTCTGATACCACCTGTGGACGTCCCCTCTACTCGTGATCACGGTGCACCCACCAGATACAAACAGGAGTTCATCCCCATACCAGCTCCATATTGTCTGGGGCCCTCCACAATCATCGCATTCGTAACGAGTCCCAGTGGGAAGAGTGAAGGGGTCATTTTACCCCGTCTCCCTCAGGGCCTACCTAGCTGCGGAAGCGTAAACATACATGTCAGTATACAACATAATCACATATCCACCTCGAAGGGTGGTGCATCAACATCTGCATAGACAATGATCAGCATCATACATAGGATCCTACCCAAGGCTCAGACTCGAAGGGGATTACTGACGGCTTGGGTCTCCAGAGTTCATTGCAGACAGAATTCATGGCAATGGATTTGGCTGGCATAAGAGCATGCCTTAGGGTTGTCCACTCCATCCGCCCCTCCTGTGCACACTTTGCAGAGTAGGCTGAAAAGTGTTGGGACCTGACTTTATCCCGCCGGAGGCATAGCCAAAGGGGCTATTCCTGGGTTGCATCTCCCCAGTTCCGATGGGGCAGGTAGGGATCACTCCCTCCAGAGATCTACATGCTGACTCAAGGTGACTAGAGGGCCACTGCCCTTGTTCGACTGAACCCACTGGAAGGTGAACCCCACCCCACGGGTGTCGAGCCCATGCCTTGCCCGCACTCAGTGGCAAGCCATTAGACCTAGTCACAATGATCCCCGGTAGCACTAACACACCATAGGGATCGTTCAAGAGTCAGAACATGAACCTCCTTCTTAGCCAGTCTGGCCCCTTCACCCACAACCAGGTGTGGTTCTTGTACACAGGCCGAATCTATAGTGTGCTAGAGAGGCTAATCTAGGAGCATCTACTACCAAGCTTTAGGTCTCTACCCCCCTTCCCAATACAAGGAGTTCATAGAGATACATCATCCACATACATCACAGAAGAACTAAAGAACTAGATCTAATCTATATCATAGAGTTAGGTTCTTTAGTTAGAGTCTGGTATCTAGAGATCTAGAGGGCTGTTATGGGCAATTTAAGAGGTTAAACCTACTGATTCGATGGCTGAAATGGGGTTTAGACTATTAAATTGCCTAAATACCTGATCCTTGAGTTCCTCCTCCTGACCTGAGCTCGACCATCTTGCTGAGATGCTCGAATCAAGGAAAACTAATGATGCAATTCTCTCAGACAGAGTCTGGGAGGCGGTTTTGACCCTTGGGGCAGTCAAAACAGAGCTCTAAAACCCTAGAAACGAAAATGGGCAAGTTAGGGTTCTCCTACTTAAATAGACAAGGGGTTGGCTAGGGTTTCCAATTATCCCCTTTAGGCATGTGGGATAATTGGGAATGGGCCCACTTGCCTTTAATAGCTAGGTGGCCAAATGTGCCCACATGGAAATGTGTGCACCCAAATGTGCCCACATGGAAATGTGTGCACCTAAATGGGCCCACATGGAAATGTGTGCACCTTAATAAATGTGCATGTGCACATTAATAAGAAATGCACATACCTAGCAAGTTGCCCCCTAGGGGCTACTAGCCTGGCTACACGTCGGCGTACACGTCAGTCGGGGTGGCGTGTACGCGTGACGAGGCAGTACAGTATATGTCCTGGGACCGTATACTGTGCTGGAACGTCACAACAGCACGAAGCAGGAATCATCGCAGATGTCTCCTTTCATGATTAATTATGGGTACCAGTGCCTAACCTCTGATACATGGCACAACCCAGTGTCAAAGGTAGAGGTCTCCCAGCAAATGTTATCAGATATGCAGCAGCTGGTTGAAGAGGTAAGGGGATATCTATTAGCAGCAAGAAGTCGGCAAAAGAGTGTAGCCGACAGACACAGGACCATAAGGGAATTCAAGGTAGGCGACGGTGTGTGGCTGAAGATTAAGGTGAAGAAAGCCAAGCTTCGCATAGGGAACTGCAAGAAGCTTGCCCCTAGGTGGGCAGGTCCCTTTAAGATTTTGGAGCGGGTGGGCACTCAGGCCTACAAGCTAGATCTCCCGGCATACCTCAAAGTCCATAAGGTCTTCCATGTGAGCCTCTTAGAAAGGTACAACCCAAATCCTGATAAGGTTTTGGAAACTCTAACCCTGTTAGAAATTACGGAGGAACAAGTTGAAATTGTGCCTGAATTGATTCTTGATAAGGCATTCAAGAAGATCAGAAGGTCTCAGTTCCTCCAATATTTGATCAAGTGGAAGCACTTGCCCGTAGAAGACGCAACATGGGTATTGAAGCAAGATCTAGAGAAGCAATACCCGGACTTCATGAGGGAGTTTGATGGGCGAGTCGTCTCCGAGCTTGTCGACGCCGACTTGCCAGGTGCTTAGCTAAGTGTGCTTCTTAGTTAGCTTGAGTGGGGCATATGCATTCTAGCTAGTAGAGTGCATGTGCCAGGATCTTGGACGTGTAGGCGATGATGGGATACGCCCCAAAGGCATTCTCTAGGCCAACATGCACCAAGGGTGCGCATGACCAGGAGGGTCATGTGAGAGAGGAAGTTAGACATGGTGGACGATGATGGGATATCTGTCAGATGATCTCTATGCCATGATGCGGGGCACGCGCACCTGACCATAAGGGGGTCATGGTGAGGTTTGAGTGATCATGCGCGATGATGGGATCGTGAGACGTTCCCTAGCTTGAAACCCTCAGGGGCATGAGGCACAGGGGTGTACTCGATCTAGGGGATCGTGTACAAGGTAGCACTTGATCATGGGCAATGATAGGATCATCTTAAATGGTCCTTAAGCTCAAATCCTTATGGGGCCATGATCGAGTGCAAGGTAGTAGGGTAACCTTGAGCTAGTAGTTCGGCTCAAGGAGGTACTTAGGGGGGGTGGTCCCCTAAAACCACAAACTTATTAACTAAACTAACATAATATGCTACTCGTGCAGGCCAGTGATAGGGGAGCATCGAGGAGGAATGCATTACGTGGAGATGGGGAGCCATGATTTAGACCTAAATTATGAACCCTAATAACTTTGTGATAATGTTTTGACTTTATTATAAGGAGTAACCTTGTTAAGGCTATATAATTTTGTATAGCTACAAATATAGCCTATATTACATGTTAACTGTTTAATAGGAAGTTGATCATTTCAGTTAAATTAAAGTTGTATACTTATGTTGTTTTGCAGGGATAGTGTAGGTTCGTCACCTTAGCATAATGCTGAGGACAACATTATCCTAAGGGGGGGGGGAATGTGACGTTCTAGGGAAATATCTCTAACATATAATTATAATAAGGTAGATTCTGGAATGTTCTATAATTGAACATAAAATATAAGATTTTTCAATGGTCACTATAAATGGAAGGTACTAGAAGATAGAAGACGGAGTCTGTTCTAGAAACATCTGGCGCCTTCTTGAATCTTGAATGATACAGAGAGCTCTTTTATCTTCGTATAAAAGGGAGGAGAAGTCGGCACTTCAACCCATAGCGGAGATTGAGTGCAGATTAAAGCGTGAGGTTGATTGCGAGAAGAATCTGAACCGGACCACGATGGCTTGAATTGGCGTTTGTCTAGGGAGGCTCGTCATCCTGCCATGCTACTGGGGTAGAGGACGCCTTCTCGAATAATCTATAGGGCTCTATCTTAGTATATACCCGGTTGGAGGGGACATAAACCAAGCAAGAAGCTGGCACGGCACCTATACTGCAAATAGGAGCTGGAAGATGGTTCCAGAAACTCATACTAGCTTCAAGATAGTTCCAGACTGGAACTCTCCGAAAGGTTATACGCTTTTCCTGGCAGCAAATAAAAACGAAAAGGTAAGCGCTGTTGTGGCCCGTTGTGCTTGGACAGGAAAGAAGACTATGGAGTTGTGTTAGCTCTGAGCCATCTCGCCATGTCGCCTATGAATTAAACCCACATCGCCATGTCGCTTGGAGTCGCTTGGAGTCGTAGGAACCCTATTCTTCATTTCACAAGCCTTTCCAAGTTTTTCTAGTTATCCATATGGCACTGCTTAGAATATTTTTCGTGTATTTCCTCTGTTTCTTTGCCTCTAAATTTGTTTTTGGATAATCCGGTAAATATTGATCGTCACCTTGAAATTTTGTTTCTTTATATGTATCCGGAAAAGGGATTCAATATCCTGAAAGATGATTCTTGATCTTTGTCTTGATTAAGAGTCATGAGTTTTAATTTCTCTTGAAAAGGATTTAATTGTTTTAACATGATTCTTAAGTCTGGATTGTGGGGCTTTAAAGAGCTATACAGATAACAGGGGAGTGTCTTGGACTCCAGATAATGCTACATATCCTCTGGAGTGTCTTCAATGAAAAGGTCAGATTCTTCTTCAACTCTACTATCAATTGTTACAACTTGCCTATAACAATAGGTTCCACTTTCACAAGCCCGCTATTGCTTGAGCTCTAAAGCCCTGAAATTTCAGGATCTGCACAGCTTGCTGATGCTGGATTAACAGTGCTTCTCTTTAAAGATATGCAACGTTGTGGTATTAGACCAGATGAGATATCATTTACTGATATGCTTACTCAGCTCTAGTGGGTGAAGGTTGTTGGTACTTGAGGAACATGAAAGAAGATCGGGACATAACACCATGCACTTTTCATATTTCTTGCACGATGGACCTTCTGGGGCGTGGAGGACATTTTGAAGAAGTAAAAGCTCTGCTTGAAGTTGTTAAATAATGTGATATACATTTATGGATTACTTTGCGTAGTGCGTGCAGAATGCATAGCAGCCTGGGGAGAAAATGCTTCGGTGAAATAGTTCGCTTAGATTCTGATTGTGCTGCAACATATTTGCTTATGCCTACACACATGCTGATGGCCGTAACAAAGCCCACAGTCTCAGGCGCACTGTTGTTAAGAACAAAGTGTTTTGGCTTGCTGTTGGATATGGAAATCATTTAAAATTTCATTGTCTCCTCCATGCAGTTTTAAAGGAAGAGTAAACGCATCCATACAGAATGGTTGCTACAGGTTACTAAAAGCACTTAAACTGAGTGCATAAAATGTTGTAACATATTAACTATTGAGCAAGCCGCCTTCCGTCAAAACATTTTATGCCCAAGCACTTTAGAAGGCAACTCAAAAGCGAAAAAGTGTTGTTTTTCATCTTTGTCAATGGTGTATTTCCTTTGCGTGGTCCAATGCAGTGGACCTAAAGTTAAGAACTCCAGTGATTCCTATTCATTTGCTGACAGATCCACTGTTATCTGGGCCTGGCTGGCCGTAGGCAAACCTCCTGAGGTCCTGATTGGCCCCAGGTCTTTACAGTGCCCTGTGCAGTTGTCATGAGTCAGCTCTCCACTGGCAGTGTTAGAAATTTTGCATGCGGCATTGTTTTTGTTGTTGTGTCTTTAATGCCATTTACTTGCAAAAGATATCAGTCAACCGCCAGATGGATTGCTGAAAGGGGAATGGTAGAGGTAGTGGTCTAGAAAGGGCATCTGGTGGAACTATATGGGTATTGAAGGCCCCACCTTCCACTGCAATGTGGAGGAAGGCATGTGAGTTTCCTATGTTGCATTTTTTTTTTTTTAATTTGTCACCTTCTTTTTTAGTCCTGCACCGATATAATACTAACATGTTGCACTTCTCCAAATTCCAGACGAGAGTGCAGTATAGTCCCCTCCTGAAGAACCTCACAATAGAATTTCTAGTGTCACCCCAGACTCTAAAGGTGCAGATATAGTCATGTCATTCTTTACAATAAATCTTCTCTATTAAAGCAAACTCGATATGGAGTATGGATTCGATGAATAAATTATCGAAACAAATGTCGTTACAATTGTCAGAAATTCTAGAATAATATCTAAGTAAATGTCAATCTATGCAGGCCATAATTTCTAAAAATAATATCTAACAATACGTCAATCTATGCAAGTCTTGCAAGAGCAAGCCACATTATTTTGCTATTTTGCAAGTTTTGATTGCAAGCAAGTATTTTTCCCATCTATTAACTATTGTTTGAGCGCATAATTTAGTTCTTTAGAACCTTATTTGAAAGCTATTTTTTGCAAGAGAATATGAAGTTCCAATCCCATGAATCACACGGCATGAGTAAGGTTTTGATGTTAGAATGTTGGAAATTTTGCCTATGGCTACTGACCATGTATTGTCTATGCATTGCTGACGAGCATTGTTATCAAACAAAATATTACAATGGTGGGCATTGTTAGCACAAGATTCCAAATTAACTTTGGTTGCTCGTAAAGGTATCCCTACTACTTCACTGTCAAGAGTTCGAAATATAACTTGAATTTATTTTGACATTGGTAAGTCTTCCCCATATTTGAAGGATTATAGATATCTGCAGATGTTACTATAAGAAGCGAAGACATCTCCCAATAGTAATAAGTCTGCTATGCCATTTTGTTGGGTTCCATCGGTTGATTGGTCTCCGTGGAGGATGACACGACCACAACCTTGAACCTTGAAGAGTGGCACAAACTTTCTTATGTGGTGGCTATATTCTGCACTTTTTCTTCTTTTGCATCGAGCATCTTCTATGGGCACAACATAGAGACATAGAGACACAATGTGGGCGTGGAAACGAGGGCACATGTCATTGAGTTGGTTTACTGCTTGAACTCACTCCCTATATTACAATTGTGCATAACATAACTCCTTACATCTCTATTAACAATGGACATCAAAACTGCATACCCTTAGATAATGCTTGAGGATCAAACGTATTCCTCGATAAAATGCCAAAAAAAAAAAAAAAAAAAAAAAGCTTGGCGGGGCCTTGGCGCTGATAAACTGCTTGTATGCTATAAATACGTATATTTCTGGGTCCGTCACTATACAAGTCTACTTTCGTAGCCTTGTATACCTTAGAAAGTGGCATGGGTGCATATCTAAGTTAAGTATATAACTTAGATAACCTTAGGATAAGGCCCATTTTCCACATGGCCTTATCCTATTGGGCAATTGCCATACGGCCTTGCCCCATTGGCGCCACGTGGCATCCCATGTGGACCCTAACCTATATTAACCTAAACCCTAACCCTAGGCCTCTTTCCTGGCCCTAACACCCTGGGAACCTTCTTCGCACTCGAAACTCCGTTTCGAGCGTCGTTTGCCATGTGGCATAGCCTAGTGCAGTAGCCCCCAGAGTGCGTGTACGATCTTGGAGTGAGCGCGGCTTCGACCACTTCGAGGACCATGGAGACGCCAGAAATAGGAGGGAGCGCTTAGGGACCAGGTATTTGGAGTAGTGTTCTTAGTAGTTCATCTGGAAGTTAGCACTCCAGATGAGTTAGTATTTCGTATCTAGAGTAGAGCCATCCTAGAACCCTTATTCAACATCTTGAACCCTAACTATAAGTTAGATATGCATGATTAGGTTAGATGTTATTCTGATGATTATCATTATATGAAGTTGTGTGATGTTGGTTGATCATGTTTGCTCCTCTTGTATTGAGAAGGGGGGTAGAGACCTAGTAGCCATTACGTAGTGATGCTCCTAGTTTAAACCCTTTAGTTCCTATTATTATGGGGCCTGTGCATAGGAACCCACCGGGCTACGGGGGCTATGATGTGACTCAACACTACATAACGGGGCTAGAGGAGATATGGAGGGAGGATCCCTGCTGAGCATGGCTACTGGGGACCCCATAGCGGGCTAGGCTTATGGCCGGTCACTTCCTGTGGGCCGGGCATGGGTCCGACAACTTCTGCGGCAATGGTGTTGTCCCCTGCCTCTCGGGAGCTATAGGGGACGGCCTGGCTCTTGTTTTGGGGGGTTAAGTCGGAGACGAATCGTGTGTCGCCACAATTCTCTAGCCGCCCGTGGAACCTCTAGACCCCGGAAAGGGGAGATGCAACCCTTCCTGCCTCGACGGACCGGGGAGATGCAACCCAGCGTAATCTCGATGGGTGATGCCATGAGATTGCGTAACCGAAAGGCTAGAGTCATGCCAGAGCCCGATTTAGCTCATCTGCAAAGTATGCACAGGAGGGGCGGATGGAGTGGGTCAACCCTAGCCATTGTCTCAAGCCAGCCCCGCCATTGTTATGACTCGGTCTGCTCTATCTTAAGGCCTAGCCGCCAGTCTACCTCCCCATGAGTCTGAGCCTTGGGCAGGAGCTCTCATGTTTTATGGCATATGTTTATCTCTGTTGTAGCTACGGATATGTGGATGCGCTACCCTTCGAGGTAGTATGATGTATTGTTATTGCTAGTTCTGACGTTGTTTATGCTTCCGCTGTGATAGGAGCCCATAGGGGAAGGAAGGAAGGAAGGAAGAAATTTTAACGTCCACGGAACCCAATCGGGTTATGGGACCAGAACAAACAAAGGGGGCATAAGCCCTAACAGAACAGAGGGCCGAAGCCCAAAAAACAGAACATGGGGTCTAAGCCCCGTTACAACACACAAATAAAGGGCCAAAGCCCAACAACAACAACAATAGTGGGCAGAAACCCTGGTACAGACAATGAAAATAATAAGGATCAGGTCTATGCGCTCACTGCCCACGGGTCGGAGGGCCACTGATCCCGAATAATAGCCTGCCCCCCTCTATACACTGCCCACTGCTGCCGCAAGCGAGCTTCCCGAACCCGACGCAATTCCCCCTTCCGCAGGCACAGCTGCACTGGAGTAAGATCCTCCTGGACGGAGAATGAGGTCCCCTTCAGATGATTGCCATGCCGTAGGACATGTAGGCGAGAGATGGCATCGCGAAAGTGGACTAAGAGATGTCACGGGCGATCAGGCCGTACTGCTCCAACTCGAGACGCCGAGATGACGCCTTCAGCCTGGATATGCATCTCCCTGGTGAAAAATTGCCGTGCTTCATCTGTACCGGAACAACCACCGTTCTCGGGAATGCCGACTAGACGCAAGGCCAGGGCATGTTGCCTAGCTGCTGGCTTCGGACCTGGCTCAGAGGCAGAGGTGGGCATCGGATCTGGTGTCGAGGCCCCGACCAACCCATATGGTGCCGTCGAGGTATGTGTAGACACGTCCACCCTAACCACACACGCAGGCCTAGTAGGTGCAGGTGCAGTAGAGCAATGCAAATGCTCGGATGTCGGACCTGTGCTTAATCCTGGTAGGATGGTACTGGGACTGGCTGGTCCATGCCCCACCGACTGGAGCAGCAACTCAAGAAGCTGCATCCAGGCCCTAATGGCAACTGAGCTGAGGCCTGAGTGAAAGTAACTGTAGACTGGATCATGTGGATGCTGGCCAGCATTCCTGGAGGTATACACTGAAGCTGAGCATCGATCCTAGCCAGAGCTGCAGCAGAAGATGCATCAGGAACAGAAGTAGAATGTGCATCTAGGTGTGCCAGGAGGGGATGCTGGGGCCCAAAGAAAGGAGCTGCTTGAAGGTAATGGTGGAATCATAGGGTTCTGTCGTGGCGGACTTGGGAGCCGGGATGAGGTTGTTTGATTTGCGGGTCTCCCTAGCCAGGCGTTTTATTCGGCGGGTCATGGTGAGACTATAAGGGAGGGCACAAGCTGGTGAAAGCCCAAGAAAAGGCAGGCCAAGGCAAGCAACCGTAGACGACTAAATCTCCGACTCTATGAACTAAAACTATGAATCAAAACTCAGGGCAAGCACGCCAAAGCAGAGGGAAAACCGAAGCCAAGGAGGGTGGAAAACTGTTCAAAAACGCCAGAGCAGCTAAGCATGTAAAAACAGAAATCAAAGCAGACTGTAACCTGTGTCGGTTGGGCGATTCATGGGCGAAGCTGCCCTGGTCGAAGCTGGCCTGGTATGGTATGGCGAAGCCCAACACCGTTGTACAATCCAAAGTCAATTCCAGAACCCGGCCAATCCGGACCCAAAATCCCTGCCAATCCAAAACCCCTTCCAACACCGCTAGAGACCCTGAATCCGAATCCAAAACCCCCGGCCAATCCGATTCCAAAAACCCTGCCAATCTGAAGTCAAACCCCCTGCAAAACCAGATCCAAAACCCTGCCAATCCGATCCAAAGATCCCCTGGTGCTGAGGTTGCCGATGCCGGCGAGATGCTGGTGAGGTGCTGATGCTGCTAATGCTGGCGCAGGGTTTAGGCGCACAGGGCGGCGCCTGAAGGGCGCGCAAGACACCTTCGTGTCCCCTTCCCGCTCTAGGGATAACCTGGAGCGTGGGATAGACTTTCGAAGTTTGCTTCAAAGGTTGATCGGGTACGATGTTTGAGTGAATATGTAGCAAAATAACAGGGGGTTCCAGGGGGATTTGATATGGATGTAAAAATAACAATTCCTGAAGCCATAGACCATATATCGCTAAAACAATCGAATAAGTTATTATTAAAAAAAACATAGATTCAAGATAAAAAATAATTGCATTAGCTCACTATGTATATTGGTTAAAGTAGTCTTAGTTAGAACATTGAATTATTTTGGTAGAGGTTCGAGCTCCCGTATTTCATAAAGTCGTATAGGTTCGATATTCCATCAAAACCTTAGGCGAAATCGTATTTCATATTTCAAAATCATAGGCGCCTCCAATCATAAATGACTATAAGCGAAACGAGAGGTTCCCAGAGGCCCCAACATACGATCTGGGTCGTAGGATCGACGAATCCGACGACTGTGGTAGTCCAGGGTGCACCTCGTTTAGAATATGTAGAGAAGACTTTGTTGGGTCAATTTATAGGGCTGTGAAGGATAAAGGTATGTTGATGGCTTGGTCTATTTGTAGAGAAAATGGAATTTGTGATAGCTGGTGGAACAGTTTTTCGGCCTTAGTGAATTTATGGCAATGTTGCATGGTCATTCTTGGAAGCACAGCAAGTGGTGAGCGAGGCTTTTCTCGTCAAAATGCTATCAAGAGTGCTTTAAGATCTCGTATAAACCTAGAGACACTTGATGCAACAATGTTGGTCTCATTATATGATGAACCATTTCATTCCATAGATTGGCAAGCATGTTTTAATGATTGGTATACAACATGTAGGAGAGCAATGCCGCTCATTAGTTGATCTATTTATCCTCTTTTTTGAGTTATAATGCGATATCTTTGTTCTATATTTTTTTATTAAAATTTTGGATTCTGTCATTTTAAATTTTTGTTTGGCATTTGAAAGGTTGGAATTTGAGAATTTTGTGTCATGCGAAAGACATAAAATTAATTTGCCTGTCCGTCAAATTTTAATACCGCTAAAATCATCACACTTATTTTTGCCCTATGGCTGCGCTTGTCAATTTATCATACGAAATAGGTCATTCCTAGCTGAAACAACTTATTTGGTGGAATGTTCATAGTTTCTGCAGGTGGCCTGCAGTTCCTGCTTAGAAATGCATAAAAATAATTTATGACTAGCTTTTTGAAGAAGAATGAATCCTTTTTTGCTCTTACATCTCCATGGGCGAGCATATATACCATGCCAGTCTTCCAATTGCTATGCAAGAAATCAATCTCATCATATGCTGACATCCCTGTAGGGCAGCTCAGCCTGCTATACTCAGCTTCACTTTCCTCAGCATCAGTATGGCATGTCAACAATGGCATTAAAAGTGACTCCTTTGATGGGCAGCTCTCTGGGTCTTTGCCAAATTTAAAATCCTTGCCAAGTACTTCACGCAGCAAGAATATCTCAAGCATCTCGATAAGAATTTTCTCAAAGCTCTCTGTTGTCTCCGTTCTCGTGTCCCTGTAACCATATCTGACAATGCATCTGTAGATATGATAATCTCTTGGACCAAGGCGGCGTATTAGCACCCTCTCTGCCTGAGGTACAGTTGCAACAGGCAGATATCTAATACAAACAAGGACTATGATAGAAGGGGTTGCTGGAAGATTTGTAATAAATTGGTGAAATGCACCTGGTATACCACGGATGAGCTCATTGTACATCAAGCCAATTCTTGGAACTCTAACTGTCTTAAGGTTTGGACCTTGTTCAGATATCCATTCCATTGGAAGCTTGTGGCGAACTTCATATTGATACTTCATCCTTTTACCATAATGCCAGACATACATTAATGTAAGTAGGCATGCTGAAAAAGCAAGTGGAACCCATCCCCCTTCTGGAACTTTACATAGGACGGATGACAAATAAAATAACTCAATGGAACCAAATAATGCGAAGAAACATAAGGCTAAGAAAATATTAATCTGCCAAATCATGATCATGATCAAAGTCACTAGTGTTGTTGTCACAACCATTGTGGCCACCACAGCAATACCTGCAAACAAAAGCCCTATCCAGGATCACACATTTATTCTTGAGATCATGGAAAAGCATATTTTGGACGTTGGATGGTGGTCCTGTAACTAACTTTACATGATTTCACTAATCTTGATGCACTACTGTTCATTCGAACTTTAGTTTATCTCCTTGTAGGATTGTTGCACGTCACTGTGTGAAACTAACCCATATTCCCCCACTTATGCCTTAGTAGCTCATCATTCCAGAAAGACATAAGATGAATTCAACTTACCATATGCATTTCCAAGCTGTGTAGTACTCTTGAAGCCAGCAGTCAAGCTTACAGTAGCAATCATAATGAGCCAATTAATCTCTGGAATATAAATCTGCCCAGGAAAACGCTTAGAGGTATGGACTATGTTAACACGAGGAAAGCATCCTAGTGACTCTGCCATCTTCATGACTGAGAAGCTTGCAGAGATCATTGCTTGACTTGCAATGATTGCGGACAATGTTGCCACTACAAATATAGGCCAGAAGAAGAAACCTGAAAATCGAAATCAGTCAGTATCTGCAAGACCATTGTTGATAGGGAAGATTCATGAGGTCTAAACTAATTACATCAGATGGCATAATTAAGATTGCAAATTGATAGGCCAGAGAATGTTTATTATTCAAATGATCCCATTCCCAAGCAAGATATTCCTAGAATTTATCTTCTTCCTATCATATGATCAATTATTATGAAGTAACTCCACCAATTTGGTACCGAGTGCTAAATATAGACTTGCCTGGAATTGATTTATAGAAGGTATCTACCACATCTTCTGGATGATGCTGCAAATAGGATGCCTGGCCTGCATAGCACAAAATCAAGGAAGGCAGAACTAGAGCCGTGAATGCAACCTGATATGCAGAGAACTTCTGTCAGTACAAGAAATTGTGGACAATTTGTCTACAACACATGAACAAGTTGACTTCGGTGTTGGCATTTATGTTATGGGAAGATATTGTGATGACCATCTATACCATCTTCTTCAAAATCAAAGTTAATACACTACAAGGCTAGATGTCACCATGTATCACATCTGCATCTTTAAGAAGTACTAATTGTACTTACATTCATGCTATCTCCTCTTCACTAAGTTATAACTCATTTAGCTCCAGTGCAGAAGTTCCCGCAACTAGAGGGGGTTCTTCCCCAGTGGAAGTTTCTATTCCTATAAGGTAATTCTTCCGTTCTGATCTTGCTCTTTGAACAATGATAGACATCTTGGGACACTCAAGAGTCAATTCCTCATTAATACTGATTCCTTGGATTATGCATTGAAAAGATAGGCCATGCAGAAATAGCCTGATGGCAGATCACAGAACCCTGGCATGCATATGCTCATGTATCATTGAATCCTTCTGCAGTAGCTGTCAGTTCATAGCTCTAATTGGCTCTGATTCCTCAGAAAGTATGTATTAAGTATTGCTTCCGATTGCCATTCATTGCTCTTACATTCATGATCTCAAGCTACTTGTGCTACGAACTTACCCAATCCACAAGGGATCAAGTGGAATCTAAGTTGGGCACAGGAGTTTCGTAATTTATGGCCAAAGCCAGTATACAGTGGTTCAAGCTGGTTAACAGTAGGTCATATGAATTGCAAAGAAACTTTTACTGTTTAAACATCCATTACCTGGATAGATCTTACAGAGAAGTGTCCCAGGTCTGCAAACATAGCTTCAGTGCCTGCATAAACTGGATACATATCATTTTCTAGCCCTATTACTGTGACATACCTTAGAAAAAACTTTCACATAAAATTTTGCACCTGTTATACAAAGGACAATGCCACCTAGGGATATCCAGCCTTGCTTGCCATTGTTTTTGAAATAAACAAAAATATATTTAGGATTTAGCGCCCGAAAAACTAATGGATCATAATTGATTATATTGTAGAGTCCAGTGATGCCAATACATATGAACCATATTGACAATGCTGGTGCAAATGCGAATCCCACTTTGGATGTCCCAAACCGTTGAAGCAAAAATAAGCCGATGAGGATAATTATTGACGTAGTCACAACAACATCTAAAAAAGGTGAGACATCACAAGCTGAGGAACTTGCCTCATCAAAGAAAATTGACGCGGAAGTGACGAACCTTGACTCAAATTCGGGATCGCAACTTTCAAGCCACTCACAGCAGATAAGACTGCAAAATCAAGATATCAATAACTAGGGATAGAAATATATGGAATATTGATCACTCTTTACCAGAAATTGCTGGGGTGAGTGTCCCATCTCCAATAATCATGGAAGTACCAAGCAAGGCAAGTAGTAGAAGACAATTTTGAAGTGCAACACTTTTCTCAATCCTTTCCTTGATTAAAGCAGCCCTTTCAAATGCATTACTAGGAGCCTGAAGCTTGTAAGTTGACAATCTCCGGTCTGTTGGATGTGGTTTTGTAACCAAACCAACGTTTGCATGTCTGCTTATTAAAGAGAAGAGAGCAAACGTGCCACCTGATGAGTTCTTTCAGGTTAATACAGAGCACCTTTCCAAGGCTCCTTCCTATTAAAAACATACCTTCTCCATCGTCGTTTGCCCACAAAACAATGAGAACATATTTGCATAAGGGAAGAAGAATTAAGGTATATAAGATAAGAGATAAAGCACCCATAAGATCATTCTCTGGGTGCATGAGACCAGAAGGAAATGCACTAGTGAATACATAAAGAGGGGATGTCCCCATGTCACCATAAACAACTCCAACTGTTTGGAATGCCAAACTGAACAAGGCAAAGGCTGAAACCTCCTGCCGAAATGTGCAAAATGTTATGCACTTCATAAAAGGTAGAATGCTTCAACAGGAAAACTGGTTACCTGCCCTCTTTTATGTGCGTCCATGCCTGGTACATCCATAGCTGCATCTTCTAAAGAATCATTCTTCGATGTCAGCCTTGTCAGCTTCTTTTTCCAATATTCTACTGCATCTAGCTGTGCATCTATTCCAATGTGGCAATTTTCTTCCTCAAACTTGATGTCTTCCATGACTCCCTTGACATCAGTCTTCCGCTCCTCAATTTCAATATCTTCCATAGATCCTCTGCTAAGATTTCCGATATTTCCAAGAGTTGGAGTTTGCTGCTACTTTTCTGGCAAAGGAGCCATGCCCAGATAGAGAAGAATTAGGTAGTTACACATAGAAGAAAGACCTGGTCTTCTGGACAATGAATCCATCACCCCATCAATTCCCATTGTTCGATTAAGACAAACTGGAAATCAACGCAATCACGAATCGGCCACAAAACATCGATAAATAATGTAGGCAAGTTGAGAATGGAGAAAAATTGTATGGATCTTTTTGGGTTTGTTTGTTTTGTCCGCATTAGATATTTGTGGGTGTGTGGCTATACTCATCTGCAGCCAAATTTTTGAACTTCTTTTTCGAACAGTGGTCTGCTGTAACACACAAATGGTTGATTATGGCAATAACATTGAGGCAATGGAGACAACATGCATATCCTACAAATGTGACACTGATTCCTTGTCCCGCTGATATTCTAGACAGCCTTACTACTTGTTGAAATGCCCGGGAAGTTTTGAATTAACAATTGCTGCCATGGAAACCTAACTAAGAAAGCTGTATGGAAGTGCAATGACAGTTTATAACAGCATATATTGGACTACCATGACATTATATATTCACCCTCTTAGAACATGCATTACCCTCTTAAATGCTGTGGACGACATGCATTACAAATATACAGTAATTTTATGGATTTTGTGTATATGTTGTGTTTCAATGGTTCTAATGACATGTATTTTATTTTTTTCAATGGTCAATTAATGGAAACAAGAAAAAATGAACATAAGGTTACACTTAGACGGGTGTACAAAGCACAAAAGTGCGTATGATATAGATGCACTACAATGAAATTGAGGGTTACACATTAAAGAGATACAAGTTGGTGCCATGTATGGCTTCAAGGCACTTGGGATGCCATTCCCGCATAGACCAGCGGTGTTCCGCAACCGGCATTAGCTAGGAGGAGGTCGGGCCACGCCGGAATGGAAAATCAAGTGACTTGAAGCCACAGTTCTGCTCCGGATCCCAGCGCAGATGCACCACCTCCTCCATGGCGTTGGTCAGAGGGTCGGGATGCTCAGCCATCCCACTGCACCAGCCATCCATAGGGATGCCACGGTTGTGGCATTTCCAGAGGTCCAGACAGTTCATCTTGCAGGTGATCCATTCCTGGCAATTGGTAGGCATCGTGCAGTTCTCGTTCAAACCGGCCGCTGCCATACTCATGGTCGCCAAAGGGTGTCTCAGCTTCGCCCACTGCTCGTCTTTTATAGCCCAACCGACGGGAACCCTGTCGACGTGGACCAATCAGAAAAATCGCCGACGTGGTTGCAATGCAAGGCCATTTCTAACTTGGGAATCTCTTCTCACGCCGCATATCTAGCCATGGTACCTTCTGACACTTCCTTTTTATGATCTCCCACTTCGAGTTGCCTGCATTCAATGACATTCCTTCCTTTCAAGCCCGTCAGAAATTAATGTTTGTACCTTCGCCAGCTGTCACATCAGATCATTCACGTTTCATCTCCACCGTTCATAGCTTTTCCCTTAACTGCCTGGGGACTTAGCCAAATTTTTGCCTCGCCTTCTTCGCATCTATCGCCACCTTGCACCATCAACGGTTGATGTTTCCTCCTCATCACGCCCTTTCGCAAACACTTGTGCGCCCTAAAACCTTTTCGTCTATCTTCGTTTTCGTCTTCTGCTGTCCACCCTCCGGCTTCTCAACCAGTTGTTCCCGTTCCTTTCCGATAAGTGTAATTTGATCACCATATCTACAAGGTGTCGTTGCATTGAATGTAGTTCAGACTATGGATGTTATAAGTTAGGTTGTGAGCTTCTGTTAAAAGTTTTTTAATATTATTGTATGTTCGTTGATTGTTGATTATTATTTGTAATTGTAGTACAATTATCTAAAGCTACAAAATTTAATTTGTATTTTTTGATTTTTCTAGTTAAAAAAAAATAGCCAAGTAAAAGTTTATAGTACATAATTCAAAAGTTTCGCCAAGTCTAAATATATATAAATGTAATAATAATAATAACTTTAGCCAAATTTATATCATAAAATACTATAAAATTTTGAAAAATAGCCAAACCATTTTTTATGAAAAAATATATAGTATGCTTAATTTTTTCCCTGATGAAATTGATCGCATCCGTGTAGCACCTTCTTCAGGCTCTGACACTTCTGTAGGTGCTCACCTTCAGGCCATCATCCGTCATTATCTTCCTGTCACCCGCCCAGGGTCCCCTTCCACTTCTCATACATCCACTCATCAATCCTTTCATTCCCTTCCTCACAACCAGCAGGCTGAGACTTCACGCCCTCATCTTTCTCCTGGTCATGCTCAACATCAAGAAAAGCCTATTAATGTCTCCTTTTCCTCCACGGAATCCATGCCCTCCATTTCTCATCATGCTTCTCAGACGTCACAGACACATCACCAACAGGGACCTCCACCTCCACCTCCTCGCCAAGCCCTGTATCAATACCAGCAAGATGTCCAAGCTGTTGTTCTCAAGCTTCAGGACTCACAAGAAGTCTTCATGAATGGTGTTCAAGCCTACTTGGAGGCCACGGAAGCCGTTCACAGGGATCTTCAAGTTGCCAACACGCAAGTTCAAACCTTGGAAGACAAACTTCAACAGAAGCACGAGGCTCTCTTACAGACCCGTGAAGCTCTCAAGACTGCGCAAGACCAGACCACCCTCCTTGCTGATCAACAGGCTCAGATACAATCCACAATTCAAGAATTGCTTGAGCAGAACAAAGCCAAGGATACACTTCTGGGTGATAAGGAAAAAGCCATTGCAGATCTTAATACCATGTACACGGAGCTGTCTCAAAATTACCACGCCCAAGTTCAAGAGCTCAAGGAGCGCAACGAGCAGCTCCCCTCTCTCCAGGACCAACTGACCATGCTGCAAAGTCAGGTCACATTTCTTCAGACTCAGCTTACAGAAGCACAGAAACAAAAAATCATTGATGATGCAGAGATTGCCACGCTCCGACTCCATACTCCTGTGCAATCCTCTTCACAGGGCACGCTTCCTCACAAACGGTTGCGTGATCAGTCACGTCTCCTGCTGGAAAAGGATAATCAGATCCGCGACTTAGAACATCAACTCCAGCAAGCTGTTCAATCCGCAGAAGAAGCCCAAAATAAACAGGATAACACTATTGCAACAATCTTAGTCATTAATTCTCAATCATATCTCAAGAACTTAGTTGGTTTCAAGTATCAATAAGATCTTCACAAGTGCAATGGAAGCCACATTATGGTCACTAATTCCATGCATCAAGATCTCATGAACTTCCCCTTAATTAGATAACCTTAAAACCACTAGAAATCAATAGTTCATATATGTTGCAATTTACTGTAGCAGACGTATTGATGTGAACACTGTAGCAAGCCTTCGATCTTCCTTGTTTGAGACGGATTTGAGCCTATCCTTATTTGAATACCTTCCTAATGATCTTCTTCTGCTTATATCAGTGTAATCCGGCGGTTTCGACTTTCTTTTCCCAGCAAAACTTCGTCAATGAATTATCCCACAGACGTTTTCCTTTGAGTTCAATATTCGATGGCACTACTAGAATATTCAACGCAATATAACCATTGCATTATGAAACCATTAAAACTTCGTCATTTTCAATCATTAATAATTTATACTTCAACAGTTCTCAATTTGTAGTTGCCCTAATATGATCCTGTAGCTTGTATTAACCTGTTCATTCTCATTGACATGTCTGACTACAAACAATATGACATGATTAGTTTCTCAACATTCTTCCCCTTCATGTCATATTCATGTTTTCACCTGTAAACATAATCTGTTGTCTAAGTGCAGTAAACCTCTTTTCTGCTAAAACCTTTGTAAGAATGTCTGCTAGTAGCTGTATTAATATAATTGACCTGTATCAAACCCTTACATACAACATCTCTAATAAAATGCATCTCCAATTCTATATGTTTTGATCTTTCATGCATTATTGGATTCTTAGTCATGGCTATACAGCTTGTGCTATCACATAACATTTCACTAGAATCTGGCTGCTCAACTCCAAGTTCTAATATTAATCTTCTTTCCCAAATAAGCTCCTTTGCACATAATGTGGCTGAGGCATATTCAGCCTCTGCTGTTGACAACGCTATGGATGACTGCTTTTTGCATTTCCATGCTACTGGACCTCCTCCAAGCATCATTAGGTATCCTGAAGTGGACTTTCTTGCATCCAAATCCCCTGCCCAGTCAGCATCGCAGTCAATACTAAGTTTTTTGAGTTGTATGAGATTCCCATATCCATGGTGCCCTTCAAATACCTTAGAACTCTTTTGGCAGCAACCCAATGATCCCTTCCTGGATCATTGTTATATCTACTAAGCATATTGACACTGTGAGCAATATCTGGTCTTGTACAGTTAGCTACATAAGCCAGACAACCAGTCAAAGATCTATAAGGAATCTTTTCCATAGCCTTTCTCTCCTCATCACTTTTAGGACACATGTCTAGTGAAAGCTTGCATCCTGGTACAGCAGGGGTTTTGCTAACATTACACTCTTTCATATTGAATTTTTCCAGCATACCTCTGATCTGTTCCTTTTGGGTTAAGATAATCATACCGTCATCCCTTTTTCTTGTAACCTCAATTCCTAGGAACTTGGTCAATTCTCCTAGATCCGACATTTCAAATCTGCTATTTAATAAACTTTTGCACATTGACAAACATTTAGTACCCTTGGCTACCATAACATTATCATCAACATATAAAGCAATAATGCACCAGCCACTTTGACATTCAAATTTGTACAAATTCCCATCATTTGCTAATTTGATAAATCCTTGTTCAATAAGAAAAGTGTTCATGCATTTATACCATTCTCTGGGAGACTGTCTCAAACCATACACTGCTCTTTTTAATTTCCAAACTTTTCCTTCCCCTTGTTCAAATCCTGGTGCTTGTTTCATAAAAATCTCTTCCTCTAGTTTTGCATTCAAAAAGGCAGTTTTGACATCCATGTGATGCACTTCTAAATCATATGCATTTGCCAAAGCCAATAGCATTCTGACACTATTCATTTTAACCAATGGAGAAAACGTTTCATCAAAATCTTGACCCTTTTTCTGAGAAAAACCCTGAGCTACCAGTCTAGCTTTATATCTAGATGTTTTCCCATCTGCTCCAGTTTTGATTCTGAAAATCCATTTGTTTCCTACTATAGTTCTCCCTTCTGGTTTGTTAACTATCTCAAAAGTATTTGTTCTAATGAATGAATCCATTTCTTCCTCCATAGCATTCAGCCACAGAGTTCTATCCTTAGAAACTAGAACATCATCAAGTGTCTTTGGTACTTCAGGATTTAGAAACATCAAAATCTCAAATATGATGTTTACCTCATGCTCCTCTTTATCTTGAAGTCTTTTACTTCTTCCAGTTTCATCATGACCATGTAATATTGTATCAAATTTTGCACCAGCTTGCAACCTTTGAACCTCTGTCATTCTTTTCCTTTTCTCTTGTGGTGGTTGAACTATAGGCACTGATTCTTCTACTTGTTCTGTGTTCAATGATTCTTCTTCATGTCCTGTTAAGGAATCTTCAATTTTCTCTTGCTGTTCTGTGTATGTATCAGATCCATCATCATCATCATCTGCATTAATCTCATCAACTTTATTAGTAGACTCAGTCCTAATATTATGCTCCACTAGCTTGGTATCTTCAGATAATTTTATAGGTTTAGATAATACCTTGTAGACTTGTCCTTCATCAAAGGTAACATCTCGGCTAACAATTATTCTTCTAGCTTATGGATCATACAATCTGTAAGCTTTAGATTGATTATCATATCCTACAAGGTATGTAATTAGAGCCCTATCATCCAACTTCTTTCTATTTTCTTTAGGAATATACACAAATGCCAAGCACCCATATATTCTCAACTTATCATAGTTAGGTTTCTTTCCTGACCATAGCATATCAGGAATTCCTCCTTGCAGACTCACGGATGGTAGCATGTTCTGAATGCTCACAGCAGTTTGGACTGCTTCCTCCCACAAGAAGTTTGGAAGGCCTGCCAATTTCAACATGCTTCTGACAGCATTTAGAATTGTCCTATTCTTCCTCTCAGCAACACCATTTTGCTGAGGGGAATGACTACAAGTAAGTTGTCTTTTAATGCCCTTATTTTTCCAGAATATTTTGAACTCTCTGGAGAGGAACTCACCCCCTCTGTCAGACCTTAGGCATTTAATCCTTCTGCCTGTTTCAGTCTCCATCTCATTTACAAATTGTTTGAATTTTTCAAATGCAGCATCCTTTGTCTTAATGCAGTATACTTTAGTCTTTCTGCTAAAGTCATCTATTAAGGTCATGAAGTACCTTTTTCCACTTAAGCTGACAACATTGAGAGGCCCACACAAATCAGTGTGTATCAAATCCAATATGCCCTTTGCTCTAGCATTTGTTTTCTTAAAGGGCAACCTGTTGTGTTTTCCAAGCATGCATCCCATGCATACTTGTTGTTCAGATTGACTTGTATTTGCATTGATAAATCCCTCCTTGTTTAAAACCTCTATTGTTTTAGGATTAACATGACATAACCTTTCATGCCAGATTTTCAGATTTGGATATGTTAACAAATTAATGCTGGAGAATAAATGTTGTTTGCATAATCCATACAAGTTTCCAACTCTTTTCCCCACAAACATCTTTTTATTTCCAAGAAAGATATTACAACAGAGTTTTTCAAACACAACTTTGTAACCAAGATCAACCAGCTGACATACTGAGATGAGATTCCTTATTAATCCTGGTATGCACAACACATTTTTTAGTTTTACTGCCTTCCCTTCTAAATCAAACAGCTCCAAAACACTAGTACTCTCTATTTCTTTCACATCTCCATTTCCAAACTGTACATGCCCTCCTTCTTTTCTCTGGTAGTTTTTAAGCATCCTTGAAGTCCCTGTTACGGATCTTTCAGCTCCTGAATCTAAGATAAGTGAGTCAGTGCCAAGATTTTTCTTTATCTTAGAACTAGATTTTATCATATTTACCTCAATGTCTTCATCTTGTTCCTCTTCTTCCAGAGTTGCCTCTCGAGCAATATTTAGACTAGGTTTTGCTTTTTGACCTCCACCTTTTTTACCTTCAAATCTTTTTGCCTTCCCTCGTTTTGGACTTGAGCAATTTGTTGCTATATGCCCTTTACCCTCACAATTATAGCAAACAATCTCCTTGCCAATTTTAGGCCATTTGCTTTAAGGTGACCATAGCTGTCACAATTATAGCAAGGACCAATTTGTTTTTTATCAAAACCTTTCTTTCCTTTTTTCTGTCTGACAAACATAACCTCTGACTCGTCTTCATCATCAGCCTTGGTCTGCTCAAACTCAGTCCTAATCATTCTAATTGCATGATCCTTTGACCTAGCCACATTTCTTAATAATGTAGCTAATTGTGTATTATGGGAAACTGCCCTAGAGATGGCTAGCAACTGATAATCCTCATTTAACACAACTCCAGCTCCCTCTAAATCAGCAATTATTGATTCAAACTTTTCAAGAAATTCAGCAATATTGTCCTTTTCATATAATTTTAACCTCCTTAACTGTTTTTCCAAGACATCTATTTGTGAAGATGACTTTTGTTCATAATTATCCAGCATGTATTTCCACATTTCTGCAGGGGACTTACCTCTAAGCTTCAACTTGATCATTGTCCCCACCTTATGGCATATTATGGATTGAGCTTCCATAATTCTTGCCCTTTCCTCCAAGCTAGCTGCTGAAGCAACTCCTCTTGCTTGGCTGGTAGCAGCTCCACCAGTTGCAGTTCCAAAAGATGTTGCAGCTCCACCACCTACAACAGAAGCTGAGGATGCACTACTGCTAGATCCTTCTCCTCCAGAAACTTGAACAGCATTAGCCACATTAGGATCTACCAAGTACCACAACTTTTCAAACTCTAGCACCTCTTTTATACTTTGTTTCCAAACCTGAAAGCATGTTTCCCCTTTGAACACTTCTATGGAATTTAAGAGGTTGGCTCCAAATCGAGTAGACATCCTGCTCTCCTGGATTTATAGGCTCTGATACCACTGTTATATCCAGAAACAACAGTTAAGCAAATCCTTAAGCAAAGATGTCAATAGGCTATAACACTATTGCAACAATCTTAGTCATTAATTCTCAATCATATCTCAAGAACTTAGTTGGTTTCAAGTATCAATAAGATCTTCACAAGTGCAATGGAAGCCACATCATGGTCACTAATTCCATGCATCAAGATCTCATGAACTTCCCCTTAATTAGATAACCTTAAAACCACTAGAAATCAATAGTTCATATATGTTGCAATTTACTGTAGCAGACGTATCGACGTGAACACTGTAGCAAGTTTGACTGCCTTCGATCTTCCTTGTTTGACACGGATTTGAGCCTATCCTTATCCGAATACCTTCCTAATGATCTTCTTCTGCTTATATCAGTGTAATCCGGCAGTTTCGACTTTCTTTTCCTAGCAAAACTTCGTCAATGAATTATTCCACAGACGTTTTCCTTTGAGTTCGATTCTAACAGCAATGACAGTTTAGCAGCCAAGAGTAGTTGCCTTGCTATGGCCGTAAGAGGAAGCATTAATACCGAAAGTGCTAATCCTGTCAGTGCTCGGGGTTTTGGTAAACTACTGGGTGTTCATCCTAGGAATCTTACCAAAGCAAAATTGAAGAGGGAAGAGATAGATTGCAAAGGGGGGAAATGGGTTTTGTACAAAAGAGTTAGAAGAGCAGGTCATAGAACTTGTGCAGCAATTTTGGACCGAAAAAGTAGGGTCTCTCCAAATGCAAAGGATGTTAAGTTCAGAAGATTGGAACGAAATGTAAGAGAGGATCATGCCACTCACTATCTGGAAGAATCACAGGTTATTTCATTTCTTCATCTTCACCACATTTTTTATTGTTAATGTGGTATGTGGTTAGTGATTGCTTGTGATATGTGGTTCTTTGTGGTTAGTGATTGCTTGTGGTGTGTGGTGCCTATTAATCTTTGTGATATATGATATGTCTTTGCCTAGTGTGGTGAGGCACGTGGTGTGAAATAAATCTTTGTCAATATATGCTTTGTGGTGCCTAGTGTGGTGAATAACATGGTGTAAAATACATCTTTGTAATATATGCTATGTGGTGCCTAGTGTGGTGAAAAATATGGTGTAAAATAAATGCTCTAAATATACGCTTTGTGGTGCCTAGTGTGGTGAATAACATGGTGTAAAATAAATGCTGTAATATATGCTATGTGGTCCCTAGTGTGGTGAATAACATGGTGTGGTGTCTAGTGTGGTGCCTAGTGTGGTGCCAGTGTGGTGCCTAGTGTGGTGCCTAGTGTGGTTAAAAATATGGTGTAAAATAAATGCTGTAATATATTCTATGTGGTGCCTAGTGTGGTGAATAACGAGGTGTAAGATGAATGTCTGTAATATATGCTATATTGAAGCTAAACCTAATCCCAAAATCGCAAAAATCCAAGCTACGATATTGCAAACCTGCGTCTTTTGTCTTCCTCTTGCCGCGGTGCTGCTGATGGCTTTCTTCATGCTTGGAGAACCCTAATCAAACGGATCTCTCATAGCTTTTACTGATATGAGGTAATCCGATGGATCTGCGACATGGCCAGAGAGATAGACATGTTTTCTTGTTCGTGCTCTGCGTAAAAAACCTCGGTTCCTTTGGATGCAGCCATAGCCATGGATCCGGATGCACTGTCTTAACTGCAAAACTCCGCGCCTCGAACCCCATATTTTTTTCTGCCTTTTAGGTCTCAAATGTTCATCCTATCAAATGTTGAGTTGAACATTGGCTGTTATCTGCCGCCATTCTTGTCCGCCATATCTGCCTGTTATGGAGCTCTGCAGAATATAGAAAGAAAGGAAGGAGATATTAGAAAAGAAAAGAAGAGAAAAAGGGAGTTTCTGTCCTTCCTGTTGCTTCCAGATTTCGCCATAGCTGCCATGCTCTGTCTCCGCCATTGCCATCTGCAAGGGCAAATGCATTCCGTCTCTCTATGAATGCTTCCCGCTTGCCAAAAAACTAAACCTAACCTTAAGAGTTTCTTACAAACTTCTTTCCTTTTCCAGCTGTGGCGATGTCGGTGCTCCGGACCTCGATGGATTTGATGTCGCTTCCCCAAGCGGCGATGGCGGTACTCCGGACCTCGACCCTTATCCTTATCCTTATTTTTTTTTTCCCTTTCACGAAGCCGGAAACCATTCACGAAGCCGGAACCCAAGCGTTACGGCGTTGCTGAATCAGACACGTGTTACCCAAATCACGTTCAAGTATAGTTATATATGTCTTGATATGCTATGTTTAATAGAAATCTCACTGTTTAATTGACAGGGTGAAAGTGACACACAGAAAAATTACATTAAGGATGGACAGAATGGGACAGAGAATCATTGGAAATCTGTCACATCAAATGCAAGGTCAATCATTCAAAAGCTGGTTGTGCAGGAAGCATTGGGGGAAAACCATAAATCTAGTTTTGCATGCAAACATTGGCTTATCACAATCCAGCTATGGCGGAAGAAAACAGAAGGAGAACACGAGCACAAACAATTTCACCAGTTCAAATGCAGTCGCATCTGGTAGGACCTATACTGGAGCAAATAAACCAGGAACAGAGGCGGATATTAGAGGAGCGGAGGACCCATATTCCGAGGTATTCTAGGCTTAAAACATAGGTTAATTCCTGATGGGCTTAAAGAATTAGAAGCCAAGGCAGTGATAGGCGGTTGCCTTTCTTTGTAGTAGATGTTGTTTTACGATGATGATGTTGTTTACAGATGATCGGGGGAGACTTAACAGAGAGCGGTAAATTGGGGGTTCGGGGGTGGTGTATGATTCTGAGGATGAGTTCTCAGCTCTCCCCAGGCTTGAGGAAGAGGATATGTTCATCCAACTAAAGCAGGAAATGATCCATGCTTCAGCCATTAAAAAAGTGCTCGACAGGCCAAATGCATGGAGACACAACAACCTGAGACAATACTTTATGAATCTGTATCATAAGTGGGAGCGTAAACGAGAAGCACATGTTTTAGTGTTTTTGGATTACACCAACTATTCAGTAAAACACTTGATGAAGTCTTGAACGTACTTGGAAATAGTAGAGTTACAGATCTCACAATGCAGGATCTGATTGAGGCCCAGTAACTGTATGTCATCTCTAATGCATTTTGATAATACTAGAAGCTCAGGGTTTTTCTGCATACTTCATTTCATAAGAAGTATGAACTATTCTACCGGGTATGGTAGATTTCCATATGTATTTTTCTCCCTTTGAAATATAAAAACAACGTTTGCATCACCACAGCTTCACCACAGTTTTCACCACGGCTTTCACCACAGATTTCACCATAATCAGCCAGGGGCATTGACCATTTTTTGACCCGGTCAGAAAATGGAATGGCTCTCAGATTCCTGATAGTATCTTGACTGATTTTGGTGACAGCAATATATGGATCCCAAATTAGGTCCCTGAATTGATATGAAAGTATTAGGAAAATCCACTTACTGTGGCAATTGTGTAAAGGGTACTTTTATGAATATAAAGAAGTTTCTGTTTTGCATTCTCATTTTTTATGCTTCAGTTACAGAAATTTGTACTTGAATGTTGAATGAATTCCAAGGTATAACTGGATTAAACTGAATTAAACTGAATTAAACTTGCACAAGGCCTGTTAGACATATGGGTGAGATCAAAGAAAGGCACTAAGGCCTGTGGTATCTGTTTTTAGAAACAGGCCTGTGGTAAAACAGAATTAGAAATTTACACAAGGCACAAATTTACACAAGACACAAAGCCATTATAAACTATTTTCTCGATTAAACAAAAGGCACAAGGCCTGGATTACAGTCGGCACAAGGCCATCATATGTTAAAACAGAAGATACCAGAATACTTCAGAATTAGAAATTTACACAAGGTTCAAAAAGGCACAAGGCCATCATATATTCAAAAAGGCACTAAGGCCATCATATATTACAAAGAGGCACTCGGGCCCAGTATCACAAGGGGTGAGTTCACAAGGGGTGAGATCAAATGAAGGCACTAAGGCCTATATACCATCTGTTTTTCAAAAAAAATACAAAGGCACAAAAGGCCTGTAGACTAACTTGATCAAAAGAAAAAAAAAGGTGGCACAGCCGGGACTTCAAGCTTCATCTGTAAGAAAAAGTGAAGAAAATTAGTTTAGAATACATAAAAGAAAGCAAAAATTTAATGCATGCATGCTACTTACTCTGTAGAACATTTTGGAGTTCCAAAAAAACTTCATGTTCTTCTTCGTCTTCTACCTCTTCTTCTTCTTTCTCCGGCCTGGTCTTCGCCGATTAGTTATCTATCGTAATCTTGGGAATCAAATTGATCATCAGAAGAAGCTTCATTAGAGGAATCGAAATTAGAGGAGGATTCCACCGCTTCTGAAAGCTCCGAAAGATCTTCAGAGCTTTCAGAAGAGGTGGAATCAGACTCAGAGCTCTCAGGCTCAGGGCTCTCGGGTACTGGGCTCTCAGGTTCGGGCTCCAGCAAATGGTAATTTGGCCAAGATCCTATTTCATAATCGGCCATCACCGTGCCAAAGGAATTGGAAAGGTTCCCGGCACTTAGGGAGGGAGAGCGAGAGGGAGAGGGAGAGGGAGAGGCAGAGTGGAGGGGAGGCAGCGGCGGCAGGCTTCGACATTGTTGGAAGGAATTGGACGATGCTTCTCCTTCACGACCATAGCCTATAAAGGTGGCGTGGAAATTAATTTCGTGGGCTACGATTTTAGGATTTCGTACCATTAGCATCTTTATTCCTTAAGATTTAGTACCATTAGCATCTTTATTCCTAAAGATTTAGTAGGCAACTAATAATAACCTCGAAAGGACCATTATTTTATTTTCTAAAAAACATAAAAAAAAAATATATATATATATCTATCCTGAATTGGCCATTCATGAATAGCTCCAACGTGCCACCTACGATGCACCACATGATTCACCACATGATTCACCAAATGCACCACATGATTCACCACATGCACCATTTGCATCACCAAACATGTTGGTCAATGAAAGTCAAACATGTAACAAAGGTCATGTAAAGGCTCAAGCATGCCAAGGTGGCTCAAATATGCCACCTAGGCTCCAACATGCCAAGGTGGCTCAAACATGCCACGTAAGCTCCAACATGCCACCTACGATGCACCACATGATTCACCACATGATTCACCAAATGCACCTCATGATTCACCACATGCACCATTTGCATCACCAAACATGTTGGTCAATGAAAGTCAAACATGGAACAAAGGTCATGTAAAGGCTCAAGCATGCCAAGGTGGCTCAAATATGCCACCTAGGCTCCAACATGCCAAGGTGGCTCAAACATGCCACGTAAGCTCCAACATGCCACCTACGATGCACCACATGATTCACCACATGATTCACCAAATGCACCTCATGATTCACCACATGCACCATTTGCATCACCAAACATATTGGTCAATGAAAGTCAAACATGTAACAAAGGTCATGTAAAGGCTCAAGCATGCCAAGGTGGCTCAAATATGCCACCTAGGCTCCAACATGCTAAGGTGGCTCAAACATGCCACGTAAAGCTCCAACATGCCACCCACGATGCACCACATGATTCACCACATGATTCACCAAATACACCTCATGATTCACCACATACACCATTTGCATCACCAAACATGTTGGTCAATGAAAGTCAAACATGCCCGCGTAAGCTCCAACATGCCACCTACGATTCACCACATGATTCACCACATGGTTCACCAAATGCACCACATGATTCACCACATGCACCATTTTGCATCACCACATCTATCGCGACATGTAACACCACATTGTCATGAATCTTTGAATACATCAATTTCTTACGGAGATTTGAACTCCACCGAGTGTTGCTCGGTCACCCGAAAAGTCTATTGTATACAATAGTATACAACAATGTACATTAGAGTGTCAATGAAAGAATAGGTTACAAGAATAACCTCTTTGGTTACAATAATACAAACATGTGATTACAAGTAAAGATCTATTGATCCGTCAACCTCGACTTCATTACTACAAAGAATCGTGCTTCACAACATCAATCAATATTAGCGGCGTGTCCAACATTTCAAGAACTAGAAATTGGTACACCCGCAACAAACATATCGGGCCTCACATTGGATGAGTAATACCTTCAAATTTACGAACTCACCTTGCATTGGGATAGTATGTCCAAGTCTCTGACATCGCGAGCCACAACTTTCTTTCTGAAGACACATATAGCGGGACCACACGACCCGGCAATCGGTGAGTGGGGAACTTGTAATTTTCTTGTGGCGCAGACTTTTATGGTGCTTTGGGAATTTTGTGTTTGCATCCTCAACAAAACTCATGATAGGCTCGGAGCCCTTGTACATTTCTAGGCTGTCAAAATGGTACACACCGGGCCGACATTTAACCTGGTGACCTCCAAGACCTACAATGACATACACCTTTGTCAGTCTTTGCCGATAACATCTTTGGCGGGAGAATGGTACATTCAAATTGCAAGTTGAGGGTGCAACAGGTTTGTCCTTTGAAGCAAGCTCGTTTCGACGGTAATGTGTAAATGAGCGGATCCATGAAATGGAACCCTGTTCCATGTCATGCTTGATGCGTAATTGGTGCATACACCGCCAAAGTCCAAGGTCCGGTAAAACAAGATGATTTAAGAAACAACGTAAGACTTCAAATTCGAGTTGTTTATATTAAATTACTAACCTCATGAAGAAATGGACTATCGTCCTTCGAACCAATCCCTACTTTTCTCCAATATTATGATTGCCTCTTGATCAAGCACAAGAGGCTCCTGCTGTCCTTTAAACACTTCAAGTGGCAAGTGTTCTGGTCGGATGTGCGCTCTTAACACTGCAGTCCTCGTGCTGGTGGTGTAAGTTTACATTCAGCAAATGGAAGATCATTGAAAACCTTGAGGAACATTGAAATAGCCAAGAAATGAACAATTGAAGTAAAACTTTGTTTATATTAAAAAGTCAAGAGAGGTTACATCATATACACAATAATACTATTTCTAGGCTTTAGTTCTATGTTTTTTCATCATATTAATACAAATTTGACTCTCAGTGTCAAACATATTCAGCATTTTGTTGCTTTCGACATAACTTTGCACATTCCCTGCCTTCAGCAACCCCTGAAGCCAAACCTTTAGATCATTCATGAGGAAATTGCCATCTACTCTGTCAGGGCTCCAGCTGTTTGGACAGATCATGGTGTTTGGCGCATTGAGGTACCCTTTGTATCTGCTGTCATCAATGAGAAGCACGTTCTCTTTTGTGAAACCTGGAAATTCGTCGTAGACCTTTTTCAGGTGACCAAGCATGGATGTGCTTGACTCACACCAACTCTAAGAGTTGATGGGTGGCAAGAAGTAAATCATATCTACTCTACTCCGACTAATGTTATTTTTCAAAAAAATTGGCTTTTTACTGTTAAATAAATTTGTGTTGGTACAGTGATCCTGACTCCATATGAACTTGAATTTGTCCTTGTGTTTCATCAATGCTCCCTTAACTATGACTCTCAAGTTTTTGAGCTGCCAGTTGGACCAAAGTGCTATATGAAAATTCGGACCGCACCAATCTATGAACTCGCCCGACTGGTCTAGTTACTACCCACTTGGTTCGTTAAGTGTGATCAACTTAACATCATCTTCTTTGGCGTGGGTATGGACTCACTCTTGTCATAGCTTCTACCCGTAACTCCATTGTAGTAAAAACAAAGCGAGGATTGGGCTTAACCTTGTAGTCTTATGCATGGACGAGTTGGTGCGAGGGCTGGAAACTTACGCTTCAGCATTTCTTGGTGCGGGGCTGGAAACTTCTTCCGGCATCTATTCGCATGCGAGGGATGGAAACTTACGCTGAGAATGTCTTGGAGGTGTCTTTTGCTTGGAATTACGCTCTTGCTTTTTTCTCCGAGACACTTCCGGTTTGCAAAAATTTAATGATTCGGTAACTATATGGGTCAAATTAAAAAGAAGCGGGCACAAAAGGTTGGAAGTTACCTTGTGACTTACATTCCGCGAAACAATTTGTTGGATCATAACCTGATGCATCTGGCCGATTTATGTGATTGGTGTGGAGCATGACTTAATGCATCCGTTGATCCGGCAGATTCTTGTCGGTTGGAGCACCATCGGAGCTTGACTTGATGCACCCACCGATTTGTTGACATCTACCGATTTGTCCGGAGCTTCACGTAACCCGATGCATCTTCCGATTTGCCCGAAGTTTCTATCGTGTCTAATGCTTTTGAAGGGGTGCGAGTGTCTTGTCCCCTAATCGACCACATTGTACATCTATATCTACAAAGTAGGGATGAAGAAGTAAGCGACATATCCCAATTGCATCAAACAAGACTTGGTTACCTTTGAGGGTAGAAAATAATTCCCTTTTTGGTGTGCTAGATGGACTCACATAGTCATTGCCACCCGGTATGAGCAGTTAGACTGAATTAGTAAACGGCACCATGCTCGCAAACACGGAATTGAATCACAATTGATTGTAACTATGCTTTGGTTTTTTAACTAAGTTCCGGACTTTTTTTTACTCTCTTTACGATGTTCTGTTTTTATATATCTAAAGTGTCCCCTAAAATGAGCGGCGATCTCATCCGAGGGGCACTTTAGATACCTAAAAAAAGGAGAAGCAAAAGAGACTAAGCCAGCCGGGATCTTGTTTTATGTCGGGCTTACTCCTTTTCGAAGTTTCTGAGAGGTATCTAATTAGCCACAAAGTGGCGTTGTCATCCTAGGGGCAAATTAGATACGATAAAAGAAAACGAAGGAGACTAAGCAGGAGCTTACTCTCTTTTCGAGCTACCTATAAGTGCTCACCGTAAGTGCCTCGGTAGCTTGAAGTTGCTTTTGATCCTCCCTACTTTCGAGACCTAAGGCTTGTACCCATCTTCAGAGAAAATTCATGACAGCAATTCTCAATGCAATGATGATTACAATCCCGCAAAGTGAACATAAATTTGTCAATGAGAATACAATTATACTAAGCACTTGGGGAATTTTGTTATGAAGTACCTCAAGAGGCCGAAAGCGGACATGGAAGATGGTATTGGTGGATTCGCATTCAAAGAATCAAAGTTGGTAGTGGTTTCCCCATCCTTTGGAGGATCTTGCCACGAATGGATGACCACTACCATAATCGCCGGCCTTATCAAGGTGCCGAAGTAGTGGATCCAAGACAAATAAAGGAAGACGGTCCTTGCAAGACGAAACCTCTCTAACCTTGGTTCCAAAGACTTTCAATGTTTGCAGTAATGCGCTTCCTCGGCCGACGGCCAGATTAAGCTCCTCGATTTTTGTGCGCTCAAGTTACGGTAATAGTTCCATTTCACCTCTGATCTTGGCATATAGCGAAGAATACCGCTGCCGCGACTTGGTTTATCCTTAATCATTCCTTCCCATTTTTTAAATCTTTATTCATCTTCTCGGCCGGAACTCAAGTTCTTTGAACCTTCATTTGTAGCACCCGCAGTTTTGATCACAAGTTTGCAACCTTGCCTTCTTTGAATCACTTCTGATCTTGTAGAGTTGATCCATTCTCCCGGTGTCTGTTGAATTCATCCGGAAAGTAATCCAAGGTTAGTACCACATGACACAACGAGGCACCACATTACACACCACAAATTCTATCATGACAAACTTTGCACCACAAATGGCGTCATATTCACCACATGTGGTGTGGCATGTGGCACCAAACTAGTGCCACATGCCACACCATATGGCACCACAATGCACCCAAGGCACCACATATGGCAATCCATTACCAAGCACCACAAATGGCGTCAAAGACACCACATGTGGTGCAAAATGGGATCCATAGTGGTGCCACATTAGACACCACATGTGGCACCACAATGCACAGAAGGCACCACATCCGGCAGGGCATCCACCACCCATATATGTGGGATAGCGTGGTGCAATATTTAGCGCAATAGCTTGGCACCACATATGGCGGACAATCCACCATTCACAAGTATCACCATATCTAACATCACATATGACACTAAGTATAGAAACATATGGAAGCCAATTCACTATTCGGATAAGGTACCACGTTTGGTACTATATGTGACACTACATATGCTACAAACTACATTATTAACATATAAGCGGCACCATATGACTGTCCCTGTAACACATTTGAGCTACATACCATCTTGTGGAACTGAAATTATCCACCACAACTTCGAAACTAGCAAAGACAAATTTCCTACACATAACTTACAACACACCCAAATGAAGAAGTAAGTGGTGTACACGATTGTTCAAGCTTGATAGACCTTCTTTGGAAAATAACAGTTCCAATATTAAATTGCATCATATGGTGGTTCCGGAAGAAGAGGGTTGAAAAGTACCTATTTTTTCGGTGATTTTCCCGAGATTCTTCTTACAAACTTGAGGAGGCTTGAATTGTGGCCTAGTCATTTCAAGAGAGGAAGCATCATCGTGGCGGGGTTGCTCGCTTCCTCACTATTTGAAATGATTGCATGCTTCCTCTTACGTTGGGACGGGAGGCTTGGACCCTTTTTTCTCTTAATCTGTTGTTTAAACTCAACCAATTTATTTCTTTTTCCTTTTGTGTGAAGGTAAACACGCAATGACCATAGTCTCGTGGAGGCCATGCCTCCCCAGGCACACTTCCTGCCTGTGATTTTTTTGTAAAGGCACATATATTCATTATACCTCTCCTTGCTCATATTCTTCAACCTGCATGATGAAACAAAACAATATTCTAAACAACAGAGAATCATGGGCATCCCCGAATCTAGAATGCAACCCACGTAAGTGGATTTTCCTAATACTTTCGGTCCCCAAAGCGGATTTCGATTTCTTCTTGTGTGGCGTAATGCTTTTCTTGCCTGTAAATTTCCTTGTAGGTGTATCCCGTGGCATTCAAGTCCGGTATGATCAGAGCCATTTCGTGATCGATCTTCTTGCCAGAAATCAGAAATGGTCTTGCCGGATTAAGGGAGCGTGATCAGAGTTTTTGAGGGAAAATGAAAATTCAGAATCAGAAATGGTCTTGCCGGATTAAGGGAGCGTGATCAGAGTTTTTGAGGGAAAATGATCGTGTACGTTGCTGAATAAGCCTGAATAAGACTGAAAGGACAAAATTTTGAATAAGTAATCATGTGTATTTTTGAAAAAATAACTCCCTCTCCCACTACAAATTCGGTAGTTCCCACCACACTTAGCACCCAAAAATGTGGTGCTAAAATGCACGTTTTTGTTCCACTACAACACACTGACCCCAATTTTTGCTCCACAGTTGTTTTTTAGTTGTACGGAAGTGTTGTTTTATGCCAAAAACAACAGCAAAATGGCCCCAAAAGTCCACGTGGCCCGTTTATCCGAATTTGCACAAAGAGACAGTAGTTTTTTGGCAAAAATTTCCCACGGTGGTTTTTTGGCACCTTTTTGTTTTTTGGTCAACGTGTCCTTTTTTTCACTGTCGTTTTTAGCAGATTTTTGTCAACGTGTGGTTTTTTCTTGACTATTGTTTTTGGAGGAGCCAATCGTTGTTTGTCTTCTAAATAACACATCTAGATTTGAATATTCTTACATGTGGAAAACTAAAACAGACAATTGTTTTTTCCTTTTCTATGCGTGTTGTTTTTTTTTCTCTACTTGTAGTTTTTTAAGTTGACATTATTTTCCCTAAAAAACATACATAATTTTTCAAGAAATCCACATGAAAAACTAAATTACAACATGTGAAGAATGAAATTACAATGCTATAAATGAAAGTGTAAAAAAAAAAAGAACACGTAGAAAATAAAAAGCGACGTTGAGAAGTGTTGTTTTTATCAACAAAAGACACGTTGTTTCAAGTGTTATTTTGCAAAAAAATAAATAAAACTACCTATGGCCTTTTTTTCAATTTACTAACAATACATAGTTTTTTTTTTAAATTAATTAAAAACAATAGTGGTTAAAAAAAATAACCACATTTTGAAAGTCAATATATTAAATATTTTTGTTTCTCATATAACTTCAATATCATTGAATTCTTGATTGCTCATATTTATTTTAGAAAAGCCTTTTTGGGAATCGAACCCAAACAAGTCCATAAAAGGCATTGTAAGTTGCAATCCAAATTTTGACTGTCCATAAAAGGCATTGTAAGTTGCAATCCAAATTTTGACTCCGTTTCACTGGTTTAACTTAGGCAAAAACATTTAAAGTTCAAAACATTTCATAAGATTATTTTCAGGGGAACCAAGGTTTCCCTTAAGGTTCAAAACATCAACTTAAATTGATTTCAAAAGTTTTAAAAACATTAAATCAAGTGGAACATCACTTTAACATCAATTTGATTGCAACTGTTTCAATTAGCCAGGGTATTGACCCGATTACTTTGTGCTGGTCGGCTTCCTTGAATGCTCGATCTGGAGCTATTCCTTCCACTAAAATATGCTGTGCTATCCAAATATATGCAAGCCATACCCGAATGCCCTGTTCATTGTGGAATCTTAGTTCTCCAAGAAAATTTTGGCTTCAAAAATGAAAAGGACAGTGGCATGCAAGACAAAAAAGTGAAATAAAGAACAAGAAAACAAAAATAGTATTACCTGAGAATAATAGCTCTGCAGAAGCTAAGGTTGCAGCCATGGGAGTCTGCAGCAGGCAAGGTTGCACGAATCAACAGGCTCTGCCTAGAAATAGCCCGTCTAGCCCATGGAAATGCAAAATGAGCACCTTAGCATTCCATATCCGAGTTTCAAAGGCATGCAGATCGGCTGGCATTTCTGCCATAAAGGATATCCACCATAGCCAATCCGCCAGCATTTTCAAGTAAAATAAAATCCAGGGAGCTTCTGCATTGGACATAAGAGGCACCAAATCACACGATCATATGTAAACACATACAGAATCAAACAGACAAAAAACTTCCTTACTTTCTTACAATCGTATATGCGGTTTAGCAACATGATCCTCATTGCGAGGCGCTCCCAATGAAGATTAAAGCGGCATAATAAAACTTCGGCAGAGCCATTTTAGGCTGGATCTAAATATCGAAATAAACTTCGTCGAGCCATACTACTAATTTGGAGGCGACTTCATGAAGTGAATAGCGGCGGTATGGCGTTTGCTTTCTTACCGGATACATGCATCATTTCGAGCTAGGTTTTGCGTAAAACCTAAGAGCTCCCACAAACAAGCTGAATCGGCATCTTGATTGTCGCCAAGGGATTTGCTTGCCGGATTTGCTAAGCAAATGGAAAAGATGGACATGAAGCAGGGCCGGATGCATAGTCTAAATGCGGTGCGAATACGATTGGAAGATGCCACCGAGCGCCTAAATGTTGTTATTTCAAATCCCATCATGCGCCAAATATGGCTGTGCATATCATCTCTGAGGAGATATCTTTGGTTCTGAGAATAAACAAGCATGCCGGATTTACTTGATGGAACACGAAAACATATTGGAAGACGGATCGTATGTTGGCTTGGGCATCTAGAGTAGTGTCAGATTCATCTTTATTTTGTAAACAATCAAAGCTTGCCATCGCCATATTTTCTTTGCCGGATTTCTTGAGCAAAGGGAAAAGATAGGCGGCCATCACCATAGCCGCCTATTGAGTAGGAGACCGCGTGCAAACTAGGCGAGGGGGAAAGAAAAAGAGATAAGCCGCCGCCATCGCCATAGCCACCCATTGCGTAAGGCGGGAAAAAAACACGGTGGCTGGCGGATTAATGGCAAACCAATAGGATGATAGGGCCTAGATCGCAATCTAGGCCGTTCATCGCCCCATCACGACCAGATTAAATAGGATGCTTTCTTTATTGCTTTTCATCGAAAATATGCAAGATAGGTTTATTATTTTTTGTAATCAAGCCAATGCTAGACTTAAGTGTGGCGGTTAAATTGCAAAGCTAGACATGTAATCAAGCCAAAGCTAGACTATATATGCAAATCGTCGAGTCCGGCTTTGCAATTTAACCGTCCGGCATGCCAAATTGTCGGTTCTCGTTACGTCCAAGAAAATCAAGATTTCGATTTTCGGCGGAAACGCGATTTTCCTCAAAAGGAATTTATAGGTCTTTGTAGGTCTTTATGAAAGTGGGTCTGTGCTATGGAATGTGTGCTCGAAGATTTTTGAATGTTTACGGCCCCGCCGTCGTTGCATGATCGGTTAACTCACGGACATGTCATCGGCGGACACGGTGTGGAAGTAGACAATCATTAGTCGTTTTGAGCAGGATCTTGCATAGTATCATCACTTAAAGGGGCGGTGTTGGCCTTGAGTAAGGCGGACCCTTAACACCTTTTGGAAAGTAGTTTGTCTCAAATGTCCTCTCCATATGATCCACGGCAGCGAATGGGCATCTCATAATACATAAATTGGCTCTTCTAATAGACTCGAACATCGACTTAGGTGGCATGTTGGAGCCTAGGTGGCATGTTTGAGCCACCTTGGCATGTTGGAGCCTTGGTGGTATGTTGGAGCCTAGGTGGCATGTTGGAGCCTAGGTGGCATGGTTGAGCCTAGGTGGCATGTTGGAGCCAGCGTGGCATGTTTGAGGCACCTTGGCATCTTAGGTGGCATGTTGGAGTCTAGGTGGCATGTTGGAGCCCTTGTGGCATGTTTGAGCCACCTTGGAATGTTTGAGCCAACTAGTTGGCATGTTGGAACCCATGTGGCATATGCATGTTTGGGCCACCTTGGCACGTTGGAGCCTAGGTGGCATGTTGGAGCCCGTGGCATGTTTGAGCCACCTTGGCATATTTGGGCCCTAGGTGGCATGTTGGAGCCTAGGTGGCACGTTGGAGACTATGTGGCATGTTGGAGCCTAGGTGGCATGTTCGAGACTATGTGACATGTTGGAGACTAGGTGGCATGTTTTAGCCACCATGACATGTTTTAGCCTAGGTGGCATGTTGGAGCCCATAGGCATGTTTGAGCATGTTGGAACCTAGGTGGCATATTTGAGCCACCTTGGCATGTTTTAGCCTAGGTGGCATGTTGGAGCATGCGCGGCATGTTTGAGCCACCTTGGCATGTATGAGCCTAGGTGGCATGTTGGAGCCTAGGTGGCATGTTGGAGCCTAGGTGTCATGTTGGAGCCTAGGTGGCATGTTGGAGCTCGCGTGACATGTTTGAGCCAACTAGGTGGCATTTTGGAACCCACGTGGCATGCTTGGGCCACCTTGGCACGTTGGAGCCTAGGTGGCATGTTGGAGCCCACGTGGCATGTTTGAGCCACCTTGGCATATTTGGGCCTAGGTGGCATGTTGGAGCCTAGGTGGCACGTTGGAGCCTAGGTGGCACGTTGGAGCCTAGTTGGCATGTTGGAGCCCTCGTGGCATGTTGGAGCATAGGTGGCATATTTGAGCCACCTTGGCGCTTTGGGCCTGGGTGGCACGTTGGAGCCACCTTGGCATGTTGGAGCTCACGTGGCATGTTGGAGGCATGTTGGAGCCTAGGTGGCATGCTAGGTGGCATGTTGGAGCCTCGTGGCATGTTGGGCGTGGGTGGCATGTTGGAGCCTACGTGGCATGTTGGAGCCTAGGTGGCATGTTTGAGCCACCTTGGCGCTTGGAGCCTAGGTGGCATGTTGGAGCCCGGTGGCACGTTGGAGCCTGGGTGGCATGCTAGAGCTCACGAGGCATGTTGGAGCCTAGTTGGCATGTTGGAGCCCACATTGGCATGTTGGAGCCTAGGTGGCATATTTGAGCCACCTTGCGCTTGAGCCCTAGGTGGCGCGTTGGAGCCACCTTGGCATGTTGGAGCTCACGTGGCATGTTGGAGCTCACGTGGCATGTTGGAGTCCGGTGGCATGTTGGAGCCTGGGTGGCGGTGCTAGGTGGCATGTTGGAGCCCACGTGGCATGTTGGAGCATAGGTGGCATGTTGGAGCCTAGGTGGCATGTTTGAGCCACCTTGGCAGCGCTTGAGCCTAGGTGGCATGTTGGAGCCACCTTGGCATGTTGGAGCCGAGGTGGCATGTTGGAGCCTAGGTGGCGCGTTGGAGCCTAGGTGGCATGCTAGAGCTCACGAGGCATGTTGGAGCCCTAGTTGGTACGTTGGAGCCTACGTGGCATGTTGAAGCCACCTTGGCATGTTGGAGCCTAGGTGGCATATTTGAGCCACCTTGGCATGCTTGAGCCCTAGGTGGCACGTTGGAGCCAACTTGGCATGTTGGAGCTCCACGTGGCATGTTGGAGCCCGGTGGCATGTTGGAGCCTAGGTGGCATGTTGGAGCCAAGGTGGCATGTTGGAGCCTAGGTGGCATGTTATAGCCTAGGTGGCCAGACCCCAGGAGACGGACATCACAAAGGTTACCGAGGCAGGCTTTCCTACCGGTGCTCCTCAGGGAGGGCAAATGCGGTGCCTCCCTTCCGGAACCCGGTTTCCCTATCCGACCATTAAATTCTCCATTCAAGTAACTTGCTTGGCGGGGCTCAAAAAATTCAAGATCGTAGGAGAACATATCAAGCCTTAAAAAGTGTCTGCCGATCGACTGTAGAAACCCAAGTGTTTTGTCGTTCGAGGCAATACAAAGACTCAGGAATGGAGATTTGACTTAGCCATGTCGTGCGAAGCAGTGAAATTACCCTAGGGACCAAGTTACACGGTCATTTTTGCAGCAAAAGAAACACGAACCCTCTACATGGCGGTATTTTGCACCCTCGCTAAAGGCCAATTCACTCTGGCGTGTTGGGCGTGAGCTACTTTGGCGCTTTCGGGGGGCGGGGTGGTCTTACGCCCCGCCGAAACTTGGTCTCGAGGGTAATGTCGATGTTTGAGTTCGTTGGCGAGTAAGATCACGATTCGGGGTGGGAGAATTGCCCGTCAGGTGGCGGGGACCCTCGAGAGAGGACCTTTGGGTCAACCGCCACGGAAGGTTTTAGGGCTCAGATCTTCACGGCATCAGCGCCCTCCCACTACCTCATGACATTGTGCAAGATCTGGTCCAATCTAGCTAGGGTATGGCCTCCAAAGCATAAACCACATTGCCTTGCCGGGGTTATTGTAGGGTTTCGTTATAGATGCCAAAGCGTGGTGAGTTGCACTTGGGACTGGTGTACCTTTTTCGAACATGCATGCGAGCCATGGCAATTAAAATAACAGACTTTGGATCTATTGGCGATCCCGAATCATTCAAAAAATTTGCTACTACAAAATGTGTTCTTGACTTCTAATTGCGACCTTTGGGAGGAGGATAAATCCAAACCTCATTTAAATTCGGTTTCTATTGCTTCTTGTTTTCAAGCTGCGGCTTTCGACCATGTCTCCGGGTGCAACTAAATAAAACTTCGACCTCCATAGCGTAAACCCTACAATAACCTAGCATTGCCGCGGGGTTTATGTTTTTGGAGGCCATACCTAACCGATTGGACCAGGATCTTGCACAATGTCATGAGGTAGTGGGAGGCGTTGGCCTTGAGAAAGGCGAGCCCTAAAACCTTCCACAAGAAGTTCGACCCAAAGGTCCTCTACGGAGGGTCCACGGCCCCGCGGGCGGGCAACTATCCCACCGGGCGTGATCGACTTTGCCAGCGGACTCCAAACATCGACATTAACACGGAGACCATGTTTAGGTAGGCAGAAGACCACCCCTGTTCACGGAAGCGCCAAAGTAGCTCATGTCCAACATGTTAGTAGTGAATTGTCCTTAGCGGAGGGTGCGAGAATCTTTGCCATGTAGAGGGTTCGTGTTTCTTTTTTTTGCAAAAATGGCCGTGTAACTTGGTTCCTAGGGTAAATTTGTTTGGACGACATGGCGAAGTCAAATCTCCATTAGAACCTTTATGCTTGCCCGACGACAAAACACTTGGGTTTCTACGGTCATTACCGGAGGACACTTTGCGGTTTGATATGTTCCCGTGCGGATCTTGAATTTTTTTGAGCTGCTTTCGAAAGCAAGTTACTTGAATGGAGAATTCAGCGATTGGGATAGGAAACCAGGGCTCCGGGGAGGAGGGAGGCGGCATTTGCCCTCCGGAGGAGCACTAGTAGGAAAGCTTTGCCTCGGTAAATCCAAACCCCATTTCATCGGTTTCTATTGCTTCTTGTTTTTCAAGCTGCGGCTTCTCGACCATGTCTCGGTGCAGGCGGAATAAAACTTCGACCTCCATAGCGTAAAACCCTACAATAACCTAGCAGCGCCCGGGGTTTACGTTTTGGAGGCCATACCCTAACGGATTGGACAGGATCTTGCACAATGTCATGAGGTAGTGGGAGGGCATTGGCTTGAGGAAAGGCGGAGCCCTAAAACCTTCGAAGCGGTTAGACCCAAAGGTCCTCTGCGGAGGGTCCACGGCCCGCGGACGGGCAACTCTCTCATCCCGGGCGTGATCTTACTCGCCAGCGGACTCGAAACATCGACATTACCACGGAGACCAAGTTTAGGTATTGGCGAAGACCCCCTGCTCCGGGCGCCAAAGTAGCTCATATCCAACACGTTAAGTAGTGAATTGGCCTTAGCGGAGGGGGCGCGAATACTACCATGTAGAGGGTTCGTGTTTCTTTTGCTGCAAAAAATGGCCAGGTGTAACTTGGTCCCTAGGGTAATTTATTTTATTCGGGACGACATGGCGAAGTCAAATCTCCATTAGGAGCCTTTGTCTTGCCCGAGCGACAAAACACTTGGGTTTCTACACGATTCATTGCGGGGACACTTTGCGGTTTGATATGTTCTCGGACGGATCTTGAATTTTTGAGCACTGCTTTCGAAGCAAGTTACTTGAATGGAGAATTCAGCGATTGGGATAGGGAAACGGGTTCGAAGAAGGGAGGCATTGGCATTTGCCTTCGGAGGAGCTGCTTGGTAGGAAAGCACGCCTCGGTAAATCCAAACCCCATTTAAATGGGTTTCTATTGCTTCTTGTTTTCTCTCTGCGGCTTTCGACCATGTCTCAAGTGCAAGCTGAATAAAACTCAACCTCCATAACGTAAACCCTACAATAACCTAAGCATACGGGGTTTTACGTTTTGAAGGCCAAAACGTGGTCAACTTCTTTGATAACTAGGTGGACCAGGGAGCCATGAGAACTGAAATAACAGAGTTTCGATCTGGTTGCCAATCCGAGTGACCCCAAACAATTTTGCTACTGCATAAGGCGCTCTACACTTTTAATTGCAAAACTAGGAGGAGAATAAATCAAAATCCCATTCTTGCAATTTCTACTGCCTCGTGTTTTCAACAGCAGCTGCTCGACCATGTCCCAAGTGCAACGGACCAAAGCCCGACCTCCATATCGTAAACCCTACAATAACCTGGCAAGGCACAGGGTTTACGTGCCATAGATGGCATGCTTGAGCCTAGGTGCCATGCCTGACCCAACATTGGCATGTTGGAGAACTTGGCATGTTGGAGCGTATTTGGCATGTTGGAGCTGGTGTGGCATGCTTGACCCTAGGTGGCATGGTGGACCCACGTTGGCGTATTAGAGCCTACGTGGCATGTTGTTGCGTAAGTGTAATTTAGAATGTTAGGCGAATCTTAGGTATTCGAGATTAGTTATGTTGGCGAATTTTAATTTCTAGTTATAGAAAGCTAGGCGAGTCTTGATCATTGTTATTTAGCCTTGCAAGTGGAAACTGTTGTATCTCCTGAGTGAAATTTAACTCGGGAATAATGACTACATACTTAAATATAGACCATACATCATGTACCCCCTAACCTTGTCGACGATTTTATTTTTCCCATATCAAGATTAGTGCAAGAACGGAGTCCAGATGAAACTTATAAGGAAGATATGGATCTAGGGTAGTTGGTACTCGTGTTGGCAATGACATCCCAGGCGGTAGAAACTAGGCCTCTGATTATATCAATGCATGGGCTACTACCCGTTCTGTCAATTATACCCAGGCATCAATTATACCCATGCATGGGCTACATGTCATTCTGGCATTTTCATGCATTCGAGCACAGTATGGTGCAGCAATCCTGTTTGTCATAAGCACCAAACATTCATGCGGATGTGGAGGTTCTCTTAGGAGTCTTTAACAATTGTTTGCTTGTTGCATAAGTTGTCTAAGATATTATGATTCTTCATACAGTCATGTCTTTGATACAAAGTTTTCTATGGAAATTATAACCTGTAAAAAAGGAAGAAAGCACTTACAACAGAACTCCAACAAGATTGCCATTTAAACAAGAATAAAGGCCCTTAAGAGATAATCTTTCCACCCAATATAGCTGCCTGCAAAAACCTACATATGCATAATGCAATATCATCCATAAGCATATTGAGAAATCCTCAAACGAAGTATCTTAAAAAAGGAAGTTACAATGAGAAAGAATTAGATAGTTAGGCATTACCCACTAATCTAAATACGAAGAAAGTTAGTGGATAAGACTACAAAGAAAGTTATTACGGTAGAATTTGAACTTTCCCGATAGGACACGAAGCAACTAATTTTCACCATCGTCTAGATAAATCACACTAAGCCTAGACCGAGAAAATAATTTCAGATAAACAAATTAAGTAGTGCCAAATGGATAGTTAACTGTTTCAAATAGGAATTGTCAATTCTATTGCATCCATACTCCTTAGGAAGGTTAGTCAACGATTTAAAGGATTCCTATGCAGAAGTGTGACAAAGATATTCTGATGCAATTGTTTGGAATTGGGGAGCTGCCAAACTATAACGTCTAGCCACTAGTTTAGAGGATTACGATGCAGAGGAGCTCTGATACCTTCGTGCACATGACTCGGAAGCAAGGTTTTCCCGAGCAAGGTTTTCCCGAGTTTGTGTTTAGGTTTAAGGTGTTAGCTGTGGTATTTTGCTTGATGGCTCCAACAATTACATCTCTAATTCTTAGTGCAAATCGTCTAAGTGCAATAAGTTATCTTGTTTTTCAAAGAACCATGGGATTCTTAGTGCAAATCGTCTAAGTGCAATAAGTTATCTTGTTTTTCAAAGAACCATTGGATTCTTAGTGCAAATCGTCTAAATGCAATAAGTTATCTTGTTTTTCAAAGAACCATTGGATTCTTAGTGCAAATCGTCCAAGTGCAATAAGTTATCTTATTTTTCAAAGAACCATTGCATTCTTAGAAAGAACCATTGGATAAGATAAATTAGATACAATTAAAACCATTGGATGACGTGGATAACTATTGGATCGTCTATAGCGAACCTTAGTACCAACTAGATATAGGCATGGTTTAATGGTGTTCCACGAATGATATCCAAAATGGGGGGATAATGTTAGGATATTGCGTAGTCTTGCCATTTTATAATGCTTGGGGATTTGTTGCAATGGTCCTATTCCCCATAAACAATTACATCTCAAATTCTTAATGGTCTAAATTATACCAAGATGTAGGAACGGTTTAATGGTGTTCCACTAACGATATCCAAAATGGGGGAATAATGTTAGGATATTGCATGGTCTTGCCATTTTAATGCTTGGGGATTTGTTGCAATGGTCCTTTCCTCCATAAAGAAATACATCTCACAATTCTTAATGGTTTGTTATGCAAAAATGTAGGCGTGGTTTAATGGTCTTTCTCTAACAATATCCAAAATGTTAGGATATTGTTAGGGTTTTGCGTGGTCCTATGACATTAATGCTTAGGGATTTGTTGCAGCGGTCCTGCACCCCCTCAAGGAATACAAATCAAATTCTTGATGGTTTTGTTATGCAAAAATAGGCGTTAAGTAATTGAAGTAGTTGAAGTAACTTGTCTTACATGGAATACGAGTATAAGGACATGTGATCATGCACGTGCATCACGTGTAGCAAATCAAGTACTCTGTCCTACCACTATAAAGACCCGTGATATGGAAGGATAGGACATGTAGAGAATCAAGTATTCTTTCCTACTTCTATAAAGACATGTGACAATAGAAGTATTACACATGTCGTAATTCATGTATTCTTTCCTACAATGCCTTAGCAAATAAAGTACTTTGTCCCACTACTATAAAGACATGTGACATGGAAGCATACGACATGTAGAGAATCCAGTATTCTTTCCTACTTCTATAAAGACATGTGACAATAGAAGTATTACACATGTCGTAATTCATGTATTCTTTCCTACAATGCCTTAGTAAATAAAGTACTCTGTCCTACTACTATAAAGACATGTGAATGGAAGTATAGGACATGTAGAGAATCAAATATTCTTTCCTACATCTATAAAGACATGTGACAATAGAATTATTAGACATGTAGAAATTCAAGTATTCTTTCCTACAGTGGATTGTATTATAAAATGACATGTCACAATAGAAGAAACTACAAAACAACAGTGGATGTTTTAGTCCACTGAAAAAAGAACACCATTATCGAACAAAACCATACCTCCACAAATCCACATGTAGGATTCTTTGAAAACAGGACATGTAGACCTACCAAAACTGATGTTTTCAACAGTGGACCAAAAACCGGGGTGAGTGTGCAACATGCTTTCACCCTTATAGTAATCGCTAATTTATTGGATAGCAAATTTGATGATTGGGTAAAACAATTGTGATGATATCTAATCTTTTTTACACAGATATACCTTCTAATATTGTTGGTCTATCTGTCACAATTCATTTTGTCGACTTGTTTAGGAATTAGGATGGAATAAGTGACGACCTTGTCAAAATGTGCATGGCCTCCACTAGCAGTTAGTGAGGTAGACAAAGGTATGCATGTCCTAGATTTTGGATGATGTAGAATATTTTATACCATTATTACACCCACATAATTTAGTTGTAAGAACATGTTAGACATTAAACTATTGTTGTGTCATTGCACACTTTATTCATTAGAAATCCTAGAGGCCATTTTATTTTCTGGAAAACGTTGGCTCAGTTTCTCTCACCATGCCAGCGTTACTCTCTCAGCTCAGTAAAGCCATGTTTTTGCCCTGGGGGATGCACTTAGTAATAAAAGGGTATGGACATCTGCGTTCGAAGTGTGCCCAAAAACATCCCTAGTATACTGATCTGTGGAAGCTAATTTAACCCCTAAAGTATATATTTTGCCCCAGATAATGGCAAAAAAACCCCCTAATGGTAAGTATACAAATACTGAATGGTAAAAAAAACCCCCCTTTCTTGCATGCACATGTCCCGTACTGCAAAGAATACTGAATCCCCCGGGGTTTTTGCACAATTCTTGCTGTGTAACTTGTTGCAAAAGGAAAACCTCTCCAATTCTTGGCGGAATGAAGAATTTAAGGGTGTTGTCTTTTCTTTGGATTGCAAGAAGCAACAGGGCAAACTTAGGCATGCTTTACAGATTTGGGGGTACCTGCACTCATCATTTTTATCATGCTGGGCATTCAAATTAGACAAATAGACGGCAAAAATAGAACCAAATTTGTTTCGCCGCAGGTATCAAATATGAATTTGCAGAAGAATCCCATCTCCTAGATGTCCAAAGCACAAGCATTATATTTTGCCTAATATACTGCAAATTCAACTGCCAACTTCTCAACAACTACCCTAGTCATCATCAACCACCTTCATTATGGTTCAAAGCTCCATATGATGTCCTTTTTTAGTCTCATCCTATTCTCGAAACTTTATGTCTCAGAGACAACGGAAATGAATAAAATTCATTGACCATTGCAAGAGAGCCAGAACTATTAAGATGAACTGTTACTCCTATTATAGCATAGTCTAAGATATTCATGTAGAGTTATGTTGAACGGCCTGCATAATCAGAATCATGCCCAATCCGCCTGCATCATGCACTGCCATGCTTTTCTCTGCATCGGAGTGCTCAGGAACTTCAAGAACTTCTTCAGATCATGCTCAGCATGTATCAATGTCGATGTTTGATGCGTCTGGGCCTTCAGAAAGTATTGTGGTTGTTTTCCCCTGTATATAGTTTCGAATTTTGATTCCAGTAATTTTAGGTAGTAAGTTTAGGCTTAAATTGTTGCTTAGGTTCCGGAATCCAGGATTTCAAAATTCGGGCAAGCAGCGGGATGATTTATCAGGAATGGGCGAAGAAGATGGATTGAGAAGGGGGAATTTTTGGCCGGAACCCAGAGCAACTACGGCAGGGAAGGATCGATCCATGGTGCTAGCTCCGACAGTAGCAATCCATGGAGCATCATTTTCGACGCTGAGAAGGGAGGGGCCATCATTTCCGACAGAGGCAGAAAAAAACACCTCCTTTCGTAGCTCCAAATGCAATAATGGCGATAAGGTCGCTGTAATACGGCGAAACAGAGCCCCCAAGGGACAGAGAAATCACATCTACGCCATCGCCAAGAGCTTGATCCACCACTGCAAGCCCAACAAACTTTGTACACAGCGATTCGGGCCAAAGAGACCATATCCTGCGCTACTCCGGCGGCGAATCGAAAAAAACTTGCATTCAAATCTACCTGCAGCGATTGAAGCAGTGTGCGTACCATGGCTCTGCGAATCCCTTCGTCCCTGAAGCCTGGCTCTCCGGCCATATCCCCGTGTCTATCACTCCAATTATGCTCTCGTTGCCATATTTCGACTCCGGCCATATCTCCTTGGCCGGATTTAAGCCCAAAAACTGTGGGCTTCTTGTCATGTGCAAAGATTGCTGCACGTGGATTGTTGCAGAGAACCACGAAAAGAAAAAGAATAAATGAAGCACACGTGTCGGCCTCGCCTGAGGCAGAACCCAGAAATATTAGCTATAAAAAAATAAAAATTCGAAATTGGATGTATCATTATACATACAAGAAATTTATCACGGCGGCCTTGGCCGCCGCGAACATTTCTCTTTTTCAAAACTGTGCAGTTGGACCCCAGTTAACGTCCAACATTCTCTTCTGCAATGGCCACGTGATTCTAGATTGATGTGAAGCAACTTCGTAAGATCTTACATTCTAACTCTAATTTAGAAATTACAAAGTACAATATTTAGCCTAGTCTTTTAAAAAGTTGGTCAATACTTTTTGTTATTGAAGGTTCATGTGTTCACAGACATCAAACATCAAATAGAATTATCAATTTGCAGAACTGAAGATGCCTCATCATCACTAGAATGATATTTTTGCGAATAATATAAATTACGAAATAAATCCAAAAGGAACTCCAATACAACATCTCTCGACACAAAGGTTTTCGGTGAGTTACCAAAGGCCATCCACCATCTATAAAAATCATCTAGATTTAGCTCAATAATGTAGTCTTTTTTCATCTGTGCCATCTCTGCAAATCAAAATATAATTGCAAATCAACTCAAACGTTCGCTACAATTTCACACAACGATAGAATCCACATAACGATTACGCTAAGATTAAGGATGAAAGAAAATGCTAGTTTCATATTAAACAATCCAAGCTTTAGCAATGTAACAAAATGGGAGCATATTTACCTTGCATGCAATTAGTGAAGGTAAGAGAAGCGCCACAATAGCTCTTCAAGTGCTCTCAATGCGCGTCGAGACAATAAGAAGGCCTTCTATTTATAAGATGGAGTTTTGTTGGATGATCGACACACATGACTAATCTAGGGCTATATTTATGCCAAGTGCCTATATCACAACTCGTGATGTAATCATTAATATCATTCGATATATATTTCATATCCATAATTATCCTAAAATGGATATCATTAAGATTCTATATATATTGGGATTGATATCTTCTAACAAATTTGCCAATGGCCTAATAAATGCAAAGTGCACACACGTCGCGGCTTTGATGATTCGCAATAAATGCAAAGTTTATTAATGGTCGCAATAAATGCAAAGCATATTAATGGCCGCAATAAATGCAAAAGGTATTAATGGCCACAATAAATGCAAAGTGCACACATGTGCGTGCTTTGATAATTCGCAATAAATTCAAAGCGTATTAATGGCCACAATAAATGCAAAGTGTATTAATGGCCACAATAAATGCAAAAGCACAAAAACCGCCATAAATGCGATGAATGCAACGTGTCATTCTATGGTAATGCTCATATCTTCCTCCGCCATAAATGCTCATAAATGCCTCAAACTGAAATTAATGCCATAAATGCCTCAATGCAACGGTCATGCTCTCCTAATTTTTAAGGAAGAAATTACGGTAACACAAAAATGTAACGCGATGAATGCAGCGGTCATTCTATGGTAATGCTCATATCTTCCTCCGCCATAAATGCTCATAAATGCCTCAAATCAAATTAATGCCATAAAATGCCTCAATGCAACGTGTCATGCTCTCCTAATTTGTAAGGAAGAAATTACGCATAACACAAAATGTAATGCGATGAATGCAACGTGTCATTCTATGGTAATGCTCATATCTTCCTCCGCCATAAATGCTCATAAATGCCTCAAATCTGAAATTAATGCCATAAATGCCTCAATGCAACGTGTCATGCTCTCCTAATTTGTAAGGAAGATATTAGAGGCGAGCAGAAAAATGTAACTGCCTTATAATAGGAAGGATAATAGATAAATGAAAAAAAATTTGAGGGCCATCAAATGGCGAGGGCGGGCGTACTGCGATACCAAACGTTTTTTGCCAATTAATCGCCATGAGAGTTTTGGGCCATCCGATCATTATCAAAATCGACCTGGATCCGTTCATTTCATAACATCCTAGGGTGTTAATTTGCATGTTAAGGAAGATATTACCTGATCAAGATTGTAAACCGTTGATCACTATAAATAGGGGAAGGATATGGTTTGATATAAAACTACCAAGAAAGAAACATAAATGTTATAGATATAGATGGGTGGTTATGTGCACGTGGACCCTTTTCTCATTCCAATTATGACTTTGTTTTATGCTACACTTCACTATTCCCTTGATGGGACATGGTGTCAAGTATGCATAGTCATATACTTTAGTGTATATAAAAGATAAGCACAAACAAATCGTATAGGCCACTGACTAATGGCATGATGCTTGCTTTCTTTTTTTCCGACAAAGCAACAAAAGATAATATAGTTAAATAATTATTTCGTCGGGGTATTGTAATAGTAAGGAATCTATGATAATATGCTCAACTTGACACAAGATACTTGTGGTCTCTCTTGACTAGTCCAAGATTCCCATTAATGTAGACAAAACAATCTTATTTTATTGTATATGCCTTGCAAGGAAAAATAACTTAGTTTAAACTTACAAGAGTAGAGGGAGTTTGTCGTATTGGGGCAGTAGGGTTGGAAATGTTCGAATGGATGCAAGCTGTAATGGTATAGTATGGTAGGAAATATTTAAATGCCAAAGTCCTTATCGAACCCCACGTATCCCAAGGTGCACTTCTCATAAAGAGGGAGGAGGTGCCTATATAAGTCTGTAGGGTCAAAGGATCAACCTCTTAATTCAAACCATGCATGGTGACTTCCATTCATACCTCCAGGCCTGTCTATTTTTTTATGAAGTGCTGGCCCCTGACTACCCTGTCATCACTTCTAAGCGCTTAGCTTATTGTTAATCTTCTTTGTTTCTGAAACCACAACCCACAGCCACAACCTGTTTTTTTGCCTTTTTGGCCGCCATATCTGCGGGTCTTTGAAGAAATCTAGCCATATCTAAGACAGTTTGTAACTTGCATTCTCCCCCTTAAACCAGAAATGGTGGCCCTTTGCTGCCGCAGCAAGAAACTCGAAGGACTATTTGCTGAACTTTCGTACTTAATCAACCAAAATATTGCTGCAAATCACCTGCGGTCTGACATGATCATGAATCAAGTATTTTTATATGAGGCAGAAACCACGTTCATTCTTGGGCAATTCTTATCGGTCCCTCTCTCATTCTTTTTGTGTCCTTTGAGAGCCAGCAATGCAATTGGGCAATTGTCTTTATGCTGTGCCAACGGAGTTACAGCCGCAAAAAAGCGCCTCTCTCTTGTTCCCTGTAGCCTCTGCAGTCCGGATCTGGGTTCCCCTGCTTGTTGGCCACACCCATGTGGCTCTTGCTCTGTTTTCCGACGCACTTCTTATGAATGAAGCTAACATTTTTGGGATCAGGAGCAAAGGATGCTCATTTGTTTCATCTTGCTGGTCAAACTTGCGTTTGTAACTCATCCAAGCTTACAGAAATTTCTACTAGTTCAAAACACCAGGAAATCTCCTAGTTGGGGTCTCAATATGTGTTTCAGTCGTGATATCCTGTAAGCATTTTGGAAAACGAACCAAGTTTTCTGGTTTCGACACTCATCAGAGCCAAGGTTTAAGCATTTTGCGCATGAACACGCCCATACTGGTGCTAAGATTTAAGCATTGGCAAAGAGAAAGGCCATGATATGGAGCTGGAACATAGCCATAAGGTTTCGATACAGATCCTTCTCATTGTGATCTTACTACTGGGACATGCAAGTGCACGTCATGATGGTCTGCTTAGTAGAAGCATTCAAATAGTGCCATCCCCTCGTCAACTCATACAAGGTATTTTCGAATGCTCTGCACGAAACCTTTTCTAGGTACAAAAATGTTGGCATTAGTTCAACCTTACCTGTAGATCTACCTGCAGATATATCCCATAGAATATTTTCTTTTCTTTTTTCGCAAATATGTTATGTTCAAATATTTACTAAGATGCTATTTGGATGGATTGCATAGTTATCTTATGATATGTGGAAAAACTCTTGATGCAGCTGAGCGCACACTGTTGAGTCCTCAAAGTAGTCTCAGCCAGCAAAAGGCAGCGTTGCTTTCCTTTAAAGAAGCCTTGACAAGATCCAGGTCTTCAAATGCACGCTCATTTGTGAATTGGACTGATGACTCGGATCCATGTTCCTGGAGAGGGGTGCAATGCATTGGAATGAATGTGGCTGAACTTGACCTCTCCAATCAGAATTTGAGTGGTCCAATTCCACAAGAGTTGGCCAACCTGTCTTTCTTGACATCCATCTCATTGGCATCAAATGCATTTAATGGCAGCATACCTCAGGAAGTGGTTCATATGTATAACCTGGTGAATCTCACACTATCTTACAACAACCTTACAGGTGGTATTCCAGAACAACTTTTTGCCAGTTGTGATAACGTTCAAATGATCAATCTATCTGCGAATCCATTAGGTGGCTCTATTCCATCTAGTATCCAGAACTGCAAAAGTTTGAAGTGGCTGGATTTGTCAAGCAACCTCTTGGAGGGTGCCATTCCAGATGGTCTTGGCCAGATTTGGACTCTAGAGATTTTGCTTTTACATAACAATAAGCTGGTTGGGCCCATACCAAGGCATCTGTTTGATAATTGCCAAAATTTGCAGGCACTTGATCTGTCGACAAACAACCTCACAGGAGGCATTCCTTCTCAAATTGAAAACTGTAGCCAGCTGTTGACTTTGTCAATTTCCAGGAATCAGATTGATTTTGTTCCTAAGGAACTAGGGAACTTGGAGCAGCTCCAACATTTATCGTTGGGAGAAAACAAACTTTCCACTATAGATGCAGACATAGGGGGCTGTACAAGTCTTCGAGCTCTAATTTTGAACTCGAATTATTTCTCAGGGATAATCCCGTCATTTGTTGGCGAGTTCCATTATTTGGAGGTGCTCATGCTTTATGATAACAAATTTGAGGGTGAGATACCCATGTGGATAACAGAACTACACCATCTCTACCATCTTGATGTAAGTGGGAATCAGCTCATTGGCTCCATTCCAAATGAGCTAGCAAATATCAAGGGCCTAAAGTTTCTTGTGCTTGCTAATAACAAACTCACAGGAAGCATCCCAACCGAGATTGGAAAAATTACGGCTTTGCAGTTTCTTGATCTCTCATCTAATCAGCTTACAGGTCGCTTGCCAGAGACTTTGGGCAAGCTTCAAAATTTGCTATGGTTAATGCTAGCCCATAATAGAATTACAGGTGAAGTTCCAATTGAGTTAACAAATTGCAGTAGCCTCTTGTGGCTCAATCTCCAAGATAACAGCTTCTCAGGACCCTTGCCACGAAATATTGGAGATATTGGTGCAAATGTGAGTGTTACATTTGAAAAGAATAAGCAAACTTTGCCTGAAATGCCAAGGTCAGTGGGTGGGTGTAGCATGGTCAGAAGATGGCTTCCAAGCACAGAACCCCCATTTGACCTCGTACTGAAGGTACTAGATACAGAGAGGTGTCGGGTCTTTTGGAATATGCTATTAAGAGGTGAGTTTATGTATCCTCTTTGCTCAAAGAGACCAACACAAGAGTCCTTGGGGTACATCCAGCTTTCAAAGAATCTGTTTACGAACACCATACCAGAAAGCATTGGGAGGAATGCTCACTTGGGTCTACTTTTTCTAGGTCAAAATAATTTCACAGGAGAATTTCTATCGAATATGAGCACACGAGCCATTACAGGGATAAATGTTGCAGGTAATATGTTGTCAGGACAAGTCCCTGCCACATTAGGAGACCTAAGTTGTTTGGTCACTTTAGATCTCTCACTCAATAACTTTAGCGGCAATATACCTTCTGAATTGCAGAAATTGACACAATTAAGCAGATTCAATATATCATACAATCCACTGCTTACTGGGGAGGTCCCCACACAGCAGCAATTTGCAACTTTTGATGCAAGTGTTTATTCTGGGGATGACAATCTGTGCATTAGCTCATCAAATGGGCTCAGAACGAGTACAGCAGAGAATAAAATCCCAGTCTGCAGGAGTTCTGATATGAATAGTGACTTGTTCCCTAAGCGTTCATCAGGCATGGCAGTTGCAACCATATTAGGAATCACACTGGCATGTTTGCTTGCGCTGATCATTTTTCTACTAATCAGTTTCTTTACCTTTGGAAGGAATCCGTCATCGCCGCCTGCATCTCTGAATTTCATGATGGTTGGCAGTGAGAGCAATCGCTTTGGAGATGCAAGTGTGCAGGTTTCACTGTTTGCTATCGAACTTCCAAAACATCTTTCTTATGCAGACCTTTTATCTGCAACAAACAACTTCGATGAATCTAACATTGTAGGAAGTGGAGGTTTTGGGGTTGTTTACAAGGCTAAGCTTGTAGATGGCTCAATAGTAGCAATTAAAAAACTGATACAAGAAGGCCCGCAAGCAGATCGCGAATTTCTGGCTGAGATGGAGACACTTGGGCATGTGCATCATGAAAACTTGGTACCTTTGATGGGATGCTCATCCTATGGAACAGAAAAACTTTTGGTGTATAGATACATGGAGAATGGTAGCTTAGATGACTGGCTTCATGAACGTCCTGGAGGTCCTGAAGCACTAGTGTGGCCCTTGAGACTCAATGTTGCATTAGGTATGGCAAGAGGATTGAAATTCCTTCACCATAATTGCTCGCCTCCTATAGTTCACAGAGACATGAAAGCCAGTAATATTCTCCTTGACGAGAATTTTGAACCTCGATTAACAGATTTTGGTCTGGCCAGAATAATAGGTTCACAAGAAACTCATGTCAGCACTGTTGTGGCTGGTACCCTTGGATATGTTCCACCAGAATATTGCCAAACATGGAGAGCCACTACCAAAGGGGATGTATACAGTTTTGGGGTAGTCCTTCTGGAGCTGATAACAGGTAAGCGTCCCATGTCCATATTTTTCAGCGAGAAAAATTGTGGAAATCTTGTAGAATGGGTTAACATACATTTAAAAGAGGGGTCACATACCCAGACATATGATCCTGTTGTGGTCGCTGCTGGAGCTCCCGCAGAACTCGTAGCATTCCTTAAATTGGGCGTCAGTTGCACAGCTGAGCTGCCTATTAAAAGGCCTACAATGCGAGAGGTCTTGAGAGTCCTAGAAGAGATCAAGGCTGGAAACTACACGGCTGCAGTCACAATACAGATGCGCCAACGCAGTATTAGAGAAAGTACTTGATCTTCTTCTCCAACTCTAAGATGAAATGGGCTTGTGCAAATTTGGGTACTTGATTATTTTAAGCTATTCTTCTTAAGCCTGCTTATGCGATTTGAAATTAACAAACTCTAGTTTCAAATCTTTCTGGATCTTTCTTTTTTGATTGTCCGATAGGTTCAGGAAACTTATTAAAAGAGAAATTTCCTAACCGGCTACGGTTAGTTAGTTTTTAGGGTATTCGATGCCGCCTAGTTAACTGTGACTTCGTGGAATCTTAATACAACCTACCTAGGTTTGTAAATGAAACCCTATCTGAACATCAAAATTTGGTGCAAGTTCTATACTAAGTATTAGATAATTTTCAGAGGGGGATTCCGCCTGAAAATTCCGAGGAATCCAAAAAAAAAAAAATCAAAAGCAATGATCGTTTGCTTCAAATTACGTACCTCAAAAAAAAAAAATCCGGGAGAGTTTTTGGAACGGCCATGGCAGAGCATGAACGGTTAGAGCCGGTTCACATGCACGATCAACCCTCACCATCACGTAAAAAGGCAAGCCCTTTTACACGCACCATCACTTGCCGTTATGTCACTTACTCCTAAGGCAGATCCCCACGTAGACACCCTCCATATCGGCAACACACGTGTCTCACCCATACCGAAAGATGGCATGACCTCTAGACAACCATGGAAATTGAGGGATAGCTCAAGTACACAATTATGTACATGTTAAGCTACCTTTGTATGCTTTATTCACTTTTATATGCTTATACGCACATAAAACCCAAACCCTACAAATACCCATTGAATTTCACCCTTTTAGCTCCTCCATCGATCTGGTTGCCCTCCCAGTGCCTATTCTAGCAGCTCAGGTGACTTGTAGCAGCTTGAATCTTGACCATGGACACCTCAAAGTTAGTGCGCATCCCCCATTTTAAGCTTTATTAGCTTAGAATCTGATTGTGGGTAAACGAACTGATGTCTAAAGTCTTAGAAGGATGATCTTGCTTTAGGGGTGATCTAATTGTGTTGATCTTATTCTTGCAGTTCATGAAATGATCTCGTCTTTAGAACCTTGGCCTTAGAGAATAGTAATGCTTTGTAGTACGCTCCTAGTCAAATAACATCTAGTCAAAGTCTTTTGCAAACTTTAGGCATAGTCTAGAGGCATTGAACCCTTTTCGGCTCCCAAATCAAAGCCCCCTGTGATCTTCATGGATTTATCGCGGATTGCCATGAGTTAGCAATGGCATGGGGCATGGTCCAGTTTGATTTAGCAATGACATGACCGACACATTAATCATGGATGCAATGAAGGGCAAGGATAGATGTTCTTCTGACGAGAAGGGTTAGTGAGAGGTTCTACCCTTCGTCTCTTGGAAATCATGTCCAAGCTTCAACTCTAATGGCATTGATCCTTAGAGCTACTCGCAAACACTTGGATCACTACTCATTTAGATCGTGGAGTATGCCGCGATGAGCCCTAGATTATTAGAGGTAGTACTATGGTTCTTGTATAGGTGTTTTAGTCCCCCAGATCTAGATTCCGCTTCCGGCATCTAAAGCACACCCTAACCGAACCCTACACGTGGGGGTAAACCGCATGTAAGAGTAGAATGTGTACCCAAGTCTTGCAATATCCAAAAGAACACATGTAAGCTGAGAAGAGGGTTAAACCATCTTACCTTCAAAGTACCACAATGCATGCCCGAGCTTACAATTAGGCATTATTTTATAAATATGGTAGCTCGAGGGAGTGGTCTTGGACGTTAGTCTTGGTGGACTAGCATGGGTGTGTAAGAATGGCAAATTATGGGCAAAGCAAGGCAAATAAATGGCAAGGAATCCTTATAATGGTTATGGTTAAATAATATCTTGGAGCCAAGATATTATTTAATGGTTAAAGTTCTAGAGTTTAAATATAGTTGAGCCAAGATAGTATGAGTATCTTACCTTTAAAAGTCAAAGATAAATATAAAAGGAACTAAAGCCAAAATTAGTTTGAAAGGAAAAGGTAGACGTAAGTATTAAACTATAAAAGAAACGATGGGCATGAATAGTTATTATTGGATGACCACAAACTACTTTAGCTTTAACTCTAATTCGAATTCCAATATCTCCTTGACCATGTGACCGCAATCATGTTCTGATAGACCGCCCTTGCTTGTTGCTTTGCCATTGCCAGCAAGCCTTGCCATAATTCTGTGAGTTCTTAGCACCGAGTGACCCGGTTGGGTGGTGAACTACCAAAGACTGGTTAATGCTTCTGGATCTAGCTCTAGTTTTGGTGAACTAAGAGCTTGACCAATCTAAGTTATTGGTGTAAAGACTGGTTAATGCTTCTAGATCTATCTCTAGTTTTGATGAACTAAGAGCTTGACCAATCTGAGTTATTGGTATAACTCATATGTTATGTTTATTGGATCTGTGCTTATTTGTCGTCTTATTTCATACTTAGATCATTTTTGCATTGCTAACGATTTATTCTGTGGATTGTGTAGCAAATCTGGACGGTTTACAGCTTATGAGATATGATTTGTTTGAAGAAGTCTAGTATTCTGTTTAGAAGAGATAAAAGGTATGGTTCATTGTTGTGAACTATAACAATTGGTATCAGAGCCTAGCTATTCCTAAAGTTTGCAAAGACTTTCGGTTAGTGCTGGAGATTGCAAACAGGAATAGAGAACCTTATTCTGGCTATTCTTGATGTTTGTAAGTCATCTAGTTGGTGCTAGTGATTGCAAACTGGAATAGAATTCCTCCTCCTGAGAATCTAAATGATCTTCTTTCTATGAATTTAAAATTTTAACTTCTTGGATCATTCTTTCCAATCCGATTCTACCCAGAGTAATCAATCTTTGGATATCGGTAAATCGTTTGTGGCAGGAAACATATAGGTGCAAGTGATTGGTGACGTGGAATAAGCAGAGGGAACTGAGCCTAATCTTCCTGATCAATCCATTTCATTTGTCAAAATGGATCTCCTTCCAATCAAGCCTAACCAAAACTGACAATCCATCTCCTTGGCCAGCATGGATCTCCGTTGAAACTTTTCCTGCATCTACAAAGGGCGTATCTATGGTGGACGGATCAATCTTTATCTGAACTCTCCATCCTTGACAAATCTTGAATTCCTAACTAAACGAATTTTAAACAATGAAAAGTGCGGCCCATTGCTTTAGTAAGACGTCTTAATAATGAATACATGTTTGTAAGAAATTGTAGTTTAAAAGTAGAGGTGACTTCAAAATCAGTTAAAAGATTTTATAAGGATTCGTGCCTTTAGAGAAATTGTAAATCTATTTTATGATTGTGTTGCTTCCTTCTAATGAATGATCATGCCATTAATAGTTGCACAATGGTTGGTGCCATAAGTGTTGATGTTAATGGATGACATTGAAATTCTAGATTGGTGTCTAGAGTTTTGAATAGTAGTTGGTGCTACTGGTTGGAGTCGGTGCTTCAACAGAAACCTTGGTTCTTTTCTAAATACCTAAATCTTATTTCTATCTTTAAACTTGAATCTTATCTAGTAGATCTTGAGCCTTGCAAATACATCTCAATGAACAATCAAATCTTTCCTGGATCTTTATCTTAATCTTTAGCCACAACCATTGTGATTGTCATAAATAGTTGGTGCTATTTGTGAGATCATAATCCTAGCCTTTGGCTTTAAAATGGGTTGAGTTGGTGCTCATGTACAAATTGAATTGGTGCTTAATTTGTGGTTTATAACTGAGGTCAGTTGCTTCCAAAAAGGGAAGAATTGTTATAAATATGGTAGCTCGGGGAAGTGGTCTTGGACGTTAGTCTTGATGGACTCGCATGGGTGTGTAAGAATGGTAAATTATGGGCAAAGCAAGGCAAATAAATGGCAAGAAAACCTTTTAATGGTTATGGTTAAATAATATCTTGGAGCCAAGATATTATTTAATGGTTACAAGAAATTTATCGCGGCGGCCTTGGCCGCCGCGAACATTTCTCTTTACTGTTTTGGTACAGGTTAATAACTCCAAGCGTTACGGAGGACATTTCAAGATGAAAAATCTCAATTAAGATGGTAAGAGGAAAGGATATAGTTGAAAAGATCTAAATTTTCGTTCCGCGGCTTTATAAAAAGCAACATTATCTTCATTTCTCTTTACCAACTCGGTGTCAATTCAAAATCCAAAGTATTATGAACATTATTTTGCCATGGAAAAGAGGGCATTTCAAGATGAAAATTTCCCTTCGTCAAGTTAAATGCATCGAAAATGATGTTGAATGGTATTAATGTCCCTCAGCTTTTAGGGCTTTTAGCTTGTCTCCATATAGGATATATGTTGGATTAAAACTTTATACAATCCAAAATGATGTTGAATGATGTTCATGTCCCCCAGTTTTTAGCTCTAGCTCGTCTCCATATAGAATGTATGTAAGGAATTATGTGATAAAACTTTATGATCCAAAATGATGTTGATTATAGTTTGTGACTCCATAGAGAACATAGATAAGGGATTATGTGGTAAAGTTTTATGATCTCCAAAAGTCACTTCTTGTGTTACTTGGTTATAGTAGAGGGGTCTTTGACGTGTACAACTTTGAAATGAGAAGACCATGTATGGCATCATGAAAAGCCAAATAGGGTGAAACCATGTAGACTATTCCAGAAATTCAACTTTTAGGCTTTGAGAATCCTCCATGCAATAATGTGAAAACTGCTCTATATTTTCGAAGATGGTAAAAGGCATTCGATTTTTTTGCATACAAATATCTCTTTTAGCCGAGTTGTGCTCAAGGTAATGGCGCCAAAAACCCAGTTGTGGTCGGATATGCTGTTACTTGTTACTGGCAGTCAAAATCTTGATCTGATTCAAATTTAAACTTGAAAGTGTTGATTATATGGAGCTATGACTTTGCTGGGCTGAGATATTCCTATTGAAATATCTTAGAAATATCTTGGAAATGATTCGTGGTCTACATTCATAGCCCGTATGCTGTGTAGTTGGAGTTGCAATTCCTTGATTCCATTCTGATTTAACTCCATGTTTTGCCACACTTTTAGTGCCATTATGTTTATTTTGATGATTGCAGATGCCTTAAAAGGAACTAGCTCATTTGCATTTGGTGTCGAGGAAGGCCTTATATTTCTCTCAACAAATGCAGCTGGAAGCTAAGATGCCAGACATTAGAAATTAGAAATGGGCTGCTCACTATAGGACAAACCTGGACACTATCCAAAAAATATTTGGTGGAACGCGTTCGAGGAATATAATTCATTTATCTGCATATCAAGTATTTAGATTTTTAAAAGGCTGTAGATTTCTCTTAGCAAAAGCAATTGGAAGCTGTGTGTCGGATGATACTTGATGAGTTTTTAAGTAGCAAAATTTTAAGTCACGCTATCGTATTTGGAGAACCATTGAACAATGATGCCCTTAGCTTATCATCTTCTATTTCTGATCTAATCCAAGGTTTGCCACACATTTAGAGCCATTATAAATGTGATGGTTGCAGATGCTAGTTCAACTCTGTCTATAATGTTTGAGAAAGGTTGCGCACCATAAAGGAGCACAACCAAGCAAAGCAATTGCATGTATTTTAATATATATTCTAATGTCTCATAATTTTCATAGTTTGATTCATTCTTCTAATTTATCTCTGTAGAATTTAGAATTTAATAAGAATCTTTATTTAGTCTCCAACTCTTCCATTTTTAGTCTCCTACAGGTGATAGCTGAGTTACCACCTGTAAACGCAACATCATGGCAAGTCTCTAAGACAACAAACAACTCTGCAGATGCTCGAGCCCTGTCCAATACAGAAAGAATTGTTTCAAGCTCGGGACGTTGCTTCCGCTTCATCTCTGAATACTGTAATGCAAGGCAAGCTACTTCCATCGCCTTTGCAAATGGCCATTAACCAGTAGATCGATCCAAAACATCAGAAAATGTTCCACAGTCTATTGCAGTTTCAACAAATTCATGGACCATTAATGGTTGCCTTCCTGTAAGCATCTGAAGTATAACAATTGCTAGAGCATAATATCTGATTTCGGGCCAAAAGAGCCAGTTCTTTCTGGATCAATATAAGCAAATGTGCCAACTGGTAATGTGTCTTTATATTATGTGCCACTCATAGCAGCAAATGGTTCTGGAATGAGCCTGGCAAGGTCAACATCAGCTAGTTTACTGACATTATTGCGATCAAGCAATATATTTCCTGGCTTGACATCACGATGAACAACTGGCTGATGAACAACTGGCTCAGGCTTTAAGCTATGAAGGAAATGCAAGGCAGTTGCTGCGTCAGCAATAATCCGAAATCTTGTATACCAGGGAAGAGGAGGAGCAAGTTGGTAAGCATATGCGCCATTTTAAAAATGATTGTGGGCTGTTTGCTCTGCTGCATTTAGACGTTCTTACATTTTTTGCATGCTTTGTGGCGAAGAACCTGGAACTAAAAACTAATGGATTTGCACAAATACCATGTTAAAAAACTTTTTTTATTAAGCTTTCAAGCTTTATTTTAGAAATTAAATCTCAAAATAGTTAGTTGAAGACAAAGAACAAAACTATATCACAGCCAACAGAGCATAGTCCAGAAATTTCAACTCAAACCTGGGCATCGTTTCTGTCCATATAGAATTTGAAATAGTGGATCGAAATTTCAACTCAAACCTGGGCATCGTTTCTATCCATATAGAATTTGAAATAGCAGATCGAATCTTGGAATGCAAGAACTCCATGTTCATAAGCAGCTTCTTATTTATATTCTAACTTGATCATACCGCTGCCTCCTCATATAACTTCCAGTTTGTGGAATACAAAACAACCTGCTCTTTGCCTCAACGACCCTGTTCAAGAGCCTGTTGCTTGCCACAGCTTCCATTCAACTACTGTTTTTAGGCATGAATATGAAAGGGCAGCATACCTAATCATTTCGACCAATCCTAAGCACTTAAAACGTCTGTAAAGATGACCAGGCTTACCTGACAGAGCCACAAATTCGTTACAACAGGGGCCACGATCAGTCCTTATCGGCCAAGCTAGAAATCTTTAAGAAAAATTCCTTACAGGAAAAAACGACTTTCAAAGATAAACAAAAGATAATCTTTACCTTCTACACATGGTTCCATGTAAAAACCCTTTCCTTCGCACTCTGAGTCTGCTCTTCGAATCATTGTATCCACAGCCTCCTTTAGACGGGCATGTAGTCTCTTCACATCTGTGTACTCTTCCTGCACCAAGCTCCCTTTATTAGTTTTGCACTAAATCAGACTTTAAAAAAGAAATCTACCTCCGATTGAGCTTTCCAGTAAAGGATTTCTTCGGTTCTCAATTCTACCGTTGGTAGCTTTTCTTGCCATTTCTTCTTTGCTCTGGTTTCGGCCTTGTGAATCTCGGTAACAACTCTGTAACCATGAGACACCTCTGTCACTCAAATACTCAAAAAACAGAGAAAGCAGGCAAAAAGGGGGAAAACCCACCTGAAAATCTCTTGAGTAATGCTGCCTCTAAGCGGCTGGTGCTTATCACTATGTCATGCTCGCCGAACACATTCATATGGTCGAGGCCCTGGCCTTGGCATTTTGAAAAGGTGCATTACCTGAAGCTACGATCAAATTTTCAAATTTGATGCTCGCGAAACAAGTGGGAACCTTTTGCTGATGTCCCTCTAAAAACTACAGACTTAAAAGCTGAGAAGGTCGTCCCTAAATTCATGTAGTTGCCTAGTTACATTCTAAATAACACCCCGCTAAGGTAGTAAATCCAAGCAAGGCGTAGCTCAGTAGAAAGGTCTAGATAAATGCCAGTCCGAGTTTGTGCCGACATCAATGGCAGCATATCTGAAGGTCTGGCTATGATACACTCGCCATAGCCATAGCCCGTATTCCAGGCGCCGGAAGACGGATCTGCGATAGCCAGAGCAGAGCAAGAAAGGGAAAAATATTACATTCATTTTTTTTCAAAGGCACGTGTCTCTCCCAGGTTTTTTTTTCAATCAAACAAAATAGAAAAAGGAACATGCTTTATATAGGAGTGATAATGGTTAAAGTTCTAGAGTTTAAATATAGTTGAGCCAAGATAGTATCCTTACGTTTAAAAGTCAAAGATAAATATAAAAGGAACTAAATTCAAAGATTTGTTTGAAAGGAAAAGGTAGATATAACTATTAAACTATCAAGAGAATAGGCGTTTATTGTCAGTTTTTTTGTCACTTTGTAGACTACTGCATTTTTCAGAGAATTGACAAAAATGTGACCATAAAAATGTCAAAAATTAGTGACAATAGATCGTCAGTTTTTTGTCACTGTTTTTGGCAATTTTTTTACACCTCATTTGTCATCTTTATAGCATTTTTTTGTCATTTTTTTGGGCAATTCTTTGACATCTATATTGTCATATCCTAGGCAAATTTTTGACACCCTATTTGTCATCTTTATAGCATTTTTTTGTCACTTATTTGGGCAATTCGTTGACATCTATATTGTCATATCTTAGGTTGTTTGTTTTGACATATATTTGGTCATATTCTAAATTAGTTTTGGCATATTTTTGTCATCTATAAACATATTTGGGTAATTTTTTGTCACTTTTTCTAGCAAATCTTAGTCACATTTTTGACATATTTTAAATCATTTTTTAGACACATTATTGTCGTCTGTTTGGAACATGTGTTGTTTTCTGTTTTGACTTTTTTTTAGCAATTTTAATTCGTAATGATTAGTTCACAATGTCTGAGAAGAATACTGGACATGAATTTTTTATGAAACATAGAAGCAATACACATAGAAGCATAGTTCATAATGTCTCAAAAGAACAATATACATAGATAGAAGCATAGTTCATAATGTCTCATAGAAACATAGAAGCAGCAGTTCATAATGTCTGAAAAGAACAATACGCATGAATTGTTTACGAAGAAGTTTATGACAAACGAAATAATAAAGATGTTTGATTAAACACTGTTAATTTCAACCTCCTCACTGTCAGTTTTAGATGTAGTATCTTCACTTCCAGTGCCAGTGCTAGATCCATCGCTTGAACTTCCACTGCTTGATGATTCAGATATATCCAACTACATAGGAAAAAAATAAGTTATATGGTTACAATATTAAAAGTTATAAACATGTACAACAACTTAGATAAAAACCTACATGCACATCGTCTTCATTCTCCTCACATGGTACTTGATCTGCAATAGCTTTCCCCTTGATATCTACTGCTGGGACCATTCCCTTACCAACATAATCCTTACCACGTCTGCGTCACCTACTGGACACGTTCGTGCAAAAATTGGCACGTTCATGAGACCAACTTGAACACGTCCGCCAAATTTTTTTTCTCTTGTGCTGAAGCATCCAGTTGGTCTTACGGACATTTATACGAAAACAAACATGTGCATGTTAGACAACATTGCAGCAAAGGCACATCTGAGAGGAGTTGTGGATGATGGTTTGTAACTGAATTGTCTCGAAGCCAGAACTGAAAAAGACCTAGAAGTGCTAGGGCTACAGCTGCATTCTAGTAGGCTCTATCTAACCGAGAGCTTGCAAGACCCCCACAAATCTGACCCATGCTCTAAAAAACCAATAGCTATATAGGGAATACAATTTTCCATCATCATAACCTACAAATAAACTGCCCCTCAATATTTCCATTGAACATGAAGAAATGAAAATTATATATCCAGGGCTAAACAAAAACCAAAACTAGCCCGAGATTAAATTAGTAACAAATTTAATTGCGTCTGTTCCCTTTTTTGGTTTAAAACAAAACACAAAGTATCAAGTTAAAATAAAGCACGAAGTATTAAGTTTAAGCTGATTCAACCATTTGAGATCCTGTTTCCAAAAAAATCATGGCATAACATGATTACTTTTCAAGTTCCATCTTGCTTAACCCTACATAGCTTTTCTTGAATCCTCTACATTTGCATGTGGTAATTTATTCTATGTTTTCCTAAATAAAAAACGTCATGTCTATTATCTAAAAACTTGGTAAAGCAATGGTGTGAGGGGATTCTACTCTCGAATCTCTAAAAAATTGCACTATAAGTCAAATCTCTTGCTACTACTAGGATAGGGCTTCACCTCTGCATTAGCATCTGCCCCTGCATTCGAAAAACCAATGCACCAAACATGTGTTGCCCTAATCACTTGCAAAATAAATGCACTGAATCAAGGAGATAAAGACTCAAGAATTGGGTAAGGCATGCAAGCAATCAAAACCAAAATCACTCAAAATCATTCATCCTTGGAGAGACTCCACCTTCATCCACTGCCGTTGTTACCACCCTGTCTGCCGTCGCCACTGCAAAGATATAGAATATTGAGAAATATGCAGAGATTGCCCCAATTTGCCAAACCATGTTGTGTGTTATCCAAAAAAAGGGGGGTGGGGGGAACTACTAAAATGCCCCTACAAGTTCTCAAAATTACAAAAATGGCCTTAAACAAAGAGCATTTTGGCAAATCTAGTAATATAAGTCTTATGCCTCGTCAAATTCAAAGCGTATCTTCACAATCATTGTAGCATAGAACACAATCTATTCAATGGAGTTAGATTTGTCTAAGTCGAAGTTCAAATTGACAAGTTATGCTCTTAGAGTTTGGGATCGAGTTCTTCGATTTTCTTATATTCAAAACATTATAACTTGCAGAATCCAACTTCGACTTAAATAATTTTACCATCATTAAAAATTGTTTATCTCTTCTCTATACTTCATGAAGCGTACTTTCTTTTTGAGCATCATTGAAAACTTATTGCTATTTTTGCAAAACACCATGTTTTTAGAGGCATTTTGGTAATTTCGTAATATGTAGGGACATTTTGGTAGTTTTTGGAAAAAGAAAACCCAAAAAAATCGCTGCCCTATATTTCCAGAATACTCGCCGCATACAAAAAAGACAAATTCTAGAAAAATATATACAATGTGCAAGGACCTAGAAAACCCTCATAAAGCAAGATCAAGACAGATGCCTCTTCCCACCTTAGGGAATTCAAGGCACGCATTTTGTTTTCCAGTTTCATTGCCTACTGATAACGATCCAGATATGGACAAAAGGAAAAAATAGAAAATGAAGTATCATTATATATGTTTTGAAAGAGCTGCCTCTGAAAATCAAGTCTATACCCTAAATACCTATCTAGGTCCCCAACTATTTCGCATTGATAGAAGCAATGTTTCACTAGTACATGAGTTACGGTTCAATTCACAGTGACAGTTCTATGTCTCATTATGAAGGACATTCCCTTTACGAACTCTAGCAAATATAGATAAAGTAATATCTTAAGTTGAACCACGTTAAAAATCATCCTAAGTAGTTATCTAAGAGTATCTTAAGTTGATTGACTACGTTATAAATCATCATCGTTGATCAACTTTAAGCAGACTTGCAGTCATCAAATTCCTACCGCATCAATGAAAGATCAACACTGACTCTATCTTCTCGCCACAAGAATCAGCCTTTCTCTTTGCCCTTTATAATAGTGCCTTAATTCCTAATTGCTTATCCCCCATTATCTTTCCACAAAGATCAAAACGTCCGGTTTTCAAACCGTGTGAGCTTGGAAGTCATATTTGTGGGTTTTATGGGAAGGAAACCACTAGTATTTGGGAGCAAAGAATAGGGCATTGTTGTACGGTTTGTACTTTGGCTGGATGGGCTAGATTTTTGTTGGAGGTTTATTTTGAAAAGCTGAAGCCATGGTTACCTAGGTTGTGGCATGTGGGCCTGGATCCAAGAAGCTTCTATTTTAGGTTAGTTCTTATGCTCCTCCCCTTCCCCAACCTCCCTTTTTTTTATGCCTCTGCTCTTTGGTCTAGGCCTTGCATCCGTAAGAAGATCGCTTGTTATCTTGCTGCCTGGGGCAATTGATTCGCCATGGTAGTCCTAGTGATGGCTTTGCCTTCGAATCTTGCTCTATCTGTCCTTTGTGTTGTGGTTCTTATTTCAATTCTCTCATTGGCATGAGAAAGGCTGCAAGGGCATCTGCTGCAATAGGAGTTGCATGCTCTTAAAAAAAGGGAAGGTCAAATTGTTCCAGCCTGCTAATGGCAGGTGGGTTATCTCTGTGACTCTTAATTGTAGTGGAATGGACATTGATTTGTCATTTTTAGAAAGGCTAACAGGTTTCTTGAGGATCATGTGTATGGAAGATGTGGCCAGTGTAGAGCGGAAAGGGAGCAAAGATTAACCATTTGCATTTACAGGGTGTCTTGTAGATTGCAGCTTCCAGTGTTGCTGCTGTGGACATGTTAATTAAGCAATATCTAGGGTGGCACGATGGGAAGCCAATTGGGTATATGTTGATTTGCAAGGTTTTGAAGGATTCAAAATTACATTGTTTTAAGGTGATGGTGGATTATTGCCTTAAGGATATCAAAAAACCCCATTATAAATATACTTACAATAACATCATTAACGAGCATGTTGAGGGGGGAAAGCGGCTTTATGCTATGTATGGCACTGGGGACCTGAAGAAAAATGTTATTTTTGACCACAAGAACTTGATTTCTAGAGCAATCCACTTCAGGAATTATCTATAAGTTGTATGTTGAATCCTGGATTAATTTACGTTGGGACAAAAATGGTTAGGTTGAGTACCTTCTCCTTCTCCAATTCTTGGGTAATTTCAAGCAATTCTACTTATATCCAAAATAACTGTGTCCATGCTACAAGGAGAGTCACTTTGAACCCCATGCTGCTTCTGCTAAGGATGTAGCCTTTGTTATTTATGGGTCAGGTGAGTGCATCAAACCGATTGACATGATTGGGAAGAGAAGACACATATATTGGGATGATGCGCTCACAGAAAATGAAACGGATCCCGCGTTTGAATGTGAGGACTTATACGAGCCCAGAAGTGTAGACCACCTCCCCAGGAACCAGAACAGGCAGATCAACCACTGCTAACGTCTTTAGGCCAAATAACCGTATGCATATGCCTGTGACTATACGCTTGATGTTGCTTAGGTAATCCAAGTACTGTTGTTATAAAATGTGGTGGCAAGGTGATGGTGCCACCACATTTGTATTATTTTTATATGAATTGAAGCCCTAGAACTTGCAGGTTGCAGAAATAGAATGGCTCTGTGGAGCGCATAAAGGTAGCAGATATGATTTTAATTTCTTGGCTATGTGGAAATGCGTGGGTTCGATTCCCAAGGAGCAACTTGCTAGTAATTTTTTTGATTGGTATTTGGTGTGAAAACTAGATTAAGGTTGTATTTTTATATTCATTAAGGTTAATCAATATGTAATCAATGCTTAAGTTTATTTTTTTGCATGTATTTTATATTCTTGGTATTCTAATTCTAGGGTTCTTATTATGATGGCTAGCATTTAGCCTCTGATGGTGTATTCTAGGTTGGTCCTGGCCCGAAAAGCTAGGATTAGTCATAAAAATAGATTTAATGAGGTCCAACCTTGCCTTTTTACATATAACCTCTAAGTGAGATAACCTCATGGGATAAACTTTCCACAATTTGTTTTATATTAGGGAAGGGTATTTTTGGTATGGTTTGGACTATGATTTGAATATAGTATTGTATTGATATTCATATATTCTAATGAGAATCAATGAGTGACAAACTCTATACCGAAAAAAGGTACATTTCCTACATCATTTAACCTAGCAGGAAGCACTATACAAAAACTAGTTTTCGGCCGGAAAATATGAAGAACCCTATGGTTTTTAGGTAAACTTCCTGAGAAATTTATTTCATATTAGAAATTCTTGATTCCAACAGGTAGAGCTGCAAGGATTCCTCGAAATTTGCCATTCTCTGGCAAGAATAAGCGGCTTATTTGGTTTGTCCATGTTTCTATTTTGGAATTTTTTTTGGATTTTTGTGGAACATTATTTTTGTAATGGACTACAATTAGAACGCTGTGGAGATGCAAACACAATTCTTCCGCGCTACCTTACTATCAATTGGAGCAGGATTTATTCAATCTTGTGCTAGAGGTTTAAGGTTTTGGCTTGGTGGGATTTCGATCTCATTTCTTGGGTTTGTTGTTCGTGGGTTCAAAGCCCACATTGACAGGGTGCAGCAGAGGTTTTCACCTTCAAATCTTCTCTGGGTATTGCCGAAATTCTAAGAAATCTGGCTACATGAGATCCCTTTATGGATGCTCTCATGCTTCAGCTGTGATTGGATTATGAACATGCTGAGGCTTATGCCTGGACGCTCACATATAACTTGGCAGGCATTCTGTAGTACTCTAATCTAGAGCAACAGGGGGGTCAGTTGATTGACATCCTCAGGACTGCAACAAAAAAGTGCTTTGCGAGAGGCCACCCTTACAGAAAATGTTCTACCTTCCGGACTATCATCCTAGGACCTTCTGGCGAAAGGTGCTCAAAAAGCCAGTACATCCTATAGGGAACATCACTCCCAAGTTGTGGGGCAATTCCTGCAGCAGCTTTATGATCCTCAGGATGCACAAGCAGTGTTACCCTTGCAGCAAGGCCAGGCGCTGGAAATTACAGAGGCAGATGTGGGCCAGGGCTTACAGCGTCTTGCCAAAAATGCCAGACCTTAATGATATGCAAGCAGAGTTGCTCAAGTGGGCAGGCCGTCTATAGTACCAGTGCTAACCGCCTTGTTCAACAAAGCGTTACAATAAGGTTTTCCCCCACAGTGGACCACTAGCAGAGTTGTTCACATCTATAATGCAGGCGATCCATACTGCCCGGGTCAGTTCTGTGTTTGCAAAACTATGAGCTGGAGTTCCTGAGTAGCAGTTGATGGCCTGAGCAGAGGCAGCAGACGTGTAGACCCTCATGCAGACGAGATTCCGGCCGCGGCACTAACCATTAGTCACATCTTGTTGAAGACAACAAAAATCGTCGACAAGACCTGTATTGCTGCTTTGTGAACTTCGCCAAGGCTTTCGACATTGTACCTCGAAAAAAGTTATGGGCAAGATTGCAAGATTGCAACAGCTGGGGATCCCTGCAAATTTGCAGAATGTAGTATACAGGCTATATGAGACATGTTCAGGCCGGTCGCAACTGACAGCCCAACCATTCGATAGTAGTATCGGGGTCCGTCGGGGATGTCCTTTGTTTTATATTGATCACTTGGAGAGTTGTCTTGCTGACAATGGGGGCGATAGAGCTCATCTCCTACACCGGATCACTAGGCAGCTAATATATGCTGATGATGTGGACCTCCTAGCTTATACTCCAGCAGACATGCAGCACCATCTCGATCAGACACATTCTGCCAGACGACTGATATGCATGTCAACTTGGCCAAGATTAAGGCCCAGAGATGCCACTTAATGTAAAAGGGATACGCCATGTGCAAGGAAGGGGTCAGCAAAAACCTGTTCATATACACCTTATCTAAGGTCCAAAAAACCCCTTTCCATATGAGATACGTCACTAGATGACCCTAAAAAACTCCCTTCCCGTATGTATTCGTACGCTTTAGGCTCGAGAAAAACTCCATATTGTCCACTCACATGTTATGCATGGTATACACTATCCACGGGGACTAAGGTGGTCCTCATATCATCCTCACATCAACCAAGGGCCTTCTCCTCCAGTTACCGGAAGGGCAAAATGTGGAAGTGGCACCCACCTACAAATATTTGGGAGTGGAGTTTCCTTCTACTATGCACTGGGATATCTCCATCTTGCTACAAGCGACAGCGAGCTAGAAGGCACTATATGTAATGCAGAACAACAGTAACAGAGCAGATCTATATGATTGGGCCCATTAGTCGCACCTGTTCAGGGTCTTGGTGGAGCCTGTCCTTTTATGCAGGGTCGAAGTCTGGGGCCCCGTGGTGTCCCTCACTACATGACTTAGACAGGTGCAAAAAGCCTTCTTAGCATGGGCACTAGAGGTGAAGTCTATGGTCCCATATCAAATCCTATTTCAGGAGCCCCTACTGAGGGCGGCTCTTGATCACCACATCATCTACTTTCAGATGGTGATCACTGTGGATGATGCCCGTCTCCCTAACTTGGCATATACCGTGGCAATGGGACCGTAGTGCCACAAGATCTACTGGAAGGAAAAGCGAGCTCAATGGCTCGTCGGATGGAATGTATAGGAGCACAGGTGCATGCAGGTGCACACAGAGGCAAATTGCCATAGCTTGAGGCGATACCTTGACGTTTACTTCCTTGGCAAGCTCTTGGATGCCAATGCCCTTGAACAGGCTATGACTACACATTACCAGTGCCACATAAATCCCACATTGGAACAGGGTTCGCAACGCTACCTGTGTACCCATCTGCCCATGAAAAAATGCAGACTCATTGCTTCGATACACACAGATGCACACCATCTCCGATTTGGGACAGGCAGATAGATTCGGGAGCCATGCCAGGGCAGACTTTATCGATGCTGCCAAATGAGAGCTGTTGAGGATGAATGCCATACCCTCCAAAGCTGTCTAGCGTATGATCAAATTCAGGACACGCTATGCTAAGTTGGCCAGGCCCGGTCAATTGCTACATGTAATATTGAGCACGGATTTAGTGCGGATGCTGGGATCATACCTTCAGAAGGTCATGGATGTGTGAGATCAGCTATGCCCTCGGACACTCATCTGACTTGTATATATTTCATGATATGTCTATCTGTACAGTTTGACAACACCTTTATTATTACCATGGCTTTTCCCTCGAAACCACTTCGGGACAATATTAAGTTTACTGCGCTCTTTCATTGGGTCCCATAGGCCGATTGGTCTCTGTGGATAATTCTAATCTATTCTATTCTATTGTGATGAGCGGCTGTAGCTGGAGGCTCGACCAAAATTTGCTAAGCTTGTAGCATACACGATGCCTCCACAGCAACCGTTTCTCAATAGCCAGCACAAACAGCGGCAAATCCTATTCTAATTTAATTTGTTCTGGAAGCTTCGAAGGCCTCAGCCCGCCAGAAGGGTCTATTGGTTTTGGAGGAACATGAAAATGCACAAGAAAAGGCTATAGTTTATGTCAATGGTTATGTTTGATAGCTTGAAAATGATTTTGCGCCATTGATGCGTGCAAGCATTTTTGCTTCTAAAAATCTGTTGGCCCTCGATTGGGAATATGAGATGGAATATCCATGCCATCATCAAGTGCTCCAATACAAATATACGTAAAATCAGGGTGCCCTAGATTCAGCCCTCTCATACAAATATACAAAAAGGCCCATTAAATGAAACAACCGTGTTCTATCATACAAACACGAGCCAGAAAATCCAGAAAATAGATGACACTCTTGGCCTCGATTGGTGCTCTACATTGTTTAAAAACAAGTTGCAAAGAGCAAAATTGGTTTTTCGGACGGCAGAGCTGTGTAATAATGTGATTTTAATATACGCTTCTCTCCACAGATATGGGGTGAACAAACATTCGCTAAAGTTTAAACTCTTCTTCAGGCGAGTCACGCCAGACCTGCTAAAAATCCAAAAAATAGTTATGCACATTTTGGGCTAATTATAGCTTGGAATTTCGTCCCAATTGTAACCCCCAAGTTTTCCAGTTCTATACAGGTTGATCAACTTCTCAGCAACAATTTTCCGGGAATCGCGGTAGTCTTCAGATAATTTGAAAACTCTTTGCAACTCCTGCATTTGCAATCCTATTAAGCTTTCCATGCTACTTGCATCTTCAAGACAAATGTCACAATTCAGGGCAGGTGAAGCAATGGCTCCTCTAACTTCCACTTTCACATCTTGTTCAAGGAGCCTCTGAAGGATCGTACAACATGGTAAGAGAGCTTTCTATCTTACTTCAACTTCAGAAAATTCTTTGAGAACATACCATTTCCCTCTTGGTCAAAGGCGTTTCAGGAAGCCCTAGGAATGCTTTGGCCTCTGCTTCAGCTTTCCATTTCACATGGTAACGTGAATGCTGACTGTTAAGCAAGGCTAACAAATACCGAGCAAGCCTTTCTTCCCCAATAATTTCGTCATTTATTGCTCCTTTTAAAAACATAAGCAGCAAAATTTAACCAGGCTCGTGTGGCACACTAAGATATAATATACTCCTAATGTATACCTGTTACAGCAAGTTTGAGACCACTTTCAAGGTCAGGAATGCTCGTATGTAGCAATCCTGGAGTATCCAACATATAGATTGGTGGTGTATGACCTACCTGAAAATACTTTTTAATTTTTTGTTAAATAACATTATTTACTCCTAGTTTTCTAGTGTCAGGTCTTTGCTTACCTTGGCACTCATGATAGTCCTGGTGACACCAGGTAAGGGACCAACTTCTGATAAGGTCAACTTCTCTTGCCCTGGAATACAGGACGATAAAATGAAGACTCTACAACGGAAATAACATCAAAGCAAATTCATCCATATATATCTAACGTCTTACAAAAGAGACTCTTATTAGAGGACATTCAATTCTTTGAATATGCCGTTTTCCATGTTGATTTGTTGCTGACTTTCACAGAAACAGTGTATTTAGAAGATAGCAGACTAACTTGATATTTGATGACGACCAATTCGATGTGCTGTATTCATAAGAGCTGACTTTCCCACATTTGGAATACCCACAACCATTGTCAATATAGGCTTATTATAGCTTATGTGCTTTGTCAACCTCGACCGCATAATCCTCATCAACTATTAGGTAAAAAAAGACCTTAGCAGCAAATCCTGTTATCTGGAGAAAATTCAACTGAACTATTCTTGAGGCTTGAGCTTACAGATTTGACAGAGTCTTGATTGTGGCCATTAACATAAATGCATTCTGTGCCCTGTGCTTGAAAATAGCGTTCCCAATCCTATGAAATAGAAAAGAAGTGGTATTGAGCATCTGCAAGTGATTAATAAACTTTAGTTGTATGGACGGCCACACCAATCCCCGTGGAATCAAATGGAAAGAGGAAATATCATGCATATCATCAAAACCTAAACCAAAAACTGCCATTTCATGAGGTAGTGCCAAATTGAAAGTATATGAATATGGTGCTTCAAAAGCCACGCATCTATCAACCCAGCCACTTACTTTATGGGATCAAAAACCCTGAATTTTGTTCTTAAAATAAGCACCCTACTTTAACTAGTGTAATGTGATGTTGATAGCTAATCGTGCCATTGTATATAAGCGATGGCCTACTTGTTGAACCGCCAATTTTGAGGGGTGAAATATGAAGAAAAGATTGGATCTTATGCAAATTCAAGGAAGATCTGTTAAATCAACTTTCCATCTGGTTCATACTCTTGTAGGCATTCAAATGGCTATCCTGACAATACGAAATAACCACGAGAAAGAATATATAGTGCTCTACCCATTTACCTTCTCCTGTCCATGTTCGTACTCTTTTGCATTTCTTTTAAGCAGGAACGACATTGCATGCAACCACAATGTCAATTATGCAACTTAGAAATGTTCCTAAGAAAGACTTTCATTTGCTAAATTAGGAGGTGTTGACCTTGTCTGATTCGGCAACATCAGACAGGAGTAATCCACAAGCAATATTTCCAAAAGGAAGAATAAGATTCTAATGAATAAACAGGCCATCAGGTTACTCCAAAGGTAGAACAACACCCTATAGTAAACCAAAAGGCATGATGCGCTTGTGTGTTAACAACCAGTAATGCCTAATATTCAGGCTTGTGAATGGAATCATCTTGTACCACAGTCATTTAGCATTAAAAGAAAAAAGATGACATTGATGGTTAACCAGGCCCATTAAATAAAACACTACATCAGCAATTCTCTTAACGTCGCATATTAACCAGGCCCATCATCATCATCTTCATTGATGACCCACAGCCATAAATCAATCCTTATGCAATAGGCCCAACAACTTGTTACAAGAGGGTATCAAGTTCAGGCTTTACCAAATGATCAATATAAGCATGTGATTACACTTTTTATATTTAATGGATGAAAATTTTATATAGCAGAAAGTAGGCTTTAAAAGTTATATGACATAAATTGGGCCTTCGGATGATTGACTTGTACGAAGCTATATCAAAATGCAGATTATGGACATTGCTATTACCTGTTTTGGGTTGGCAAGGTCCATTTTGTTCAAAACAAGAAGGTGCCGTTTTTGCCTTAGTATCTCCTGTAGCTCTTCATTAGCAGAGCTCAACGGTAGCTGCACCAGATTAATGAGTCAAACAGCAATGCAATAGCATAAAATATTTTGCGGAACACATGAACATTTTTTCAGGTTATGCAATTCCTGAATGCTATTGCCTATGTTTAGGATAGTGGAGTGCAAGTTTATTCCATACCCGAGCGTCTCTGACCTCCAATATAAAATCCGCAGCTCTAGCCCTCTCTCTAATCTCTCGGAAAACAGTAGAGCATGGAGGAGGACAACCCCAATCCAACGGCGCTGATTTTGTGGCAATGAATTTAAGTGCACTGGACGCTGTTTGCACCAGCCCAGCCATGTATGAAACCTCGCCAATGCGCACAAGTCTTGGTCTCTGGGTTTTGCTTAGAATATGCTGCGGAATATGTTATGCTTGGGATTTTGCGATTTCAATTTATTGACACGGCAGTTGTATACCACAAGTATTTGCGTTAGAGAAGCTCCGGTCTCTATATGAATTTCTGTCCATGCAAAAGCCGCGAAAATAATTTCCTCTCATCACGATAAGGTTTGCAAATTATCTGTGGAGTATGATTTTGGCAGTGGTTGACCGAGAAATGGGGGTTAGGGTTATAAAAAAAATAATGGAGATTGCGTTTCATGGTCGTCTGTTGCAAAATCGTGGCGTGCGTCCTCCGAGCATGTCGGGGGGCTGATGCTTGCTCCCATGTGCTTGGGGAGATGGCGGGCATGCCGGACACCCAGATGCTGCTCCTCCTGATTTGGAGCATGGCTGATGCTTGCTGCCGTTCGAGGATGGCGGCCGGCTGATACCATGGATTTGAGAGAGGATTTGAGAAACCAAGGAAGAAGAAGAGGCAAAGAAGCGGGAGAAGCAGAGGAGCAGAGGAGCCGGATGCAGAGGGAATGAGAAGGGCACCTGCCAAGCTTCTGCCTTTGTGGCAGCTCCCGCCTTACAGAGCAGGGCAGATGCAGACAAAGGGTTTTAGTTTTGAGCTGTTGGGTGCAATAAATTCTTTTTGCCTTGTCGTGCCCCTCTAGATTCGTGCGAATCGGCCCATGCCGCCATAGCCATTTTCATTCGAGCTTTTTCCAGGAGCTCTGTTTCTTTGCAATAATCAGATGGGCGATCACTTTTGCTTTTGGGTTCAATGATTCTGACTATTTTTTGCAAATGTGCTTCAAAACTTCCTCTTCTTCTCCGTATCAAGCTCAATTTCTTTTCCGCAGAGGTTCAGAACTTCTGGTGAGGATGCAGTTCTGTTTGTGTTATGTCACGTTCTCAGGAAATGCTACGTCTTCAGTCTCTTTCCTTCTTATATGTTCTTCACTCTTATTTGTTCTTATCTCATTTCTTCTTTATATGTTCTTCACTCTTATTTGTTTTTATCTGTGTTGTGTTCTGTGAATGCACAATGGTGATATATTCATTTCTCATGTGTATGGATTCAAGTATACCATGTATGTATATACGTATTTAGACATATGGGGTGCGCAAACTTATACGTGAGGCTGATGCGTAAATTTCACGACCCTTCATTTGGCATATTCATAGAACTATGCTTGGATCCAATGATCCAAAAACAAAATAAGGATAGTGCAATAAACATCTAAATAGACAAGCCCGCCCAAAAAAGGGGACTGTGGCAGATCGTCTTATGTCAAACAACGTTTGATTCAATTCCATCAAGGCCTAATCAACAGCAAGATTAAATTACGTCAAAATTATAGGGCGTAGACGTGGCAGGTTTTAGGGGAGCGGCACCGCTCGCAGCCAACGCCTCTCGCAGCCAGGTAGGTTCCCCCCGGAAACCCCTCAAACCAAGCTGTAATGCGCTCGTGGGTGGAAATTCCGTCCTTTTCTTTTTTCTGGCGACGGCGGAGCTCCAGTTGGCGATGGCGCCGTCTCTCTTCCTGGAGGCGCTTGAGATGTTTTTGTGATTTTGGAAGGTCCGGTTGCTTTGCGCGACCTTCCTTTTCATTTTTTCTTGAAAATGTGGTGGATCTGGTGCTTTGTTGGCGATTTCTTTGTTCTTGAGAAGCTTGAGGCCATTTTGTGATTTTTGAGGTTCTGTTGCATGCCAGCAGCTCTTTGTTGAGAACTTTTTACTAATATTTCTTCTATTTTGTAGGTTTTTTAAAGGATTCTTGTTATGGGTGAAAGATCCAGCCATAGGAACATCTGCTCGGAAATGTTGGATTAGCAGCTTTTCTTCGGCATCAGGAGCGCCAATTCACTTGCATCATGTTTTTTTGCAGAAGATTGGAAGCTCGAAGGTCCTCATCAGCTTCATTCCTTCTTTCTCTTATCAGTTAATCGATGGGTACATGGGTTTGTCTTTTTCCCCTTCTATGCATAGCTTCCACCATAATCCGCTTCTAAAGATATTTTCATTACCAAGTTGCTTAAGATCTTTTCACTGCCAACTTGCTTAAGTTCCTTTATTCCTGTTCCTTTATTCCTGGCTAAGCTTTTCTTTTCTTTTCTTTTCTTTTCGAAGCTTTGTTACGGCGATGGCATTTTTTCTGTTTTTAAAAGAGTCTGTTCTTAAATCTGTTAAGTCTGTTTTTGTTAAGAAATATGTTGCTGGTGCTTTGGACCGGGCTTCAATTCCCTGGGCAGTAAAGAAATCTGTTCTTAAATTTGTTAAATGTGTTCTTCAGTCTGTTTTTGTTAAGAAATCTGTTGCTGGTGCTTTTTGGACTGGGGTTCAATTCCTTGGGGCAGTAAATGTTCAATGTTTTGTAAAACTAAAACAAGAAAGCAGAATGCGAGTCAAAATGCAGGTAAAAAGCTTAGAATGCAGGTAAGTATCCGGGAATGCAAGTAAACTTCAGAATACAGGTAAGAAATTTTAGTATAACGATTAAAAACTTAGAATGCAAGCTAAGAGGACATTCCGGGAAAGAAAAGATGACAAGGGTTTTGTTACGGGGGATTTTAAGGAGGATGTAGGCATTGTTTTTGATGTGATAAGACCCATCTCAAGAATGCCACGGTTCTATCTCGCAATAGAACCGACATTCCTTGGATGGGGACGTCTTTTTTCATGTCTCCTATTTATTCTACCTCTTGTCTCATTTCTAGTCATCGACGTTCTCTTGAGCTCCTTTCCATTTTGCTCCTTCTTGGCTCCACAAATTTTCCACCTGCCTCTCCCTCCCGTGGAGCTTATTTGTCGTTTCTGAAGTTTTCGAGGGGGTCTAGTGCATGGTTATAGCTCTTTTCTATCATGTGGCTTTTAATTTCTTTTGCATAGTCTCATTTTCAGAAAACGGGGTATTTGGCCACATTCCCCCCTTTGTGATTTTGTAGATTAGTATTCTCTTATTTGAAGTTTTTTTTACATCCCCCATTGCCATATGCAATGTTCATACCCCATTTCTTACAATTAATGTTCATATCCTTTTCTAGCAACAATCCCCCTTTGTGATTTTGTAGTTTAATATCCCCTTACTCGAAAATTTCTTCATTTTTATCCCATTTCGACATATGCAATATTCATACCCCATTTGTTGCAACCAATATTCATACCCCTTTCCTCAACATTTTATGATTTTGTAGTTTCATATCCTCTTACTCAAAACTTTCTTCATTTGTACCCCATTTCTACATATGCAATATTCGTACCCCATTTCTTGCAACCACTATTCATACCCCTTTCCTTCACAATCCCCTACAATCCCCCTTTTGTGATTTTGTAGTTTGATATCCGGGTGTAAAATCGCTAGTGGGGTACAACTTTTGGCGAAGCGTTTAAGCACTTTAAGTGCTGAAACTCGCTGACGTCGAAGCCCGTCACACCCTTCTCCCTCCTTTTCCCCTGGGCGCGAAAACTCAGATCAGTGTTTCACTATTGATGATGGAGGCATGGAGCGCGGATGATTTTCACAGCATCAGAGGTCTGTGCAATTCGGGGGTGAAGCCCCACGAGGAAGAAACTTGGTTGGAAAATAATGTCACGGATCGAGATTGGGAATCTGTTTGGACAAAGAAGTTGAACAAGGGAAAGATAAAATGGCACTGTGCAAAGGAGCATCTTCAAGAGAAGTTGGAAACACTCTGCCGAAAAATCTACATGAATTGTCACAACAAAGAAGTAAGAAAGCAACTGGCTCTTGCTTTTGCGTTTGAAAATTGCACTAGATCAATAGTTGCACCTGAGGAACACAAAATAAACTGGGCTGCATTTGCTGTGCAATGCCAAAGATACCACAACAATAGACAAGTAAAAACAGAGGCAGATGTTGTAGCACATGTTAGGAAAACTGAAATGAAGGCAAAGCCAAAGGTGGCAGCTGGACCAAATGAGATCAGTGCATGTGATGAAAACATAAAAACCTTAGAGAATGCAGTACAGAAGATTGGAAAATCAGTTTTACTTATCACAAAGAATCTGGAAGCAGTAGGAAGTGAGCTGAAAGGCAATGAGAAGGCCTCTGAAGTACAGAAAATGATGTTGGAAGAGGTTGAAAACAGTTTAAGAAAGGCCACAAATGATTTGGCTACAAAACAGGAGGAGTTCAAGCTTAATCCAAACTGTGAGTTGGAGGCAGAAATTAAAGATTTGGATATTGTCCAGATGGAAACTTGGCACAGGAACAAGGTACAAAAAGCAATGAACCCTACATCTGTTAATGAGCAGGTCAAATGTAAAATCAAACTTGAGGAGGAGTTAAAAGTTCTTGAAGAAGAACAGAGACTTCTGCATTTCTACATAAACAACTTGTGGAAGCTGAAAATGGATACTCCTGCAACATTTAGCATCTCTACTATTATACGAGATAAGTTGTTAGTGCAAGATCCATTTTATACATGTTCAGCATGTGGTCTGGAATTCACTAAAGCTTACATGTTAAGTTTAGCACTGAATTGCCAACATGAGTATCATATAGCTTGTTGTTCATTGTTGAGAGGAGGACAATGTATTCATGGTTGCCCTGGAAAGGTGCCAGAGGGTGTATTTGACGAGCTAGGTTTTGGCCATCTTGCAGGTGCTTCAAATAGTACACCAGAGAAGGATGAGTTAATCTGTCCTGCAATTGAGGTCTCACCCTACAGGGTTCAAAGAAGGACAATGGCTTCATTTGAAGATGCACAACACCTGCAAAGTCCTATAGGAGTACAGTCAATTGTGACTGATTTGAATGTAACAGCAGAACCACCACCACCAGTCCAAGAAGCTGTCCAAGAAGCTATAGAAGAAGCTGTAAACACGGCACCAGTTGTAAACACATTGTAGAAAAAATAACAGACCCGAGTGTACACACTGAAGCACTTAAGGAAGTTGAGGGAGTCATTCCATTGGATGAGGGCAACTTGGGTGAATTTTTGCCAAAAGGAAAGGCCAGAAGAACAAAGAGGGGTAAGCACCAGGATAGCAACGAAGTTGTTCAGGCTACAAGAAAGAGAACAAGAAGTAGCACTGTGAAAGATGCAGGAAGCAGTCTCAATCATGACACCACACCTATCAAAGTGTGTTCTGAAGAAAATGCAGAATCAGGCCCTCAAGTTTCAGGTGAGCCTGATCTTCAACAAGTGATTGATGCCCTTAATAACCCTGGAAAGTCAGTGTGGGAAGTGCTGGCCAAGAGGATTACCAGTTGATTCTGTTATGTCAGAGAATCCTGCTGTTGATACAGAAAGGTTTCCACATTCAACCCATTTTTCATTTTCATCTTCATCTATTTATTCATGTAGTAATTCCTGTTGTGTAGGTATTCAGGATGTTCGAACGTACTAAATATTGATTTGGCAGCAAAAGATAAACTCATTGTCTTGGATTTAAATGGTGTGTTGGTAAAAACTTTTGGTGCAAATGAACACATACGCTTGGAATCAGGATTGACAATGACATACACTAGCAGAAAGAAAGTGATATTCAGACCAGAAGCAGTGTTCTTCCAGAAAACTTTGTTATAGAAGTGTTGTGTTGGTATATGGTCATCAATGCAACTCTCTAATGTAGAAGATGTGCTGCAAGTACTATGTCCAGATTTGAGGGACGGATTTCTATTTGTATGGGGACAGGAAAAATGTGTGAAGACCAGTTTTCACCACCCTAACAAACCTGGCTGTCCAGTCATGATGAAGCCACTTGGGAAAATATATGAGTCATACCCAAGATTCAAAGGTAAAACAAGGTTTAAAATGAAACGCACTTATTTAAGAAGTGCGTTTGAAAGATTCCTTCTGAAAATTTATAAAATTCTGAAATCCCTCTAAAAAGGGCCTTTTTATTACCTTTAGTCCAAAGATTTATAAAACTGCCCGTGAAAACAGACATTTTAAGAAGACTTAGTATTAAGGAAAAACACACACACACAAAAAATCCCATTGTAGAGAGGGAAAGAACTACAATGAAATTCAAAGATTTACTATGGGGCAAATTCGTATGAAGAAATTAGATGCTTTTGTACCTTGTCCTGAAAATTTTTTATATTAGTTGTTTTAGAAGCGGGGAAATTTGTTATTTCACAACCATTTTTTTTGAACATCCTAATGGACCTTAAAACACATTGGGAGGCAGTTGAACAAACTTCTTGAATGACAAACCATTGTTTTTGCATCACATAGTATTACAATTACCAATACATCCACGATATTTTGTCATTAAGCTGAAGTTTTGGTTGATGATGCAGTATAAATTTATACCGAGGATACAAAAGTTGAAGTAATGAAGCCATGTGATTACATGCCCTCCTTTTTATTCTCGGAGATGTATTTTGAGCGCACATACCAATCTACAACATGGTGATGCTCGGGGAGATAGTCAATCTCCTTAGCAATGTTGAGCATATTCATCACAATTACGCTATCATCGAAAGCGGTGGGCACCATGCACATTTCTCTGGCGGTGAAGTATTGATGCATTTTACCCTTTCCTAAATATTTTGTAAATAAATAGGTAAACTTAGAGGGGTTGCTACTCTTCGCTCCCCTCTGGGATAAACCACGTGGTTTCCTTCTAGTCAAACACCTGTGTCACCATAATATTTTGGAGTTCTTTGCCTTTAGTAGCAATTTTTTAGTACTCAAGTGAAGTTCGCATGTATGTAGAGAAAAAAAAAGTAGAAATAACAACATGATTCGACTACTTTATGCTCTAACATTGCATTACAAGCTCAGAAATTTTAGAACAGTTTTAGAACTTTTTAGACTAAAAAACTAAGAAAAGTGTGTAAAATTATCCCTTATGTGTGTTACTTTAGTAGTTTTCAGTTGCCAAACCCTTTCGCGAGTAAGAAAGACCCCAAAAGATTTTACACGATATATACTTTACCTCTGGACTGCATATATATATATACACAAGCCTGGGCCTGATCCAAAGACCATTACCAGACATCTGACCAAGACCAGGATATCCTAGTCCGGCCAGACTTATCAGTTCCATTTTTTATAGTGAGGATAACCTTATAAAGGTGCCATGCAGTCCGATTTCAACAGTCATTTAAATGAGAACAGATATTTGAGTTGTAACACCACTAAACCTTGCCTTTTCATAAGAAATGTATCTATACATACCAAATATAGCTGTTACAATTAAATCCCATAACAAAGGCCAAGGATTTTACTAAATGAGCAGTATAAACTGTTAAAAGGATCTTAGCCAAGCAAGTTTGTTTACAGCAAGCCATACAATAGTGTTTTCAAAGACATATGTCTCCAAAGGTAAGAGAATTAAAAGCAACTCATAAAGAGCAAAAATCATATGTATTGATCAAGTACTTTTCGCCAAGATTGAAACAACTTAAAATGTTTTTCATAAATATCATCTGATTCACAAAAACTTGCTTATCAAAATCTCGTCATAGAGTAAATACCAGAAATATTATCAGGCATTAGACAGACCGAAATGCCTAGTTATGTAATAAAACTGTAAGTTAATCTTTACTCAGCCAAAGAAGATAAAAATTCGGTCTCAATGAGTTCAGCATTTTGCTTGTTAAAGCATTTGCTGCAGCGAAAATTGGGGAAAAGATAGAACCTGAATATCTTAAAAACGACCAAATGCTCAAGAAATTTCATGTCTTTTTTAATTGCTAACACATTACTGAACCAAAAGTCTTTGCAGGCGACACACTGCTCCGAGTGCTTCATGCAGTTAATAACATGAGAGTAAGTAGATGAGATCCCGGTTACCTGCAATCCAACCATTCATATATTAGCCAAAAAGGGTAATCATGAAAGGGATTAGCAGGTAAGCAATGGAATCACATGGCATATAGCCCTTCAACTTTAAAACTTAAAAGACATTAACACTTAGCTGTAGTAGCCACTGTATTCTGCTGTAATAACAGTACTATTTAAATCAGATGTACCAAATCAGATCTATTAACTAATTTTAAAGCAATCATATAAACCTGGAAGTAAATAAATAGATAAGGGATAGTAAAACCTCCTGTGTGACAGCCAGCACTTAGGAATCACTGCATTTTACCTTAATGCAGTATAAACTGGATAGCATGGGTGCAAGATGCATCATATCGAATTTATTCAACCTAAACCTAAGCAATCATTCCTGTTTTTGTATTACCCTCCCGATTTTTTACTTGATCTTTTGTTACCATGTGAGAAAGCATCAGAATAATCAAATGGACCTGATTTAGTGGTACGCAATCATCCTCCAGAAGTTCGTCCTCAGCAGCAGCCAGGTTAATGCTGCTCCCAACATTTGGATTTGCAGGCAGATTGCTTTTTCCAGCGATTACTAAACGGCATGCTTCAATACTTGAACCAGGGCGTTTCCCCAACACTGGCTTCTTGATAAAATTGAGGTTAATACCAGCATGCCTAGCCATATCCTCCAGAACAGATTTCTTGATGGCCACTCCATCATTCTTACAGTCAATCCCCTTTTCCCTTAACAAACTGATGATATCAGCTTTAGTGGGCTTAGAATTGCCTGATCCCTCAGTTCTTGTCATTGCAGCAAGGTGAAGGAGATAGCGGAATGATCTTCTCCCTTTAGTATTTCGTAATGCAATCTATCAGCACAAGGGGTTTCCTTTAATTCTTTATTACCTTACTCATATGACGGTTTGATGATAAATAAAGAGGATCAAAGACTTAGGTTATGCTCGGGTACATCATTAAATGCCGGCGGCAGCATATTTTCATGGCTGAGTAATGCATATCCACCAAGTATACCAAGATTCAGAAGTTACCGTGAGACGAATCCAAATCTGCTTTATCAGAGTAGAGCCAGCAGTCGTACCTTATATGCAGCCTACCGTGAACCCTATGAAACCAAAACCCTTCATGTTTTGTCCCATCACCCATCCAAATCGCCATATTCGGCATAAACTTATGCGTGTTCAAGAGGCCAGCAAGATCTTCTTTGCAATAAGTTAAAGTGGAAAAAAGCTTGACTCCCAAATACGTACCGTAATATTCCGTTTAAACATGCCATGACAGTAAGCTATCCGTGTAAACTGTGCTGGAATGAAGTCTCACCAAACCTTGGCCGCCATTCTTCCTTTTCTGCCATTCAAACCCTAATGTAGACTTACCCAAACCATCCCGTTCACTAGGAGTACCCTGCCACTAGATACACTAATACCCTTGTACGTATACTTTAATTTCCAATAAATACATCCGTGTGTTTTAACCAACTTATTTAGATTTACCCCAAGGTTAGCTACAGTCATTATATTCCCATTTTTGTTCGATTATAGAGAGTATTCCCAGTCAGGATGTACCCTAAATAGGAAATTAACAGTGAGAAATCTTACCAATCCTAGGTGTAAGTTCATCGTAAAACACCTTATTCCAATAAATAGGGAATTTACACATAGTTCCATATTTGCCACTAAGGCTCTAAAGCTGACTTGGGTTTGTCTTGCTTAAAATATCCTGGTCCCATTCACGAATTGCTTATAAAAGCCAAATATCCATAATATCATTATGTCATATCGTTAAAAATTGTCTAGCAGAACTAGCACAAGAGTCCTAGTGTCATAAACATATGGTGTATCCCATAATAAAGAGGTCAAATCATATCTAGAGCTCCATAATTGTTGAGATGTTCTTTATGACAATAATCACACCGGGCCATAAGATTAGGTCACAGATTGTGCCAAAGGCATCAGTATGGCTGATCATACTATGCGCCCAGAGCAGCAATTTAAAGGTTAGAATAGTGAATTACAACAGTATGAGTATACTGCCCTAAGCCAACAGTTCAAAAGTTTATAGAAAATCAGTTTACTAGAGATGTTCCATTAGACCTTGTGCAGATCCTAGCCATAGCAAAATGTAGCCAATTAGCCCCTTCCACATAGGGGTAAATCATTGTTCTCTTAGGTTTTGAATCCTTTCAAAGCAGACCTTAATATTATAGTTATTAACCCCCGCAGAGCATATTATTTTCTTTCTATAGTTATCAGAGAGACAAGTATAAGGGACCTATGATAAATATCAGTCTACCAAAAATAGTTAGTCATAAAGTTTCTAGAGAACCATAATGCTATAGGCATTCCCCTTGTCTACCATCACACGAGGCCGTATAACTAGGTCTTCGAGTGCGCCTAAGGCAGCCATTTGGATATATATGTATATAGATATATATATATATAATTGTGCCTACCTCCTGCCGGGAAGTGAGGCAAGGTCCCTATTTTTATGTATAGAGGGAGGCGGAGGGGTCCCTAAATACATAGGGACCCACCCCACAACCTACTTTCTAAAGTAAAGATAACTGTATTTAGCTAAATAATAGAACACCACTGCTTAAAGAAATAAAGTCCACATACCTGTATTTTCTAAGTTCACTTGTCATAGTGCTGGCATCATATTGCAGCCCAGGGAAATTCATGTCGTTGCATGCCTTATATAGTGACCTCCAAACGTCCTTTTCCTTGAATCCCTTACTTATGAAAATAGTCACCAGTTTGAATAAATCATTAGCAGCTAGCAGCGGGTTGCTATGCACGTATAAATAGGGCATGACTTGTGACATGATCACATTGCAGGCCATTAGATACGGCCTGCATCCACTAGAATGTACAAATCTGGATGCTTCAAAGGGTAGGTTGTCCCTCTTGTCATATCTATAAGTGCAATATCTCCCTTTAAACCTGTCAATGACCTCAATGGTCATATTTAAGAAATTAGCCTTTCTCCCAACCTTATGATCCTGCTCAAGTGACCAATATTCTGTTTCATCTTTAATTTTAAGGATATTAAGATCATATATGGATTCGTGTATGCTCCCATCATTGATCAGTCCAAGATACATTCTCATATAGTAACTGTTAAGACCAATCAGATCATCCATGTATCTATATGTATTGCAAAAGGTAGAGGCCTCCATCATTTTACCACTTCTGGCCAAACCCAATATAAACTTTAGCTCAAACATGGCTAAATAAAGGTTACACCATGCAGGGCTGCATGGGAAACCCATAGGTATTCCTTTTACTTGCTTCCAAGTACCCTGACCCATACCCAAAAAACAGTTATTTAGTAGCCATATGTTAATGTTACAGAACAGTTCCTGGTCTAAGGGTAACCACTTCTTGCCCTTAGGTGCAACCTGTTTCCATTTAACCTCAATGCTTGCATTGCCATTGATGCAGTACCATAGAGAGTACTTATTGTTAACAGCCCTTTGGCTTTTCCAAGTCAAATTGCAGACTTCCCGTATAATTGTACTGATTCCTTGTTCTCCATTTAACGGAATGTTTTCGAAACACTTAGTTATGTCACAAACAAAGATATCATCAACCTGGTGAGGTAGGTTGCAGGCCAAATCATAAATAGAATTTATAACCCATGAAGCCTTGATTTTGTATTGACTGAAGAGATTGAACCCTGCACACTTTTCATGGCAGATTCTTGGCCAAATTTCAAGCACCGTGTTTAACCCTGCAGCTACAAGTGAAGCAATGCTAGAAAAGATAGTGTTATGCGCATTTGTGATCCATCGATATTCACCCTTATGGGCCTTAAATATCCCCAATAAATATGGCAGTTCAGTCCCAGCCATGCAGATGTCCCCAACAAGTGCCTTGATTTCCATTTCAATCTTCAGGGTAATTTCCTTATTATTGGCTGATATCTTTTCAAAATCAGGCCCATTAAGCCTTTTATAAGCCTCATTCCTTATGTGTTGTGGACAAATAAAGGATGCATTATTAGCAGCCTTGTCAACTCCAGATATGTAAGTATTTTCCATAAGCCAACTAATATTTCTCAAGACATCAGGGTCAGTCATCAGAAATTTAGTTTTACTGTTCTTATTACTGCGAATAAGCTCTGTTGCAGCATGCTTGGCTTTACAGAAAATATCCTCCTTACATTTTTCAAGGATAGGCAACTCATTATTATGAAAGGAGAATCTATGTAGAGAGAAGAACTGCTCAATAGTTATCCTTATTTCCCTTTTAAATTGCTGCAGAGTGAAGGGTTGATCCGGGATGTGATTTAAACCCAACTCAAAGCACTTTCTCAAGGAATCATGGTGTATGATACCTAAATCTGTTGTACGAACATGGCCGATGCCTTGATCAATGTATTTTGATAAAGTAGGATTTTTACAAGGGCATTTCAGAGTCTTATTTTCAGCAAAGATCCTTTTGGGCCTGTAGAACATACTTTTGAGGTTTCTGGTATACCTCCATCCAAATGTGGAGTTTTCAAAGATCAATGTTCCCTTTTCCCCAAATGTTTCTTCGAGTTGTTCCTTAAAAAAACTGCCAATTTTCAATCTACTAACTGCCTTTGAGAAGAAACAGAAGTGTATAAACTTCTTTTTGGCCTTATCCTTTGAGAGGGTAAGCATCCATTTTCCATCACTGTTTAGAACCAGGGTTCTCTTCAACATCTGAAATTTAGTAAAGTCTGATCAACAGATCCATTTAAGACGTAATGCCTCAGTGGGCATTGAAACAATTTAGTTCATTGCTTTGTGGAAATTACCCCCCTTATTTTCCTTTTCTTTAATACACCAAGGATAAGTAGTGTTTATACTAAAACATGTCATCAACAGTTAGCATGGATTACCAAGCAAAAATCAAAGCTAAATGCAGAATTCTACAGTGCATAATCTGGATAAGCATAATTATGTAACAGTAAAGTAATAAGATATTAATAGTCATAGATATAGACATTCGATTCATGTAAAACAATACTAGGGTATTGCAGGCTAACCTGAGAAATCTTCACATGTCAAATTCACGATTTGAGATGTCATATGACCTGCTGCATGAGGCGCTGGTCTTTGTAACAGAACGATCAGCAATTTCGGAATCCTCCACTTCTATGACCTCATTGTTATAGTTGATGGAAGCCTTGGAAGCCTGAGAGTAGCTTGTTTCCGGCCTAGTGTACAGCTTAGGCGGCATAATAATAGTACTGCTGGGACTGTCAGGCTCACTGAATCTTTTTCTGTTATCAACTGTAAATCCAGCATTGCTAAGATCCTGCTGCTTGCCAATAAGGAATTTGAGAGGTTTGATGGTCTTTTCAAGGATATCAGTGAGTTTTGTTGATCCAAATTCCATGTTTAAATCAGAGTTAGGGTCCTCTGCATACATGACCACCATCCTATACATGATGTCTCTTGCTCTAATATATCCCACAAGTGCAATAACAGCAGTTTGCATAGGCTTTGTAGATAAAAATGAACAGAATAAACCAAACCTCACAACTGTAGGCAGCGTGGGCCATGCCATATCCAGGTTGTTCATTAAGAACCAGACAGCGTGATCCAACCATATGATAGTGTCAGGACATTCCCCACTTTCTTTGGCAGTTTTACTGCAAGTGCATTTTACGAATGGGCAGAAGGATCGCCACATCTTCTTGATGTAGAAGTCATGTCTTCTTTCATCCATCCGGGCCTGATGGCTTTTTTGCCCGATGCAGATTTTCTTACTGTTACTGCAGGTCAGTCCAAGGCACTTGGCTGGAAAAGGTAATACTACTTCCATTCTTTCGACCCTTCTGATACAGTTGTCAGAATCCTCATATGCCTCCTTGAGGTTAGTATCATTCAGACTAGCCAGCTTTTTCCATGATTCAAAACTGATTGGTGCCAAAACTCCCAGATTCTTACTTCTCCATAGTGCTTGCTTGTACTGCTCACCATGGGATTCAACCTCCCTTTGGGACATAATGGGGAATCTGCCACAGTTGAATAGATTCAGCATGGCAATAGGTGGTCTCTCCTCTTCCTCAGTCTGCTTGTTAGCATTTTCGTTGTTAAAACCTTCATTGCTAGCTGAAAAAGCATTTTTGTATTCATCTGGTAGCATGCTGACGCTAAAAAGGCAATTGCTGACCATGGTGTTAGGTGTCATTATGACAGGCTCAGCAGTGGTCTTTGCACGGATTCTCCTGTTATTATTAGGAGGAAAGGTAAATTTAACTCCATTAGCCCGCTCCAGGGCAGTGAGCCCTTTGACAAAGGTTTTTAGATTTGAAGCTTCCCTCTCGGTGGCCTTAAATTGTGCAAGCGGTAGCCTTGAATAACTGCTGTTAATCAGGTTTTTGCAGGCTTCAATGTCATACTCAGCCTTAGTAAACCCAGCAACAAGAGTTAGGAAATTGCTCATTCCCATGTGTATGATAGCAGAATGATCACTGTTAGGTACATTTGCCTCCATCTTGATGATATATTGGTGTAAGTCTGAGTGCAGGATACAAGATAGCACTGTTTGTACAGCATAATTTGGAGCAGGACGTCCTAGTAGGTTGTAGCCATGTGTTACAAGCTCCGGGAACCAAGTATTAGCAGCAGGAGGTCCATTCCCAGCATTCTCGTTAACTGTAGAAGTTTGCATAGTGGAGTAAACAGCACCTTCCTATAAGATGTATGTTAGTATAACTGCAATGACCTTTACATCTTGAGAATTTTTATACATGTATCTGTGGAACTGCATAAACGCAAGCAGCCTTAATTAACAAAGTTCAACCTAAACACCCCATTCAAGCCAGAATCATGAAGTGCATGTAAGACAAAAGAATCATATGCATGGAACCACTTATAAGATCAAAACCGGTTAAACCAGTTAACTGAAGGCGCAGAATATATACAAGCCTGGGCCTGATCCAAAGACCATTACCAGACATCTGACCAAGACCAGGATATCCTAGTCCGGCCAGACTTATCAGTTCCATTTTTTATAGTGAGGATAACCTTATAAGGGTGCCATGCAGTCCGATTTCAACAGTCATTTAAATGAGAACAGATATTTGAGTTGTAACACCACTAAACCTTGCCTTTTCATAAGAAATGTATCTATACATACCAAATATAGCTGTTACAATTAAATCCCATAACAAAGGCCAAGGATTTTACTAAATGAGCAGTATAAAATGTTAAAAGGATCTTAGCCAAGCAAGTTTGTTTACAGCAAGCCATACAATAGTGTTTTCAAAGACATATGTCTCCAAAGGTAAGAGACTTAAAAGCAACTCATAAAGAGCAAAAATCATATGTATTGATCAAGTACTTTTCGCAAAGATTGAAACAACTTAAAATGTTTTTCATAAATATCATCCGATTCACAAAAACTTGCTTATCAAAATCAGTAAATACCAGAAATATTATCAGGCATTAGACAGACCGAAATGCCTAGTTATGTAATAAAACTGTAAGTTAATCTTTACTCAGCCAAAGAAGACAAAAATTCGGTCTCAATGAGTTCAGCATTTTGCTTGTTAAAGCATTTGCTGCAGCGAAAATTGGGGAAAAGATAGAACCTGAATATCTTAAAGACGACCATTTGCTCAAGAAATTTCATGTCTTTTTTAATTGCTAACACATTACTGAACCAAAAGTCTTTGCAGGCGACACACTGCTCCGAGTGCTTCATGCAGTTAATAACATGAGAGTAAGTAGATGAGATCCCGGTTACCTGCAATCCAACCATTCATATATTAGCCAAAAAGGGTAATCATGAAAGGGATTAGCAGGTAAGCAATGGAATCACATGGCATATAGCCCTTCAACTTTAAAACTTAAAAGACATTAAAACTTAGCTGTAGTAGCCACTGTATTCTGCTGTAATAACAGTACTATTTAAATCAGATGTTCCAAATCAGATCTATTAACTAATTTTAAAGCAATCATATAAACCTGGAAGTAAATAAATAGATAAGGGATAGTAAAACCTCCTGTGTGACAGCCAGCACTTAGGAATCACTGCATTTTACCTTAATGCAGTATAAACTGGATAGCATGGGTGCAAGATGCATCATATCGAATTTATTCAACCTAAACCTAAGCAATCATTCCTGTTTTTGTATTACCCTCCCGATTTTTTACTTGATCTTTTGTTACCATGTGAGAAAGCATCAGAATAATCAAATGGACCTGATTTAGTGGTACGCAATCATCCTCCAGAAGTTCGTCCTCAGCAGCAGCCAGGTTAATGCTGCTCCCAACATTTGGATTTGCAGGCAGATTGCTTTTTCCAGCGATTACTAAACGGCATGCTTCAATACTTGAACCAGGGCGTTTCCCCAACACTGGCTTCTTGATAAAATTGAGGTTAATACCAGCATGCCTAGCCATATCCTCCAGAACAGATTTCTTGATGGCCACTCCATCATTCTTACAGTCAATCCCCTTTAACAAACGGATGATATCAGCTTTAGTGGGCTTAGAATTGCCTGATCCCTCAGTTCTTGTCATTGCAGCAAGGTGAAGGAGATAGCGGAATGATCTTCTCCCTTTAGTATTTCGTAATGCAGGGGTTTCCTTTAATTCTTTATTACCTTACTCATATGACGGTTTGATGATAAATAAAGAGGATCTAAGACTTAGGTTATGCTCGGGTACATCATTAAATGCCAGCGGCAGCATATTTTCATGGCTGAGTAATGCATATCCACCAAGTATACCAAGATTCAGAAGTTACCGTGAGACGAATCCAAATCTGCTTTATCAGAGTAGAGCCAGCAGTCGTACCTTATATGCAGCCTACCGTGAACCCTATGAAACCAAAACCCTTCATGTTTTGTCCCATCACCCATCCAAATCGCCATATTCGGCATAAACTTATGCGTGTTCAAGAGGCCAGCAAGATCTTCTTTGCAATAAGTTAAAGTGGAAAAAGCTTGACTCCCAAATCGTCTAAGTAATATTCCGTTTAAACATGCCATGATGATAAGCTATCGTGTAAAGCTTGTCTTTGGAATGAAGTCTCACCAAACCTTGGCGCCATTCTTCCTTTTACGCCATTCAAACCCTAATGTAGACTTACCCAAACCATCCGTTCACTAGGAGTACCACCGCCACTAGATACACTAATACCCTTATGCATTATACTTTAATTTCCAATAAATACATCCGGTGTGTTTTAACCAACTTATTTAGATTTACCCCAAAGGTTAGCTCTGATCATTATATTCCCATTTTTGTTCGATTATAGAGAGTATTCCCAGTCAGGATGTACCCTAAATAGGAAATTAACAGTGAGAAATCTTACCAATCCTAGGTGTAAGTTCATCGTAAAACACCTTATTCCAATAAATAGGGAATTTACACATAGTTCCATATTTGCCACTAAGGCTCTAAAGCTGACTTGGGTTTGTCTTGCTTAAAATATCCTGGTCCCATTCACGAATTGCTTATAAAAGCCAAATATCCAGTAATATCGTATGTCATATGCGTTAAAAAATTGTCTAGCAGAACTAGCACAAGAGTCCTAGTGTCATAAACATATGGTGTATCCCATAATAAAGAGGTCAAATCATATCTAGAGCTCCATAATTGTTGAGATGTTCTTTATGACAATAATCACACCGGGCCATAAGATTAGGTCACAGATTGTGCCAAAGGCATCAGTATGGCTGATCATACTATGCGCCCAGAGCAGCAATTTAAAGGTTAGAATAGTGAATTACAACAGTATGAGTATACTGCCCTAAGCCAACAGTTCAAAAGTTTATAGAAAATCAGTTTACTAGAGATGTTCCATTAGACCTTGTGCAGATCCTAGCCATAGCAAAATGTAGCCAATTAGCCCCTTCCACATAGGGGTAAATCATTGTTCTCTTAGGTTTTGAATCCTTTCAAAACAGACCTTAATATTATAGTTATTAACCCCCGCAGAGCATATTATTTTCTTTCTATAGTTATCAGAGAGACAAGTATAAGGGACCTATGATAAATATCAGTCTACCAAAAATAGTTAGTCATAAAGTTTCTAGAGAACCATAATGCTATAGGCATTCCCCTTGTCTACCATCACACGAGGCCGTATAACTAGGTCTTCAAGTGCGCCTAAGGCAGCCATTTGGATATATATGTATATAGATATATATATATATAAACGTTTTATATATATATGCAATTCGGTATAAATTTATACCGTTTCTCCGTATAGATTTATACCGCAAGAGTTCTCTTTTCTTCGGATATATATATGTAAGTATGTATATATATTATTATATATATATACACATATATGTGTATAAATTGATTGTCTGAAGGTTGTCTGCGGTATAAATTTATACCGAGAGAGCTGTCGCGGTATAAATTTATACCGAGAGAGCTCTCGCGGTATAATGAGGGAGCTCTCACGGTATAAATTTATACCGTGGGAGCTCTTGTAGTGAATCGAGAGAGCTCTCGCGGTATAAATTTATACCGCTCGAGTCCTCTTGCGGTATAAATTTATACCGCTCGAGTCCATTTGCGGTATAAATTTATACCATGCGAAATCTCTGGCATGTTATATCCGCACAGCACTACCTATTGTCGTATAAATTTATACCACCCAGAAATTTATTTTGAAGACATTATGTCCACGCATTGTCATCGCGGTATACATAAGTCTATAGCAAGACGGATGAGCAAATAAGAGCAAGTATATAAGACGAAGAGCGAGCGTCTTCGACTCCAACTTGCGCTTCAAAGTGTAAGTTTGTTCAATGAGGTATACTTTCATGTGAAAATGTTTGCTTCAATGAGGCAATGTCAAAATGTGTTGCATTTTTTACAGTTTTGTTCATAGTTTTGTACTAATTTTGGAAACTTTGAATAAAATACCTTTTTGGCACTTTAGTGTGCTTGCTGTTTTTTTCAATGTCTATTTTGTTTAGTTTTTGAAAATATTACTATTTCTCAAACCAAACTAGGGGGGCCAAAAAGGGATGTCAAACAATTTTGAATGGAAGCTAAGTTCACATCCCCCCCAAAAATGATGCCTAAAATTTTCAAATTGTCACACTTGTCACAAATATACCATGAAAAGGGACCTTTTTAGGGGGGGGTTTAGGGAATCTTTCAAAGATTCCTTTTGAAGTGCGTTTTGAGCAAATTAGTGCGTTTCATTTTAAACTTTGTTGTAAGACTTTGCTTCTTGATGATTCATTATACAAGTCTTACCTTAGCAGCCCCTGGAAACTTCTGCTAGTACCTGCATTCAAGATGGATATCTGTGATGAAGTGCTAACAGTACTCACCCCAAAGATAGAAGAAATACTGCAGGCCAAGACTGAGGAAAAAATGAAGTTACTGGTGAAGAACACACACAGATGCATGCCCTGGCCTATGACAGATAGAAAGATTATGAAGCTATGCTTGGAAAGACTTTCTGGAAAACAATTGCAGTTGTGCACCCTTGTGAATGAGGAATTGGAGAAGGTTTATGGTGATGAACTTTGTCATCCTCCATTACTGTGATTAAGCCTGAGACATTTACGATTATTGGCCTGATTGTCATTTATTTAGGCCAAGGAATCCTACACTTTTCATGTACCATCTTTATCTTATATTAATTTAAAAATGTTTTTGCTATATTGTTTATATAGTTCAATGCAGACTTGTCTATAAGTTTTTGCTATATTGTTTATATCTAGTTCAATGCTGACTGCAATTGCTTGCAAGTGCTAGTTTGGTATGAGTCTTAATGGCAGATACTGCTTACTGTCATGCAGTGACAGTTACTAAGTATGTAGTTGCTTAACGCTAGCAGAAGTGTTAATGTCATCAAGTGCTTACTGTCATGCAGTTAAGGTGCAATGCTTCTTGTTATGCTATATAAGCTGTTTAAAGCTAATTTGTTTATTGCATAAGTGCTTTCGTGTGTTTCGGTGCTTACTCACAAAAAGCTTCTTTGAAACTAATTAAAGTGCTTAGTGTTTGAGCTAGTGCCTTTGTTACATTCAAGCGAGAATCACGAATGAATTTTGTACAAGAATTCAATGTTTTGCCACCGCATGGAATATGTAGCATAATAGCGGGGGTTTTCTTTTGTGTTTTATGCGGTTTTCACAAAAGGTTTTTCTAAGATTTCATGGCGTATTTGAATGGATGTACTAATGCATTACATCTAGAGTGCATCATTTCTTAGTCGTTGATTTAGTTTTTTTTTTTTTTTCAAAGGTCCAACATCGAAGGGCTCACAACAAAAGCCCTCTTTTTATTTTAGTTGTTATTTTTGAGTTTGGCATGCAAGCATCGTGCCATCGTGTTTTAGGGTTAGGAAGAGAGAAATCATGTTTTATCATGTTTTGCATCTTTGAGCCCTTCTTGTTTTGAGAAATTTGGCGCTAAATGTAGGGTGAGCAAACTTTTGAGCGAGTAGATCCATAAAGAGTAAGATCTGTTTTCCCGGGCTAATCAATTTTTCTTTTGGGCGGGAAGTTATAAGCCTCTGCTTTTCTTAGACGGAACATCGGCATACTTTCCTTGGCGCCAATGGTTCGGGGAAGAGTCGAAGAACCCGGATCGGAGGTGCGATCGCATTTGAAGAAGCGGGATCGGAGGTGCAAAATCTGAAGAAGCCGGATCGGAGGATCGAGAGGTTTCTTTGTGGTGCATAATTTGAAGATTCAGGTTTTCTTTGTTGTGCGGTCGGCGATAACAAAGAGACTCCTTCGGGGTTCTTTGTGGTGCATGTTTGATCCGGAGTTGCGGGGTGTTCTTGCCATTTGCTTCTTTTATGGATCTTTGCTTGCAAAGATGATATCTACAAACCACGGATCGAAAAAGCAAACTGAAACTCCTTCCTTTCACGAATACGCCAAATCTGTAGCTGCTCCTCTGCTTGCCGTTTTCATATTTATAGCTTCATTACGCTTGCATTGCTTAGTAGGGATCTTGCCTTCATCATTGTTCTTAAGAGAAAACTCTGGCTTCATCTTGCATCTGTATATCTGCTTGGGGTTTTTTCCTTATGGTTCGTAAGGAGCTGAAGTATCTCAACTATCTGCGCTTTATAAGTTTACTCAGTCTAAATCGGGGCATTTATTACATTTTTTTGTGCATTCTCCATAGCACATACAAAGGGGTATTTATCTGTTAAAAGTGCATTCTCCATAAGCATGCAAGGTTAAAGTGGTTGTAATTGCTTATCCGTTGAAATTGCTTAAAGAAGAAGAACAAAGGTATCTTTATTTTCGGTTTTACACAGAAGGCAGAGGAGAGGATTTCGTGGTTGTAATTGCTTATCTATTCTATTCTAGAAGAAGGGTGTTTCCGTTTTTGGTCAACCGAAGAAGGAGAGAAGATGATCTTGTGGGTGTGCTTATCCGAGGGACCGACTATTCAATTGGAGGCGGAACTATTGAGGAAATTAGAGGAATTGATTGGCAATTGGTAATTGGTGTTTGTGCGGAACTTTTGTGTACGCTTTTTAATGCAGTGGAATATGATATTAGCCTATTTTGGATCTGTCAGAATGATGCCAGCATAGCATCTCATAGTGTCTTGTAGTAAATATTTTGAACCTTCACTAGTGTCTATGGAGTAGTTATAGAAAACCTCAAGCCTAATGAAGTTCCTTGGCTTTCCATCAAAGAAAGCTATTTTACAAGAGAAAATTCTATATAGTAATGGCTTAACAGGGAATTGATGCTACCCATGCAAGACATGTTGATTTGGCATTTATGCTATCTTATTACTGGTTTTGGGCAGTTAAGGACTCTGTGTATCTCTGTATTGAATAAGGCAACCATGAAGAGGACTCCGAGGTTGCAGAAAAGGACTAGTCTCGAGCTAAAGTATAAAAGTAAGCAAAGCAGATGGCCATGGATAGCCCTTCCCAATGTTTGACGTTGAGTTCGGTCCTATAGTTGGTTTAAAGCGTGGAAGAATCCAAGCACTTCCTACTCGGCTTGAATTGAAGAAACAACAGCGCAGCGGTTTTGCTTTTAAGGTAGGCTTTTTTTTATCTTGTTCATTCTTCTACTCCTTTACACGAAACATCACTCTCGCAATTTGATGTCTAGAAAGAAGTCTTTCCCCGTGATTTCAATCATTTTTTATTTTATTATATCTATCTGTATCAACAAGAAATTTTGATGTCTTGAAAGCGGGCATTGGCTTTAAATTTCTAAATAAAATGCTTTTATAGCATATATAATTATATTACATTATACTCATGTTTCATTTTACTATATACCCTTTTTTTTTCTTAATCTTTGCATATTACATAACACATATTGCTACATGTTTTAAATGTCTTTTATATTCTCACGCATTTTTTTTTTTTTTTATGGCGAAGAACCAAAATTTTTTTAGTATAATAACCAACACATAACTACCATTGACATTAATAAATATAACCATTGGATCCAACACATTTAAATTAAAATCCCCTTAAACCCCCTTTGGTTTGGGTGCATATTCACCGCGAGGGGGGTGGCGTAGGGCGGCGAGAGCCCTCATAATTGTATTTTGCGTCTGAAATCAACACCATATAGTATTCCGGTTGAAATCATATAGTATTTTGCGAATCTTATTATACAGTATAGCAAATCTTGTACTTGCATACCCCACAAACGAGGAACTTTACGTACGGTGTAGATTAAAGAATAAGGGGCGAATATGCCAATCCGACAGCTCTCGATGCCCGGAGTCACCCCCCGTGTGAATATGCACCCAAACCAAAGGGGGTTTAAGGGGGATTTTAATTTAAATGTGTTGGATCCAATGGAACATCAAATGAATTCATTCTTTACATAATGGAAAAAACAAAATGTGAGACACAACAAAGAACAAAGTAGATGACAACAAAGCAAGTGAGATAATCAAAGAACAAAGTAGATGAGACAAAAAGCTTCATATATTTGATAGACAAAAAGAACATTTGATAGAGAAAAAAAATGAATACCAAAGAACAAAGTGCTAGAGACAAAAAACTTTTTATATAAACAAAATATTTTACAAAAAAAAGGCCTTTAGGCCAGTGTTTTCGGGGGCTTTCAGGGGGGCTTTCGGGTGTCTTCGGGGGCTTTCAGGGGGCTTTCGGGTGCTTTCAGGGGGCTTTCAGGGGCTTTCTGGTTCAGACTCGGGCTCACTCCACACATTCTCCTCCAATTCCCGCCTCCTCTTCTTCGTAGCAGCTCTCGAAAATGAGTTGTTTTTCCTCTTCTTCATCTGCCTCTTCATCCTCCTCTTCCTCTTCATCCTCCTCTTCCTCAGAATTCTCCTCCTCTTCCTCTTCAGAATTCTCCACTTCCTGCTCCACTTCTGTAAACAAAAAAGCATTTAGTTAGAACAAAAGAAAAACAAAACAAAAAAAAATTGTAAAACAAAAGAATACCTTCTTCTTCCTCACGGTCCTCAGTGTCCGCTGCTTCTTCTGGACGAACCGGCTCAAAAAAATAGGCGTTTCTGTATTGCGGAGCGATGTCCGCATCCTCAGGCACCTGCTTAAGCACATACTCTGGTGCTTTATTTCCGCTGCATGCAGAGGCCATTGCAAAGGAAATAGACGGAATGGGGGTAAGAAGAGGATTTGGGCAAGCGGCTTAAAGGCGAGGCGTGAGGCGTAAGAAGAGCTTAAATCCTATGATTAGGCGCCTAGTGCTTAAATCCTATGCTTAGGCGCGTCAGTGTACGAAAAACCTCACACGCGCCAGAACAATTAATTCGTAACCAGGCTTAAATATTTCGTATGACCATTGGAATTGACACATGTCACATCGAGGAAACGCCTTGACAATATAATTTTGCCAAGAATGTTGGGATAGTGATGGTACCAAAATAAATAATTGAATGTTATTCCAATGTCACAAATGTACATTCTTAAACAACAATTCAATCTTCATTTCGAAGTACGTGTCCATGCACACCACCCTTGTGCATCCTCACTATTATTAATATATATACAAATGTGTGCTTACGTGCTTAGGTGCTGGAACAACAAATCACTTGCAAAGAATTACATCAATTTTGGTTAAGTGTCAAAGAATTACAATGTTATTGGGAGACTGGCCATAATTTTTTCATGGGTCTCCTGTGAAATTTTGTACATGTTTATGCCTTCTATTTTGTCCATATCAACTTTAGGATATCTTACCACATGGCTGTGCACGGAGGCTTCGGGTTGTTTAGTGAGCAACATGTACTTGAAATTACCCAAGAATTGATATCTGATCCACTTGAGATAACCTCATGCACTCCAAATTTTGCCCCCACCATCTTTGTATGAATCTTCAAGTGTGCATTTGGGTTACGTGCACTTGAGGATGTAGAAGTCCACACCCTCTGAATTGTCTACCTCGGCATTCAACTTTGCAAAATTGTCACCTACCTCTACCAAATTCTTGATCCATTCATTGGCTTGTTCAAGAGTCTCCTTTTTCTTCTCAACTCCACGGTTTTAAGTTAGTTACCTCCCACTTTCCAAATCTACGTATTGATCAGAAGTCCCAATTCTCGATCCATACAAAACAAATGAGAAACATGACAGGGCATCTATGAGCAAGCTTTGTTTGGTCTACTCTTCTTGTGGCCAGTGTCGATACAATGAATCTTCTTTGTGCCTTTAAGTGTTTCAATTTCATATTCTTGCATGTTTGCCACAACAGCAGGTTCAATTTTCCAAAAATATCTTTTGATCTCATTTGTTTCATCAACTGGTAGACTGCTGAATATCTTTAGCATGCCTCAGTTGCACACCATTGGGTTTGAGTTGTTCCTTACTTAGCAGCCTTTTGATAACAGCACCTGCACCATCATGTTCACCTTTACCATGAGCAGTGGCAAAGTAGTTCCACACTATTTCCTTGTCATTCATTGTGAAGTATCTCCCTAAGAAAAAAAAAAAGGTTTTTTGACTTGAATTGTGATGGCGATCATCACTCCAAACCAATGCTTCTTATACTCTATTTTCTGTTCCTTAAGCCATGCAACATGCTTTTGTAGGCAGTGTTCCACAAATAATGAGTCATGCACTTTATCATCAGAAATGTAAAAGTGAGTCTCTTTTATGATCTTCCTACCATTGTTGAGTCTATTCATGATCTGCTCCAATCTTCAGTTCTTTTTTTTTTTCTTCTTTGGGCAGGTCTTCTTACATGCGCACACAAACGAGGAATATCGGCACTTTTGTCATGTCTATATGTTATGTGAACAAGTATAAAAACTTGGTGCGTATGCGGTGCATTGGTGGGGCTCATTCGGATCTTGATCTTTGTAATTTTACTGCAAAGTCAATAATGGATACAATTGTATCTTCTGAAAATGATGACACACACTGTTTAAACTGATTGGCCTGCCAATGTGCTATGTGATTGTGTGGAAGAAAATCTGATATTACCTTCTTCACATCCTCTTGAAACTCTTTGGGACTTCTCTCATTCTATACTAATCTTAAGACAGGTTTGTACCTCAAAGCCTTTCTTGGATCCCTGAATTCTCTGTCCTGGTCCACAGGTTGCTTTTCAAATGTCTTCCAAGTAACTAGTAATGAACCCGTGCCATCCATTTCCTGTGGACATTTTCTAATTCTATCCAACCCACATTTTTTACACGCCAACATCAAGCAATTATGATCAAACCACTCCTCATCATCACCTTTCTTTGCGGACCACTTGTCTCCATAAATCAGCGATGCACTTGATTGTATGCTTCTTGGCTGCACATTACGGGGCAGGGGCCACAAATCTCCGCGATTGGCGGTTGCAATTGTCATGAACTCCACTCGATTTTCTCAAAAGCTGTTCAATCCACGCATGATGTATTCAAATTTCAAGTGGTAGATGCAGCGACATGTATGCCTCTCCGCATCCTCCTTACAAAACTTCGGTTTCAACCTCTCAAAAGTACGCAATGCAATTTTGATATGAGGATTCTCCTCTCTAAACCTGAGGTAGAATTGCAACTGCTGGGGAAATCGTGTGAATGCCAAATAAATGCTACATATAATGAACTCTACAATATAGGATGAATACTTACTTGGCTGACTTCAAGAAGGTGAATTGGATGTTCCATCTTTATTCTGTCTTTGATACATACCTCCTCCTCCGTCTTTCTTGTATGGAGAAACTCTTGTATTTTCTGTCGGAACTTGAGAGCGACTTCTCTATTGTAATCTAACATGCTATCCATCCGCTTCCTCTTCACGAACATTGACCAAGGTCCTTCCCTTTGTTAGCTTGCACCCTTCTTTGAAAAGCATTAGAAATTGTTTTTCGGGGATCTTTGAACAATCGGCCGCCACATTTTGATTCAATGGCTTGACACCATTTGTACCTGTTGCTGCCATTATTAGGGTGGACTTCCTTGCACGAAGCATGTCATGATTCCTCTTATACGTATGTTCTTGCATTGTTTCCTTCAAATTCTTCACCATTTGCTCGGCCATAGTAATCTGCTTAGATTTCTTTATAGAAGCAATTGGTAAATCCCTTGCCCTCCAAAGAAGATTGTCAAGGATACGGCCTTTGTCATTGTCATCAACATTTGTACTAATTTGGTTGAATACTTCAAAAATTTCTCCTGAAATTTCTCTTATTCTGCGGTCACTCAGTCTCAATTTCTTATTCTTCTTTGAAGGCGAATCTTTAGAAGGGGAATTCTTCTTCATTGCTACCTTCTTTGCATACAATCTCTGCCTCTGATGTCTCTTCCTTGCTGCATCAATGGCTTTGTAAAGTGAACGGGGAGAGGAATTGGGTTTCATCTATCCCAGATTTCTGTGTATTGCAAAATTGGTGAGGGCAAATTGTTGAATTTCGGTTCAGGCAATTCTTGGAAACAATTAGTCCCTCCATTTTGCTTGAATTCAAGATGGGTAAGCCCGCCATCCACGAATATGGCGGACTCTGAGTGCATTCATGTTTCCGGCACCATTCAAGCTCATGATTCTCTCTCACCGCCATTTGGCCAGCGCACCCTACATGTCAATTGATCAATCACGCACGTCGTGTTTAAAACACGCCGATTTTAAGCACTTGTAAGCGGCGTCCGGACGGTGATTTCTGCTACCCAGTACCGATTTTGCACCCATCCCCTTACTCAAAAAATTCTTCATTTGTACTCCATTCCATATGTGCGTACCCTTTTTAAAACAACCAATGTTCATACCCCATGACAACAATCCCCCCTTTCCTCCTCTCATTTTTTTTTTTTTTTTTTTGAAGGTAAGAGTCTGTATTTTCTATTGATGAAAAAATTTACATACAGTCGAGTCCGTAACAGGAAAGCACTTCTCAGATCTATGCTTAACTGCTCAGACTTTAATGATATTTACGAGAAGTAAATTCGATGCAATAGTCTTCTCAACATCTTCCCTTCATGAAGGGTACTATAAGAGTTAGCTGCCCTCTTCACTACAAGGTAGATACTAGCAACGGCTTCCTCAGTATCTTCTCCTGCATAATGGTACTATAGAAGGCAGATTACTACTTCTCATAGCACTCATGTAATTGCCTTCAAAAAATATTGGCCTAAGATAGAAAGTGTCAAGCACATGCCTTGAATGTCATTCAAACCACAATGCAACCATAGAGAAGCAATAATCCACTGCTAGATAGTGGTGCAAAAGTCCGATGACGCTCCTCTTCTGAAAGCAGCAATCCTGGCAGTCCACTGTTCAATTTATTAGACCATAGATTTCGTCATTTCAAGACCTTGTTTCCAACCGCGCGAGGTTGGAGGTCCGTATTTTAAAAAACCTTGGGGTTATCAGACCTTGCAATGCATAACATGACTACCTCTAGATCCAAACACCAACATCAAGCCCTTGTGCATCCGACTGCTGCAAGTCTTGCCTCTTGCATGTTGTCAAGTGTAGAGCTTATCCAAACTCTCCCGCCTTTGGGGCCCGTGGCTTCAACGTGATTGAACTCTGGATCCTACAACAAATCAAGGCCCCCCCCAGCTGGATGGAGAATCACGGCCAAACTGAAATCCTTCAAGCTAACATTCCTACTAAAGTTAAGAGCAGCACCAATTTTAAGTGACCAATGTATAAGGAAGTCAACTTTCCATGAAACATTACTACAAGGGAAGTACCCAGTTCCACTGTAGACAGAACCATAAAGCTCCCCACCTGAAGATATATCTGAAGGATAAATCCACACCATCTTCTTGCTCCATAGAGTACTATAAATAGTAATCACTATTCTTTCCTGAAGATCCTTTCCTTCAGCCACAAAAGCCCATCTTTATTATAAACATAGGACAATGTAGCTATAGAAGTTAATCGCCTCCATGGAACAAAAATAGGTGACAAACTAGATACCTTAGAATGAGCATTGACGGACTAGCTAATGAGGGCTACAAATAGTTTAGAGCCAGCAACACAGAAGCCCCTTAGTTATGTGGCCATAAGAGAGTGAATGGAAACAAAAAGAAAGGGAAAATGGAAGGGCAAAGCAGAGAGTCGAGAAGAAGAAGCAAGCAGGACCGAGCAACAACATACATATACAAAGAAATAAGAAGCATGGAAAAGATAAGAAGAACAGGGGAAAAAAGGATGGGTTTGCAAGATATGAAACATTAAATCGAAAGGGGTAAACCAGAGGAGCATGATAGAAAACAAAAGCCGGGAATGTAATGAGAGGCAAGATACAGGATGGAATAGAAAAAATACTTACTGGTCTAACCAGAAGTAGAAAGCCACAGAACAAATTCTTGTGAAGGCTGAAAATTTTGGCCAGACTAATGGTAGCCCTCCGTGTGCAATCAGAGTAGAAGATATTCCTTGAAGCCCAACTCCGTAGCACACTAATCCTCCAGCCCCTAATCCGAGATCGCTCTTGGCAAAGCTTTGACTGGTCAACTATGGCAGCCACCGTGCCGCCTTTCTAGCCGGACTCGAGTTCTCTTCTAGTCCTGGTTGGTAGTGTTTAGGGTGTCAAAAATTCTTTCAGTTGTACTCTATTTCTATATGCAATGTGTTCCCCCTTTCCATATGCAACAATCCCCCATTTCCATATGCAATGTTTTAGCCTGTTCCTTGTTTCTGCAACTTTCCCTTTGTATATTATAGACTAGTATACTATCCTCTTATCATCGCATCCTCTTATCATGGCATGACATGTTGTTAATGTCTATAACTTGTAATACAATTAATGTAATTTCCTGACTGATACCTATTGTTGCCAAACCAAGATTACTTCTCATTTGCTATAGCACCACATCATAACTCAACTACCTAACAATTTCTCACTTTACCAAAGATTTCATCTTCCTTATTAATTGCTAGACATAACAAGTATGTGCTAAAACTGGCCTAGGGACCTGTTACGCTGGATGTGGAAACAACATGAATGCCTATTATTTGGCAACCGCTGTAACAAAAATGTGCAGATTGTCGCTCCAAATGGAGTTGCAAATCCAATGTTGTGTATCCCACTGTTGTGTGACCATTTGGACGGATATTTAAAAGCAAATTGCAGCATCTGAAACTAGCATCAGATATTGACCTGTAAATTAGAGGATCCCCATGTTCTAAATTGCAATGCCCCATTACTCCCTCATTACCCCTACTAACCATGACTACCCCATTTCTCCTCATCCCCTATTCTTCATTTTTTTTAGTAGAAATCCCCATGTTCTAAATTGCAATCCCCTTATTACTCCCTCATTACTCTAGTACCCCTGACCACCCCATTTCTCCTCATCCCCCATTCTTCATTTTTTTACAGAAAATTCCCGTGTTTGAAATCGCAATCCCCCCGTTACTCCCTCAGTACCCCTAACATAGAACTATAATCCCCTTCTCCATAGGAAATTATCATTTGCTCGTCAATTCCCCATAAAGGAGTTATTTTAAGGAGGACGTGGGCATCGTTTTTTATGTATATGACACAACAACTTGGCCGATAGAAGAGGAACCTACCTCACAAAGACTGAGGCAAACGAAGACAACAAGAGGAATACTTGGATGACTTGTTAACATAGGCAACTGGAACCAATAAGAATAGCAGGTTAAGCAGGCGGATGAAGTAACTAAGGTCATCGAGCAAGAGGTATGATAAATGGACACCAGTAGGGCAGAAGGAACTGGCAAGTGAAGAGGTGGGGCAAACAAATGAAGAGGATAAGAACATAGAAGATCTAAGACATTTAAAGAGGTAGGATGAAAGAAAAAAGAGGAAATGCAAATGTGGAAAAGAACTAAAAACAAAAGAAAAGAAATACAACGCTGGTAGATATCCATATTCCAAGTTTAATATGTACCAATCCACAAAGACAAAAGATGAACAACTGTGGGCATCCAGATCAAACACACTCAACAAGAAAAAATGCAAGAACATGTCAACCGATCATCAAGACTGCCAGAGTGAAAAAAGAGCATGACTAGTTTAAAAACTAAAAAAAAGAGAGACAATTGCAACACTAAAACGAGGGCAAACCTACAACCAAACGAGAAGGAAGATAATGGATAAAAAGCTAGAAATGAATAGAGTATACCAGCGAAAACACATATCTAAGAGTTGATAGAGCTGAAGATGCAACAAAAGGAGATTAATGGGATGCTATGATCAAAGGCATTACGAAAGTGCAGAAAGAGCAATGCGGCCAAAGGAATCATGGAAGTGCCAAAGGAGCAAATGGAACTAACCTAAAGAGAGTGGCTAATGGAACGTTGCATAGCGAAAGTTCAAAAGGGATAACAAAACAAATCGAGCAACTGGAGCAAAATAAAATATAATGGAAAAATTGAGGCCAATGGAACTCATGCGACTAAAAGGGGAAAGGTAATAGCAAGACTCAATGGATAAACTCAAACTAGATGGAGCAGAGATATGACTGAAGCGACCCCCGGTACAATAAAGTAATGGAATAATGGGATTACTCACACTCGAACAGTGAGTATGGAACAACATGGAGCAATGGAGCAAATGGAAAGAAAGGAACAAAAACAGTAGAAGAAATAAAGCAAGTAGCTCAGATGAGAAGACGAAGTAAAGAAATCAACTAAGTCATAGAGCAAAGGAGAAACCAACCATTAGTAAGCTAAAAAATGAGCAAAATTGCAACCTACCAAAAAATGAGAAGCTTGGTGTAATGCACCATTCCCATACGACGATACTGCTAGAATAGAATGAGTTGCCATATAAAAGAGCGTGGTCCTGATTGCAAAATTTGGAAAAGCCACCAGACCAATACAAATTGTTTGGGGATGCCCGCCTTGTCAAAATAGCACGGGTGAGGCATTGCAATGAAAAACTTTACATATTGTTCTGTGTTCTGGAGAAAAATAGAGTTAAGGACAGAGGTACCTTGTATGAAGCAACTCAAAGTGATGCTTTGTTCTCCAAAACATCAAAAAAGGAAAATGCCAATATAACGGATTGTTAAATAAATTCATCTAAAACAGTTAGGGGATCCAATTCGAAGAAGACTATCCTTTCTCAACAAATCATGCTCGTGCAAAATCTGCATTTGTTGCAATGTTGCGGTACCCTAAACCTCTTGGAAAAACATGATTTCCCTGGACTTGCCAATCCTTCACATTCCCAGATCAATGGTTGAACCTATTGTAAACGAAATGAAAAAAGCACCTCCAAGGGGATGAATGGAAATGGATCGATTTATTACATGGGCATGGGAGGCAACTAAGTTTGGGTGACGTGGGTGTCCATGTGGACAGCTTAGAATTGCACGAAATCGTGGACCTCCAATTAGGCAGGCAGGCCTGCTAAGTTTGGGTGACGTGGATGTCCACGTGGACAACTTAGAATTGCACGAAATCATGCACCTCCAGTTAGGCAAGCCTGCTAAGAACTCCGAAAACAAAAGATGACTTTTTAAAGTAATTAAGCTGCTCAAGCATGGCAAAATATATGGTTTTACATACAATACGTGCCAGGAATTATAGCCCCAACCATGCGAGGAAAGCCCTCTCACAATAAGAAATGAAATATTGCAAGTTTATGGGAACCTTATGAAGGGGATAAACACTCCTGAGAGCCCATTACCTCAGACGAGCCTGTTTATCTGAGGTAATAGGCGAGCAGGGGTGTTTATCCCCTTTAACTGTGCAGACAAGTTTCCTCATCCATAGCTGGGTTATCATAGGTTCGGCAGGCTGCAGCTCGATTATCAGAGGTTGGGCAGGCTATAGATCGGTTATCAGAGGTTCATAGATGTTATAGATCGGTTATCATAGGTTCTAGATGCAAAGAAGTCCATCCGAGGCTGAGTTGCACGCCGTTGCCCCTTCACAGAGTTTGCTTGCCTGTTATGCCCTATCACAGAGCATGGATCAATGGCCAGAAATGGCTTGATCCAAAAGCGTGCCAGTTAAGGTTAGAGAAAATACAAAAGGTAAGGAGATGCTTGCCTTCACTAACCAACAAAATCCCGAAGCTCGTGGAATGTGGAATATAAGTACAATGGTGTCCATGTTGAGCGTAACGAAGGGTTGCATGTCGCCGCTTCGCCAAGGTCATAATCTGGTTGACAACGAGGGAGCAAAGACTCTGTCAACAGAGGAAAAAGGAAAGATTCTTGGATCTTGGCAATTCATTTAAGCCCACACCTTGGATATTGCGAGGGCCACCACTTGGCATCTCAATATTCAGACACTCAAACTTCTCATGTGACCTAATCAAGTCATGACAATTGGACGTTTAAAATTGTCCCATATTTTCTGAGCCGTCCATCGCTTGTAGCTCTCTCTGCCCTTTCTTCACCCTATATTTGGGCCCATCTTCTAGTAGAAATTTCTGTGATCGATCCATCGAATCTATCGTGGATTCTTGCTCTAAATTAACTCGGCATGATCATCTGATGTAATCTTCACGTAGAGCACGATCTGCCAAATTTTCGATTTTTGCGCCCCGTCTTCGGTCATGAGTTGCATTCGATTTCAAGTTCTAGTGCCGGTTGAAAGGATCCGGCATAGCTGCCAATTGCTTGGGGCATGTGTTTGTTCACGAATTTGGGGTTTCTAACAGAGGCCATTTGGATCAAAAGCTTTGGAAGCGTATAGTTCAGTCTGATATAAAAGTTGCTATTCCAATTCGTATTACTCTCTGAAGAATTGGCTCTATCAAACACTAAAAGACGTAATACAGTAGTGTAGGCTTTATAAAAGAAGTTGTTGTGCCGAAGAAGAAATAATGGGATTATAGCTGCAGGAAATCTTCATTTTGGATCGGTGAGTCCTTTGCCTTTTTTCCTTTGATGATATGCTAATTCCTTTACAGTAACCGCACAGTGAAGTCTTCTTGTGTTCTCTAAGCTTAGCCGGATGATATATGTTTTGTCAAAGTCATTAAAATCTTAGATCATAAAGACAAAGGGAAACATTACGATTTTGCATGATTGATTATAGAAGGCTGCATTTGCATATGTTCTTAGTTTTGTCCTAGGATATACATTCACGTGCAAAGAAGGTTATCGACAGACTGATATCGTAGCCAAATGCTATAAGTTACTTTTTTATGCCGAGAAAAGTGCTTTTACATCTTGTTGACTAAAGCTATTTGTGAAAGATGATTTCGGACATTGGCTATGAAGTTGTCCTACGGCATTGTTTCATGGTGGAAGGAATGATTTTAGTTGTAACAATTAGTTGTTGTAGATAGTGTAGTAACTCTGGCTTCTGTGTTCTTCAGCTGTGACATAATGGCGGACAGATCAAAGCCTCTATATGTGGTTTTGATGGATGATGAAGCCAGTTCTATTGATGAAAGTGCTACACAGGAGGCTTTTTGTTCGCGTTACACCCGTGCTGCACTTCAGAGTACTTTGCAACTCATGGGATGCAAATCAAGACATGCTTTCAAGGTGTGTTTTATTTGTTTACGTAGTGTTCTATCATTGTTTGTATTATTGACATTTGCAGTCTTTTATGGCGGAACTAATTCCAGTAAAATAGTTATAACAAGGAGATGCATGCACAAGCCTGGTTGAAATGCATTTGCTGTGTTTGCACATGACATGGCTCTCAATGCTACTAATTTTTTTGAGGTGCAAAATCCCTTTGATTGTAAAGTCCATTTGACTGTTACAACCTGATAATGAGGCATATGGATAATACCTCACACATGGGGTACGATGTCTGCAATGTGATTAAGACAATGCATATTTGTTGTGGGAATTTTTTTTTTTGGTGAACTGGCTAGTAGGACTATTCATTCGGCATATTGCTTGATCTTTGTTTATTTTAAGATCTTTTACAATTGTTTTATGCTCTGCCAGTGCTTAGTTCTGCTTTTTTGGTTAGAACAGATAAGTAACAGAGTGTTTGATGTGCTGTCGGGGCCACCATACAAGACAATATCCTATCATGGTAAGAATGGACATAGGAAGTTGGCTGAGCTGGAGTCCTACAAGGATCTCTCAAGTAAGCCACTGGCTCATTCTTGTTTGGACTCTGGTGTTAAAAAGCCTTTGAAGACGAATAGAAAAAGGTCCATGGTGGTAATAGGACGTGAGAAGTTCCTGAATGTTGTTTGTGATGCCCTTGCTCAATATCAATACGTGGGCCCTAATCAAAGAGCCGACCTCATGTTAGCCTGCAGGTAAGCTCAGTTAAAGAATTAAGGAAGTTGTGTAAGTATTATATTACTAGTCTGGTCTAAGAACTGCAATTGCTCCTTTTTTTTAATAATTAAGATATTACTAGTCTGGTCTAAGAACTGCAATTGCTCCTTTTTTTTAATAATTAAGATGTTCTCCTTTTGTTATAATAACTAAGGAAGTTGTTTAGGTATTATTATCACTAGTTTTCTCTAAGAGCTGCGATTGCTCTCTTGTTTCTTTGGGCACATGATTGATAATGGATGTTATCTTGTTCATTATAGATAAAGAATTAACGAATTCAACGTTAAAGAATTAATGAAGCCCCAAAAAACATGTGTCCAACATGTGTTCAACTAAGGAATTAATGAAGTCGGTCATTCTTGTAGTAATTATGATTTGGAGTCAAGGTTTTACGTTCTGAAAGACTATTATTTGACTTCCTTTTTCTTAGGGTAAGAGAGCGGAAGACTTCTGTTACAATTTTGTTATGTGGTACGAGTGGCTGTGGTAAATCTACGCTGTCTTCATTGCTGGTAATTGTGCATCGGGCTGGTAGTTGTTTGCTTGTATACATTTCCAACGGGGATGATTGAAGTTGTATGTTTGTTTGTGAGCTGTAGGCTAGCAGGCTTGGCATTACGACTGTTGTTTCAACGGATTCAATTCGGCACATGATGAGAAGTTTTGTTGATGAAGAAACCAGTCCTTTGCTCTGGGCTTCAACTTACCATGCTGGGGAATATTTGGATCCAGTTGCTGTGAAGGAGGCAGCAATGAGGAGGAAAGCTATGAAGTCTGCTAATAGTACAGTCTATAATGTCTCCTATGAAGATTTGGGTGGTGGAGTGCAGTCCTCAACAGCAAGTACTGGCTACCCAGAGCATCAGGCTGTCAGAGAGTTGCATGCAAAAAGTGAGCAGAAAGAGGATGCTGATGTTAGTTCAAGTACAATGGTGATAGAGGGCTTCAAAGCACAATGTGAGATGGTCATTGACAGTTTAGATCGGCTGATAACATCATGGGAGGAGAAAAACGAGTCGGTGGTTGTAGAAGGTGTACATCTGAGCTTAAATTTTGTGGTAAGTGGCCTATGTTAGTATATTTAAATGGTTGGTATTTGACCAAACATTCTGATTTGACGCATGGTGCATGGGGTAGGGATAACTCTAATATGGTAGAACTTACTGCACTCATTGTGAAGGCAAGCCTTATAATCTTGGTCATCCTTGTTAATGAGTGCTTGTGTCATGGAGGTGGCAGCAGTCAAGAGAGGGCGATATGGTAGGCAAGTAATGCTGTTACTACTGACTGACTAAGAAACTGTGAACCTCGTCTTCTTGCTGCTTAGCATGGTTTTTGGCATTTAACAAATTTCTACAAAGCTGTTGGCACGGCAACAGGCTTTGACCTGTGATAACTGATTGTTCTGCCTTGGTGGTCTCTGAGTGCATCACAAGGTATTTACCAGGGACAATGCAATATTAATACGGAGCTTAGGCAGCAATCTGCAGTATCAATGATTTGTTCATTTGCCGTTCCAATTTGCTCCTTGATTTGCACGCAGCATTGATTATCAGATACTTGTTTTGATTTTTCGCTTTAGGTCGGCTTTTTATTAGCTTTATTGCATGTGTGATTGGCAAAAGATCTAATAAACTGGCTACTGATTTATTTTTCCAAAAGGGTAATGTAGACATGGATAAGGCATTCTCTTGCTTCTTGGTTTGTAGAATGTAAGATAAAATAAAGTTTGTGAATGTAAAATGAAATATAATACCTACGCATGTTTGAGGGATGGATTTAGCTGTTGCTAGTCTTGCATTGAAATGTAAACTTTTGTTTAAACGTGACAACTGAGTAGATTGGTATTGTCATGTTTCAACTTTTCAGATGGGACTTATGAGGAAGCATCCATCCATAATACCATTCATGGTACACATAACAAATGAGGATAAGCATTTGGAACGATTTGCAGTTAGAGCGAAGTATATGACATTAGATCCATCAAAGAACAAGTATGCGAAGTACATTGGGAACATCCGGACTATTCAGCAATACCTTTATAAATGTGCTGACAAGCATTTGGTACCAAAATTAAATAATACTAACGTTGATAAGAGTGTTGCTGCAATTCATGCAACTATTTTTAGTCGCCTACGTAGAAGAGAAGCTGGTGAACCACTCTATGATCAGCCAACAAATACTGTAAAGGTTGTTGATCAGGAGTATCGGAGTCAGTATGCAGCATCTTCGTTGGGATCAAAATGCATGTTCCAGTTAATACAAAGAAAAGGTTCTTCCCATCATTTAATGACATTGATGAATATTGATGGATCTGTGGCCAAGGCATGGCCTATTGAGTCTATAGATACAAGTGGAAACTACATTTCAGGTAATGGCAGTGAAACCCTCGGAAGTCCTGTTTATGGACCTTTGCAAATAGCAAAGGCTGAGCCGGTGAATTTGCAGTTTGGAAACTTTGGTTTAAGTGCTTTCCCTGCGGAAGCAAGCAGCAGTGTTGATACTCCTGGCAGAGATGTTACAGAGGCCGGAAACTGCATGAATGCAGATTCACCTCGCTACGGAGAAGGTGCAGAAAAGGAGGTACGGCTGTCAAGTCATTTGATTTTTTTTCTTGCATTGATGTGCATCTGGCATCATTTAAATGTTCATGATTTTATTAATTCCATAAATTTAGGTTTTACTAATCCGAGTTGTAAATACAGTTGCTTGATGAGGCAACGGAGTTTGTACATGAAGAAGAAGCTGAAGAAGTAACTGCTTGCCTTGATAGTGATGAAGATCTTGATGAAAATGCACAGAAGCTAGAGGATGAAGAGGTTGTGCCAAGGTTTTGCTATTCAAATTTCATCCTTATTTTCTCTATGTTTGCTTAAAGTGGTTGATCCTATAACTGGCAGTTGGAGGGCTCTGTGAATGAGAGTATGAGGTCTGATGAAGAGGAAACTGAAGACAATGTTATTGATCACATTGAAGACAATGACACTGCGCATGTGGAGTCCAATTCGTCTGATGAACATGATGAAGATTATGCCACTGGGAGTACGTCACTCCCACGCATTGAAGATCTTTCTTTTTATATGCCTAACCACATCAGGAATGGCTTTGGTAGTTGTGGAAATGACTATTGTAGTTCTGTAAATGCAGATAAGGTGGTTGATTTTGATAAGCTAAAACAACCACAAACAGCGGAGAGCTCTGTCTCTCTATATGGGAAAGAGATGCAGAGTTTAGGAAAAAAGACATTTCCATGCTTCTAGTAGTCCCAGGCTTAGCATGGCTTTTGTTATGTTCTGTTAGAAGATGACAAGGCTAAGCACTATGCAGCTATGAGGGAGCAAGCCGAGCAGTATGCATTTGTGTTTGGTGCAATTTTGTGTGATGCACTAGGATTGGAATTTGATTACAGGGTGCAGGAGTGAGATTGGCGTGAGACAATAGGTATGAGGTGAGAGGAGATATTGGCATGAGGTACAGGGATCTCTCTGAGAAAATTATAATGTGAGATACAGGTATGTGAGAAATTATTTGGTGAATCCGGTTTGTGCAAATCATGTGTCGTAAGCTTGTTGGGATCTTAACAAGCTCAATGTGTTGTAAGCTCAATGTGATCTTGTCGGGATGTACAACAAGTTGATGCTTAATGTCATGTTCACGGAATTTTGCATGTAAAACTGAAATCCATGGACCATCTATCTGGTAGCCATGGCTTTTTAACGTGGTTGCTGGCTTGCATTATAGTCCGTTTGAGAATATTTGCGATGGCTTCTCTGTTGCCTGTCCGAGGTGGTTTATTCTTTACCCAAGGTTGTTTATTTCTTTATATAGGCTTTTTGAAGGTGATGCTAACAATTGTTAAGCAAGGCTTTTAGAGTGGCAGTGTATTCCAGACTAGAAGACCCATCGCGAGCATTTTGCTAGTGCATTTGCATTTGAGCTTTAACTTGAAGCTTTACGTGGATGGGGAACGTTAAAACACCTTTAATTACTTTGCTCTTTGCTCATGATTAAGTTTTCAAAAATGTATCCAAATAAAATTCATATACAGAGTTATTAACGCTGATTGTCTCGAATTTTGAATTTAAGGCTCAATACGTGGATAGGGAACGTTAAAACACCTTTAATTACTTTGCATGATTAAGTTTTCAAAAAAGTATTTTATGTTGAAATACGTGGATAGGGAACGTTAAAACACCTTTAATTACTTTGCTCTTTGCTCATGATTCCAAATAAAATTCATATACAGAGTTATTAATGCTCATTCGTCTCATCTTTAATCTATATGAAATTGCGGTATATCATTAATTTTATTTGATATATATGATGTATATATCTACACATGGATATACAAGTTATACACTGTTGGGGTGGTTTTAAGTTGGGGGTGGTGTAAAGGGGGCAGGTGTGTAACAAAGTTTTTAACAGTGGGGTGGTGTAAAAATGACAGGTGTGTAGAAGGTTTTTAATGTTAAAATTTTGTTAGATTCTATGAAGATCCCTTTAGATTTTTTAAGATTGTATGAAGGTTCTTTTAGATTTTTCTAGAATTTTTTTTTTTGTGGGCAAGATGTTTATACTGTATTATATCCGAAAGATGAAAATATACATACAGTTGAGCCAGACCTGCTACCACTTCTCCAATCCATGATAGCAGGCTGTGCTCGGGCCGGTACTTAGAGCCCCTCCCTCACCTTCTTCTCCGAGGGATACTATAGGGAAGGAGGCACTAATTTCCCGGACCACAATTTTCTAAAATGGCATGAACCTTATTAGAGTGGCTCCACAATAGGCGGATGTAAGATCTAGTACAATGGTTTGCCCCTCAGATCCAAAATCGAGGGTCTCAAGACTGATATGAAACGCCCAATGTTGAACAAAGAAACAACGTCGAAGATCCGGAATCGGCCACTCGCTGACCATCCAAGCTCAACACCGTAGGATGCCCGAAGAGATGAGGTGCGTTGGGGAGCAGATCTCATCCCGTTAACTTTCGACCAAGGATCCATTCCCGCAAGCTTGTACTATAGGAGATCGGACTGCTGTTCGGTGATGTACTATGGGACTCGACACTGTCTTCCATTAATGCAGAAGCTCATACTGGCCTACCCATTAAGGGTGGTTCAAATGCTCCCAAATTTCCTCTCATTCTCCTAGCATAGGCTGCAATATCGGATGCTCAGCTTCCCTATTAGTCTAGAAGCCAAGTTCCCTCACTTGGCCCCAGCCCAATAAAGAGGCAGCCATAAAGAACCTTAGTCTCCCGAACCAAGAATCCTTCGTACAACCTTGATTCACTGTCCAAAACCGTTCAAAATCACACCCATCCATTGAACCAGATTTCCCCTTGCTGGGAAAGGGGGTGGATGAAACTAGAATTTTTTTAGATTCCTTTAGATTTTTTAAATCCTCTTATATTTGTAGGAGGTTATGTTATGGAGATTCTTTTAGATTTTATAAGATTCGCTCAAATTTTATCAAGATTCTCATGGATTTTATTGAAGTCCTCTTGGATTTTAAAAAATACAATTATTATTGTTAGCAACTTCTATTTTAAATTGAGGTGCCTATACATGCTAATTGATCAGTCAATGTTCAATTTACCTCTACAAGAAATTTATCGTCGCGGCCAAGCCCGCCGCGAACATTTCTTTTGTCCAACTTTTCTTAAATTAAGTCGAAATGATCACAGTTGTGAACCTGCAAAATTGATTAAACTAAATAAGCTTGAAAAACTCAAGTTTCCATATTTTCCAGAATAATGATAAATATATGATACAAAAAACAAATACTATTGCCAAATACATCTTTTACATCTGAAGAGTTTGTTTTTATTTATTTCCAATGTCTTATATATGGCATTGTGTGGAAACATTTCATCTGACATGGGCAAAACATTTTGTCTTGCATTTTCTAAGTGATGATCCAATTCCCTTATTCTCTCCAAGGAGTTTTCATTACTTGAGATTGCAGAAGTCCATCAAATATATACCGAACTAAAGTTGTTTACTGTGAACGTGGATCTACAACTTTCTCGCCCCCAGCCTCATCTAAGCAGATTGACTGCATTGACTCAATGGCAAATCTAGAAAAGCAAGAACAACGACAATTTTAGAGGCACAAATCACACAAAGGACCAAGTTCACAAATTTGCCCACACTCTCATACCTCATGAACTCATGTGCATCTTCTTGCCTTCCAGACCCAAGGTGGTTTTCAATGTCACGCAGACGTGACAAAATAAGAATGGGGAAAAATGGATTCAGATGTGGGTTCTGAAAAGCTTCTAATATATGATTTCCAAGTTCGCACATAAAGCACCACATTTCGTTTGCCTTTATACCAAGAAAGAAACCAGTATTAACATCTATATGATAAGGACTTCGAATAGTTGAGACTTAGTAAAAACACCACCATTTGTATAAGATAGTCAGTGCAAAAGTTTCGGTTTAGTGCAAAGAAGACAATTATAGCACATCAAATTCCCTTTTCAGCAGGTACAGGTACATGTTTAGTATATTGTTTTGCTTTCTCCCCTGATTTATACTCATAGTATCCACAACTGCAGCTCCAGAAAGTGCTAATAAAGTTAAGGCCTGTGCATGTATCCTGAAAGATGCAAGTTGCATGTATCAGTTACATAAAATAAAAAAATTTATGGGCTTCTAACATGTAACTCTCATAAAATGATTAACAGACTTCTTCTGCTTCTTTGTTCTTAGCTAACTTACCAAAGTAAACAAATTAAGGCAGAAGAAAGAACAAAAATAGCTTACACACTCCTTTCTATTATCATCTCTGTAAATAATAGTACTATACGTAGGTATTCACATGTTAAACTATCCGCATGTTAAACTCCTTGAAGAGAAATATTTTAGATCTTAATCTTCAATATATTCATGCTATTCAATGCAATAAATACACTGTTTATTGCACACTAGGGCCACAGTAGAGCCATAAGTGAAAAAATAAAACCGATCGATTTAACATAATCTCACCATATCACAGCTCAACAGACCAGGTTATCATCAGCAAAATAAAAAAGGCAAGCAAAAATTTCCCATACCTGGCATGTATGATCTTTACACTCAACTTCCTGGGCTGGGAAAAATTCCATGCGAATGATCCTGCCAAAGCCATGGCCCAAAACGTCCCTAACCATATTGAAAAACTCACATTATAGCCATGTGATAAGGAATTCAACAGATAAGCGATAGGAAAAAAAAGAAAAAGCCCCAAAAAAGGCTTACCGACAGTGCGAAGCTTATGATCGACGACCCAAGTGCAAAGCGATTCCATAGTAGTCTTTTCTGTCTTTTGGTCGGAAGAAGCCATGGAAGCGATTGAAAGGAAGATTAGATCGAAGATTTAAAGGAAAGATGGTAAAGCAGAAGGTCTGGCGAGCTAGAGGGGGTGGCTTGCTTGCGTATATGGATTTAGAACGAAGGATCCTCTGCGCTAGGTCAGTTTCAGCAATTCAATCGATTCAGAGCCACAAATGCAGAATCGAAAAATAAAAGGGCCTGAAAGATACAAAGGCAGGGGTCATGTCTAAAAACCCAAATCTAGCTTGGCTATGGTAGCCGAGCAAAAAGGGGCCATTTGAAAGAGATTTTTTCTTAAGATCATAGCGAGGTTGCAAAGAATGCCAATTTGAATATGGTTTATCTAGCTATTAGAAATTTTCTTGACAAAAGGCATGAGATCTTGTAGCACTATCCAAGCTTCGAGCTCGCAGCTTGGAAGCAAACTAATTCGTTGCTTACCAAATTTCAGCGATTCGAAGAGCTTGGACCAGGGTAAATCGGGTCTGTACCAGGCCTAAATTGTAAATTTTGTGAGGATTTATCCATGCCAAGGTTGATTTGAAGCAGATTGCTGCCGAATTTTCCTGCCACCAATTCCTCTACAATCGGTTCCGCCATAAATGCTCATAAATGCGTCTGAACACGCATTAATGCCCTGCAATCAATGAGTGCACGTGTCATGTTTTCGTAATTTTTAAGGAAGAAAATAAAGGAGAACAAAAATGGGACACTGCATTACATAAGAAGGATGACGTTTTGCAAAATCTAGTAGAAATTACTATAAACTTACTATTCTTAGATACTTTTTATTTTAGGTTGAAGTCCTTATCCATTCTATCAAAGAACATTCTAGAGCTATCTAGAAGTTTCTGGAATATTCTAGAGCTTTAGAAATCACTCTAGAACTATCTAGAACATTTTAGAACTTTTCTAGACAAAGTATTGGATTAACGAAGTTAAAAAAATAATATCCCTAATATATAATTGTAATACGACTGATAAAGGGGCAGCTTAAATAATTATTGTTTATAGAAACTTCTATGCTTACAATTAAACACGTGCAAGCCTCAAGAATTTTAAGAAGCAAGCGGTGGCTTCGAGAAGCTTTTGTTGGTTCTGGAACCTTCTAGGTCATGGCTCTTCTAGAACACGAAGCTCTCTCCATTCTAAAAGTATCTAGAAGCTTCTCTTGCAAGCTTTGTGTGATGTTCCAGGGAAATATACGCCATAAATACGTATATTTTTAGGTCTATCATTATACAAGTCTATCTCCATAGCCTTGTATACCATAGATTAGTGTATACCATAGGTTAGTGGCATAGGGTGCATGTCTAAGTTATTCATACAAGAAATTTATCCTGCATAGTTCGACTTGCTATTTATATCAAACATCTAGTAATATATTGCTATTCAATTCTCGATTTTTGTCTGTCTAATCCTACCCTGGACTTGATTTTTGAGCTATTTTATGAACATGAGGCATGACAAACGAATAATGTTTTAGTTGCATATTTGTTATAGGCATTGTGCGGATTAACACCATTGCAGGTTAAGAAAAAAGAAGTAAAACAAATTTGGGGCAACAATCAACATATGCTTAGTTAGCATTTGCTTAAGAGTACCAAAAGCATTTGCATTTCCTCGTTGAAAGGAGTTAAGCACTAAGGAAGTATGTGTTAGTATCATTCTCATTATTGCAAAATCCATTGAATGTACTATACTCATATTTGCATTATACTCGTACTGATTTTTGTGTCCTTCCTTTTTTAGTGACCATCACTAAGCAGTCACTGTATTTAAATAACCCTCGTGATGGTATTAGATTTTTGACCCTCAGGGATTTAAGTCCCTGAGCTTCTCATCGAAGCTATGAACAGATGGTTTCGAACCCTATCTAACATTTGCCCTTTTCTGGAAAGCACGATTTTGGAGAGAAAAGCTCTCTCTGTGTTCTCTGTTTACAATCGATTCAACATTTCAGAAGCATCACGGTCTCTCGTTACTGGCCAGAGAAATGCCCAGACATAATTGCTGACAAACCGCACAGAGATGGCAAGAGCCGATGAACACTGCCATCATTCCAAGTTCTTTATTTTCTGAATGTTGGTCACTGTGCCTTCTACGCTCAAGTTGTGGAATGTATGTGGCTCCATTTAATGCCACGAGGATCGTTGCCTATCCAACTACTTTCCCAGTGCTACGTCCTTTTGGAAGTTCTGAGCAAATAGAGGAAATTATCCAGTAGTGAAGGCTGCGTCAAACAACTCAAAATTGCAGTAAACAGGGACAGATTTTGCAGAAGCCGCTCAGAAAGAACCTTTCAAGGCCTGATTTTTCGATGTGCTGACCTGTCCAAGCTAAACCCACAGTTCAGAAAACTCCAGTTTCGCTGCTAAAATACCTGCGCTCCCTGTTCGCTATTCACTGCTGACCATCGATACCCTAGATAGGCTGGCGACCCAAGAAGAACAAATCCGAATCCACTAATCTCTATAGATCACCCCATTAGAATGTAGATGCTTTCCAGGCAGACATTTTCCAGTGCTGGTAATGAAGTATAATTTCATTCAAATACAACAGAAGAAAGAACTGGAGCATGATCTCTGCAATTAGATGAAGCAAATGAAAAATGCTGAAGACCAATTTAAAGCGAATAATAACAGACGAGAAAAAGGAAAAGCGGGGGGAGCAGAATTGCGAGGAATTTTAAGGCGAGAAGGAGGAGGAGGAGGGGGCTGCAGAGGATCTGAGGGCGAAGGAGAAGGAGCATTTTGGGCAGGAAGATCGACAGACAGAATTCCATTAGAAGATAAAATCAACTGCAGCTCAGCCATGTGGGTAGCCTGATAATCCGTCAGAACAGCAAACTGAAGCCTGTCAAGCTTGGTCTGCAGATAAACGTAACCACTAACAAGAACCTCGCCTGGAAAGAATTCCCACTAATTGTTCTTCTTGTTCGAATTCGGATGGATTCGGATGAATCTTCTTGTTAGAGATTTGGATTCAGAGCAGATTCTTCCACCGAATCCGGCGATGCAGGAATAGGGCGATGCATCTTTGATTTTAGGGCAAAGGCACAGCTCTGCCATCGTGCCCGCCCGTCGATCCAGCTTGCTTGACCGTACCATACCAAGATGCTTTTAACGGACGAGATTCATCCACAAAAACGTGGCAATTAAACGCAAGCCTGGATTGCGGCGCAGAACAAGAAAAAAGGAAAAAGAATAATTACAAAATGATTTATATATGTTTTGATAACTTAGACACCCTTAGGGTAAGGCCATTTTCCACGTGCCTTTATCCTATTGAGCAACCGCCACACGGCATTACCTTATTGGAGCCACGTGGCATAACATGTGAACCCTAACCTATAAAGGCCTAAACCCTAACCCTAGGCCTCTTTTCTGGCTCCAATAGCCTGGGAACCTTCTTCGCGCTCGAAACTCCATTTCGAGAACCGTTTGCTGTGGCATAGCCTAGCACAGCAACCCCCGGAGCGTGTGCGCGTCAGTAGGAGTGAGAGCTACTTCAACGACCTTGAAGACCATGGAGACGCCAAAAGCAGGAGGGGGTTCCTTAGGAGCAGGTATTTGGGTTAGAGTTCTTTGTAGATCATCTGGAAGTTAAGACTCTAGATGAGTTAGCATTTCGTGTCTCTAGTAAAGCCTTCTTAGAACCCTCAGTCTAGATCTTGAACCCTAATCAATGAACCCTAACTGTAAGTTAGATGTGTATGATTAGGTTTAGATGTTATTCTCATTATTATCATGTATGTGGATATGTGATGTTGGTTGTGACGTTCCAAGTATTTATACGGTATACGTATAAATATATTAACACGTCACCCAGTATAGATACGCCACCATGGGGTATGGTAACCTAGGGGGTTGACCTAAAAGGGATTAAATTAGCTATGCTAATTTAATTATTAAGGATAATAACCTATAATTAAGGAATTAATATTTAAGAAGGATAATTAAGCTAATTATGGTTTGGGAAGGCGCCACCTGGCCAAACCCAATTGGCCAGCATGGTGAATACTAATTGGAACCATCAAGGTGGATCACCACCCCCATATCAACCATAATCGACCAAGAGAAGCTGAGCGCCTACCTTTGCCAAGCTGAGCGCCACCTTTGCCAAGCACTTATACTTGTGTAACCAGGGCTGAGCACCAAGTCCCAGGAAGATGGAAGCACCAAATGACAACGGATCCAGTAGGAACTCAGGTGGGTGGTTAGTATAGCTTGAGAATTCTAGGGTAGCGCCCCTGTTGGGCACTTGTTGTGTTGTTCTGTCTGTTCTCTCTGTGCTTTACTTGTAGGAACTAACCCTTGATTGTCAAGGTAAGTTCTCTTTATATTCTGATTCTGGTTCTGCTCTTAAAGGATGGATTGATAATTCTTTGCATAGTATTACTCTGGAAATGGGGGAATTAAGGGGGGTAGAGACCTCTGAGCCATGATAGTAGGATGCTCCTAGGTTGATCCCTGTATTTCCCAGTAGATTGCGGCCTGTGTACAAGAGACCACCGAGTCGTGGATGCTATGGAGTGACTTAGCACCAAACAAGGGACACAGTGGTGAAGTGGGGGTGGGGTCTTGCACGAACATAAAAGGCTCCTGAGACTCCTACAGTGGGCTAGGCCTGATAGCCGGTCACGTAGAGGGCCGGGTATGGGTCTGACACTCTCTGGGTGTAGATAGCCGGTCACGTAGAGGGCCGGGTATGGGTCTGACACTCCCTGGGTGTAGAGGTGTGATCCGTATGGAGCATCTTGCACTTTGAGTAGATTTAGGGTGAGTAAGTCGGGTACGGATGCGGGGGTCGCTGATGCGGCACGTATTCTCTAGCTCACCCATGAAACCACTGTGATCCTGGAAGGGGACGCTTCCCCGACCTGCCTCATCGGACGGGGCTTCATGAACCCTGTAGTAGGCTCGAAGGGTGATACCTTGAGTCTGTGTGTCCGGAAGGCTATAGTGACGCCATAGCATGATTGGACTCATCTGCAAAGTGTGCACAGGAGGGGCGGATGGAGTGGACAACCCTAGCCAATGTTCTATGCCAGCCAACGCCATGCCAAGATTCGGTCTGCTGAGCTCTTGAGACCTAGCCGTCAGTCGATCCTCACTGGAGTCTGAGCCGGGGTAGAACCATGGGTTTGGGTGTTTTCCTTAGTATTAAATGCATATTCGTTGTTGTTGTCACTTGGATGGATGTGCCACCCCTCGTGGTGGTAAATTATGATATGATTATGTTGTGTGCTGACCTTGTATTCACGCTTCCGCGACGTAGGAGCCCCATTGAAGGCGTGGGCCGAATGACCCCTCTGTGTCCTTCACTTGAGCATCTTTTTTTATAGATGCCCCGAGTTAGACGAAGGGCCCTGCTCATGGTGGGTTGGTCACCATGGGAGGGGAAAGTCCCAGTATGTATACGTCCGAGTGTCGTATATGTTCAGGGAGCGTCACAGTGGTATCAGAGCCGTGATTTTGGTTACTCGAAATCATAGCACTGATCAAACCCTAACTCGTTAGTTCGGTAGTTAGGTGGGAGTTAAGCTAGTGCGATTGTTTAGCTCTTTGATGTTTGGTTTTGTGCTATTGTTGTAGTAGAATTGTAAGTTTTTAAGAGGTTTAGGGCGACTGGAAGACCCAAGTTTGGAAGGGCTATAACTTTTTGTAGGTAGCTCGGATGAAGGCGAAAACGGCTCCAATGGATCGGGCACCTCCCAAATACCCTAAGGGGCACGTCTCCCGAGGGCGAACAGACAACAGCTGGCCGAAAAATCAAAAGGGGCGCTGCTGTCTTCGGAGGTGTTTTTCTCGACGAGTTGAGGCCGTATAAGGATCGCAGCGCTCCATACGGTCGCGCGTATTTTTATACGCGCATGTTTAATTTTTTTTTTTTTTTTAAAAAAAATATATTTTGAAGAAAATTTTTATAAAAAGTTAAAAGTTAAATTTTAAATTTTGAACCACTTTTTGAAGAGTGTGCTTTCTCGTGCAACTTCCTACCGCCATAGCCGACGGACCTGAGCTCCCATCTCGCCATAGCTGACCTCCACGGCTACTCTGCATCTGCTCTAAGCCCTAGCGCCCTCGCCTACCCTCCAGCGCCGCCTATCCCAGCTTGAGCGCCCTACCTCTTCTCCCTTGTTGTTCATTGCCAGTGCTACCATGCCGCGTTTTAAACTTACCGTGGACCTCAAGAAGATGAACGTATTTCAGCTGTTTAGCGTGCTAGTAGATCATCTTTCGGATGATAGCCCCACCATTGATACGGTTTTAGACCTTTTTGTGAAGCACTTCATTGAGGGCCGCAGAATCCCCTACCCCAAATGAGCGCTTCCTTATGAAACTAAACGCTGCAGATCAGCCTTACACTCTTGTAGAGCAGCCGGACCACGCTTGGGCCGTAGTTAGGTTCTATCCCTCAGCCAGGACCAGATGAGGACCCCGTGAGAGCTTATCGAAATGAGGCCCAAAGGAACATGCACCTTGCTAGGGTAGAAGACCTTGACAAATAGCTAGTGCCCCACCGGGCCATGCAGGCTAACGCTTTTTTACTACCTTGGTAAGGGCCGTGTACTTATGTATCAAGACTATTATAATCTTCCTACCTTCTTTTGGAATGAAGACCTTAATAGCTTCATTTTTGAAAATGTTCCACCTAATTTTGACCAAGCCCGCATGGACCTCGTGCAAAGTGACATCCGGAAGCCTTCGGATAGGTACCATCTGAGGAGATTGCCAGTTAATATAAATGCGCTTTGGACAAAGAGGCCGGGATGCGAAGAGAGAGAGCCCAGAAGGAAGAGGAGGATGCCCAAAATCAGCAGAGCGGGAACCAACAGGTGGATCAGCAAGACGACCAGCAGGTTGATCAGCAGCAGGAACAAGATGTTGATCAGCAGCAGAATTCAGATGTTGATCAGCAGTAGGATCAAGGTGTTGGTCAGAATGTTGACCATCAGGGAGACCAGAATACGGGTCAAAATGTGAACCAACCGGTAGATCAGAGCGGGCCCCAGAATAGGAAGCATACGGAGTGGGGTAACAGGAAGTTGAAGAGAAAGAACACCAAACCCGTTAAGGGAGGTGTGGATTACAAGACCCGATTACAAAAGAATGCCGCCATTGCCAAGAAGACATCAGCTCAGAGGCGGGAGCAAATCGTGCAGCGGGTCAAGCATCCAACTACCGGTGGGAAATCCCTCCCATCGCTAAAAGCGACCCTCAAGCCGCGAAAGCCCCATAGATACCGACCGGGCACGGTAGCACTTCGGGAGATACGTAAGTATCAGAAGTCTACTGAGCCAATGATTCGTCGGCTTCCTTTCCAGCGGCTTGTACGGGAAATTGCCCAGGAGTTTAAAACTGATCTGAGGTTCCAAGCCTTTGCAATCCTCGCACTCCAGGAGGCTGCTGAGGCTTACCTCATAGAGATTTTGAGTGACGCCAACCTCTGCGCGATACATGCGAAGAGGGTTACCATCATGCCCAAGGACCTCCAGCTAGCTCGAAGGATCCGAGGGGAGTTTCGGTGACTAGGCGACTCTCTTTCTTCTATTGTAAAAATTTTTGTGGACTTAATTATGTGAAATATTCCCAATTTTCGGGTTGTGAATATAAAAAAATGTTTTTTTTCGCCACTTGGTGTGAATTTAAAAATAAATTATTAATTAAATAATAATTTCTAATAATAATTTCGGGAAACGTGCTGAAAAGTATAAAGCCCCTTTTTGGCCATTAGGGTTTCATTTTCCCTTCTTGCTTTTCGCGTTTTCCTTCTCCTCTCTTGCGCCTTCAACCTTATGGATCGCCCAACCTTATAGCAGTGGTATCTAGATGGAGAGCATTGGGACCCCGCGGTCCCCTTTGACCTTCTTCACCCTTATCTCCTCCAGCAGGTAGACCTCGTCTCCAACATGCGGCACCCGGACTATCTTTGCCTTCCTTCCGGTTTTCCATGAGGAGATTGTACGCCTTGCGTCTTCAATGAAGACGACACACAACTCTATCTCGACTTCCACACTTTGCTCGAGATGCTAGGAGATGATGAGCACGCCCGGAATGTCATCAAGGGCATAAGGAGGCGGGGGACTGACCTCCCTATTGTTACAATAGATCGGGAAACTTGTTTTGAGGCCCGATTTGCATTGGCCATCATCATGGACCAGTATATTGAGGACGAGGAGATAGGCTGGCGAGCATTCCTCTACGCTGTACCTCGACCCGGGAGGAAGGCGAAGTCGTCGTCGGCGAAAGCGAGATTTTGTAAGGTGGAGGGAACTTGCCACTGAAGCCCCTGCAAGTCGAGAGAAAGCCCTCAAGCTCGAAGGGCTAAACCTTCTCCCTACAGTACTCTTGAATAACCAAGAGTACCTAATTCTTGAGGACATTATGTGGGCCTACCGCGTCATTGCTGGGATGCGGGGCCGCAAAAAGATAGAGGTCCTCTATGATCTTGCTGAGTATTGCCAGGACGACTTCCTCGACTTTACCACACCGGTTGTGCATCCCTCACCAGTTGAGAACTTGTTGGCATACCGGCCAGAAGAACTAGAGCCCGTTGAGACCCTTTTGTCACTTCGGTCGTTCTTGTTGACTGGCACACCCCAGCCTCCGGAGGAGCACTTTGCAGCTCAGATGCGCCCCCCACTCGCAGATCCGCCTTTGCAAATCACCATGGGAGAGCTGGATCAGGAAGAGGAAGACCTTTGGGACACCAAGGTCAGCCTTAGAGATGACAAGGAAGAAGTAGAGGAGGAGAAGCTCCCCGTGAACTTGGAAAAGGGATCCTCAGATTAGGGCAATGGGTAACCATGTGCCCCGATTCTTTCTTTCAGCTTTCCGGCAAGGAGAGGTACTGTTCTTCTCCAAGAACTTGGGGCCTTCTTCTGAAGCTTCTTGGTGGGCGCTCCGAGCCATATCCACTTCAGCGGGCCATAAGAAGATTGACTATCACGCCACTACCATTACCTTGGTCCGTAGGGATTTGGCTATAGCAGCATTGGGGGACGTGGCAGGCTGCGCTAATATGCGGCTCCTTGTGGCGGCACCTTTGGCCACTTGCTTACCACCAGAGGCAGCAGCTCGAGCCGCCCTCTCTGCTAGCCCCAGTGCTACCTTGATGTGCTACCGTCCACCTCGTCAGCCTATGGACGAAGAGGAGGGACCTAGTTCTTAGAGATTTGTGTTACGCATTTTGTACTGCATATAGTTGTAAATTTTGGTTTGGCATGAATACAATTAAATTGTTCTCTTCCATGATACGTCCTTGTAACTGTAAGAGCTTAGAATATAAGGAAATTGTGCAATGTTCTATATTCATTCCTACCGTCTTGCAGACGAGGGACTCGAAGAATATGAAGAAAGAATTACCAACCAGATACGAAGGGGTGATCCAGGACCACCTGACCAGGATTATGGCCAGCGGAATGGGGAGGTAGGCTACGAGGTAGGGGAACCCGCACAGCCAGGAGAGCCCTATGATCCAGCCAAGGGGATGGAGGTAGTTAACATTCTCAGGGAACGGGCCTTTGACGACCTGAAGCAGACTCTTCGTCGCACATGGGACTATTGGGACATGTCAAGGCACGAAGCTTTTGAGGATGCCAACGATCACCTGTGGCAGATTTTCTATGCATTAAGGAGGCTCTTCAATCTCCTTATCATTAGCCCAACACTGGATTATCAACCTGTTATCGTCCAGGCTTGGGCTCGCTACAAGTTTAATAGTGAGAGCTGTACGCGAGAGCGTTCGCTACTCTATCTTGTACCCTTTCGCGAACCCCTAGGCCTGGTTCACTCAGTTTTGTTTTTTTTCTATGTTATGTGTGAGTTAGAGAAATGTCCAATGTATAATACTTGTCTTTGTATTGTATCTCTTTAAGTTTTGTCACTACCAGTGTACTAAACTCTGATGTAACACTATTCCCACCTGTAATAAAGATCTTTGCTTATACTCTTTTATGTATTTTCTCTCAATACTATCCGAAATGATATTCTTCATGAGACTTCATATCACTAAAATTCTGCTTATATCTTTTCATGCTCGATAAAGACGGTGCACGTAACGTCGTCTGGCAGCCGCCCTCAAATGCCAGTAGACTAACACCTGAGCAAGAACTAATGTTGATGAAGCGACAATTAGTTGAGCTGCAAACCTATGTCTTGAATGCCAACCCACCGCAGCAGGTACAGGAGGATGGACCGGAGTTACCTCCGTTGCCGCCAAGTCCACTACCCCAATAGCCACTTGCACCTGAACCAAGCCCTGTACCCGCACAAAGGAAGCACCGTTCCAAACGCCATCGAAGTTCCTCTGGGGATAGTGCCACACCCTCACAATCAGCCACTTCTGAGTCCTCTGAGTCATCCGTATCCTCGCGTGATCACCCAAAGCGCCGGGACAAGGAATACCGTAAGACGGTTGATACGGCCATAACCAGTATATGGAAAAACAGGAAATTAGCCCAGTTCGATGGGAAATCTAGAGGCGGGCTGAATGCAGAGTCCTGGTTGGACGAGATGAAGGAGTTTGGGAAATCCTATGGCATGACAGAAAAGGATACAGGAAAGGTTGCCACCACAAACCTTACAGAAGCTGCTCGTATTTGGTGGAAGGGCTATGCCAGAGCCAAGCATCTGGACAGAAGCAGATGCAAATTCAGGAAGTTTGCCAAAGCTTTTAAGTCGCATTATGTGCCTCGTGCGCACAAATGTCAGCAGATTCAAACTTTCTACCGGTTAGAGCAGAAGGGTATGTCAGTTCAGGCCTACACTGATGAATTCATGCGCTTGAGGCTGTATGTGCCAGGAATGAATGAAAAAAGGGCGGTGGAGGGCTACATTGAAGGGTTGGCCCCATCAATTAAACGAATGGTTAAGGCCATAGACCAGAAATCAGTTGCAGAGGCTGAGGCTAAGGCATTGAGCCTCGAGGAGGACATGCCAAGAAACCAGTACCCGCATCCTGCTCCTTACTCGCAACCACGCCCGTCTACACCTTATAAACCCCGCTCACCGAGTCCGGGGCCCTCTCAGCAGAACTCCAACGGCCGCCCGGAAAAGAAAGTCACCTTCAACATGCCCGACAAACCGAACAACGTTGGTAAGGAAGTTCGGAATCTCTTACAGTCTATTTCCAAAGAGGCTCGAGAATAGCTCCGCCGAGATAAGGCATGTTATAGGTGTATGCGGCCCGGGCACTTCATGCAGAATTGTCCCTATGTCACGCAGACTGCCCAGCTGGCCATGGCTGACCTCGATTGGGATGACCTCGAGTCCACTCTACCTGTCGAGGAGGAGCCTCCCGAGTACATTCAGGGTGAGTCCCATATCCTTGCAGCCATTGAAACTGGCAATGCTGAAAGTCAGCCTGCCGTTATTTCCACCATAGGTCAAGTAGACAGCAAACCTTTTATAATACTGATGGATACGAGTAGTACACATAATTTTGCTTCTCCTAGAATGGCCCAGGTATTGCGACTTGAAACTTTGAGATCCCGACCGAAGCCTGTCACTTTAGCCAGTGGTAAGATCAGACACACTCATGGCCGTCGCATTAACCTTAAGATGCAGTTGCCAGGTGCACCAGTTGCCTTGGGTGCCGAGATAATGGATATTGGCAAATATGATCTTATTGTTGGATGGAATTCTTGGCATCTGCAAAAGCCAATATAGACTGCGAGAAATGGGAACTTACCTTCAACGCCGCTAACGGAGCCCGCGTGACTATAAAAGGTGACTCCTTAAATTCCATTATGCAGTCTATCACCATCGGGCAGTTAGATAAGGCTATACGTAAAGACAAGTTGCTTTGCATTATTAGACTTGCCTCCATTGAATCAGATGCCAAGCAGAAGCAAGTAGTTGACACCTTGCCAGAAGGGATTGCCAATATTCTTCGAGAATTCACCGATCTTTTTCCAGAGGAGATCCAGAAGCTTCCTTCTTTTAGAGGGGTAGAATGTGAGATAGCTTTGGAACCAGGTACCAAGCCTACCAGTAAGGCCCCGTACCGTATGAGTCCCCCTGAGTTGGCAGAGCTTAAGAAGCAGCTTCAGGAGTTACTAAACCTAGGGTTCATCCAGCCTAGCGTTTCGCCCTTTGGCGCTCCTATCTTTTTTGTTAAGAAGAAGGATGGCTCTTTAAGGATGTGTATTGATTATCGGCAACTCAATAAGCATACCATCAAGAATCGCTATGCTTTGCCTAGGGCAGATGATCTAATGGACCAGTTGCAAGGGGCCAAGTATTTCTCAAAGATTGATTTACGCTCCGGATATCATCAAATAAGGATTAAGGAGGAGGACATCCATAAATCTGCTTTTCGCACTAGATATGGGCATTATGAGTTTACCGTTATGCCTTTTGGATTAACTAATGCCCCCCGCAACATTTATGCGGTTAATGAATGATGTCTTCCGACAATACTTGGATGATTTTGTTGTTATTTTCTTTGACGACATTCTCATCTATAGTAAGACCCTGGAGGAGCATGAGAAACATCTTCGGTTGGCCCTAGAGAAGCTAAGACGCCATCAGCTCTTTGCCAAGTTCTCTAAATGCAAGTTTGCCACTCCCAAGGTGGATTATTTGGGACATATCATTTCAGCAGAGGGCATTGCTACAGATCCAGCAAAGATAGAGGCAGTAAGAGACTGGCCTATTCCGGGTAATGTTTCAGAAGTCCGGAGTTTCTTAGGACTAGCAGGATATTATCGGAAATTTGTTAAGGATTTTGCAAAGATTGCCGCACCTCTTACTGATCTCACAAAGCACGAGAAGGTGAAGGATTGGATTGAACACTGGAAAGCAAAAGTCCAGGTAGGTTTTCAGCAGCTTAAGGATGCTTTAACGTCAGCACCAGTCCTCACATTGCCCGATCCTGAGAAGGATAAATTAGTAGCAACGGATGCCAGTAAAATTGCTACCGGTGGAGTCCTAATGCAGGAAGGAAGGGTTATTGCCCATGATTCAAAGAAAATGAGCGAGACGGAGCAGCGATACCCTACCCATGATCAGGAATTGTTAGCCGTTGTCCGTGCTCTACGGATATGGAGACACTACCTTCTTGGTAGAAGATTCTAGCTGGATACGGATCATCAGAGTCTCCGTTACTTATCCACCCAGCCAAATCTCAATCTCCGTCAGAGAAGATGGATGGAATTTCTGGAGGAATATGACTTCGAGATTATGTATAAGCCTGGGAAACACAATGTGGTTGCGGATGCCTTGTCACGTCATCCCTTGGTAACCCGAACCCATTGTAATGCAATTTCTACACTCACCAGTGAGTTTGGGAAACAGATAGAACAGACCTTGGCCACGGATCCCGGGTTCCGTGATGTGTGGGATAGTTTGACTAAGGAAGCTCGCACAGATAAAGATCATGAAGCTGTCCGTTCGTATAAGAAAGAAGGCAACTTGTTATATTACAAGGATAAGTTGTGTGTACCTGAGACTTCAGGAGTACGTAAACTCATTCTCCATGACACGCACAACAGCCCTATAGCTGGACATGCCGGTTTTATGAAGACCTACTTTAAGATCTGCTCCAGTTATTTCTTGGCCTTCGATGAAGAAGGACATCGCCAGGTATATTAAACAATGTCAAATCTGTCAACAGACCAAGGCTGAGCAACTAAGGATTCCAGGAGAGTTGCAACCGTTGGATGTGCCCAATGCTAAGTGGGAGGTGATAACCATGGCTTTCATTGTGGGCCTTCCACGTACTCTCCGTGGATACGATGCATTGATTTTGCAAAGGAGATCTTCAGACTGCACGGAATGCCACAAGTTATTGTGTCCGACAGGACCCCAAATTCGTAAGTGCCTTCTGGAAAGATTTCTTTGCTACCATCCAGACCAAGCTTGCTATGAGTACGGCATATCATCCCCAAACGGATGGTCAGACTGAGCGTACCAATCGTATTATAGAAGATATGCTACGGAGTTATGTGTGGAGTAAGCAATCCCAATGGGCTGACTATATTTATCTGGTCGAATTTGCCTATAACAGTATGAAACAGGAATCTTCCAGAATGTCTCCCTTCATGATAAATTATGGTTATCAATGCCTTACTCCAGACACATGGCATAACCCCGTTTCTAAAGTGGAGGTTTCTCAACAACTCCTCCTGGAAATGCAAGCTTTGGTTGAAGAAGTACGTGGGTACTTATTAGCGGCACGCAGTCGTCAGAAGAGTGTAGCCGATAAGCACAGAACCCCACGCGTCTTCCAGGTGGGCGAATCAATTTGGCTTAAGATTAAAGTAAAACAAGCCAAGCTTAAAATTGGTAACTGCAAGAAGTTGGCACCCAGATGGGCTGGGCCGTTCAAAATCACTGAACGTGTTGGGGAACAGGCATATCGCCTGGAATTGCCACCCCACTTGAAGATCCACACGGTCTTCCATGTGAGTCTTCTAAAGCAAAGACACCCCCGGATCGGAGGAGATCTTGGATACACCCACCCTACTTGAGATGACAGAAGAGCAATTAGATATAGTGCCTGAAGCTCTTCTTGATCGAGTATATAAGCAGACCAGGAGGACCCAACTGCTACAATACTTGGTCAAGTGGAAACACTTGCCAGTTGAGGATGCTACGTGGGTAATGGAAACAGATCTTGAGAAGCACTATCCGGACTTCATGCGCGAATCTCAAGGCCGCACCATCAACGATGCTATCAACCCCGCACCCGGCGGTAAGCGTGGAAGCTTGATTGCCGACAATAGCGCTGTAGAGGGGTAGATGCATCTTAAATAAAAAGGGTACCGATGATGAGATCACCTTTGTCTTCTCTAGGACGTGGTGTACTGTCGATGTTGACATGACCACGAATTGCTTGGAGCATATAGTTGATAGGCCGCGTTCATCTCGGCTACAATGGGAACTTCACCATTCCCTACGCTGCAATGAATTGCAAACCATATACATGATAGGTTTTCCCGTAGCTAGATTTTCTTTTATTTCTTATAGGGGGTGGTCCCTTCAACCACAACTTAATCATCTTATATATATTATATATACTGATGTGCTCACATGTGCAGGCCAGTGAGCAGTACGTGACCTGCCCATGTATAGAGAGTTGCTGATGGCTCGACTTTTCCAGTTTTCATTGTGTCTACATGTGTTTCCTTCTTGTTACTCTGATATTTGATATTGGACTTCGGTCCTTGAACTTCTTGCTTATGATAATCATGTGAAATGCACCTCGGTGCTTAAACTGTTTTAAACTTTAAAGTTTTAATATATTACCTTCGGAAATAAGGAATTACCTTCCTTCATAATGTCATTTCCTATATTTATACCTAGCCCCAATGCTGGGGACAGCATTAATTCTAAGGAGGGGAGAATGTGACGTTCCAAGTATTTATACGGTATACGTATAAATATATTGACACGTCACCCAGTATAGATACGCCACCATGGGGTATGGTAACCTAGGGGGTTGACCTAAAAGGGATTAAATTAGCTATGCTAATTTAATTATTAAGGATAATAACCTATAATTAAGGAATTAATATTTAAGAAGGATAATTAAGCTAATTATGGTTTGGGAAGGCGCCACCTGGCCAAACCCGATTGGCCAGCATGGTGAATACTAATTGGAACCATCAAGGTGGATCACCACCCCCATATCAACCATAATCGACCACGAGAAGCTGAGCGCCTACCTTTGCCAAGCTGAGCGCCTACCTTTGCCAAGCTGAGCGCCACCTTTGCCAAGCACTTATACCTGTGTAACCAGAGCTGAGCACCAAGTCCCAGGAAGATGGAAGCACCAAATGACAACGGATCCAGCAGGAACTCAGGTGGGTGGTTAGTATAGCTTGAGAATTCTAGGGTAGCGCCCCTGTTGGGCACTTGTTGTGTTGTTCTCTCTGTTCTCTCTGTGCTTTACTTGTAGGAACTAACCCTTGATTGTCAAGGTAAGTTCTCTTTATATTCTGATTCTGGTTCTGCTCTTAAAGGATGGATTGATAATTCTTTGCATAGTATTACTCTGGAAATGGGGGATTAAGGGGGTAGAGACCTCTGAGCCATGATAGTAGGATGCTCCTAGGTTGATCCCTGTAGCCTGTGTACAAGAGACACCGAGTCGTGGATGCTATGGAGTGACTTAGCACCAAACAAGGGACACAGTGGTGAAGTGGGGGTGGGGTCTTGCACGAACATAAAAGGCTCTGAGACTCCTACAGGTGGGCTAGGCGATGGCAGGTCCGCGTGAGGGCGGGTATGGGTCCGACACTCCCTGGGTGTAGAGTTGTGATCCGGTATGGAGCATCTTGCACTTTGAGTAGATTTAGGGTGAGTAAGTCTGCACGGATGCGGGGGGTCGCTGATGCGCACGTATTCTCTAGCTCACCTATGGAACCTTTGTGATCTGGAAGGGGCGCTTCCCAGGCCTGCCTCATCGGACGGGGCTTCATGAACCCTGTAGTAGGCTCGAAGGGTGATACCTTAGTGCGTGTGGGAAGGCTATAGTGACGCCATAGCATGATTGGACTCATCTGCAAAGTGTGCACAGGAGGGGCGGATGGAGTGGACAACCCTAGCCAATGTTCTATGCCAGCCAACGCCATGCCAAGATTCGCTCTCCTGAGCTCTTGAGACCTAGCCGTCAGTCGATCCTCACTGGAGTCTGAGCCGGGGTAGAACCATGGGTTTGGGTGTTTTCCTTAGTATTAAATGCATATTCGTTGTTGTTGTCACTTGGATGGATGTGCCACCCCTCGTGGTGGTAAATTATGATATGATTATGTTGTGTGCTGGCCTTGTATTCACGCTTCCGCGACGTAGGAGCCCCATTGAAGGCGTGGGCCGAATGACCCCTCTGTGTCCTTCACTTGAGCATCTTTTTTTATAGATGCCCCGAGTTAGACGGAGGGCCCTGCCATGGGAGGGGAGAGTCCCAGTATGTATACGTCCGAGTGTCGTATATGTTCAGGGAGCGTCACATTGGTTGATCATGCCTTGCTCCTCTTGTATTGGGAAGGGGGGTAGAGACCTAGTAGCCATTACTTAGTGATGCTCCTAGTTTAGACCCTTTAGTTCCTATTATTATGCGGCCTGTGCATAGGAACCCACCGGGCTATGGGGGCTATGATATAACTCAGCACTACATAACGGGGCTAGAAGCGAGACGGAGGAAGGGTCCCTACTGAGAGCGGCTACTGGGGACCCATAGCGGGCTAGGTTTATGGCCGGACACTTCAAGTTGGCCGGGCATGGGTCCAACACGTCCTGGGGCAATGGTGTTGCCCTGCCTCTCAAGAGTTGCAGGTGACGTCTGGCTCTTGTTTTGGGGGGTTAAGTCGGGGAAGAATCGTGTGTCACCATGATTCTCTAGCCGCCCGTGGAACCTCTAGACCCCGGGAAGGGGAGATGGAACCCTTCCTGCCTCGACGGACCGGGGAAATGCAACCCGGTAACGACCCAAGCATGAAACCTCGAAAATTGGAAAAAAAAAAAAATTCATCTTTAGAACAATAAGTTAAGCTAATGTTAATTAGGAAAAGTAAAATTAAAAATATTATAGACCTGAAAATTTTGGCCATTAGGGAGTCACTCCTCACAGAGTGCGCCAAGACCCTTAGATAAATTTTAGCTTGAGGCTCTCGTGCACTGTGTGAATGTTTGACCGTTGTTGACCCAGAAAGATGCATAATTAGAGTAATCTAATAGCACAGAGCAGTTTAGAATTTGATTTTAAGCCAGGATAACATGTTATAACACCAAGAAACTGTTTAGAAAACCTAAAATAGAGTAAAAAAGGAGTCACCCCTCACATAGTGCGCCAGGGCCCCAAGCTAAAATTTAGAATGGGCCTCTCGCACACTTGTGAGTGGTAGCAGTATTTTTTGTCTAAAGGAACCTAATGTCTTAATCCAACAACGCAAATGTTTTAAGTAATCGTATAACATGAAAATTGCAGGTAGAAACTCTAAAACTCCCAGACCTATAAATAGACCCTTAGGGTTCTTCATTCTCACTATACTCCTCCAGCTTGCTGCTTTCTGACCAAGAAGACGATTTTTAGGCACTCGGAAGGTGATCGCAGTATTTCAAAACATGGCCTGTACCAAACAGACTGCTCTAGTGGTTATGGAGGACAGATCGACAAGCATCCAAGTGCTTGTTTGGGGTCTGGGTTCGGGAACTCCTGCAAGACAGCCCTCTGTGAGGACCCTTGGATCTAACAAGAGAATCCGGGGGACTATGTCACGCGGGATTTGCAAGAAAAGAACAAGAAGAAGAAAACAGAACAAGAGAGAACAGTGAGAGGAAAATGATAAGCTTCCTTGATATCAATGATGAACATACATGAGCTCTCGCAATTGAGAGAAGACTGGAGAGAGACAAGACTCAAAACTCATCTAAAAACTCATGTGCTAGCTCTACTCATATATATAGTACAATGGCCTTTGGCCCAATATAGACACTCTGACTGATCTCGGTGCCGACTCCTGGAAGGAGGCCTGATTTGAAGGAATGTTGGCGGTGCCTCTTGAAGTGCCTCGAATCACGCTGACGCTGACGCGGGCGGTGGCGGGCCGTCACTTGTCTGAGCGGCGCCTCTTGTTGACGGACGCAGGCATTGACTGCGTGGTCTGCTGCTTGGTCTTCTGCTGAGCTTTTGATGGCTGACCCGTGGCTGACTGTGGATCCTTGAGCTTGACCTGGTCCGTCGTATGCATGAATAGTTCTGAACCAGGAGGCACAGGACTAACAGTGCTTATCGCCGAACAGAAGGCGAGAGAGGCTCGAGAGCGAGCCAGAAATGAAGAGACCTCAAACCCAAGCCCGGACCCGTCAAACCTGGAGAACCAGGAGGAGAATGAGCAAGATCAGGATCAACAAGGACATCAAAAGAATCCGGATTAGCAAGAGAACCTGGAGAATAGGAGGATGGGGACGCGGAGGATGATGATGAGGAGGACCCTGCAATAATAGAGAAGTTGGCCCGTCGCATCAGGAAAATCAGCAAGAAGAAGAGGGAAGCCAAAAGAAGGATACTTGCAGATAGGGCGGAACTCTTGAAGCAGAGGGAAGAGAAAGGGAAGAAACCAACTCCCCCGAAGAAACCCCAGAGGAAAACCAAGAATACACCCAGCAAAGGGGTGAAACTCACGGAGAAGAAGCCAGACAGACCGCCATCGTCCTCCTCGAACACATACTCGGATGATGATGCCTGGAGGATCCTCCGCTCCGCCAGACAAAAGGAACGGGACCCTCCAATCCCAACAACCAGGAAGTTGCAGCCCCACCTCCCTACCCACCCGGCATGGCCAAAACCAGCGACAGATCTGAAGAAGCCCAAGCCAGCATAGGCGTCATACGTACTCAAGTATGAGTGAGAGTACAAGAAGAAGCTGAAGGAGTACAAGGAGTATATGAAGATGTATGAGGCGTACTCCAAATACTATGAAGAGCGCAAGTTTACGTATATGGGAGGAAGGCCAACCAAAGAAAACATTCTGAAAAAGACCCCAGAAAGACACGTACCACCAAAGAAGCCCATGAAGCGGAAGACAGACTCGTACTTTGCCAAAGCTGCTCGGGAGATTTGGCACTTCCAGAGGAGCTACGGACTTCTTATCCCAAGAGAAGCATTCGCAAGACTGACCTAGAGATCCTAGAAGAATTCGACAAGGAAAAGTGAGTCACAGATGACAATGCTACTTGCCTTGTAGAAAGCAGTGGAGCATGCGCTCTTCATGCGAAGAGAGTCACGTGCATCCCCAGAGATATGAAGCTGACAAGATTCAGGAAGATTGCTAAGCATTGTATATAAAAATTTTGTAATATAAAAGTTGTTAATTTTGAGTTGCAAGGTATCATAATGTTCTTGATATAGTTGTATTGATGGCATGTATAAGTTGTTTTAATTAATTTGGACAAAAAGTGACCTAATGAAGCTCCACCCCTCACAGAGTGTGCCAGGACCCCAAGTTAAAATTTAACTCGGCCCTCTCTTGCACGGTGTTAGTGTTTGGCCATTGATCTATACCTAGACAAGTCCAAAACCAGAAACTAAGGGCATATCCTGGCTTAACTCCAGGAGATAGGCAGGATTCTGCCCTCATACCAAAATTTTGGAGTCATCTAGGACCCAAACAGGAGGCCACCCCTCATAGAGTGCGCCAGACCCTTAGTTAAAATTTAACTCGGGCCTCTCGTGCACTATGTGAGTCGTCCGAATTAAATAGCCATAACTCACCCAAACTACCTCCAAGTTAGATGAAATTTGTTGCAATAAGATCATTAGAAAGTCCTTTAGATGCTCATAATCTTAGACTACCTATCAAATATCTACTTAGACTTTGAAGTGATAGACATATCCAAACCCTAAAAATTTTACAAATTAGGGTTCTGCCTATAGGTATGATTTATCTGCGTTTCGAGATAAGCAGATAAATCCGCTTCTTGAGGCTAGTTGATGTGTTCCCTCTAGAGTATTTATGTCTGTTTCCATCTCCTTCCACTCTATCAGCATGGTTGTTGGTCTATGTTGGAGTTCAACTAGGCTCTAGAAATATACCCACTACTCTCATTTGCATTTCACAGTCTCACTCCTCACTCCAAGGCGCTTTTCCTGCTCATAGAGGCACTTGCATATTTGTTTATTGACCCCATCCACATTAGCATCATGGCCACTTCTTCATTCAGGTGATGGTACAGTGCCACTGCTCATGTAGCAGAAGCCTACATCAACTCTGTCTTTGCTGGCTTCTAAAAAGAAATTGATATTGATGCCACCATAAATGCCACACCATTCTACCAAGAGATCATGCGAGAGTTCCAAGCTAAGATAGGGTATTTTGGTAGAGCTCTCACCATGCATAGGGTACTTTACACCTAAGACAGCTCTTTGAGCCACACTGAGTGATGTTCCAAACATCGACAAGTACACATGGCATTAGAAATCTTATTGTTTAAGTTTGGATTTTTTGGTCTCGAGAAAAACTTTTTTAGTTTTTTTCTTAATTGATTTCCCAACGGTTTTTGGAATTTTCGCTGCCGGAAAAAAATTCCGATTTCCAAAATCGTGATTTTTTTTTTCAATTATGATTTTGTTTGCCCTTTCTTCCTAATGTTTAGAATGCTCGCTGAAGGCTGCCCGGATTAGGCATGATTGCGCAGGTGCCGATGGAGGCCTGCATGCTGGCTGGATTAGGATGGCCATACAAAGTCTGGAATCGGGAAAGATTTTATGGTATGGTTTCATGGTACAAGCTGTTTCTCGGAGTAAGAAGTTTGCTCACGGCATGGATGCCACATGGAAAAATGTATGCGCTCCTCTGTCGCCAGGGTTGATTCACGATTCTCCTTTGTAGTGGAAGGAAATATATCCGGTTTTGTCTATGTATGCTATGCCATATGCTATTCGGAATCCATTTATTTCTTTTGTCGTGGATTCATGCAGCACAAAGCATGTCCAAGCTCTTTGTATTACAGGAGTCCCTATGATGCTAGTTTCTGAGATTATTTGGCTCCAACTCTACTGTATTTTTCTGCAAGCATGTAATGGTGAGAACGAACTCTAGGAATAGAGTTCTAATTTGTTTTACTTTTCAGGACTTATTTAATTGGTTTTGTAAACTTAATGCATGTTCTATAGTTCCATTTTTTATTATTTTCCATCATGACATCTCTATTATTTCATTATTGTTTTATTTTAGCTCCACCAGTACTAATGTGTCTGATTTCCTTTTTAACTCAGTGTCTGATTTCTTTTTTAGCTTTTACAGAATAATGCTCATTATTCATCTGATGACACACTTTACTTGCTTTATTAGCTACTTTTCATAACTTTATTGGGCTCTGCCAGGTATATTAGATTCATCTCTCTTTTGTCATATGGATCTTTCAAAAGCATTTCACGTGAAGTAGATCCTGTTTGCTACTACCAACAAGGTAGACTAAGTTCCTGCCATCACTTCATAAGCTAATTCATCATAAAGAAACCTTCCCCATTCTGCCACGTGCCTTTAACACTAGAGTCGTCACATGATGTACCAGAAAAGGTGCATTTGCACTGTTTGCTTTAAAATTCATAATAAAATTAAAGGTTCAATAATCAGTCAAACCCTTCTTACATGCTAATATGTAGCAGTTATATTGCATGGGAAAAATACCTAAAAGTCTATTGGTCCGCGTTTATGAGAGTTACACTTAGGTAAACGGAAGGGGGTCAAGTCTGTTTTGCTTCATGTTTAGATAAAGTAAAATTGTCTCGGTAAGAAGATTTTTATGATTTTTTTTCATTATTTTTGTATTTTTCTTCACGAGTTAGAGAGTAAAGCACAAAAAACTGCACCTCAATCCAAGATCTGAGAAGGAAGATAGGGTTGTTTGAACATGACAGGGTCAAAATTGTTGTTTGTCTTCTGTGAACCAATACTGGTTTCTAGAAAGCTGTTCCCAAATCAAATCTCTAACTTTTGTAGGGAAATGAATTTTAACCTAAAATTTTGAATATAAGTAGTAGACAACTTGCTTTATGTAAGAAAAATGTCCATTGGCCTTAATGATGAAGTTTTGATTTTCTTTTATTTTTTCATTTACAAGTGACTGATAACTTATGTCTATATAGGAGTAAAATGATTCAAAGTCATCCTCCGAAAAATCATATTATGAAAGGTTACCATAATATGGAATCGCCCTAAAAACAAACACGTTAAAAAAAAAAAATACAACGTTTGTTCGCAAGAAATCAAGAAAGGTTTAGTTTTCTAAGACCATTACTGGTCCACCTTTCCTGGGGTCCTTAATTCTGTGCCTCTTTTGGTAGGTGATATTCTTCAATTCACAGAGGAGGAAGTCAAAGAAGGACTGCGGCATCTATCTAATGGCAAGTCTCCTGATCTTCAAGGTTTGCAAGCAGAATTGCTTAAATGGGGGGGTCCGCTATTGCTTCCAATCATCACTACTCTTTTAAATCAAGCTTTGCAAGAAGGCTTGCCAGAAACTTGGGCTGTCAGTAAGGTCATACCAATTTACAAAGCAGGTGATAAGCATGACCCTTCTAATTATCGCATGATCATGGTAAGTTCCATTCAAAGCTCTTAGCCAGTCTTACTGAGAAGCAGTTGACATCATAAGCAGAACATACTGGTGTACGTGCTGTAGGACAGGCAAGCTTTCGTCCATACCATTCTACAATAGACCATATTTTCACATTGCGCATGCTTATTGAACATAGTCGAAGTTTGAAACAAGACCTCTATATATGCTTCGTGGATTTTACCTGCTTTTGATACAAGATTTACCGCTGAGCTTCTTTGGCAGCTCTTGCGTGCACTTGGGGTTCCACAAGATCTTCAAAATGCAGTTTACGGCTCTATGAAAGGGTTTTTGCTAAATTTCCAAAGATCGGTACTCAAATCACTAGCAATATTGGAGTTCGCCAGGGTTGCCCTTTATCTCCTACACTCTTTGGCTTGTACATTGATCAATTGGAAGAATGGCTTGATAATCATGGCGGCGGAGGTCCACATTTGGCACACTATATCATTAGGCAACTTATGTATGCCGATGATGTTTCACTTCGCACATATCACCGCTAGTATGCAAAGAACATTTACATGCTTTTGTACGTTTTTGTGAGAACATAGGTTGCGTGTTAATCTCCAAAAGACCAAGCTTTTGGTAGTTCAATCTTCTTCGTCACAATGTTCCCACTATGCACTATGATAGCCTTGAAGTTGAAGTTGTAGATAGCTGCAAGTATCTTGGTGTAGAATTGTGAAGAACACACTTTGGGAACGAAGTGTATTACCAAGCGGGTGGTCTTTGGATGGAGAGCACTTTATGCAATGCAAAACAATTGTTTTCCGCAGAAATTCACGATTGGCCACGGAAAGCCCACTTGTTTCGGGCTTTGGTAGAGCCTGTTTTACTGTATGGTTCTGACGTGTGGGGGCCTACCATTAGTGCTAGTGCTTGGGAGAGCTTGAGCGGGTGCAAAAGTCCTTTCTTACTTGACCTCGGAGTTAAAACAACGGTGCCCTATGCTATTCTTTTACAAGAGACAGGTTTTTGGCCTCTTCAATATTCTGTCATGAAGCGCCATCTCCAATATATCTGCAAGGTGCACCACATGGATGATGTTAGGTATCCTGTTCTTGCACTTGCCATGGTTGAATCTCCTCAGCGTTTGAAACGATGTTGGAAAGAGCATTGCACTACATGGTTTTGCGGTTGAACATTGCAACTGTGAGAGCAACTCGCCCGATGCTTGCCGATTCGATCCCGAGCTTTTGCAACAATATCTCAATGGTCGTTTTTCTCAAAAGATATGGGATGCAGTTACTTTGGCCCAAGTGAAAACTGGTCATTATCATGCACACATAAATCCCACCTTGGCACCAGGGCCCCAAGTTTATTTGCTTGCTTCATTGTCCAGGAACAAGCTTGTAGCTATTGCATCAATTCGCACGGGGTCCCACAGGCTACGGATTGAGACAGGTAGATGGGAGCGGCCACAATTGCCGCGAGAAGTTTAGACTATGTGCCCTGTTACCCGATTCTGAGGTTATTGAAGATGAAAGCCATACTCTTCTGAGTTGCCCTGCTTTTGAGATAGTCCGGAATCATTTTTTGACCTTAAAATTCCATTCCACACTTCCACAACTTCTCAGAGCACCATCTGCGCATGACTTGGCATTATACATACTTGAGGTTCTAGATAAACGTCTGCAAGTACTGAGCTCTCAGTAGTCATTATCTCCGCTTGTCTAGTATCATCATTACTGCAAAGGTTTTTCCCTCGAAAACCTTTCGAGGCAGGGGTTTTTTAATCCTAGTAGTAATGATTGTACTAGCCCATTGTATGGGTCCTATGACCTATTGGTCTCCGTGAACGTTAAAAAATCTATTCTATTCTATTCTATTCCCTCATGTTGATCGATTTCAGTTTCAATTGTGGGATATAAGCACCTCATGAACTACTCCATTCATTAAAAATAATCAATGCTCATGATCTTGAGGTTTCGAGTAAACTTTCTAGTGTCCATTCTAAGTTATCTATTAGATCACGCGTTCCATGGATTTCATAAACCTATGCATTGAATGGTGAACTCAAAACTTGTATTTTCAAACTTCTCAAGTTGTGGAAGTAATGTAAAAAAATGAAGAACAAATATAAAAAGCTATAACTATGAAAAATAGAGGTAGACTGCTATGTCTGTTTCCTACTGCTGGTCCACAAGGCTTAGGATCATTCAAAAAGCCAGAACATCATCATCTTAATTGATTTTAAACTTGCCTTAAGAATATATAGATTCCATGAATAGTATTCTATTTGAAAAAATTAGTTGGTTGCTAGAATTGCCTTATTTAATGGTAATGTTGAAGCACAAGCAAATTGAACTATATGAATCTCCACTCTTTCTTCCCAAAACTATGTTAGAGAAGATAGAAAATCACCATGTCATTGTATAAATGACAAATGAACAATAAATAGAATTGATAATGATACTTAAAAATATTTACTTCCTAATTGTGGACCATAATGGTTTATGCCTATTTGTATTCAAGTCTTACATGCAGTAGTATATTATTTTTGACATTAAATTGGAGATCTATGTTGCCAATGAAGCTTAAGTCCATAAAAATTATAGTCTATCATGAAAGACAAGCTAAAGTTACTATTATTATATCTAAAATAGGAACTCCTAAGTAACAAACAGGTGTCCTAAGTTTATGATAGTATAAAATAAGAAGATTTCATCGTGTGTTTTGCACTAAGACGATACAAACTATATTTTGAACTTCATACATGTTTTGTCAATCATGAGTTGAAAAAGAATGTTATCTTGCGTTAAAATATGGCAAGCCTAAGTACAAACTAGAAATGGTTCATTTCTATTTTAAATCAAATCTTCTACATAATGTGTTACTTTTAACATGAAATTCGGGTCTATGTTGCCAAGCAAGGGCCATATTCATAAAAAAAAATATTGCCTATCATAAAAGATGAGTTTTTTGTACTACTACCTTAATTAAGCTCCAATTTTGTGTACTGACAACCACTTCTAAATTTAAAGAATACATAGTTATTCACCATATTTAAGTTGATAAAATCCTTTATTATGTAGATGTAAGTGGATTGTATGGAATGCATCATTTATTGCCCTTAGAAAGCTTATATATGTGTTTAGTTAAATCATTTTAGTTCTGTTTTGTCCTGGATTCTGTGTCGAATCTTCCTTCATGAAAATTGAGATCAACACGACTTATGGACACTTCAAAAAGTTATTGGATTATAGCTCTTAGAGTTGACAACTTATGACCACAAGTCTTACGTCAAAACTTGTTATAGTAAAGGAGAAACAATTCACAACCTCAAACAGCTTTTTTGAGCTAAATATGGTTTGACAACTTCATATAATGTCATCTAATAGCAGTGAAACATGAAAACATGCAAATCAACATGTTTTATAATAAAACATCAATTACTTTCAATTTTAGAAATATTTGGACCCCTTTATGCTAGAAAGGTTAGAAAATGCAGTTCTGGCTTGACGTAAAAACTGCTGAATTGATTTGGACTGCAGCTGATGGAACTCGAGGTGGCACTTGCACTATCTGGACTGGATTGAAGTGCCTAAAGAAATTCTGTCACAACTCGGGGAGATGGACAGTTGTGATTCTTGAAATAGAAGGGAAGCCAACTGGTATTTTAAATGTATACGCTTCTACAGATCCAGCAGAAAGAGCTATTTAATGGACTCAAATGAATGAATGGATATCCAGAAATAAGCACATCCCAAATCTATTGCTAGCAGGAGACTTCAATAACACCCCCAGCTGGGATCAGAAGTTGGGCAGAAGAATTAACATGAATAAAAAAAGAAAAAATTGCTTGGGACTAGCTCATGGCACACTTTTGCCATATCCCACCTTCCTCCTCCAATGTCTATTCCTGGAGCAACAAAAGGAAAGGTGAGAATAGAACCTATTGCTTGCTGGATAGATTCTACATCTGCAACAAATCCCTACCTTCTTGGGATAATATGATTCTATCCAGTGACATTAGTTCATCAATATCTGACCACTTCCCACAGATATTGGAGTCTTTAAACAGTTCCTCAAGGGGGGGCTCAAATATTCCTTTCAAGCTGAACACTGAATTGTTAAAAATGAAGTCTTTTTGTACTGCTTTCCAGGAGTTCTATAATAGTCTCCCTAAGGTTCATAGCACAGGCTCTATCAATGCTTTCCTTGGCAAGATGAAGCAGGCCAAATGGTGGATAAATGGTTCAGGAAAAGAAAAGAGCAGAAATATGATGTTTATAAACAGATGGAGATTAGAACATTTCTCTTTGCTGATAAGGACAAGAAAAGAGCAGAAATATGATGTTTATAAACAGATGAAGGAGATTAGAACATTTCTCTTTGCTGATAAGGACAACCAGGAACTCCAAAAACAGGAACTAGAGCTGGAAAACAAAGTCAAGCACATTGAGGAAGAGGAAGCCAAGTCTCTGGCAATTAAGAGCAGATGCAAACATATAAATCTAATGGACAAAGGGAGCTCAACATATTTTTTTCGAGCAGCTAAGAACATGATATGTAATAATGGCATCACAAAGGTCAAAACAACATTTGGTACTGTAATTGACAAACAAAAGGACATTGAAGAATACTTTCATAAGGAATACTCAGCTATCTTTGATAGTCAGCAAGAGCAAGAGGATACACTCCAGAATTTCTTCAAGGATATCCCCCCAGCTAACCAGCAGATTAAAGAGGATGATCTTCTTGCAATACCATCACAAAGGGAAATTTGAGATACTGTTAAATCCTTAGCAGCAGGGAAAAGCCCCGGGCCAGATGGATTCCCTCCTGAGTTCTACATTGAATTCTGGGAGATTATGAAAGATGATTTTACTCTTTTTGTCCAAGGAGCATGGAAAGCCAACAAGTTGGCCCCTGCCATCAATGCTGGGCATATTGCCCTAATTCCCAAAGTGGAAAACCCAGAAGCATTAGGAGATTGGAGACCAATCTCACTTACAAATACTTCCTATAAAATCTTGGCCAAGATCCTGGCTAATAGACTCTGCCCCCATCTGCAAAAGGTTATAAGTCCATGCCAATCAGCCTTCCTCCCTACTAGAAGTATTTTGGACAATTATCTTGGGGCCTCAGAAGGCCTACACTGGAATAAACTCTCAAATCAGGGGTGTATGTTGCTGAAACTAGACTTCAAAAGAGCCTATGATACAATTAGTTGGCAATTTCTTCAAAAGGCTATGATTCATTTAGGCTTCTCAGAAAAGATATTTAAGAAGGTTTGGAGTTTTAATGCTACAGCTGCCTCAGCACTTCTCATAAATGGTACTCCTACAAAACTTTTTCAATGCAAATGGGGGGTTAGACAAGGCTGCCCCCTCGCACCTTATCTTTTTTTTATAGTGGCAGAGATTGTTACAAGACTTGCTCTCCACCTGCATGCTCATAAAATGATCAATTGCCTCAATCTTCCAAAGGATCAGGGCAGCTTTGTCATTATGCAATATGCAGATGACACTTTTGTCTTTCTTAAAGATGGAGATCAGAGTCTTAGACATTTCCTTGATGCCATGGACAAGTTTGGTCAGGCTTCTGGGGTCTGGCTGAATAAAGATAAATGTGCAATACTGCTGGATGCACAGGTGAACAAGATGTTGGACATTCAGGTACTTAAGAAAGATGCTGCCACAAAAATCTTGGGCATACCCCTATGTGACGTTCCAGCATAATATACGCCCCGAATACGTATATTATACTGCCACGTCACACGTACATGTCACAGTTGACATGTACCTGAGAGCGGGATAACGTTGCACCTAGGAGCTAAAGGTTGCACCTAGGGGGCAACTTTGGATGTTGGGTATGTAATTAAACATACACAACAAAAGGTTCCTTGTTCATCCATTTCCAAATGGCTTAAAGCCATTTGTCCATATGGATGCCCTAACCTAGATAGGGTCTATATAAGGGCTAAAACCCTAGACCCTAGCTCTCCTTTCATTTTGCCAATTAGGGTTCTCTAGAGCTTCCTTTCCTTTTTCGCATTTAGGGTTCCCTTGGGCCCATTCGGCCAAGGTAGAACTCGAAATCGCATTACCCAACTCGAAAAGTTTGGACGGATTTGCACAACAAAGTTGTTGAGTAGCAGCCGTCTTCGCCAAGATCAGGAGTATGGACGCCTTCCGAGGATCAGGAGCGAACCAAGGAGCAGGTATCTAGTTGTTCTGTTGTGCAAAACCGTCTTTGGGCGTGGCAATATGCCGATTTAGTATGTTAGATCATCTCCAGAAGCCTTGTAGATCCCTAGATCTGATACTCTAACGAACGAACCTAACATTGGATGTTAAGTAGATAAGATTGATGTGATTCTCTAATTACGCTCGTGATATTGCATGTATTCCACTGCAGGACCTCCTTGTATTGGGAAGGGGGTAGAGACCTAAAGGTCTGTGTAGTAGATGCTCCTAGCATAGCACCTTAGTTCCCAAGTACTTGCGGCCCGTGGTAATGTGAGCCCACCGTTTGTGGGTGAAGGGGCAAGGCCGGTTGATAAGGAGGAACTTGTCTCATCATTGGATGACCCCTCTGGTAGTAAAGCCTATCGGGGGTCTCTGCGGGCTAGGCTTAATGGCTTGTCACTGCGTGTGGGCAAGGCATGAGCTCGACACTCGTGGGGTGGTGAATATGACCTTCCAGTGAGTTCAAGTCGAATAAGGGCAGTGGCCCTCTAGCCGCCTGCGATGAGCATGGATGCCTCTGGAGGAGAGGAAACTCTCTTCCTGCCTCATCGGGGCTGGGGAGATGCAACCCAGCAGTAGTAGCCCCGTTGGCTATTCACCCGGCAGGCTACGGTCAAGTCCCAACACTTTTCAGCCTACTCTGCAAAGTGTGCACGGGAGGGGCGGATGGAGTGGACTACCCTAAGCCATGTTCTATGCCAGCCAAATCCATTGCCATGAATTCTGTCTGCATTGAACTCTGGAGACCTAGCCGTCATTCATCCCTCTTGAGTCTGAGCCCTGGGTAGGGACTCCCCTTGTTGTTGTTGCTATGAAGGTATTGTTATCTCTATGATGTTGCTATCTCTATGGTGATTGTATATTGTTAGTTGTGCTCACGTTTGTTTATTCACGCTTCCGCAGATAGGTCGACCCGAAGGAAGACGGGTGAATGACACATCCACTCTTCCCTTGCTGGCTCTGCCCCATGGGAGTAGAGTCGGGTGGATGGCCCCTGTCAGGCAGCTGCCAGGGGGAATGCTCCTCCTTCGAATACGATGCGGGCATCGTATAAGGAGTAGGGGACGTCACACCCTAGCACTTAATAGTACCATTCATGGTCTGTGGGAATCTATTGTCACTAGAATCAAAAGGAAACTGCTGCAATACCCCTCTTCCCTGTCTCTGGCTGGAAGAATTGAGATAGCTAACTCTGTGATTGCCAGCACACATGTTTACTTCTCCTCAGCCATAGTGGCAGATAAGAATTCTTATAAGCAAATAGAAATAGCAATCAAGAAGTTTATAGGGCAGGGGAAACATAAAGTGGCTTGGGCTGACCTCATCAAGCCCAGGAAACTAGGTGGTCTTGGGTGTAAGGATCTATTTCTCCAGGCTCAAGCCCTTGCTGCAAAAGTTATATATAGAGCTATATATGCAACCTCCCCATCTCCAGCTTTGAAGTTAATTAGATATTGGGTCGAGGAATCCCATCCTATTGGCAGCAAGACCCTTAAACACAACCTCCCAGATTCTGCATTCTTTCAACTTGAACCTTGCTCCAATATCTCATCAACTATTAAGAGAATGCTACAAGCCTGGAACTTGGCATCTCTTTGCTATAGGCCACCTACAGTGGATACTAGATGCAGAGACATCAAAATGTTTTGGCACCCTGACCTAGCTCCCCAAGGAATTGGGTGTCTGGCTCTCCAACATCCACAGAAATACAAGCAGTGGTTCATGGCAGGATACCATTGCTTTGGGGATCTGAGATGTGATGATGATAGTAGATGGATTACCTGGGAGGAACTACAGCAGAACACAAAGGGCTCAGCTTTGGACAAAGTGATTTTCAAAAAGATTATTGGAATGGTAGATACCCATGAAGAGCTGGCAGCTGCCTCCAACACCTGGACTCTCAAAAATAAGGAGAATTATTCAGTCAAGGATATCTACAATGCACTTCTGGGAAGCACACAGTCAAGGGCATGCACTTTATGGCCTTGTGATGAAGATACTCTAGCTTCAGTATGTGCCAAAGGCTGGAAAATTTATGGAGCACCCAAGATTAATACCTTCAGATGGCTCTTGCTACATCAAAGTCTACAGACTAACCTTTCCAGATCTAAATATGACAGTAATATATCCAGTCTTTGCCCCCTTGGGTGTGGTATAATAGAAGATTCGAACCATGTCTTCTTATGTTCCAAAATTGCAGAAGTTTGGACATGGATCTCACAGCTTAACCTTGGAGCACCTGCAAACCTTCTTGAATTTTTGAATAATAGCTCCAGGGTTGTAAATACTAGCAGAATTCTAACCTGCTGGATTGTCTGGAAGCATAGGAATTTGGTGGCCATTGAAAAGAAACCTATCAATTTGCATTGGATCAAAGCTCAAATCCTGAACCTGCTACAAGATACAGCCACTGCTCATAAAACACTTAAGGGAGCCAAATATGACAAAGCTTGGGATCGGATAGGGAAATTCCAAGGTCTATACCACTTTTTTGTTTTGGTTCTAACTGATGTTAATGGTCTTCTCCACAGATCATCAGAGGAGGATGCAGAAAGTGGGAGCTCCACCGAGAGGCTCGGATCACCTGGTGGTAATTGAAGAGTTGACAAGACATATGGTAGCTGAAAACATGATACTGCTCAAGCAAGAAGTTATTCATGCCAGGGCAATCAAGAAGGCGCTGAAAAATCAGGCTGTTTGGAGATACAACAATCTGAAGCCAATGTTTGAGGCCTTGTTCCACCATTGGCAGCAAAGGAGGGAAGCTCGAGTACTTATGCTGATGGACTTCACTTCATTCACTACTGAGGAGTTGGACGAGATGCTCAGGATATTTGGCAACTCCACTGTAGCAGATTTATCCTTACAGGATCTTATTGAAGCAAACAACTAGACTTTACGCCTGCATTCAGCTATTCCAGGAATAGCTAAGCTTTTTGGACTGTTCTATTTTGACTGTTTCAGAACTTTATGCTGAATCAGGAAATTAGGAATTGGCAATCTATCTTTGCTCTAAATATATCAATCTCAAAGTTAGATTGTACCTCTTCTGCTATGGAGGATTTTCTTTATTGCCTACACACATCTTGGTTTTGTTATAGTTGGTTTTGTTTTAGTTGCTATGTTCTGTAAGGGGTTTAGTCCCCATGTCTTCTTTTCTAGTTTGGGCTTACGCTGAATTCTATAAGGTTTGGGCAATCACCACAACATATCAGTAAATCCATTGGTCATGAAATTCTTCATGGCTATAAAGAATCAAGTGAAGATTCCAAAAGTAGTAGTATCTTATGAAATGGAAATTTCTCTAGACTTGCAGTGCTGCTACCAGACTATCAGCAAAATAAAACATAATCTCATTGAGTTCACACTATGGATCATGTAATAACAAACCGAGGTAAGTAACTCTTCCCTTAGACAGTGCTCAGCCTTGTATCAGCTTCTCTATTGTGCGTAATCTTAGAAGTTCGTATATATGATCCATATTTCCAGCCAGAACTTGAACTTGAAATTAAAAAAGACAACAATAGGAAGAGAAACCAGTACCTGCAGCCAAACAACACAACATTAGCATAAGAATGGTAATGAGTGAGGGGCCAAAAGGTACATTAGGTTTCTCAGCTTATAGCTGGTCACCTATTGTAACCCTTTTTACCCTCAATTCAATACTCAGTCAGAAAGGTTAAATCCCAAACAAGATGAAACTGAAATACTCATATATTCTTCAACCATGAAGTTAGTATTTATCAATTAAATTCTCGTATTGTCACTTACAAAAGATTACTGTTATATCACAGCAGTACACCCCATCTTGACAAATGTCTATAATCCAGAAAGGGTTAATTTGAGAGGTATGAAAGAACCACTACCTGAAAGGCTAAATGATTTATCCCTAAGTCGCATTTAATTAAAGTGGGCCAGATCTTGACATTTGAGACTCAGGCTGAAAATGGGACTCATGCCAAAAGAAAGTAAGTTGCCATTGAATCATTATTAGATTTTTTCTTGATAAAATAAGAATAACATTACACATGACAATCTGAGAAAATGAAGGGGGGTGGTGGAGAAAGAAGAGTAGGAAGGAAGGGGAGAGGCAAAAGGGAGGGGAAAGGCAAAGGAGCACGAGGAGGGCAAAATGGCAAAGGGAGGGTCGAGCAAATGTGGAGGGGAGGGGAAGGGGAGGAGGGGAAGGGCAAAGGGGAGGGGAGGGGGGAGGGCATGGGGAAGAGGAGGAGGGAAAAGGGGAGAGCAAAGAGGCAAAGGGGAATATGAGACCATATCCAAAGGGGTATGGATAGGGCAAAAGGGCTGGGGTATATGGGTAGGGGCAAAGGGGCAAAAGGGGCGGGATGTGGAGGGGCAAAAGGGCAAACATAGCAAACGAAGGGAGGGAGGGAGGGAGGAAGGAAGGAAGGTTCTTTTATCGTCCGCGGAGGCCAATCGGCCTATGGGACCCAAATTACACGGGTAAAAGCAAGCCTGTTGTTACCCGGATTAAAACCCCCCTTAGGAGGGAAAACCGTCAGTGACAACAAGTACCGGCCAAATACTGCATACAAATATACATATACACATGAATTTCCGGCGCCTCAGGTAGGTGCCCGGGGGCCGAGGTGAGTCAGCAGATCCAAAACCTCCTGGAGGTAGGAGCCAAGGGATCGAACTAACTGCGTCTTGAAGTAGCTCGTCGGGTGAAGGAACCGCATCGCATAAGCACCAAGAGAACGAAGCGAGCCCGACCGACTATAATTTGGACAACTCTAGAAGGCATGGCTTTCATCCTCAAGAACCCCACCGCAACATCGACAAAAAATCGGGCGGCTCTCCAACCCACCGAGGCCGCCTCAAGCCGAAGATGGTGGGCCCCTCGTTCAATGGACGCGATGATCCTGCGCTTCTTCATGGGCAACCGAGAACGCAGGTAGAGCCGCGGAGCCTCGAACGTGGTGGGGTTTACGTCGCTTGTAGTGTGCCATCTTTACCGTTCGAGCATGGTGGTCCCAGAGCTTCTCCAGAAACAAGAGTCCAAGTACCCCTGACCTATCCCGGCGATGCGTGTGCACTGGGCGCACCTATGTGCGCCTCGTTCAGCGATGCCAACCGGGCTCTCTTGTCCTTCCAACAAGCCCCCGAAGTCGCGGACTCGCCACAACCGTAGTAAGCCAAGTCGGAATCGAGTGTCGCCCATGCCGCCACCTTCGGAAATAAATAATGTGTCTATCACGGGCCGCATGCCTTTGCGGGGGCATGAATCCGTCTCCGCAACAAGATCCGATATGGAACCGAGGGCTTGATCCCAAGTGCCCGCATCAAAAATGCCATACGGACTGCTCTAAGTGGATTTCCAAGTCGCCAAAGACACCATTGGGCCCCACACCTCGACCCCATCTGGAGAAGAACTGGCTCCACCAAAGGAACAAATGTGACTGGTGGCCCCAGTCATACATCTCTGCCCTGTGACTATTGTTTTGCATTGCGTACAGTGCCTTCCAACCTGCGGTCACCCGAAGGCGAATGGATGCATCCCAATACATTGAGGACGGAAATTCCACCCCCAGGTACTTGTAGTTGGGTGTGACCTCTACCATCTGCCCCTGATAAGTGAGCGCCAGAGGTGCTGGATGACGTGAGGAGGATATGAGGACCACCTTAGTCTTGGCCAGGTTGACACGCATGTCCGTCGCCTGGCAGAATGTGTCCAGGGCATCTAGGTGTGCCTGCATGCCCTCTGGTGTATGGGCCAAGGGAGGGAGGGGGTGTTCCATGGCTAAATAACTATTCGCAAAAATAAAAAGATTAATTATATAGCTTAAATAATATAATTAATTAATTAATTAAACAATTTTAGACAATGCATAATTAAAGAAGCTTTTTTCTCGCCTCACAAGGCGAGAATGGGCACGATTCCTCCCTTCTGTGCTCCCCAAGCCTTCAGCTCTTGCAAATAAAAGAATGTATTATGAAACTACCTTGCCTAGTCTATAAAAAACCATCTGGCGTCTCACAGCATGTAGAGCAGGAGCAGTATTTGGCAGTATTTGGCGTCTCACAGCAGCCGGAGCAATCTTCGGATATCTAATTGGAGGCTCACCCTGGAGGCGAGAATAGGCATTGAAGCAAGCGAGATCTCTTGCAAGGTCTAATTTGCATTCTGCTAAACTCTTTCATAGCCGTTTTTCATGCCGTTTTTTCATGAACTGTTTTTTCACCCAGATCGTGCTCCATAGACGTTTCTTCCAAGGTCTGAAATATGGAATACAACGGTCGGATTCAAATACAGCTCTGAAATATGGAGATACAGCTCTAATTCAAATGGAATATAGCTCAAATATGAATACAGCTACATCCGGGTCATTTCTTGCCTATTTCGGGCCATCCCAGATATCCACCTATTTCTTCTCTCTGCAGAATAGGGATAGGGCACAAGCCAAAGCAGAATCGTCCAGAGCAAGCCAGAGCAGAATCGTTCAGAGCATCTCCATCTTCGGCATCTTCATCTTCGGCTCCAAGGAATGCAAGGGGAAGCTTGAACCATACCTTGGCAGAGTAACTATATGCAGCCAGAACGTCCACTCCTTGGGCGCTCTTGAGATTCACAACAAACCATGAAATTTCTGGAGAATTGAGACGGAGCAACGAAGTAAAATCGGAAGAAGATAGGGCTGCATTCCATGTGCGGCAGACCCGCCGGAACTGTGCTACCTTGTAAACTGGGGGCCTGGAAAGAATATTTTGAATGATGTTTGGGTAGCGTGTGAGCTCCATCCATCGGTGTAATGTTTTTGGTATTGCTGCTCCTTTGATTCTTCGTCTTCTTACGATGCGATGCCCCTCTACTTGATTTCTCACCTCCATTGCTCTGTATTCTAAATTTCACGACTGAAAAGAAATCAAAACGGAGATGAAATAAAAATGCACTTACAGTTCTTGAGTCAATTCAATTGGATGGATCAAATCGGCTAGACCAGCATCTTCATCTTCGGCATCTTAAGCTAAGCTTCTCCATCTTCGGCTAGACTGGCATATCCGGCTTTGCTCTGCTGTAGCTGCTGTCGGAAAGGGTATGGCCTTGTTTATTTTCAATATAATCTCATGTTATTTCCAATCTTACATTCCAAATCTTTTGAAGCCTCTATAAAAGCAAAAACATGAGTAAGCCAGGAAATATTTGGAAACAACGCTAATCTCCATAGCTGGAAGCTCGAGTTTTGGAGTCCCAAAGGTATGTACCAAATTTCTTTGAAGAATAGACGGGCCAAAAGATATGTACCAAAGTTCAAAATTCAAGCACGAGCGGGAAAAAAAGGCGGGGTGAAAAGTAGTGCACAATAGGTACTGCAGTTGTATTGGGACATTCTAGCATGATATTATGTAGGCTACGTTAATATACATTCTAGCATGATATTATGTAGGCTAGTACGTATGGAAAATCAGTATGAAAAAAATGAAAAATAGGTACTTAGCTTTTTAGATGTGTGTATGTCATCTTAAAAAAGCGGAGTAAAAAAATACGTTGAAAAAATACGTTTCTAGGCATATATTTCTTATTCTAAGGTAAAAATTTAACTTTTCAAAGACCATGATATACTTTACACCTTGTTTAACCCATTTTGAAGGTTTAAGATACAAAATGTACTCTTTAATGCACATGATAATCCTCTAAAGTTCCTAACACAATGTAAGGTTTACATATTAATAGGTTTAATGCATAGGCTTAAAGGCTCTCATATGTAGGTTTACATTGGTTTAATCATTTCAATATGCTTTCATAGGTTTATTATATAGATTTATACATTTTTAATGCATAACTTTCATAGGTTTAATGCATAGGTTTTAGATAGGTTTAATAGGTTTTGCGCAATGGTACCTCTGCAAAAATAAGCTCTAGCCCTTGTGTTTTTCACTCTGAGTTGCCTTTCTCGACTCGCGAGTCGAGAAAGGCCCCTCGACTTATGCTTTTTCACTCCACGCCTTTCTCAAAAAAAAAAAAAAAAAAAAAAAGGTTTTTTTTTTTTTTGGGCTCTGAGCTACGTTTTGACTCGAGAGTCGAGAAAGGCCCTCAGTGGGGCCGTAGGACCTTTCTCGACTCGCGAGTCGAGAAAGGGCCTCAGACTTGCGTTTTCACTCTGAGATGCCTTTCTCGACTCATGACTCGAGAAAGGCCATCAGAGGGTCCTTGAGGGTCTTTCTCGACTCGCGACTCGAGAAAGGCCCTCAAAAAACTTTTTTTTTCCTACTTAAATGAAAGGGAGAAAAAGATTTATTTTTTTTTTGTTCTATTTTTAGGCTCTAAGCTAGATTTCTCGACTTGCGAGTCGAGAAAGGCTCTCAGAAGGGCCTTAGGGCATTTCTCGAATCGCGAGTCGAGAAAGGGCCTCAGATCTGCTTTCTTCAGAAATGGCCCTTATAACTGGTTGTCTTCTTATTTGTATTGTCTGTAGCATCACTTGCATTAACTTGATTTTGCCTTTCCCGGTACAGATCGCGAACAGAAAGGACATGATCGGGAGCCATGGAAAGACCCGTGGGCTCTTAAGTCCTTGCTTGCCTTGGCAAGATCATAAGAAACACCTGACCATTGCTTGTTTGACAAATGACTCATCTTGTTAGCAAGAAAGAAATTGCTGAATTTGATGAATTTCATCCTTTTTTCCACATTCCAATATCTTTGGTCCTTAGTTGAAGCAAACAAAACTCCAAACTTTAATGTGAAACCTATAAAAGATTTATAATGGGACCTGGCAGCCTCTCTTGTGGTTTTGCAAGTTATTCCTTCAAGAAGAATAAAAATTTTCCAATCTTTTAAAAGTGAACATTTTAATGGTACATCAAAAGCTGAAATTCCCCAATCGTATCTTAGATTCAAAAAAGTGAAGAGCATTCTCACCTATCTTAAGAACTTGGACTTCTCTCATGCCATTTTGGCTATCGAAATGTTGCATAGAATTGGAGCTCATATATAGAAGCTTGCATCCCTGCTCAGAAACAGGTCCAAGTAATAAAAAAATGCTTAGTATGCTCAATAACATATACATTTTTATATGGTGCAAACACAAAAATAGTTGCAAGATTGAACATTCAGTCTAAAAGAAAGAATTTTTATAATAAAAACCACTTGTTCTTGAAATCTTGACATTGTTTCATGCATCCAATTGATCGCCCAGAACAAATCTGCAATAAAATAGGGAATTCGAATGAAAGGGTCCAAAAATCTTTGCCAATTTTGCTTTCAAGCAACCGTAATATGTTTTGCCCTTTATTCCGATGCCGATTGTGCAAGCTCTAGTCTCCTTCGTGTTAAGAACAAATCTGCAACAAAATAGGGAGCTCAAATGAAAGGGTCCAAAAATCTTCACCAATTTTGCTTTCAAGCAACCTCAATGTGTTTTGCCCTTCATTTCGATGCCAGTTGTGCAAGCTCTAGTCTTCTCCGTCTTCTCCATGCATCTTGTCTGTCGAACGCCAGAAACCCTCTATGGTAGAGGTGTATGTGCTAGATAACCGGCCGGATTGAGTAAACTGGCAAGCGACACCGCCGGGAGCGGCATTAGCTGCGAGTGGCGCCGCCGCCTGCCGGTTTACCGGCCGGAAACCCCGAAATCCGACCGACTACCAAACGTGAACCGGCGTTTGGCGGAAATTCTGGCCTTGTTTTCTGGCCGTGATTCTTGCTCCAATCTGCTCCCATTCAACCGAATTCCTGTTGTAGAATCGATCCAAAACCAAAACTCATGGCTCCAGAACCGAATCGTCCTGCTATAATCTTTGCCCCAGTGCTATGCCGATTGTCAAGGAAGGCCTTTGTTACGTTCTTGGCCGGTTACGGCGATTTTGTAAAAGGGGTTGAAGGTCTCGCCAAAAGCTTGAGATATTGCAAATCTTTTTATCCTCTTGTCGTTGCTGTGTTGCCTGATGTGCCAGAATCTCATCGCAGATTTGAGATCAAAGATGTCCGGAGCACTCAGGAAGAGGGAGACCCAAAGGGAATATTAGTTGCCGGAAGCCAAGCTTTGCCCTGAATAAAGCTTTCAATACTGAACTCAACATCAGAGGCAGAGAGTTGATAAGACGAAGGAACTCTTCCAGCACTGCTACCACCAGGGCCATAGCTATAAAATTCAGCAAAAAACAGAGTATCAAGGGCAAAACTTCCGCTTCAAGCAAGCCACCCATGTGAGTGGATCAATTTGCCCATAAAGTTGCCCTATGCTATTTAATCCGCGCTAATCGGCGCCAAGGCTGTTCAGATCGCACTAATTTCGCCATGGCGTACTATGTGATAAATTATTCCAAGCTCCGATTATGGTAGGAAGCTCTCCCTCTGCACAAACCTCTGCACAAACACATAAATGGCCGAAGTAGAAAAAAGAGAGTAGAAAACGGCTGGAAACAGAGTAGCTAGAATAGCTGTAGCCGGACTTGACTGGAAACAGAGTAGCTATGGCGCCACCAAGAACCTCTAAACCCCAAATAGAACAGAGTAGCCACGAACCTGGAACCAAGAACAGAGTAGCTACGGCTGGAAGTTATGGTGGCGATGCAAGCGGCACCACCAAGAACCTGTAAACCCCAAATTACCTGTAATAAATAAGCACGGGAAAATCGAGGAATTTCCGCCAAACGACGGTTTGCAACAGGGGTACAACTTTGTTGCATCTGGTGAAGGTAGCTAGGCCGGCCCAATCATTGAGATGGTAACTTTTTTCTTACTTTGACAAAAAGGAAAAGGAGAATATAGTAGAGGAGAAAGAAATCAATATTTTTGCTTTTTCTTTGTTTTTTTTTTTTTTTTTCTCGCAAATAAATGGTGCACTTTCTTCTGTTTCTTCTCTCTCCGTCCATTTCCACCATAGCCAGAACCTCCGAACTTTCCTTTCTCAATTTTGCCTAGCCGGAGCGCAGGCACCGGCCGTCTTGCCTTTTCCACTTGCATGGGCCTTTGCTCGCTCTTTCCCTAAATTTACTAGCGTGCCTTCGGATCTTTCATACCAGATCGATTGGGCGGATTTGGGCGCTGAGCATCAGGAATGGGGGCGTTTTCCTAAATCTGGAATTGAGTTCTTTTCGTTTCTGACACTAGGTATGGGTATGGATCTATCGAGATTCGTGTAAATTGAGCAGTTTTTTGATGGTATATAGAGGATTTGTGCCCTAGAGATAGCAGAAAGATATGGGCTTCTGCCCTAGGCTCTGTGCCGTCGGGATTTTCTTCATGGAAATGTGGGTCCTATAAGGATCTTTATTCTGAAAGGATATGGTGTACCGTGATCAAGCGTTCGTGGAATCATTAAAATCCGTGCTGTGGTGTTTTTAAATTTGCAAAAAATTAGGGAAGCAGATCTTAAACAAAGAAGTTGCAATGGCAGGGCAGGAACTGTTAGAGTTGAAGTTTCGTTTAATAGATGGCACGGATATTGGACCTTACAAATATGCTCCTGCCACTACCATTTCCACGCTGAAAGAAAGTATTATTGCACAGTGGCCTCAAGGTATGTTGCCTTACTTTCTTTTGATTTTGCTGGAATGCGACCTTGGAGTTATGTACTTCGTTTTGAATTAATTATTATAACGAGTAGGAAGGTTACGAGCATCCATGCAGTGCTATCGATTTTGATGCTTATTAGATAGCCCCACAAATTGGCAAGGGCATACTAGGGTTTCCTGTTATGAACATGCAATAATGCCAGTGTGAAATCCTAGGCTTCAAAACTTCTATTAAGATGAAAGCTTAAAGGTTTTGAAGTGTAGGGTAGGGTTTGCAGAAGATTCACCCCGTCCGCTTACTCAAAATCTTATTAATACCTTTGCACACAAGTTTTGTTTTACTGTTTGGTTCACAATACTTGGATGAGGCCAACATGTAGTTCAACCTAGACATTTTGGAATTACAAACAGTCTCTAATAAGTTTGATATATAGATATTTAGGGTGTTGTCTGGTAACATAACCATTCAGAATTTTTTAACATCAATTTGTGCCATGTCTAGATATATGGTTGCGATATCCTTCTTTTGTGCTGATATAGTATGGTGAACTTTCAGAGAAAGATAATGGTCCTAAGTCTGTAAATGACATGAAGTTAATCAATGCTGGGAAGGTTCTTGAGAACAGTAAGACTCTTGCAGAATCCAGAGTACCAGTTGGTGAGCTTCCTGGGGGTGTAATTACAATGCATGTGGTAGTCCGGCCTCAGCCACCAGACAAAGCAAATGGTATGTGGATATATGTAAGATTACTCTGGAAGTTGTAATCCTTTGAAAGTGCATTGTCTTACTTAACTATAACTGCATGTTAAACAGTATTTTGGCATGATGCAACTGTAGAATTATAAAGTCAAATGGAATTGTAGCTTCTGAAACATAATTCACATCCTTTTTAGTATATAGCATATAAAACCTTGTAAGCTTGTAAATGTGGAATCTCATTTCTTTTTATGAGGAATCTTGTTTAAGCTTGTCAACATAGTGTAACTTGAGTTTTCCTTTCATTTCCACAGAGAAGCAGCAAACGGATTCTTCAAAACACAACAAATGTGCTTGTTCTATTCTATAATTTCCATGAGTTACATATGCTGGTATATATGGAAATAATCTGGATCATAGATGGGGTTTCTTTACATCCCTTACCGGACGCTGGCAGATAATTTGGAATATTTTATATACAGAATATGTGTGTGTTACCTTTTTTTCTCTGTTTTCTCGCATGATGCTCAGTCACAGCAGATGTTGGTACCAAAAGTACATGATTTTACTTAAGGGGTTCCCTGAAATAGAAATGCATTGTTTCTCTGCGAGGAATTCCCCTGGATGATCGAATAGAAAGTGGGAAAAGCCAATCAACCCCAGGTATTGTAGGACCAGACACCAGCTGTTTTGCAAGCAATGGACTGCTACACTTATAAGTCATTCCAGGAGTATCATTTTTCGCTGCCATTATGCAATGTGAGCTGATAAGTTGAAAGCATGTATAGCCATACATTGGTTCGTTGATTGGTAAACTTGGGGAAGTATAATTCTTTGATGTCAATTCCTTGGTCCAAGGTTTCTACAGTGAAATGCCATCTGTTGTCTGAGATGTGTGTCAATGCATCAGAATGATATCATTATTTTAAATCTGCAATGCTTGAATTTTTCTAGAATTTAGAGAGTTGGATTAAGTTGGGAAGTTAAATTGGGCTCATAGGAGTTGCCCTGTTCAGCACATCAGAGTTGTAGATTGCAACTCTTGTGTTCGAATTGGAAGCCTGGATGTAGAATTTCAGTGGTTTTGATTGATCAATCTCTGTCAACATTGAGAAATGCTGTGATTATTAATTAATAAATTTTCTTGTAAGCCTGGAAACATAACCTTTGTGACGAGGTGTTGTAAAGGCGTAACGTCAAAACCGATGCATTGCCACACAGGTGGGAGGCATCATCCAGAGAAGAAATAAAAAACCTGCAACCTGGTACTTAGGAGACAAAGATGGATGCTGTGGAGGAGAAGGTTAAAGCTTTATCTTTTTGTTTTGATTTCTTCAAACTTGGATTGAACTTGTAAAGCTTGTAAGATGGCATTTGATCTTCTTATTGATTCGTTCATTTTACTTAATTTGGCATTTGATTTTATGTAATCCAGGTTATAATTAAAAAATGTTTGTGCAACATTATTAATTTCTTGCTATATTATATTTTCTGTAATTTTTTTTGGATTGCCCCTTAAATGGGCGATTAATTAGTGAGAGGGTGACTTCCGGTATCTTGAAAAATCTAATTGAAAAATCTAATTGAAAAATCTAATTGTTACAGTTTTCATTTTTGGCGATGACCTTTTTGTATTTTTTTTGCTTTTGGACTCCAAAAGGTTTTGAGCCCCACCGAAAAAAACCTCTCTGCACTAATTTTTTAGTATATATTTTTTTTATTGGCTTGAGCATGTCACATTTTGCATCCCTTACCTTTTAAATAGTCTTGTCATTGGCTTGGGCATGTCAAATTTGGCATCCCATTTGCAGCCAACATCAGGCTTTTGGAAGCTTTGACATTGTTTTTTTTAATTGAAGGCAGCATCATATTTTAGGAAGTCCCATCGAGCTGAAGTCCAATTTAAGCAGCACACAACCTTGGTTAGAAACCCTGTTCCAATGAAGCCCTATATAGTTATCCAAGATGTACTTGTTTGGTAAGAATGCAGATTGACACAAGCTAATATTTCTTTGAAGGAACATTAAGGCGGATTTGGGATCTCAAAATGACCCATAACTTGGATGCTAGATCTCCACGTCATGTTTCTTGCAACCAATGAGGTTTGCGCATTTTTTTACCAAAGTGAGTATTAGTTGGCAAGTAGAGGAAGGAGCTGGCTTACTTGGCATCCACATGGCGGAATTTTATAGGACATGTTTGTGCATTCATTGCAATCATATTAATGGCCCGCATTTTAGGAAAATCATATCACGGACCAAAATAATGGCTACTTTTATCGCCTACTATGCATATGCCCATATGCACCAACCATCTTATCAAATTTTGGCACCAAGATTTCTATTGTTCACTCTAGCACTGCTACGTGCATCCTCTCTGCCTTCACTCTTCATTTGGAATCCAAGTCTCCAATAGTCTCCAATAGTGTGTGTTTTTATCCCATTTACAGAACACTCAAGGTCAAGAAGTGGGAGGTTATGTCTCCATAGGTTCATGGGTGAGTATGTTATAGCATCAATGAGGGGTGAGCATAGAGTTAAGCGACAACGGCGAGGCGATGTGCGGACAAGCAAACGTACGTTACATACCATGTTCTTACTACCCAAGGTTTCATTCTGAAGTTTTCCTACTTTTCAGCTCTGCCCATTCATCGTATTGCTCCCTGCCATTCATTCTTACGATCGAACGCCCTATCTGTATCTCTGGTTGCATCCATCTTTGCTCCTAGTATTCCTACATTGCTTCTGCAGTTCATCACTTACAAAACAATGAAGGCATGATGGTGGAAGGATATCTACCCATAGGCTCGTGGGTGAGAATGCTATCCTTAACGAAGGGTGACCATAGAGTTACATCGCCGCAGCGACATTCATATGCACTGAATAGGTAGAAGTATAGGCTTCAAAATAAATGCTACGGATAGTATATTCCAAAAAAAAAAAAAAGGGGGAGAGGAGGGGGATTTGAAGAGGAGGATGTTTGCAAATTTGCACCCCCAATAATACGTGGATCACACCATGCGAAAATGCATATGCACTTTATAAATGTGTAGTGAGATTTCGCGTCATGTGATCCTTGCTTTTTTTTTCTCTCTCCCTCTTCTTGATTTATATTCACCCACTGAATCAATTTTTTTCTTTGGGCTATGTTCATCAGATGTCGAGGATTTGAAACTAGGAAAAAGTGTTACTATCATCGTTGTTGTCTAACATACGGACATAAGGGACACGCTTTTCCAAGATATACCTTTAGGGCAATGGGCCTCTAGTTTTACGTTGTAAAGTTGTGGGAGCCGAGCTTGAAATTCGTCCCATGACCTCTTTTAAGCGAATTGTGCAAGCCTCAAAGTTATGAGAATGATGCCCTTGCAATGAAGAAATGTTTGACAAGACGTGCAACCAGGGATGTTAAAAAATGCGTACAAAATATTTGCTCCATTAGAGGTGTTTACTAATGCTGACACAAAAGCTCCAAAGACATAATGTGTAAAATGTCGCATTCGCGAGCCTTTGGGTCAGTTAATAAAGTGTCACATATAGAAACATTGTTAGGTTTGATAAAATAACATAAAAATCTTGTTTTAACAAAGCTTTGGTTATTGGTAAAGTGTTGGTTTATTGATTAAGTGTTTGTATTTTGCTTGTGGGACCCCCTTTGAAAAAGTTTAGTTCATACAAGAAATTTATTGCGGCGGCCTTGCGGCTGCCGCAAACATTTCTCTTTCCCAACCCCCTATATGTACGAAAGTGAGTAAAAAGAAAAAACTTTACGATAGCCAACCCTTACAGTAGGTGGATTTTTGGATAGTTGTAATGTTGTAGAGTGTAGCTATGAAATAATTTAGTGAGCATGGTGGATAATAGCAACGTTCTTAAATAATCAAAATTAGAAGGCGAGCACCCCTAAACCGGAATTGGGAATGCAAGACATTTTGGACCCGATAATGGCAAACCAAAATCAAGATGAGGGAAACAAATGTACAAAACTTAAATCAAGTTAAAACATGCATGTATACATTCACTGTTGCAAAATGTTCTTTCTACATGTAAGTCCAAATTTGAAAAATTTTGACAACCTAAAAAGAATAATAAAAGCAAAATACAAAGGTTAAGAGAAAGCCACAGATCCATTACGATTGACCATAGACATGTTTCTAAGCCAATCTCTGAAAAGAAAAGCTCTGAACATCTTTTTTGCAAAAGTCACATTTTACACCACAAATAGGAATATTTAGACAGGATGATTAATGTAAAGTAAGATTCGACGAGATAAATATTTGACGAGGCAATCTCTTGCAACCGAGATTGCTTTAATGGGTAACCTTGAAAGGTACAATTTGTTTCCACTAGAAATCAACGAGCTTCCTTGGTTCCAACACAGAAAGTTGGATACTCATACAATAAGTAACACAATTGATTTTCAGCTGTTTCCTCTAGCAGGGAGAGAATCAACATTTGCACTATATAGAAATAGCCATAACCTTTTTTTTCTGGACAAAAGAAATTTGCAAATGTGGCATTGCCTTATTTCATTCCATTATAGTACAAATGTGTTCACCTCCCAGCCAACTGCAATAGATGACATATCAATCTTCTTAGTGTTGGTAAAGTAAAATGTAATGACCAACTCTGGCATCACAACAGATGTCCCATGAATCATCTCTGCTGCAATGCCATGCTTTGTGTCCAAAGTGGCTAATTCTTTTTGCCATCGTTGGCATGTAATTTCTCCATGAACGGGGCCATTCTTGTTATTGTAACACAAGCACTTGAAGGTTCTAAAGCACACTTAGACCTAAATACTGTGCAGCTCACTTACTATTTATTCTAGATCATCACTTGAGCTTCTGTTAAATGGATTTAAAGACGCTCCAAATTTGTGAAATTCCAAATCGCACATGGTTCATAAATGTTAAGAATCATAAAAGTACTATTTGGATTATACCTCGATTTGAGGAGCTAGAACATGTATTTCTCTTAACCAGTAGCCAGTAAACGTTATATCACTTCCATCTCTGCTCAATATTGTTGCAAATGAAGCATAGAGAGAAATAGAGCATCGAGACAATATTCCATCAAATATATCCTTCAAAGTTTCACAGCAGAATCTGTTTGAGAACATCAAGAGTTCAAGTAATGAATGGGGATAAGCATTCAAGTTCACCTGACTTGCTAAACTTGCTGACAACTCTCATACCAAATGCTCAAATTCCATCAGCGGAGAAATTTATGTGCATCTTTCATGACTCCACGAAACTCCCATTACAGAAAGAGAAGCTATCTTCTATCTGCTACAATGAACTTCCTCCCGATCAATGTAAAATACAATATCATTTTCTAAAAAGCTGTCATCCTCTGCTTTTGACAAATGCTCACTAAACGACTTTTGACATGAACAATGATCTCTTGAGCAGTCTAACCTATGTTCATACATGCACACATCTCATACTTCAACCATGCCATATATACCAGCTTTTCATGGACAGTGGTGGCATGGTGTTTAGCAGACCTTAAACTCCTTCAAACTAGCTTGGTCTCCCCTAAGCCTTTAAACATAAATGATTGTTCCAGATACAGGCTTGCCCTCTTGGAGTCCTGTGAATTTTCCATTTCCCCATATACTGTTGCTAAAGTTTGTAGATAATCAATAGGCCTATATGCTGGTAGAATAGTTGGCTCGGCAAACCCATAAATGGATTGCCTACAGAACAAAATTTGCAATAAGCTCATAAAATTAAAGAGAATTGATATTCTCAAACAGAAACTACAGTAAAAAGGGTGCATTTCTTTCATTGGACTTAGGTCAACAACTGAGATTATTCTAATATCTCAATATATTTTCAAAGAGGAACTAAGAGTTCAAAGATAAAAGGGAGTCTAATTGAGAACAAATAAAAGGGCGTGCAATTGAACTCATCAGAAATCAACAAGTTTTTAAAACCTTACCTGTCTGTGGAAACGGTATCGGCTTCAGGTTCTCTGCATGATTTACCCGGCATGCTGCACAATACAGGCTCAGGTGTTTTCTCGAGAGTAACAGCATGTACTTGACTATTTCTGCATTTCTAAGACGTAAGCCATTGCAAGAGGCTACATAGAAGTCTGGGCATCTGCACTCTATCAGAATTTAAGGTTGGGAGCGCTTTTCTGAAACTTCAAGGTTGGAAGCAATTTTTTGAAGCTTAGAAGCTGGAATCGATCGCCATAGCCAGAACGAGTCTGTCGCCATAGCCATAGCCAGAAGGAGCTGTCTTGAATCCATCGGCAAAGCTGTCCTGTTACACGACTACCATTTGTTACAAACCCTATTTTCGTCATTTTTTTCTTTCCTTATTTTTTTCCCCAGAAATACGTGGCAAATTTAGGAGGAGGCATCAACCCTGAATATGCCTAAAGCATCTTGCCCTTGCGATTTATACATGCTAAGAAAACATAATATAACTTGGAATGATACACATGTTATATGCAAATGGGAGACTATTGACGAGGGACTTGGTGTTATTATCTATTGACAACAAATGAGAAAGTGGATCACACCATGCGAGTTTAGTGTATTCCAACTTTTTAGCGTACACATAGTTCGCTTGGTGTGATCTTTTTGGAAAAAGATGACTTCCAATAGTAAAATTACTTTGATTATCTTTTACAAGAAACTTATCGCGGCGGCCAAGGCTGCCGCGAACGTTTCTCTAGTTCCAACCCGCTGAGGTTTGGCCCACTATTAACGTTCAACCTGTCAATGCAATGCATGCTTAATAATGGGTTTCTATTCACAAGGGTGCGAGACCACATGTGGTAGCATTTATGAATTGCCGAACATGTGGGATTTGAACCCACATTGTTGCCTTGTGTCCTCTTGCCCATACGATGGATGGTTGCTGCGAGACGACCATGAGATTCCCAATGCTGGTATCCCTTTCTCTCTTTTATCCTCTCCTTTTTATCACCCGATACTAGTCAGTGGGGTTTGAGCACGGATGGGTCTTTGCCCGTAACCAATGGCGACCACTAGGCTAACGGTAGCGGTTGCCATTATCTCTTTCGCCATCCATTGCTAGTCGGCCGGGTTTTGAGCTCGGATGGGTGATGCCCGTAACCAATGGCGACCACTAGGCTAACAACGCGATGGACCTTTTTGTTTATTTAGCTGCACCCGATGATGGGCAGTGGGCTTTGAGCCTGGACGGGGGTTTCCCATAACCATTAGCTTAACCACTTGGCCGTCAACGCGGTGAGCATTTTTTTATCTCTGCCTCATTTGTTTAATGTAATTTATTTGTTTAATGTTTCTAGTTTGATTTGTTGAAGAATAGATGTGGGGAACCTCATGGTAATCAAACAGGATGTCATCTATCGTATGGGCCAGAAAGGGAATGGGATGAGAGATATAGAGCACGCACCTTGTTTGAAGTATGCATGGAATGGAAGTGGATCTGCCGGGCTGTCTCATCATCGCTCGCATGGCCGCATTGGTCCACAGAAATGCCTTGTGGACTGCAATGGCGCCGGAGTTTTGTATGCAGGGGCAAGCACAGGTCTGGCTATGGCGGACGTCGGAATAATGGCCGCAATAAATGCAAAGTGTATTAATGGCCGCAATAAATGCAAAGTGTATTAATGGCCACAATAAATGCAAAGTGCACACATGTCTCATCAAGTTATTAGAGTGTATAAATGGCCGCAATAAATGCAAAGTGTATTAATGGCCGCAATAAATGCAAAGTGCACACATGTCTCATCAAGTTATTAGAGTGTATTAATGGCCGCAATAAATGCAAAGTGCACACATGTCGTGCTTTGATAATTTTTAAGGAATGTGGGTGCAAACTTGCTCATTCTTTGCTCAAGGAAGCTTAGATGGATTGATTGAGCAAGGGGAGTCACGTGGCTGTGGCTCCTCCTCAATAAATATTAACTAGGAAAATACAAAAATGTTCCTAGAAAAAAAAATTCGACACTTGGCGCGCATGCACTGGAGCATCAAAGAATCTCGAAGAATAGAATCAAAGTGTATGCATTATATATGGTTTGAAATAAAAGAAATATATATGTGTCTTATTTGAAGTAAAATGTGGATATGTGACGTGATTGTTTATTGGTAAAGTGTTTGCTTTTTGAAAAGGGCTAATACTTTGGGTGGTAAAGTATTTTAGATGCAAATAGGAAGGGGTACTTGTGTTTAAGTTTAATTTGACAACTACTAAGAAAGCATATCACATCATGCGAAATGATTGTGTTCCATTTCTTTTGCCTATGTATTATTTGCTTGGTGTGATCCTTCTTAAATTTTGATGTAGTATTAGAGACAATGCTTGACATCAGATTTTGTAGTATTAGAGATAACGCTTGACATAACATGTTAACTTGGAGTCATATATATTACAAAAAGTATACAAGGGTTTTCAAAATATAGATTATTGGACTCATGAAAACTTAGAGGCACATAGGAGTCATTTAAGAGGTATGTGTGATGCTCCCCACCAAATATACGACGCCCCCTCGTATATCTCGCGGGAAATCCCCCATCCTGGGTCTGTTGGAATCTGATGTAGCTTTGCTTTCTGGTGACGGCGAGTGCTAAAATCCATGCTTAGATGAGCTTGGCTTAGGATCTACATGCCCCCAATGTATTGGTGTCTCCTGGCTATCAATATCACGTGTACTAACTCTCTGTGCTCCAACTTACTTGTCCTTAGTAACAACATGCTTTGTTCTCTTGCAATGTCAAAGGTGGTGCTGCAATTATCAACTAAAATTTGTACAGACATATACTAAGCGAAATAAACAACATAATTGGCAGGATCATCTGCACTACTTGAATCTCCCTTAGATTTTGCAGGGTTTGGTGTTGTTAGTCCTGTACGTCCAAATACAGGACTATTCATGCACACGACGGACCAGGTCAAGGCCAAGGATCCGCGATCGAGCACGTGTCCGGTCGTCCAAGGGCCCTTGAAGACCAAGCCGCCCGCGGAGACCTTGATCAAAGGTCGTGCGCCGACCAAGAGGAGGCGCCTGAGAGAAATGACCTTACCGTCACCATCTGCGCCATTTCAGGGTCTCAAGAGGCACCGCCAACGTTCCTGCAAATTAGGCCTCCTTCCAGGAGTCGGCACCGAGCTTTGACAGAGTATCTATATTGGGCCAAAGGCCATTGTACTATATATATGAGTAGATCTAGCCCTCACGGGATAGATGAGTTTTTGGTCTTATCTCACTTCTGCTTTCTCTCCATTACGAGAGCTCATGTATCACAATTGATATCAAAGAGTTTCGTTCTCTTCATTGTGTTCTACATTGTTCTTTTTGTTTTTCTTGTTGTCTCTTTTCCCTTCCTTAGTTTCTGTTGCAAATCCCGGTGACACAGCTACCGGATTCTCCTGTTTGATCCACGGGTCCTCAAGGCGGGGCTGTCTTGCGAGGAGTTCGAACCCGGACCCCAAACATTGTCGCCCGCTGCGGGTCTGATTTTCTTTTCCTTCTTACATTCACCATGTTCTTTAGAGCTTTCACTCCGGAGGAGCTTCTTAGCGGGCTGCGTCGCCTGGAGCGCCATCAACGTCGCGAAGTTGCTCGAGATATGTATGACACAGGTTATGATATTGAGGGAGGCCATATTCGCTCACGAGCTCAATCAGCACCACCTACTCCTCGTGTTCACTCTCGTCCTGGCTCTCCTCCAGCGTGCAAACATTGTTCCCAACCTCAGTCACCTCATCATACACCTGTTCAGCCACCTCCAGCTTATTTCCACACTCCAGAGAGTGCCTACATTCATATCTCCTCTGGCCATACTCCTCTGCCTTCACAACCATCATCTCCCCCTGGAGGAATGGGTTATCCCCATGTTTCTTTCGGCCCTCCCCAGGTTCAGACATATCCTCAATCTCCTTCTTTTAAACAGACTCTTCCAGTTTACACTCTTACCGATCTCAAACCTCATGACCATGGACCCCAAGGTCCTCCACCACAAGAACCTCCTTTTGCACATCTTCAGGGTCTTTCTGCTCCTTTGCCACCTCATACAGAATCCATGGAAGTTCCGCCCCATTATGTTTCTTCTTATACACCGCCTCTATATGCACAAGGCCAGTCACAATCCTCTTTTCAGACTCTCAAACTGACCTATCCCACTTTTGGCAGTACTAAAGGCAAACCATTGGATCAAAGTGCTCAAGCCCACATGGAAGAATTTGAGGCTCTGGATGTCCTAAATGGTCACGCTCAACCTCAACTGAAGTTCCATATCTTTTCCACCACGTTGCGTGGATCCCCTCATCAATGGCTCATGGCAAACAAAAGCCATTGGAAACAAAACTGGACTGAAATGAAGACTGCTTTCCTTTCTCATTATGGCACCACCGATGATGATCAACTTCTTCTCAAGCAACTCAATGATCTTCAGCAAGAGCCCACGGAATCAGCCCGGGATTTTGCGGATCATCTTCACATTCTCCTCAGCAAACTTCAAGAGTACCCCACGCAAAGCCAGATCCTCGTCTGGTTTCTGCAAGGACTTCCTCCGGCTATTCGCCTCATGACTGAATACCTGCGCCCCAAGACTTTGGAGCAGGCCATCGAACTTGTCAATCATTCAGTTAATGTTTCCTCTCGCGGCGTGGCCCTCCAGGAGCTACCCTTCATTCCTCCTATCATGGTACCTCAGACTGCAGTTCAGCCTCAACACTCCAATCCTCAACGCAGTCAAATTTGGTGCCACATCTGCAAATATCAAGGCCATTTGGCCAATGAGTGCAACTCCACCAATGGCCCTCCTCATTGTAAATGCTGCAACATGTGCAATCATGCCACGGAAGAATGCACTCGTACTCATCCTACACCCTTCCGGCAAAGGATGGTTTATCAAGTCCAGACCACGCCTCAGCAACAGACGTCATATCAACCTCAGCCGTTTCAAGCACAACCTCCTCAACAGTATCAACAATCTCAGCAGCCACGGAGACAAAGCAACCGTCCTCCCTTTGATCCTGCTAAAGCTCAGTGCTATCATTGTTTGGAATGGGGTCATACCACCACGGCATGCCCTCAACTTCCTCAAGTTCAAGTCCAACTTCCAGGCACAAATCAAACCACATCTGTCCGCCTCACGGCCTATCAACTTTGGATTGCAAATGGCAAACAGGGCCCTCGGCCTGTTCTTCGGAAACCACCACGCGTGCCTCAACAATCAAGATATCAACCAGCTCCTGTAGCAACTCCTCAGATGGATCAACAAGCCCAAGAAGAGATTTATCAGGCTCTCAATCCTCCAGTTCAACCGTCAAATCTGGTTGGGTTGGTTTCACGCCAGACCAGGGCGTCACGCCCCTTGACCATCCTTCCTCATGATACGCAACCTACTTTTGCAGTTGACACGATCCCTCATGCTGAGGACAAAAAGGTTCACTTTGCCCCAGATCTGGACTCATGCCTCATGTCATGCCCAAAGTCCGACAAAGTATTCTGAATCTCATGCAAGCTGCTGAAGGACGCACACTGGCTAATGTACATGCCACCACCAGAGCTCAGCAGCGCCAGGACGCACCTCCATCATCTCAACCTCCACGCTCTCAGACATATCCAAATATTGCTGCAGAGGTGGACCTTCTCAAAGAAGTTGCTGCTTCATTACCACGCACTCCTGCTCCATTGGATGCAGCTGATCCATTTTCTCATGTGCCATTGGAACTCCAAGAGGAGCTAGCAAAAATCAAAATTCCTTTAAGTCTGGCAACTATTTTGAAACTGTGTCCTGCTCTCAAGGACCAGTTGCCACTTCCCACGGTTTTGGTTGGGGCAGTCGCTACCTCCACACCCACGGTACATGCCACGGTGGGCAATCAACAAGTCAACCATGTTCAAATTGACGGGGGTAGTGCTGTAAATCTCATCACGGATAAACTCCGCAAGCAAATGGGCATCAAACAACTTTATCGTGCCCCATATGACATCAAATTGGCTAATGGCCATATCACGCGCCCTCAAGGCGTCACGCCTCTTCTTCACATCAATATAGGCGATCTCAGATTCCCCTTGGAATTTGGTGTTTGGAAAGCAGGGGAAGATCCAGGTGATTATGAAATGTTGGTCGGCAGACCTTTTCTCCGTCAGGCTAAAAGTATCCATTACTGGGCCACGGACCAGTTAGTCATTACAGATGGTCGCCTCAATGCCACCATGGATTTGGAAACTGGCAAGATCATTTCGGTCGAACACGCTGAACCTTCTCTCTCAGACACCGATTCTGACGAAGCACAGAACATTTATCAAGTTCAGGCTCCTCCTGCGAGTCTGCCTTTGTCCTCCTACCCTGAATATGCTGATCCTTGGGGCGAGATGACTCTTGATCAGGACCAGGCTGTGGCTGCTTTACTTGACCCCTACCTGGCTCCTTGCAATCGTATCCAATGTATCGATCATTTTTCAGATACAGAACTTCCTCCAGATACAGTGGACGTACACGCTGTCATGAAGCAACCATTGCTTGATGACGCTCAGCATCCACTCTTCTTCACCACGCAGAGTGCCACTCATCCTGTCATGTTTCAACCTCCTGCTCATGTTGTTCACGACACGGAAGTTATCCCACACATTCAGACTCCTGATGTGGAGATAGTGGATGTTGGCAACAATCAGCCTGTCCGCCTTGCTGCAAATCTCCCGACCACCTATCGCGCACGCGCCATCACGCTTTTCAAAAAGTTCAAACACATTTTTGCCTGGAGCTATAAAGATCTTCGGGGTATCAACAAAAAATTGGGGGAACTCACCATTCCTACCAAATCAGATGCCCGTCCTGTATAGCAACGACAGTACCGGCTCAACCCAAATTACCGTGACCGAGTCAAGGCTGAAATTGACAAACTTCTAGCTGCAGGTTTGATCTACGAGGTCAAACATTCTGAATGGGTGAGCCCCATCGTCATTGCTCTCAAACACGACGGTAAGATCCGCGTTTGCGTAGACTACCGCAAACTCAATCAGGCCACGGAGCGTGATCACTTCCCACTTCCCTTCACATACAAGGTTCTGGAAGAGGTTGCTGGTCATGAAATGTACTCCTTCATGGATGGTTTTTCAGGCTACAATAAAATTTCAATCAAAGAAGCTGATCAACTCAAGACTACCTTCACCACCCCGTGGGGCACTTTTGCCTACAAGGTGGTTCCTTTTGGGTTATCAAATTCTCCATCAACGTTTCAACGCATCATGCTCTCAGTTTTTCATGATTATATGAAGGAAAAATCCTTTCTACAGATTTTTCAAGATGACTTCTCCGCTTACAGTTCCATGGATGACCACCATTGGAGCTCGTCTTTCAGAAATGTGATGAATCTGGCATTAGTCTCAATCCCGAGAAATGCACCTTCTGCGTCACCTCTGGTGTTCTGTTAGGCCATGTGGTCAGTAAAGCAGGTATCACCACGGATCCTGCTAAAATCAGTTGCGTGCTTAAAGCTCAAGCACCATCCAATATCAAGGAGACACGTTCTTTCCTGGGCAAGGTAAATTATTATTCCACCTTCATTCCTGGACTTGCAGCCATTGCTGATCCCATTCATAAACTCACGGGTGTTAATCCACTTGGGCTTGGAATTCCCAAAGGATCTTTGCTTTCCAACAGTTGAAGATCTTGCTTACTCAGGCACCCGTGCTTGTTCCTCCTCAATGGGACAAGCCTTTTCATGTTCATGTTGATGTCTCCGCGTTTGCTATTGGTGCTGTTCTTTCTCAAGAATATGATGCGCACACAGACAAACCAAACTGTTATGCCAGCAGAAAACTCAATCCTGCTGAGCGCAACTACTCTGCAACTGAGCGGGAGGCCTTGGGCTTAATTTTTTGTGTCCAAAGCTTCCGTCATTATCTCTTAGGCAGTAAGATCAAGTTCTTTGTGGACCATCAAGCACTTCTCTATCGATAAACAAATCCACGCCAGGCGCGAATTGCTCGTTGGGTCCTTCTTTCCGCAAGAATTTGCTCCTTTTGAAATTGTTCATAAAGCAGGCAAATCTCATGTCGTCCCGGATTATCTCTCACGCATTCACACAGATGATCCCTCCACGGGAGTTTCAGATGCTTTTCCTGACGCTCAGCTCTTTTTGGTCACGACCACGCCACATTGGTTTCATAACTACCAGCAGTATCTTCTCACTGGTGCTCTTCCCTCTGAATATCCCACGCTCTCTCCAGAAAAACTTAAATCCCGTCACCGTCAATTTCTCCGTGAGGTCCGTGACTACACCATGGTTGCAGGCCATCTTTACAAACGCGGCAAGGATCTGATCCTCGCGGCGTGTTCTTCCTTATGAAGTGCCTGATATTGTTCGAGAAGCACATGAAGGGCTAGGTGGAGGTCATTTTCATGGTGACACCACGGCACGCAAAATACTTCTCGCAGGTTATTTCTGGCCCACGCTCTTCAAGGATGCTCACGCTCATGCCCGCACGTGTGCTGTCTGTCAGCGTGTAGGTCGGCCCACAGCCCGTGACGCTCTCACGTTGACGCCGGTCGCCACGCCACTTCCTTTCAACAAATGGGGAATGGACTTTGTGGGACCTATAGACCCTCCTGCGCGGCACACCCGTGCCCGCTACATTCTGGTTCTCACTGATTATGCTACCAAATGGGCGGAGGCTTGCGCACTTCCAGACAACACGGCAGCAAGCACAGCCAAGGTCATCTATACGCAAATCATCACGCGTTTTGGCTGTCCCACGGAACTGGTCAGTGATCGAGGTGTTCATTTTGTCAGCTGACGGATTATCTGCTGATACATCATCGCAAAAGCACACCTTACTATCCTCAAGGGAATGGTTTGGCTGAAAGCACAAACAAGACTCTCATCACTATTCTCAAGAAAATTAGTGACGCTTCTTGCACAGACTGGCAAGACAAGCTTCCTACTGTTCTTTGGGCTTATAACTGTTGTTTCAAGATTGCTACTGGTCACACTCCTTTTAAGTTGGTTTATGGTCAAGAAGCATTGATGCCTTTTGAATATGTTCTTCTGACACTTCGGTTCCACCTTGCTACCACTCATAACCCACCTGCAGCTCTTCAAGAACGAGTTTACCAACTTGAACAGTTGGATGAACTCAGGCGAGATGCATATATTCGGGTTCTTCATGGTCAACAGTTGCAGAAATCTTTGCATGACAAACATCTGAGAACCAAAACTTTTCAAGAAGGTGATTTGGTTTTACTTTATGATTCTCGTTATAAAAATTTTCCAGGGAAGTTAAAGTTCAGATGGCTTGGTCCTTATCAAATTGTTCAAGTAGTACAACCCAGCGTTTTCAAGCTGGCAGAATTAGATGGCACTCCATTACCTACACTGGTTAATGGCTTTCGCCTCAAACAATTTCATACAACAAATACAGACGGTCATACCCCTGATACCGAACAAGACTCTGAATCCACAGATAGTGACTAAAGCGGCATATTTATATTATAGGAGGCAATTTTTTACAAAATGAGGGCAGAGCCCATCTACTTCCGCTATGGGCAGAGCCCTATTTACAAAATGGGCAGAGCCCTATTTACAAAATTCTAAGGTTAAAGAAAAACCCTCTACTCCGGGTTATGCGGAGGATGTGGTACAGGTTCTGCTCCGGATCCCAGCGCAGATGCAGCACCACCTCCATGGCGTTGGTCAGAGGGTCGGGATGCTCAGCCATCCCACTGCACCAGCCGTCCATAGGGATGCCACGGTTATGGCATTTCCAGAGGTCCAGACAGTTCATCTTGCAGGTGATCCATTCCTGGCAATTGGTAGGCATCGTGCAGTTCTCGTTCAAACCAGCCGCTGCCATACTCACAATTAAAAAGGGTCTCGGCAGCCCAATCGATCGACTTATATAGTCCAACCGACGGAACCCCTGTCAACGTGGACCAATCAGAAAATCGCCGACGTGGTTGCAATGCAAGGCTCCTTCTAATTCAGGAATCTCTTCTCACGCCGTATATCTAGCCATGGTACCTTCTGACACTTCCTTTTTATGATCTTTCACTTCGAGTTGCCTGCATTAAATGACGTCGGAAATTAATGTTTGTACCTTCGCCAGCTGTCACATCCGATCATTCCTTCACGTCTCATCTCCACCGTTCATCGCTTCTCCCTTAACTACTTGGGGACTTAGCCAAATTTTTGCCTCTCAATCACCTTCTTTGCATCTATCGCCACCTGGCACCATCAACGGTTACTGTTTCATTCTCATCACGCCCCTTCGCAAACACTTGTGCGCCCTAAAACCTTTTCGTCTCTCTTCGTTTTCGCCTTCTGCTCTCTGCCCTCTGACTTCTCAACACAGTTGTTCCTGTTCCTTTCCGACGCTCTTCACTATGGCTGCTTCACTCAAATTTCCTCAACTTCAAGTTTCTGCTCCAAGGGATCCGGCTCTTTTTGAATCGGTAACTTTCTCAACACCCACCTTTCGCGATGCCCTAGCAGGTCCAAGTCGTGCCGTGGCAGAACGCCATGGGCTTTATGCATTCTCCACACAGGAACTCCCTGCACCAAATCCGGAGCAACTGAAGCAATTTATCGCTCACATGATCAACAGCCTGGAAGGATACGCCACCACGGTCGATGGCACCACCATTTTGCTCACTCCGGTTCTGCTTTCTGAGGTATTCCAAATTCCTCTTAAAAGTCCTTCTTTATCTTGGGCTGCCTTACAGGACCAGGATGTCACTTAGTATGGCGCAGCTCCTTATCAAGCCAACATGCATCGTCTCACAAACATTGCCAAGACCCACGATACTTTTGTAAAGTTTCTGTGGCGAAAATTCTATGGGTATTCCATCAAGAATACCCATATCAATAAACCATTTTATAACATTGTCGTTATGGCCGTCTATTCCACTCATCTTATTGATTGGCCACAAATTTTGTTCTTCCGACTTCTCCATGAAATTGATCGCGTCCGTATAGCACCTTCTTCTGGCTCTGATACTTCTGTGGGTGCTCACCTCCAGGCCATCATCCGTCATTATATTCCTGTCACCCGCCCAGGGTCCCCTTCCACTTCTCGTACATCCACTCATCAATCCTTTCATTCCCTTCCCCACAACCAGCAGGCTGAAACTTCACGTCATCTTTCTCCTGGTCATGATCAACATCAACAAAAGCCTATTAATGTCTCCTCTTCCTCCACGGAATCCATGCCCTCTACTTCTCATCATGCTTCTCAGACATCACAGACGCATCATCAACAGGGCCCTGCACCTCCACCTCCTTGCCAAGCCCTGTATCAATACCAGCAAGATGTCCAAGCTGTTGTTCTCAAGCTTCAGGACTCACAAGAAGTCTTCATGACTGGTGTTCACGCCTACCTGGAGGCCACGGCCGTACACAGGGATCTTCAAGTTGCCAACACGCAAGTTCAAACCCTGGAAGACAAACTTCAACAGAAGCACGAGGCTCTCTTACAGACCCGTGAAGCTCTCAAGATTGCGCAAGACCAGACCATCCTCCTTGCTGATCAACAGGCTCAGTTACAATCCACAATTCAAGAATTGCTTGAGCAGAACAAAGACAAGGATAAACTTCTTGGTGACAAGGAAAAAGCCATTGCAGATCTTACCACCATGTACACAGAGCTCTCTCAAAATTACACCAATCAGGTCCAAGACCTTACTGAGCACAATGCTCGCATCACTGCCTTAGAAGATCAGCTCTCCACGCTGACCAGTGAACTCACGCCTCTCCAGGATCAACTTACGGAGGCTCAGAAGCAGAAGATCATAGATGACGCAGAAATTGCCACTCTTCGGCTTCAAAGTTCCACTCAAGTGACATCGACCTCACAGGGCCAGCTCTCTCATAGACGGTCCCGTGATCAATCCCGTCTCCTGCTAGAAAAGGACAATCAGATCCGCGACCTGCAAAATCAACTCTAACACGCTGTTCAATCTGCAGAAGATGCCTAAAATAAGCAAGAGGGCTATCTTGATATTGCTGTCCGCATTCTGCTTGATTTTTGCACTCCGTCCAGTTATCTGGATTATGTGGTTGCTCGACGCCACCTTTTTCTTCTCAAGTGGTACGCGGCAGATGGACAGGTTAATGCACAGCCTCTCCGCAGCACAGACTTTTTACGGATTTGGCCAGACCTTTCCATTGAAGATAAAGGCCTGCTCTATGCCCTCTTAGTTTACGAGCAGATCCACTGCGAGGACACGGATTTGTTCATCTTCAGAGTTGTTCAGCCCATGGCTTATATTTTTCATGATTTCTACCTAGCTGACACTCAGGACAAATTCCGTGATGAAGCACATCGCATTTTTGAAGGCAATCCTCATGCCCACTAGTTGTTATTGGAGAACAATCAGTATTTACAGGATCCTGCTCAGTCCAACACTCTCTCCACTGAGTACATGCCTGAGCTTGCTCAGCATTTACCTCTATGGCAAGCTGAGACACTGGTGCAGAGAAGAAAAAATTTAGCACATCCTGAAGATCTTTCCTTTGCACAGATTTACATGCAGCACCTTGGTGGCTATAATTCCCTGAGTGCTCTTCTGGACAGCAAGACCATACCCACGGGTTGGGTTAATCCTCCGGTCTATACTCAGCTATCTGCTTCAGACTGGGATCAGTGGTGCCGTGCTCTGGATAAAGATCTTGTTCGAGAATTTAGGGAGCAGGCTCAGCAGCCCACGCCCACGGGTTTGGCTCCATCTCCTTATGCTTCATTAGGGGCACCTGCACGCCTAAGGTTTCTTACCTCCGACTGGCATCTTCCGTTTTGGACAAAGATCCTGGAAGGCCACGCTGGGTGGACTCCTCCTCAGATTTCCACGGACCTCCGCTGGGATCCACGTTTTGTCAGACGATCCACTTGGGAGGATGGTGCCACCTTGGACCACAATGAAAATTGGATATATATTGCCAATGAGCGTGGTTGGCAAACGCCCGCTCATGCTGTCCATGGCCTTGATGCCTTCTTGGAGAATGCCGCCACCTCACCGGATCCTTCGGGCCACCGTCAAGCTGTGCTTCGTCTTTGCTCTCAAGTGCCTCCCCGATAAGCTCGCTTAAATCGGCAGGTGTCCTATCTTTTATTGCAACCCGAATGCCGGCGCCGGTGCCTTTGGCCTCCGTGACCGCTTTCTCATGGAATGCCGTCCGTCCCTTCGAGGCACATGTCGCCCTTTGAAGACATGGTACGCCTGCATTTCTCATTGATGCAGATCCGCACTTGGGCTCAACACTCCCCGGCTCTTCAAACACGCCAGATCTCTACGCCAATTACCATAATGGCGCCTCGCCCTCATTCCCCGCGGGAGGATCACTTTCAAACCGCCGGGTTCCGCCATCAAACACTTCCTCCTTTTCTTCACCCCGAAAGGTGTCGCTTTTGGTGGGGGAGTGTTAGTCCCAGACGCCTAAATACGGGACTATTCATGCACACGACGGACCCAGGTCAAGGCCAAGGATCCGGGGTCAGGTAATGTGTCGGGGGCGTCAAGGGCCCGCAGAAGACCAAGCCACCGCAGACCACGTCAAAAGGCAGCGTCGCCACCAAGAGGAGGCGCACAGAGAAATGACGCGTTGTCACCATCTGCGCCATTTCAGGGTCTCAAGAGGCACCGCCAACGTTCCCTCAGAATCAGGCCTCCTTCCGTGAGTCAAGACCGAAGCTTTGACAGAGTATCTATATTGGGCCAAAGGCCATTGTACTATATATATGAGTAGATCTAGCCCTCACGGGATAGATGAGTTTTTGGTCTTATCTCACTTCTGCTTTCTCTCCATTACGAGAGCTCATGTATCACAATTGATATCAAAGAGTTTTGTTCTCTTCATTGTGTTCTACATTGTTCTTTTTGTTTTTCTTGTTGTCTCTTTTCCCTTCCTTAGTTTCTGTTGCAAATCCCGTGTGACACAGCTACCGGATTCTCCTGTTTGATCCACGGGTCCTCACAGCAGGGCTGTCTTGCAGGAGTTCCCGAACCCAGACCCCAAACAGGTGTCATCATCTCTGTGCTATCGGTCTTTGCATTGTATCATTTCTTTGGATCTGGTATATTCATCGTCCCTCGTCTCTGGGATCTCCTACTGTTATCAAGTCAAATTGAGGTCCTTAAAACAAGCATGTGCTTTTTCAAGCAGTTCTTGGCAGTGGAGTTTGAGCCATTATAGACTTGTGCTTTGCTAATATTGGGGTCCTTTTACTTGTAGGTGTCTTAACATGTTTCCTTTTCCTGATACATATGGAATTGTAGCTACCTACTCATCAATACTAATTGTCTTAATCCTAGACTTGTGAGATGGTTTAGCATATAAGATTTTCTACTTTGTTGTTCCTTGCTTCCCCAATTCCTGCACTAAATGCTCGAGGCAGTGTTTTTGCCATGTGCAAACTCAGGTAGCTCACATGATATATGTGTCCACATTTTCATTCTAGAATGTAAGACCATCATCTCATAGTGGAGAGATGCTCACCAACTGTTCATTTCTCTTGGTCATTACATCCTCTTGGTCATTTCCCTCAGCCAGCAGCCTGCTGGCTGCTGGACTTTTGCAAGGAGGGTTTCATTATTGGCAACCTCATCATTAGAGAAGCCACATGTTGTATGTGACTTCCCCTGCTCATATATGATGCTCCCATCGTATAAGAACCGGAGTTCATCTAACGATGTCGTCTACCTAACATCGAATACTTACTAACCAACAAGAACTCGACGGGGCAAAATGGACGTGTCATTCATCCCAATCTCCCTCGGGATCGACCTAGCTGCGAAAGCGTAAATGAACATAAGCACATGGCATCCAATACATATAGTTCCACTCCGAAGAGTGGCTCACCATAACATCTGCATCAACAACATCAATGTCAGCAATATGGGGAAATCCTACCCAAGGCTCAGACTCGAGGGGTTGACTGAAAGCTTGGGTCTCCAGAGATCAAATCATACCGAGTTCATAACATTGGACTGGGCTGGCATAGAACATGGTCATTGGGTAGTCCGCTCCATCCGCCCCTCTTGTGCATACTTTGCAGAATAAGCTGACAAGACTTGGGGCTTGACCGTAGCCTACCTGGTGCACAGCCAAAGGGGCTACTCCTGGGTTGCATCTCCCCAGTCCCGACGAGGCAAGAGGAGATCACTCCCTCCATAGGCAGCCACTGCTCGTCTACGACTTGAACCCGATTGAAGATGACGCATCACGCAAGAGGTATCGAACCCATGGCCTGCCCACGCTCAATGGAAAGCCATCAGGCCTAGCCCACTAAGATCCCCAGTATGCTTTACACACCAGAGGGATCAATCTGTAAAGGGACATGTCCTCCTTATACGCCGGTCTAGCACTGCCACCCACAGCCAGTGGGGCTCTTATGCACAGGCCGCAATAATTTGGGAATTATATGGAGGCTAACTAGATGCATAATCTACTAGGGCCTTCAAGTTCTCTACCCCTCTTCCCAATACATAGGAGCTCACAGAGATCAACCATAATCATCCATAGAATAAAAAGATAGAATATCATCTAATCTATCTATCTAACATGCATGGTTAGGTTCTTTCATCAGAGGCTGAGATGTCGGAATCTATAGGGTCTCTAAGGCTAAATTAACATACCAACTTGGCCTAATGCCAGACTGGAAGTCGGCATTGCACAACAGAATGACCACCTACCAGATCCTTGGATCGCTTCAGCTCCACGGGGGCGTCCATGCTATCAATCAAAAAGAAGATAAACGAATTTGGGAGATCTATTGAGCAATGCGGGCTTCACGACATCTGGCAGATCGGGATGGCGCAGGCGCTTGGTCAGAACATGTTCTTAGATATTGAAATCTGAAAAGGGCATTTTTAGGGTTCCAGGCTCTTTTACATGATGCTTTTAGGGTTAGAATCTAAAAGGTCACTTGGGGCTTTGCCAGTGGCAGTAGGGGGGTTATATGCACATGCTAATGGGGCATGTGCAATATAACAAGCTGTACCCTAGGGTACAACCCTTTACGGTCACCATGTACATGTCATCAAGGTCAACATGTACTAGTGACGTGGTAGTATAATACATATTCATACCGGAACATCGCAATCTCTCCACCTTGAATTGATGCTATCTGCAGCATCACGAGTCTCCCTCACCTTGGAAACCTGCATGATCCCTGCAACTCATTCAATACATGCAGTTCTAACAATTACCTAAAGGTAATATTTATGTTCACTATTATGATCACATCAAGAATTTCGTAATAATATGGTAAAGAATTACTTTACACTTAAAATATCACTTAATGTGTACAAAATTTATTCCATTTTACAACATTTATAATTATAAGGTGCATTTTCTCCCCACGCAACACATTGTAACAAAATATATGCTGCAAGTCTTCACAGTACGACCCTCAACCCCTTAGATCGTTCTATTGTCCAGCACTACATTAGTACACATTTATTTATTATAAAGATGGTTATTAAGGAACCACCCATTTAATTACAATTAATTTAACTACATGAATGCAAGACTAATCTTCCGGCATAGGAAGAGGATGTGTCTCCCATCGTGGCCGTGGAGACAACGCCATATAATGCCTATGATAATGTCTAATGCCTACATCTTTCGTTACCTGTGGCGTGGAGAATGGCTTGTTCCTCATAATGGCCATAGAGTAGAGGTTCTTTCCTATCAATGCATGATCCTATATGACCTCTTATCTCTCAATTTGTCTACTTCCATGGCGTCGGAAGTAGACTTTTAATCTACCTTCCACTCACTTATCAGTTTGGTGTAGACTATTTTGGTGACTATTCGACCCGTGTATTGATTCATGAATTGTGGATACTGCTTCTCGATATATGATTGTAGTACCCAAGTCGTGTCTTCCACTGGTAAGTGCATCCATTTCACTAGGTATTGGAGAAATTGAGATCTTTTTGTCTTTTTGTAGGATCGGTGAAGGAGAACCTCTGGAACAATCTCAAGTTGATTGTCTGTCATTTCCAGTAACGTCAGCATCTCCAATACTTCCTCTAGATTAGAAGTGTGCCTCTTCAGAAGACGTACGTGGAAAACTCTATGGATCTTCAAGTGTGCTGACAGGTCCAACTTGTAGGATTGGTTACCTACTCTTTTGGTTATCCAAAATGGTCCAGCCTACCTTGGAGCAAGCTTCTTGCAATTACCAATGCGGAGCTTTGCTTGTTTGACCTTGATCTTCAGCCAAATATTGTCCCCTATTTGAAACTCTCTTACTATTCTGTGCCTGTCTGCTATGCTCTTCTGCCGACTTCTTGCTGCTGGAAGATATTCTCTTACTTCCTCGACCAATTGTTGCATGTCGGCTAGCATTTGTTAGGATACTTCTACCTTGGATACGAGATTGTGCCAAGTGTCTGGAATCAAGCATTGGTAGCTGTAGTTGATCATGAACGACGACATTTGAGATGACTCCTGCTTGGTGCTATTGTATGCAAACTCCACCAAGTGGATGTAGTCGTCCCACTTCAATTGCTTGTTTCAAACATAGTTTTTCAACATGTCTTCAAGTATCTGATTCGTACGCTAGATCTGCCCATCCATCTGAGGATGATATGCCGTGCTCATCGACAGCTTCGTCTAAATGGTGCCGAAGAGAGCTTGCCAAAATGCGCTCATGAACATCGAATCTCTATCAGAGATTATCTCTCTTAGCATCACATGGAGTCTGAAGATCTCCTTTGTGAATAACACGGCAGTATCCAATGTCGTGTCGATGGTCCTGCATGGCATAAAATGCGCCATCTTTGACAACTTGTCGACCATGACCATTAAGGCATCATTGTCCCTTATGGTTCTGGGAAGCTCTATTATGAAGTCCATGCTAATTACCTCCCATTATCTCCCGGCGTAGGAAGCGAATGCTTCTTTCATCATGGCCGTGAAGACAACGTCCTATAATGCCTAGAATGATGTCTAATGCCCCTTTCGTCGCCCGTGGCATGGAGGATGGCTTCTTCCCCATAGTGGGCATAGACTAGAGGTGCTTTCCCATCAATGCATGATCCTATATGACCTTTTATCCCTCAATTTTGCCTACTTCCGCGGCGTCAAAAGTAGACTTCTTAATCTACCTTCCACTCACCTATCGGTTTGGTATCGACTACTTCGGTGACGAGTCGACCCTTGCATTGCTCCATAAATTGAGGTACTGCTTCTCAAGATCTGATTGTAGTATCCATGTAGCGTCTTCCACAGGTAAATGCATCTGTTCCACTAGGTATTGGAGAAATTGAGATCTTCTTGTCTTCTTATAGGTTCTGTCAAGGAGAACCTCCGGAACAATATCAAGTTGATCGTCTGTCATTTCCAGTAACTCCGATGTCTCCAATACTTCCTTTATATTAGGAGTGTGCCTCTTTAAGAGACTTACGTGGAAAACTCATTGGATCTTCAAGTGTGCTCACAGGTCCAACTTGTAGGATTGGTTACCCACTCTTTTAGTTATCCTGAATGGTCTAGCACACCTTGGAGCAAGCTTCGCTTGTTCGACCTTGATTTTCAGCCAAATGTTGTCTTCTACTTGGAACTCCCTTTCCGTTCTGTGCTTATCTGCTATGCTCTTCTGCCGGCTTCTTGCTGCCAGAAGATATCTTTATATTTCCTCCACCAATTGTTGCATGTCGGCTAGCATCTGCTGGAACACTTCTATCTTGGACACGGGATTGTGCCAAGTCTCTGGGGTCAAGCATTGGTAGTCGTAGTTGATCATGAACGATGACATTTGAGATGACTCCTGCTTGGTGCTATTGTATGCAAACTCCACCAAATGGATGTAGTGATCCCACTTCGATTGCTTGTTCCAGACATAGTTTCTCAACATATTTTCAAGTATCCGATTCGTACGCTCTGTCTGCCCATCTGTCTTAGGATGATATGCTGTGCTCATTGACAGCTTCGTCTGAATGGTGCTGAAGAGATCTTGCCAAAATGCGCTCATGAACTTCGAATCTCTATTAAAAATTATCTCTCTCAGCATCCCATGGAGTTGGCAGATCTCCTTTGTGAATAGCACGACGGTATCCAATGCGTGTCTGTAGTCTTGTATGGCACAAAATGTGCAATCTTCGACAACTTGTCGACTACGGCCATTAAGGCATCCTTGCCCCTTATGGTTCTAGGGAGCCATGTTATGAAGTCCATGCTAATGACCTCCCATTTGGCATTTGGCATAGGCAATAACTCTAGCACTCCTGGAATTCGAAGCTGTTCTACCTTTGTCTGCTGACATAACTGACACTTCCGAATGTACCTGGCTATCTGCTTCTTTATGCCGAGCCAGTAATAGCTACTTCTTATCTTTAAGTAGGTTTTCATAAAACCTATGTGGTCATCTATTGGGCTATTGTGCGCAAGGATAGCACTCACAACATTATCCAGGATAAATCTATCTTTAAGATAGGCAGATTATGTGTTGGAAATGACAAGGTTAAGAATAGATTTAAGTTTGGAGGCAATAGTGGCAGAAATAATTTTATAGATCACATTGGTAAGTGAAATTGGCCTGTAGTCAGAAAAGTAGCTAGCTCCTCAACCTTGGGAATAAGAGTAATGAAGCTAGTATTGATTCTGCAATCCAAAAGCCTAACGTAAACTCATTACACAAATTAGTAATATCAGAATCAATAATACCCCAGGTTTTTTTAAAGAATTCAGTAGGTAAACCATCAGGCCTAGGGGTCTTACCATTTTCCATACCTGAGACACTTTTAAAAAGCTCCTCATTGGTAAAGGGGGCTTTCAATGTGTCATTGTGGACCTCTTGGATAACTCTTTGCATATGAATAAAATTGTCCATCTCCTCTTCAGAAGAGTTATGAGTGGTACCCATTATCCTGATAAAGTGGTTGGAAGCTGCTTCTTTTAGATCCTTGTCTTCAAAAATAGTTCTACCATCAGCCACGACATTGTAGATATGGTTTCTTCTGGTTTTACTTTTAGCTTTGATGAAAAGTACTTAGAATTACTTCTTTCATCATCTTTAAGCTCCCTAATTTTGGCTTTGAGTTGCCATTCCTTAGCAATCTTGATCTCCTCCTTCTCAATTTGAATTTTAATTTCCTCCTGATAAAATCTATCATGGAGACAAAGAATGGGATCATCTATCCTATGATTAGACCAGCTAAAGGAATTAGGATGGGTCCTAACAAGTTTAAGATCATGGTTGAAGATTAAGTGACTCCAAGAATTAGCTTCTTGGTTATTGAGAGGTCTGAAATTGGTGCTCTTCATGTAATCATGAGTGACCATGTTGAAGTTTCCAGCCATAATACATTTCTCATGTGGAATTCTGGCTAGACTATTTCTGATAGTGTTCCACAATAAACTCCTCTCCCCCGGTTGGTGCTGGGCATAAATATTTGATAACTATGGACCTTGGTGAATCGTATCTCCCTCGGGGATTTCTCTGATAACCCAAGCTGATAACCCTTTCTGTGGCTGCTCCGACAGCCCAAGCTTCTCTGCTGATGGCTTCAACTATTGCAGACGCCCAGATCGGCTTGCAGATCTTTGCAATCACTCAGCCCAGTCCGCCTGCTTCAAACGGCACAGTTACACAAGGGATGATCAGGTCTGTATTAGACCTGCAGGCTAATTTAGTGACTTCGCCTCCTGCTCCTATGCCAAAACGGCTACTGGAAAACCAATCGGGCTTCCCCCTTTAGTTCGATCTGCCTCCACCTCTTTGTCCGTTTGCATCGATTCGACCTCCTTTTATCGACTTCCCCTGAACCGCCGCTTTCCAAACCGTGTGAGTGTGGAGCTATCATGCCAGGACACGTGTACACTGTGCAGCGTACAGGCTGGATTTCCATCATTCTCCCCCTCAGCCTGTACAGCTCATAATTCCTACTTGTTCCTTTGCAACATGAAGCTTTGGTTCAGTAAGAACTTTAGTCAACATATCTGCCTGTTGCAATGCAGTAGGAATGTATTCTACATTTATTTCACCCCTTTCTACTTCATCTCGAATGAAATGGTGATGAACCTCTATGTGCTTAGTTCGCGAATGACAAACTGGATTTTTGCTCATCGTTATCCCGCTTTTGTTGTCACAATAAATTGTTGTTGTTCCCGTGCACGACTTCCCTAATTCCTTGAGCATCCTTCGCAACCAAATGATTTCCGACGCTGCCAAAGACACTGCCACATACCTGCTTCTGCACTGGATTTTGCAACACACTCTTGTTTTTTACTGACCCATGATATTGCCGTACCTCCAAACTTACAAAGATATCCAGAAGTGGACTTTCTATCATCAGTATCTCCTCCCCAGTCTGCATCTGCATATCCAACTAGATTATCTTCCATGCCCCTTTCAAAACACAGCCCATGAGTTGAGGTACCCTTTAGATACCTGAGTACCCTTTTTGCGGCTATCCAGTGCTCCCTTCCTGGATTATTTAAAAACCTGCTGAGAAGATTAACATCATAAGTAATATCTGGCCTTGTGCTGTTTGCAGCGTACAACAGGCTGCCAACTAGTGACCTATAGGGTCTACCCTTCATATCTTTCTCCTCTTCAGGTGTTTGTGGACACATCCTTCCTGACAATTTTACTCCTGATGGTGTCTTCGCTACATTGCAATCAAGCATTCTGAACTTGACTAGCATCTTCTTGATATACTGTTCTTGAGTGAGATACAGCACACCCCGTGCCCTATCTCTTCTTACTTCCATTCCCAACAGTTTTTAAAGATCTCCAAGATCAGTCATTTGAAATCGGCTTCTCAATAATAGTTTACACTTATCCAGCAAGGCTTTGTCATTACTGGCTATGACACAATCATCGACATATAAGGCCATCATCAGGCATTTGTCTCCTTCCCTTTTCATGTAAAGATTACCTTCTGTTTTTAATTTAATGAATCCACTGTCAATCAAAAACCTGTTCATGCATAAGTACCATTGTCTAGATGCCTGTCTCAATCCATAAATAGCCTTTAATATCTTCACACCATCTTTAATAAATTTGCATCCATGCTTATGAAAAAGCAAATCATAACCATTATCAACAAGATTTGCAACCGAAACCAAATTAAACAAAATGTAAAGAATTGCAGTACAAAATGACATGGAGTTGGGTCATATGGATGTCAAGACTGCGTTCTTGAATGGGGACTTAAAATTCAAACAAATTTCCTCTTCTATCAGCATCAAATATCTTCACACCATCTTTAATAAATTTGCATCCATGCTTATGAAAAAGCAAATCATAACCATTATCAACAAGATTTGCAACCGAAACCAAATTAAACAACATTTCTGGAGCAAATAGAGTATCTGGAAATTTTAAAACTTCCTTGCCTTCTCTTGATACCTGCAACTCCCCCTTTCCTCGCACCTTTTGTGTTGCGCCATTTCCCATTTGCACCCTCGAATCACCCTTACTCAGCTCAACCTTATTCAACAAACCGGGTGAGTTGACTATGGAGAACCGACTCCAGAATCTAAAGTCAAAGTGTCGGGTTTTATCCAAACCATTTCTAAGAGTAACCTTTGACACTACATCCTTAGAATTTAGTTTCTTTACCTTATCCTCACTAAGCACTCCCACTGTTGCCAAATTTTCACTGCTATCATCAAGTTCACTTACAGTTGCCACAGATGATACTCGACCTCTTCCTCCACGCATATGACCCTCGCCCACGACCCCATTTTTCTCGATTGGGACACTCCGCTTTTATATGCCCAAATTCTTCACAACCATAGCACTGAATTTGTGCTCTTCCTCTTCCTCGGCTTCGCCCTCGGCCCCGACTTCTTTCGCCTGTATATAACACATTGGGGTGTTCCTCCCTACGAGATTTCTCCCTCACACTTACCCTCGCAATCTTCTCTTGTTCCATTTCGTTCTTATCGCCTCTACAACTTTATCAAGCGTTGCTATGTATCGCCTAACTAGCACACCAAATCTTTATAAAATTATGAAAAGCTCTTGTCAAAGCTAATACCTTTGTTGCTTCAATATTTTACTCCGCTCCTCGAGATCATGAAACAGAAAAACGCGATTCGGCCAGATCAAATCCGTCACTTCTCCACCCTTCTCGAAGTGTAAATTGCGAACTTGCATCTCCAAAGACGCCGGGTCTGCGGAGGAGGTTTTTAAGCCTCATATCTTTCAAGAAGATATTCCCACATCTCTGAAGGAGATTTGTGCTGAATTTCAAGCACTATGTCTCCTCCTAATTTTCGCCATAATGATTGCCTTAGCAATCTCTTCCTTCTCATCCTCAGAGATCTCTTCCTTCTTCTCTTCTGCAGAACCAGAAGCCTCTCTCTTTACTTTGATTGGTGTCGCAGGTGACTTTCCTTTTGACACAAGACCCCACAGCTTGTCAACCTTGAGAGCTTGTGAAATCATAGCTTTCCACAATTGAAATCGGCTTCATCTCCTCAAAAAACTTTGGTGCTGCTTTCCGAGATGCGTCAATGCAAGCCTGCTGGCCATGATAAGGCTCTGATACCACTGATAACTATAGACCTTGGTGAATCATATCTCCCTCGGGGATTTCTCTAACAGCTGATAACCCTTTCTGTGGCTGCTCCGACAGCCCAAGCTTCTCTGCTGATGGCTTCAACTATTGCAGACGCCCAGATCGGCTTGCATGTCTCTGCAATCGCAATCACTCAGCCCTAACTACCGCTTCAAAACGCGGTTATACAAGGGATGATCAGGTCTGTATTAGACCTGCAGGCTAATTTAGTGACTTCGCCTCCTGCTCCTATGCCAAAACGGCTACTGGAAAACCAATCGGGCTTCCCCTTTTAGTTCGATCTGCCTCCACCTCTCTGTCCGTTTGCATCGATTCGACCTCCTTTTATCGACTTCCCCTGAACCGCCGCTTTCCAAACCGTGTGAGTGTGGAGCTATCATGCCAGGACACGTGTACACTGTGCAGCGTACAGGCTGGATTTCCATCAATATTAACAAAGGCAAATTTCTTATTATTAATGTCCCCATATGAAGAATTTGCCATCTGCCACAATTAGCATGCATCATCTGGATATTAGAAATATTAAGACTATCTTTCCAGACTATTGAAATACCTGCAGAACAATTATTATCTCTAATAGTCCATAATTTAAAACTAAAAGGCAAAGAATAAGAAATAAGCTTTTCAAAATCGTCATCATGAAGTTTATGTTCCTGAAAGAAAAACATGTCAGCATTGATAGAAGAAAGACAGACTTTTAACCTATCCCTTTTCACATTAGAGTTAATGCCTTGGAGATTCCAAGACACACATCTAAGGTTAATATCCATAAAAATTGGTTCTCTTTGAGACTATTGAGCTTCTCCTAGATGGCTCATGGGTTTGTTTTCTGTTTTTCTTCTTTCTGTGATAATAAACAATTTGCCAGGAATTTTGCTTCTCCTCCCTTTCCAAGTCTTTGTCAATGATATACTCCAAGTATCCTAGCTCAGATAAACTAGAATGATCACTATCATAAGGATTGTCCTCAGAATACTGTTGATTCTGAGTCAGATTACTAGCTTCCAAGTTTTCCTTTTCATCAATAATGTCTTCAATAATGACATTGCTATTATTCCTCTTCTTACCTTCCTGATCAGTCCAGGGAATGCAAAGTTGAACAGGAACAATAACCTTAACAACCTCATCATTCTGTTTGCTGCACTCACCTTTCTCAAAAACCTTCTCCTTACTCAGATCTTTCTTAGGAATCCATTCTTTCCTACCATGAGCATGGTGCATGGGAGCTTTTCCCTTATTGGGAAAGCTTTTGTTCTCTTTTTTCGGATCAAGAATAGGGATTTTAGAATAGCTAATTTTAACATCCAAGAAAGCATCTCCATCAATTCTTGAGCCAATATACTTTTTCCAGTTGGAATTTATCTCTTTCATAATAGAAATGGATGGAAAATCAGTCTGAGGGATGGAGATATGGATAACTTCCCCCAAGCACCCACCAATTGCCTTCAGATGATTATGAGTCCAAAACAAAAGAGGCAAATTCGGGCAAGAGACTCAGGTAGTGGTAGCAATGTTAGAGAAATTCCCTGGAATATAGAGAGGATTCCATTTCATAATATAGACAGGGCAGTTAGCAATAGTAGAGATCTTCCTAGTTAGGATATACTTCATATGATTACTGTCCCTGCAAATAATTTGAAAGGTCTTGGAATCCATTTTTAAGATGGAAAGAATTGGAATATTGATGGTTCTATTGATCCAGTTCTTAACCTCATGGATTTGAGGGCAGTTTATAGGAAAATGGATCAAAACACCATTAGAAGAATATTTAACATAAGCTTCCTTATCTTTGATAGCAAAAAGATCCACAACAGAACCTTTAACAAAATCCTTACCATCCATATTATTAGAAGTACATTCCCCATCGAAAGAATTTAAAAGAACATTTTTAAAGGAGGGGATCGTACCATTTATCTTGTCGTATTTGCCCAAGGTAGGGATTTTAGATTTGAGTTTGGTATCAGAGATTTTTGTTGACTGCTTGTCCAAGTTGAGATTGACTATTCTCGGTCAGTTTGGACAGGAACATTAAGCAGCCTCTCGAGGGTTGAAGTATCCATTAGAGTCACAGATTGAACAATCCTTTGTAGGACCTAGTTTGTGGAGCACGGTACCATGGTCAACTTCAATATTTCTGAGTTCAGCAGCAGCCAACAGTGAGAGATCATCTTTGAATTTTTCCTTGAATCTAATGATCTCATGGTCGTCTGCATCTTCCCAAACTCGGACCAGGCGAAAAGAGGCCTTAGAATTCCATCCCAAAAGTTCAAGTTCTTCAGCTAGATCTTTAGTTGTTTGAAGCAACTCTGACATGCTTTTCTTGAAAGCTTGATTCTTCAGACTACAGCAGTCTTCTTTAGAATGACCCGACTTGATCCGAATCATTTGATAGAGAAGAAGATCGAGTTCTTGAAGCATCTTGGTCATGTTCCAGACTAGATCTCGATCACCGGCTTTTCCTTCAGCATACTGATTTTCTAGCCTTATAATCTCTTATTGGCATGTAGCAATTAGGCCTTGTTTTTTGATCCCCATGCATTCGACAACAGCCTTTTGTTGCTCTCTGATAATGTCGAAGGTCACCGTAAGTTCTTTCATTTTTATCCATGCAGGGTCGCCATCTTGTTTCAGTTTGAGGATGATCTTCTAATCTTTACTTTCTTGATCAATAGTTTTATGATCGTCCATATCCTCCCAAAGGCTCTGGCGAGAAGATTCACCCTTAAACGCAGTCTTTTTAGGCCTCATCTTGAAGAACAAGAATGTCAATTCCGGGGCCTAAATAGAGATCTTGACTCCAGCACCAGCAAGCATTCCAAGAAACCGTGATTTCTCACAACTGTTTCGAGAAATCCTGAGGAGTTGAGCCCGCTAATGAGATGTCTTCCTTCCTCTGAGAAAGAAACTGCACACAAGATATCTGTTTCCCTGGAAGGTCGAAAATTAAAGAATCCTACAGAACGTCTACTGCTACTGGCCTGGGCTACCCAAATTCTGATGATTAAATTTGCTTGAGGTGACAGAACAGTGCCAGGGATCAGGCTCTGGAGAATAGCAGAGATGACCTCTGCCTCATCCATCGAGCCCGGCCCTTTTCCCGAGTGCCAGGTCGAGCGCCTAGTCACCATGTTATAAGACTACAAGCTTTTTCATTGCCGAGTTAACCGAGTACCAAAACTTGAGTGGAAGGTGGGCAGACGAAGAGCTTCATGACGCGTTGGAGAGTCATAAGAAGGAGCACAATATGGTATCCTATGCATGGTGGCAAGCCTACGGGCAAGTTACTGATACCTTACAGGCAATTGCAATGACTATCCTCTCCTTGGTATCCTCCAATAGTGCAAGTGAGAGGAATTGAAGTGCCTATAAGTACATACACAATGTCACCCAAAATCGCTTGCTGCATAAGAAGGCTGAAAAACTTGTATATAACTTCTCAAACTGGCAGCTCTTGAATCGCAATCGATAAGCTACAGTTTTCTTTCATGTATACAGATTCTGAAGTGGAAAAGGACAGCTTTGAAGACAGTGAGGACGAACTACTTGCAGTGAATGCCTCAAACCATGTTGACAAAGACATTCAGCATACCCACTTTTGTTGACATCGAAGATGATATAGACCAAAACATGTTCTCGGACGAGTCAGCTGACAACGAGGATACCGAAGAGTCCGATAGAGAAAGGGCAGGTCCGAGTAATACCAGAGTTTCATTTAAGGACTTAACTGTACGTGATCCATTGGACTCTCCAATGCGAATTACCCTGACAAACAGAAAACGTGTTAGAAGAAACATGCCTCGAGGATGTTGTAAGGAAAAAGGCCACAAGAGGTTGAACCTAGACCAGCAGGCAGAAGAGAACGGAACTCTGAACGATGAAACTGATGAAGATGGTGCTGCCTGAGATGATGATGATGTGATGATGATGATGTAACCGTTTTGGCACTATAGATAAAGATATTAATTTTTTGTCGTTTTAACAATTTCTTAGCATGTTCCATGTTTCATGTATAATAGTTTTTGTCGTTTTAACTATTTGTCACTGTCAACCTTAGTGCTTTGAGAACCTCTCTTTGCGTGCTACAGAATCTTGCTCCAAAGTAATCTTTGCATGTGAACGGTTGAAACAATCACGGATCAGTCTAGAGGATGCAGTGGTTAAGGAAGGTTCACAAGGCCCACGATTAACTGTATTATCCATACATAGTGGCGTATAGCATGGCAAAACCATCAGTTGCATTAAGGAACATCGAAGTGAAAGGATCGCGCATTCCCAAATCTTGCTTTCACGCCTCTTTGAACAATGGAACTTAGAATGTAACTAAGCTACATTGCCCAAAGAGGCGGGGAAAGAAAGATTGGGAAATCTCGATGCTTTTATTCATCAACCACATGAATTCTGATGAACACTTCCACGCTTGGGCCACTAACCCCAATGGCATCTGTCCCTCTACATCAATCCCTTCTTTTCAGTGGTGTCAACATGGTTTTATCTACCATGATGTTCAAAGGAAAGAAGGTCTGACTAGAGGTCCAGATGTCAAAGCCATTGTATGTCTAGATGTTTTGATTCACTTTTTACTTAGCTAATACGCAACTCGATGACCTTAATGTTTGAGAACCGCACTCGTGACTCGTCACAGTGCTACTCAAGGTTCTCCATCAATAGTAGGAGTTAGGATATTCCATGATTTGGCGCCTAACAGCCGCTATACGGATGGACGAAGCTCAGGCACCACTTTGGCTTGAAATTAAAGAACGCTATCACTTCTGGCGTTATAGCAATTTGCATATGAGAACTTCCACCTCTAGAAAGAACTGAGTTCTGCTCCGCCTCCCATTTAGAGCCTCTTTGTGTAATGTAACCTAGCAAAAACACTAAGCTACATTGAGATAGAGTCTCCAAAAGAGAGCAAGAGCAAAGCTCGCTCTTTCTAAAGGAGGTAACAAGAATTTCGAGAAATCTATATTGTTTGCCATCGACAATACAAGCCTGGTTAGTCGACAGCCATTCGAGAGGGTGTGGACAAAGACTAAGCCATGGTCGCACTCCAGGCTTACTCCCTTTTCAATTTTCCTATTAGACTAATCTAAAGTAATGAGTGAGTGAACTCATCCTGAGGGGCACCTTAGATACATCAAATAGGACAAACAAAAAAAGACTAAGCCGAGGTGAAAGAGATGGCAGTTGGTCCAAGGAGTTTCAGAGTCTTGCATTGGACAAAAGCGACTTTGCAATATCCAATCAAGGACACATCACGTGTGCATACAATGCCCACACCATATGTACCAGCCAACCTATGTCAAGTTGTCAGCACACCACGCACAATGTCTATAATCAACGGCCTTTAGCTCCTCCCACTGGCTCTCATACAAGTACTCACGAGGGAGATATACAATTGACTGCTCAAAAGTCACTTTAAAAGGGTCAGAGTCCAACGATATTGTTAGGTTGCGTAAGTGATCGTTGTTTTCCCTTAGGACCGTCGCCTCTCTGTTCAATGTCGTTAGCTGCCGTTTAGTGTCATCTAATTTGGATGCCATCTTCTCAAACCCATTGGCACGATCCTTTAAGCAAATATTCTCTTCAAAAAGGGTTAGGTTCCAACTTCTCTCATTCTCTAATTGGACCTGAATGTCTACAAGCTCATTGACGGCTCCGGCCGAGGCTACCTCTGCCACTTCCAAAAGTCGAATAGCGTCAGCAACCTGGTATGTAATGGTGACAGGCTCACCATGCAGCCTGCTCTCCTATCTTCCAATAGCTTAACACTCTTAGTGCTGCCACTACCGCTTCCTTGCCTCCATTTTCTACTGGCATAATTTACAGGCACTTCCTTCACAAGCTCACAGTATATTTGCTGCACAAAACTCTTACTGAACTCACAGCGTACTCACTTTAACTATAACAACACTAAGTTTTAAGCCACTATGTCAAGACCTTAACATCCTATCCTACTACTACTAAATGACTTTTGATTGGTTAATAACTTTTTTTTTCCTAAAATAGGTCGAGCTCAGTCCACAGAACAAGGCGCTCACCATCGTCATGCCCTTTGGACAGGGGGGCAACAGGCGAGGGCCTAACTGAGGACCTTGCCGAGACCTAGCTAATAAAAAACAACAAAAAACTAACTATTTTTTGCCTAAAAACTAAGAAAAAAAAAAAAAAATAAAATTTTGAGGGGCAGGTTGGGAGGTATGGGGCAGGTACCTTCTTTGCGGTTTCTTCATTACACAAAACTCAAGAAACGGCATACGCGGAACTGAAATTTAAAGTTTGCATCGCCGTTACGCTAATTTTGCGTATGCGATTCTTTGAGTTTTGCGTGCGCGAATTTTTTTCTTTTTTCGACCGGGGACTTAAAAAACGTAAAATACGTTTTTTTTCAAAAAAAAATCGTATTTTTTAACTTTATACGTCAGGAATTTAGATTTTATACGTATGGAACCTATCCCTGAGTCAAAGTTTTTTTATTCCCATTTTGTTTCAGGTTCTAACTTATGATCTAGGACAAGCTTCAAAACTGGATTTTAGGTTCTTGTTTGATCCAGGCGGTTTGTTTGAGCATTCTATCAAAACGGCAAGTATCTTTCTTGTTTTTTCGTATTTCTTTTTTTTATTCTTCATTTCTTGTTTTTAATTTACAATCTTTCTTGTAGGATTGTGTGATGGGTGATCTTCGGGAGCCTGTTCTTTGTGATATTACGAATACTATTGCTAAAAGGGAGCTGTAGATACACAAGCTTGCTAGTTTGAACATCTCGGATGATGCTAATGAGATTGTTGCTGATTTCGAGAATAACAAGATTGCGTATTAAACGGGAGCGAATCATCGAAACGAGAGCAAAAGAAATATGCCTTAAAGATTCCCTTATTTTTTACAAAAATGGGGGTAAAATGAGGTTATTAAAAAGCATCTTGAAGCTTTTCTTAAGAGAGGAGTTAGGTTTGAAGAAGCAAACACCTTATGCTATCATATTGGGAGAAACAGGTTTGATACCTTTGGAAGTAGAAGCACTCTATCAATCCATATGCTTTGTTAATAGAGTGTTACAGCAGCCCGATCACAGGCTTTCTAGGCGAGCAATGCTCTCTTCCACACAGTCTGGATGGCATAAGGACATGAAAGATTGGGCTAAACGTTGGGGTATTAATGAGCAGAATTGGCCAAAAACAGATTTAAGAGCACGGGAACTAGTACAGAGTCTGGCAATTGAGAGGATATGGGCTGATCCAGGTTCTAGGCTGATTTTTTATAGGTCAAATATTAATCCCATGTTGATATATGCAGAACAGGACTACCTTAACTCCATGATTCCACCGCATGTAAAGAAGACAATAGCAAGATTCAGATGTAGTTCGTGATCAACTACGATTGAGACCGGGAGATGGAGTGGCACCCCTGGGAAGAAAGGTTGTGTCTTGTTTGTACTCAACAACAACAGTCGAGGACGAAAAGGCACACCCTTCTCGCAATGTCCAAAGATATCTTGATATTCGGGAAAAATTCAACATTCATGTAGATAATTTACATTCATTGTTTGATATGAACTCTTATGAACTTGGTATTTATATTTGAACAGTAGAATCACAACGTGATCTACTCATGAGACTTTAACAGTTGTAATTAGGCTCTATGGCCTTTAAGGTCCTAAAGAGCTAGATAATTCAATTCAATTCAATTAAAAAAAAAAGGGGTGCATGAAATTGTCACAAAGCCCCCAAAAATGAACTGCCATATAAAAATGATATCAGATCATCGGAAAACCATGATAGATGTGGTCTTTTATACAACAATTCATTTGATAGAAGAAAACCACATGCTATAGTGATTTGTTAAAACTAATAGTGGCTTACAACGTGGTTACTAATATTAGTTACTGATATAGTGGTTTGCTAAAACTGGTTATAGTTTATAACATGGTTTCAATAAATACCCTGTATACCATAGTGGTTTATTATAAACTAGTATCAATTTATTAGAACTACGAATGTTTCAACCCCTGAATGAATAATGTCATGATTTGAAGGTTCATGTATAAGCACTGAGCATTAGTTTATGCCATGTGGTATAGATGAGACTATAAACATTGCCATTTTGTCAAACCTTTGCACCTTATACAATGAGCCAACATCCGGACCAAAATCCTTGTATGGGCATTTGAACAACCTTCTATGCTTTGCTCCTTCTATGCGCTCATTAGAATCATACATTCAGGAGGTAATGGATCTGAGGGCTCACATATGCCCCCGGATAACCACTTGATGGGCAGGAAATGACTCATCATGTATGTATGTATATCTGTACAGTTTGTTAGCAGTCTTATTGCTTCACGTTTTTTCCCTCGAAAACCCTTCGGGGCTGGGGTTTTTAATCCGGGTCGTAATCACACCTGCTGCGCTCTTGTATTGGGTCCCATAGGCCGATTGGCCTCCATCTCTCGAATGCCCCATAACAATGTTGAACTTCTTATTCATCACACATCTCATAAAATAACATTTTGTATGGTAAGCCAAGACAGTGGCAACCTGATATGGTGGCGCTCGGGGGAGTGGTTGTTGGGAGCAAGAGTAGGAGAAAGAAAGCTGTAAATGTTTATGTTAACCCTTGGACCCAAGTATTTTAGTGAATGTACAATAAGTTAAGTTAGCAATTATCTTTAGCTAGACCATTGGTGGATATTTTTATCTAATATAGATAGAACAAGTCAAATGTTACCACTAGCACCTCTAGTGATAACCAACACACCAAAAGGGCGGATCCTTCAAGGAAATTGTTATCCAATGGGCCCCAACCTTTCCAGGCTTTATCCCATACCCCATAGACCATATCAATTCCTCCCCCTCCTCGAGATGCTTGCCCTCAAGCACGTGGAACACACCAATGTTGCCACGAGGAATTGAACCTTAGCTCTGATACCAAATGTTACACACTAGCACCTCTAGTGATAACCAACACACCAAAAGGGCGGATCCTTCAAGGAAATCGTTATCCAATGGGCCCCAACCTTTTCAGGCTTTATCCCATACCCCATAGACCATATCACAACCACCACCTAGCTTAATAGTTGAAAACTAAGACTACAACTTGCCTACCTAGTGTTGATGCAATAATTCGTTGCATGTGTAAAGGCAACCACCAAACATGTAATATCACTCATATATCATTCAGTCTCATTTTCTGTTTGACACTATTTATTTGAAGCTAATTTGTTTGAAGCATCCTGGTGCTGACACGTATGTGCAAACAAAATTTTAGGGGAAGAATGCTCTGTCCGACCGAGAGGGAAGAATGCCCTATCCAAGATAGTTTGTATCACTGCCAAATTGATAAATTGATGTTTCTTTGAGAGGAAGGCAACGAGGTTTCTTCGAGGGCAAGGCGCCTTGGCGAAAACCCATGGGCAAGCATCCATCGACGACATAGCCATAGCCTGGAATCTCGCACTGCTATCCTGATTCAGGGCTAGGAAGCTCGGCCAAATGTGGAAGTCCTGCGCTTGCTGTCCGCATTTAGGGCTAGGAAGATCAGCTAGATTTGGGAGCATTGTGCTTGCAAAGGGAGGTCGGGTCTGCCGAGAGATCCTTTTTTTGAGGTATAAAATAGGAGGGAATATCGATTCAGGCAAGAGCTGTGCCCTTCTCTTCCAAAAACTGTGTCAAATCGATTTAGGTCAGGAAAATAAAAATCCTTTTGTTTTTTTACCCTATTGCTCTGCTTGTAGAAATAGTGCCTGAATTGCTTCTTGATAAGTCATTCAAGAAGACTAGGAGGTCTCAGTTCCTCCAGTATTTGGTTAAGTGGAAGCACTTACCCGTGGAAGATGCGACATGGGTATTGAAGCAAGATTTGGAGAAGCAATACCCAGAGTTTATGAAGGAGTTTGATGGGCGAGTCGTCTCCGACGTGGTCGACCCCGACTTGCCAGGTGGTTAGCTAGTGTTGTTAGTTAGCCTTAAGCCTGGCGCATGCATTCTAGTTAGTAGGGTGCATGTGCCAGAACCTTGGATCGTGTGGGCGATGATGGGATACGCCTTTAGGGCATTCTCTAGGCCACACGCACCAAGAGGTGCGCATGACCATTAGGGTCATGTGAGTGAGGAATGAGGCATGGTGGGCGATGATGGGACATCGATCGGATGATCTCTATGCCACGATGCGGGGTACGCACACCTGGCCGTAGGAGGGTCATGGTGAAGGTTAAAGTGATCATGCGCGATGATGGGATCGTGAGACGTTCCCTAGCTTCAAACCCATGGGGCATGATGCACTAGGGGTACTCGGCACCGGGTAACCGAGTACAAGGTAGCACTCGATCATGGGCGATGATGGGAGCATCTTAAATGATCCTTAAGCTCAAACCCGAAAAGGGCCATGATCTTGGGCAAGGTAGTAGGACAACCTTGAGTCAGTAGTTCGGCTCAAGGAGGTAAGGGGGGTGGTCCCCTAAAACCACAAATTATTAACTAAACTAACGTAATGTGCTCCTTTTGCAGGCAAGTAGAAGGTGGACTTCAACGAGGAGCGCATTACGAGAAGATAGGGGGAGCCATAATTTAGATTATGAACCCTAATAACTCTTACCGTAATGTTTTGAATTATCGTAAGAAATAACCGTGTTAAGGCTATATAATTTTGTATAAGTACAAATATAGCCTAAATTTTTGACTTGAACTAATAAAACTTGATTGCTAAACTAAACTAAAGGTTATGACATGTTGTTGCTTGTGCAGGCATAAGGTAGGTTCGTCACCTTAGCGCAATGCTGAGGACAGCATTGTCCTAAGGGGGGGAGAATGTGACGGTCCAGGGGAACATACGCCATAAATACGTATATTCCTGGATCCGTCACCATACAAGTCTATCTTCATAGCCTTGTATACCATAGATTGTGGCACTAGGGGGCATGGCTAAGTCATTCTCATAACTTAGCCAACCATAGGTTAAGCCATTATCCACATGGCCTTAACCTATTGGGGCACCGCCACACAGGACTCACCCGATTGGTGCCACGTGGCATCCTAGGTGGACCTAACTCATATAGGCATAAACCCTAACCCTAGACCTCTTTCCAGCCCTAGCACCCAGAGACTCACCTACTTGTTCGAAACCCCGTTTCGAACATCGTTTGCTGTGGCATAGACTGGTGCAGCAGCCCCAGCAGGGTAGACTCGTTCTTGGAGTAGGAGCGGCATCTCGTGAGTCGGAGACCATGGAGGCACACGGATCTGGAGGGAGAGCTTCAGGAGCAGGTATGTAGGATAGTGGTTGTGATAGCTCATCTGGAAATTAGCATTCCAGATATGCTAGTATTTTGTATCTAGAGTAGAGCCATCCTAGAACCCATATTCAACATCTTGAACCCTAATCAAGGAACCCTAACTATTAGTTAGATTTGTATGATTAGGTTAAGATGTTATTCTTATGATTATTCTCAAGAAGTGATGATTATGTGATGATGGTTGATCATGTTTGCTCCTCTTGTATTGGGAAGGGGGGTAGAGACCTAGAGCCATATGTAGTATGCTCCTAGAGTAGACCCCTTAGTTCCTATTAGTTGCGGCCTATGCATAGGAGCCCACCAGGCTATTGAGGCTATGATATGACTCAGCACCATATAACGGGGCTAGAGGGAAAGTGGAGGGAGGATCCCTGCCGAGTGGGGGCTTCGGGGGATCCCATAGTGGGCTAGGCTTATGGTCGGTCACTTCGTGTGGGCCGAGCATGGGTCCGACACCTCCTGGGGCAATGGTGTTGCCCTGCCTCTCGAGAGCTGCAAGTGTTGGCTTGGCTCTCGTTTTGGGGGGTTCAGTCGGGTACGAATCGTGTGTCGCCACGATTCTCTAGCCGCCCACGGCACCTCTAGATCCTGGGAAGGGGAGATGCAACCCTTCCTGCCTCATCGGACCAGGGAGATGCAACCTGGAGTAGTCCCGATGGGTGATGCCATGGGATTGCGTATCCGGAAGGCTAGAGTCTTGTCAGAGCCTGATCTAGCCCATCTGCAAAGTATGCACAGGAGGGGCGGATGGAGTGGTCAACCCTAGCCATTGTTCTATGCCAGCCCTCGCCATTGCCATGACTCGGTCTGCTCTATCTTGAGGCCTAGCTTGGTCGGGTCATCCTCCTTACAGTCCCGGTAGGGGTAGGAGCTCTCATGTTTTATGGTTCGTGATTATCATCTTTGCCTTGGTTTATGAGTGATGCACTACCCTTCGAGGTAGTATTTGTATATGTTGATGCTAGTTTCGACGTGTTATCGCCTCATTTGTTATAGGAGCCCATAGGGGAAGGGGCGCCAAGACACCTTCGTGTTCCCTTCCCGCACTAAGAGTCACCTCAGAGTGCGGGGTAGACGAAGGGCCCATGCGGTTGCTGAGCCGGATGGGGGATTTCCTGCCGAGTGTACGGCCGGGCGCCGTACGTTTAGCAGGGAGCGTCACAATGGTATCAGAGCGATGTTCTTGGTTGACCAAGAACTAGCACTGACCATAACCATGAAGTAGTCTAACAGGCCTATAGGGGTGTGAAATAAACATTTCCACCATTGAACCTAAAAATGGGGAAAAAAATTTTCTCCTAGGTAGTGGGTCAGGAATTAGGCTAAGTGTTAGACGAAGATTTGAGTGAGTCAAACGAACCTTCTAGTAAATTTGGAGTGAAAATTATGCATCTGCATCAAATTTCACCTAAAATGGGTCGAAGAATCATGCCAATCGGAGACCCAGGTGAAAAATGGCGCAAATTCATAAATTGCACTTCGAACCATTAGGAAAATTCGAAAATTTAAAGATAATATCAATTAATATAGGTTAATATATACATTAATAGTTAAATAATTAATTAGATATCTTGTAATTAATAAGGGGGCTAATAAATAGGGGTAATTATGGTAGGAGAATATTCCCTGGGACCCTCCTTTTTAAAATATCGACACCTCATTTTCTCTCTCCAACCCTTCACCTCCAACTCTCTCTTGCAAATTTTTACGTCACCCATTTTTGAACCATAAGATATGGCTCGCACCAAACAAACCTCTGGGAAGCCTGGAACAAGACCTACCCTCTCCATGGCGCAGGCAGCAGGGCGACATGTGAAGAAGATCCCGGAGCACCTCCGACCCAAGAAAGGGGAAGAGGAGCTTCCCCGCCAGAAGAAGAAGAAGCCAAGCCTCCTTCCATGACGCCGAGGAGAGTCAGCCAGCGGGTTCCGGGGTGTACTCCTGAGGACCGGTGAGTCTCGCCACTTCGGGGCATCGGACACCGAGGTGGAAGAGCAGCTCGAAGAACAGGTGGAGGAGCAGCACCACCAGACCGACGAAGCGGGCCCTTCAGCGCCCAAAAAGAAGGGGAAGGAAAAAGTCGCGGAGTGGCCAGAAGAGAGGGCCGCCAGGAAGAAGCGGGAGCGGGAGAGGGAGCTGAGGGAGCAGGAGAGGCGGACGAAGAAAAGGAACGACGGGCCTCGCCGGACCGTCGTTATTCAAGAGCCCCGGCCGGAGGAGGAGCCTCAAGTGGAGGAAGAGGAGGAGGAGGGGCAGCAGGACCCCGACGCTAGGCCACCCTACCCTAAGTGGCCGGAACCACCTAAGGTGGTGAAGAAGCAAAAGGTAGGGGAGCGGGCATTCGCGCTCCAGCAGGACCGCGAGTTCAAGCGGAAGATGGTGGCATACAAGGAGTACCTTCGTCGTTGGACGAGGTACAATGAGTGGTATTGCCAGCAGGAGGTGCAGCGCGTCGTGGTGGGCGGCAGGCCGAAGAAGAACCAGCCCAAGCCACCCCCACCTAGGCCGGAAAAACCCAAGAGGGTTCACCACGGGCCGAATAGCACATACGCCCGGGTGTTTAGGGAGATTCGGCACTTCCAGATGTGCACGAATCTCCCCGATACCGGCGCCTCCTTAGAGAGGTGTTGCAGCAGTTCCGGACCGATTATAGGGTTACCCCTCTAATGACCCGGGCCCTGCAAGAGGCCGCCGAAGCAGAGCTGGTGCAGCTCTTCGAGGAGGGAAACCTCTGCGCTATCCATGCTAAGCGGGTAACCCTCATGCCGAAGGACATCCACTTAGCACGGAGAATCCGCAGGGAGAGGCCCTAGGCCTCAAATTTTGTAAATTTTGTAGAAGAATTAAAATTTTCATGTAACTATGTTTCTTATTAATATAAAAGTTATTTTCCTCTATAATTAGAAAAAAATGTTCTATGCTTGAAATGTAGGAAATAGAACCCAATTGTCGTAGAATTCTTCATAGCATGTCTAGAAACACCCTAGAAATCATGACTACAACAAAATTTTGGCAAAAAAATCATCAAAAATGCTAAAAATTGGGCCAGTCGGGTGAGACCGCGCCAATGGCCTCTGCGTCCATGACGCTGCTGGCGCTGCTTTTGTGGATTCACCCGCCTACCCCCAAAATTATGCTTTTAGATGTCAGTTTTGCTCAAAATAAGTTGCTAGTTAGCTTAGAATCGACCCAATTAGCCATGTTAGCATCTTTAAATTCCCAAAAACGACCAAAAATTGGCCCAAAACAGGCCAACCGGGTGAGACTGCGCCAAACGCTGTCGTCCCATGACAAAGGGAGGCCATCCGCGCGGATTCACCCGGGTCAGCCCATCTTTGAGCCAAATTAGCCAAATTTGATCCAACAAATTGCCATGTAGTGTTTCTTGCTTTGTTTTGCTTAAGTTTGCACTTCATGGTAGTTCATTTGGATACCTAGAGCCATAGAACCAAGGTCGTCTTGGGTAGGCACCTTTTTGCACGAACCCCGAGGTCACCCATAGTCTATAAAAATAGGCCCCATTTGCCATTTTTCTTCCTACAGAACTGCTCCCAGCCCCTTAGGCGATTTTCTGATCCTCCACTGATCTTTGCAAGCCATTTTCTACACCCTTTCCTCGCTTCAATGGCCAAAGAACTTTGAGAGATGGTACAATGTGCCAGCCATATCCATGTGCTTCCAAAGAGATCAAGCCTTCTCTGTGTTTGATCACTTGTTTGATCTTCACGCAACTTTGACTAGAACACCCTACTACACGCATATTATGTGCCAATATGACCAAAGCAGTCCCCGCCTTTGGGAAGTTAGGACGCCTCCTAGGGGGGAGGGAATTGGGTTTCTCTTGAGACACTTACCCAAGCCTTAGGTCGAGAGTTGGCAGGATCCAAAGGCAAGAAGCAGCTATGGGATAGGACTAGGACCATGCCCGATTACATGACCTGCAGACATAATAGGCATAGGTACCTTTCAGCTCAGACAGCCCTTGCCCTCTTCATGCACTATAAGTCAATCAATAAAGTAGGGGAACCCTCTGTTCAGCCCTTAGACTTAGCGCCACTTGATACCCGTAGAAGGGCCCAAGATCAAATCCTGAATATAGAGTCCTCCGCCTACGAATATTATGGCACGACGTCGGGGGCACCATCTCTACAGATCCATGAACACTACGAGCAGCTAGGGGAGCAGAACCCTTAATGGGAGAGCGGGGGAGGCAACAAGAATGCGGAGGTATGCGCCGAGGCATGACGACGACGTGAAGAACAGCCTACCGACCCACCCACCGGCATCACGACTCATCACCGATAGTCATCGGCGGGGAGGAGTACATTTTGCAAATGACATCCTCAACTTGTCCCATCTTGTCAGGATGTGGTCTTCGAATCGATGAGCTCTTGGGCATGATAGCACACGGGAAGAGCGCAGACCTCATCGACTACTCATACCGGGGAGATCCAGGGGAGTGGGGAGAGAGACTCTTATCTTTGGGGAGACAATGTCGGACATAGCGCCTATCGGCCAGATAAGGGAGATCTATCGACAACAGTGAACCTATCATCTCAGAGGAGGAGTTCCAGCAGATCTGAGCACACTCTACAAACCAGGGGAAGGGCCCAAGCTCAAGCCGACCGATTCGAGCCGAGCATGAGGGAAGGGTCCAGCGAGCATCAACTTGGACAATGCAACCAGCATGTGGAGGGATCATGAAGACCCGATGGCGTTGATGCCTACACGGTGAAGCGTACTCGAGGAGGAAGGGCACCGGATCGCGAGGCGTAGGGAAGGGCACGCACGCCGCTACTATCTTCAACCCTCGACCAAGGGCAAATGATAGTCTTCCACAAGGAGTTCAGCCCAAGGGGGGAAGAATCCGTGGCACTTCTCATAGCACTTTCGGGCTTCGGGCAGCACTCGAAGATATACGCCCATGCCGACCACATCATTCTTTTCAACAGGGCAGTCGCGCTCCATTGCCTCGACTTTGCGAGAGGGCATCTTAGGGATGCAACACTTTCGGTAGTAAAGAACAAGACCGACAGGGAAGGAGATGGCCCGAGCACTTGAAGGAAGATCGACGAGGAACATCTTGCGCAACCTCGGCAAAGGCCTCCGATTCAGGGATGTCAAGAACTTCTTCAGGCTTTCGGGAGGCCATTGAATAGTGTAAAATTTTCTTAAGTTTTGTGCTAATTGTTTCTTGTACCCATTGTGCTAAGATATATCTACCTTATCATGTAATCCTTATGTATTAATGACTATTAACTGTTTTGTCAATGTAAGGCTTTGTATGATTTCTTATAATTAAAAATAATTCAATTGCAAGTAAAATTGATCAACATCTAACCCAAATTAAAATGTATTGATGATCAATCCTTGCAGCAAGGAACTCAAGTGCAGGATCTCAAGATCAGCACCGACCACGCAATTGGGTACCAAGGAACTTGTTTGGCAGAGAACAGGAAGACTTTGAGCAGGATATGTCACCAGAGGCAGTCAACGCAAGGTTGGTGCAGATGAGGAACCAGATGCAACACCTCATCAACTGGGCGACACCTCTCATGAATGCATCGGATGGTGACGAAGTCCCTCAGCAGGAAGGGGAGGGCAACCAGGGGAACGTCAGGGATAGGAGAAGGAAGAGGAGAACCAGGAGTCCATCATCATCTAGCTCCGGCTCATCGAGGGGCAGCTCTTCCAAAGTGAGGACGGCTCTAGCTCCAAATACCACCGCACACCTAAAGCAAGGAAAAGAGCAAGAAAGACGGTGACTATCGAGAAAAAAGGTGGATAGTGCTATGAGCAATGTATGGAAGACAAGGAAGCTCGGCCGTTCTCGTGGAAAGACGATCGGGCATGGAGGTCGAAGCATGGCTTGATGAAATGGAAGAATTTGGCAACTCATACCAGATGAAAGACAAGGACATAGGGAAAGTTGCTACAGCTAACCTTATTGGACCGCAAGGATCCGTGGAAGGGATATGCTAAATCCAACAAGTCAAGAGGAACAATTGCGAGGTTTAAGACCTTCAGCAAGGCTTTTCCGAAGCACTACGTGCCAAGGTCTCATACTAGTAGACCCAGATCCAGCCAGTTTTACTGAGTTGAATCGGGGGTAGCTTATCGGTGGCTAAGTATCTGTAAGAATTTATGAGGCTCAGGTGCATGTTCTCGAGTCTCGAGAGAGGCAAGCAAATGGATACTTATATTGAGGGGCCTAAGCGGCAATATCAAGAGGCTTGTTAGAGCAATCAACCCAAGGTCGGGCCAAGCGGTAGAAGATAAAGCTATAAGTTTGGAGGAGGCACCGGCAACTCCAGCAGAGAAGCAATCAACCGAGGGTAAGAGTTCGAGGCGTATCGGGGACAATATCGGGGTAAGCAATCGGCGTGACTACACCATCGAGGAGTCGGCAGGCAAGGTAAGGGTCGAACAAAGCTTTTGGGGACCGTAAGCCACGGAATGCATCGAGGCGCTGCTTTAAGCGTCTCCTAGACAGGTTCTTAGAAGGAAAAGAGACAGAATGCATTGAGAAAAAGTTATGCTTTGTGTGCTTCCGGCCGGGGCACGAACACATGATTGTCCATTCGTCATGCAAATACCTTGGCGTAACTCTTGGATTGGGACTCCCCAATGGCGGGCGGACGAGGGCGACGACCAGCCAGAGGGGCGGGGACTTCATAGATGGTGAGTGCCACATATGTGCAAACATTGAGACAAAGTGATATAGAGAATCGGTCAACCTGTCATCGCGGTGATGGGATCATAGATAGTAATCCTTATGTAGTCCTCATAGATACTGTGTAGCTCTCATAATTTTGCATCTCCTAGATTGGCGCTCTAATGAAGAACAAGGTATTGAAGTCTAAGCCAAGGCCAAGTAGCTATGGCTACTTGGCGCCCATTCTAACACACTAAGGGGAGGAGGATCACCTTTGACATAGACCTTAGTGGGGCTAAGTGGGCCGATGGGAGCGTAAGTCATGGACATCGGAAGATATGATCCGATAGTGGGGATGGAATTTTTGAAGCCACCAAAGCCATGATTGATTTTGCGGCCGGAATGAAGTCACCGTGGCGGCACCGCAGACGGCAACAAGTTGATAGTGAAAGGTAAGAAGCTAGATTCTCCTATGCGGTGTATTTCTTTGAAGCGACTAAGGAAGAGTATAGAAAGGAATAAGGTGGATTACATCTTGAGGATGGAATCGTTTGAGCCGTGCAAGGTGATGGAAGTGACCCGAAGGGAAATCAGTTGCCCGTGCGGATAGCAAGGCTTATTTCAGAGCGGGGATAGGTTCCAGACGCATACAAAATTAAAATTCCTCGACGATAAAGTCAAAAATACGTGATTTTTAATAAAAATAATGATTTAACGATAAAAACCCTCGCCCGCGGAAAAAAAAAAACAGACGTCGAAAAGTTTCGCGAAAGCCGCGTCTGTGAAAAACTTCACAGACGCGAAATAATCTAATTCTGCTACCAAAAAGTACAGTTCGACTTTTTACAGACGCTGGAACTTCCGGCCACAGACGCTGAAGTTTTTCGCCAGACGCTGAAACTATTTTCGCGACGCCAAAACCGGGCGTGTTCAAGCAGACGCTGGTTTTCACGTTACAGACGCTGAAAAGTTTTCGCGACGCTGAATCAAGTTTTCAGCAGACTGTGAAATTTTTTTATATATTCGCGGGGCTAGCGGATTGCTTTTATATAAAACAAAGTATTTCCTCATACCAACCTTGCAATTTGCCACCCAAAACCTTTTTTTTTTTTTCTTAGTTTTTTAGGGTTTTTTTGTTGTTTTTGATAGGTAGGCGTGTTAGGTTCATAGTTAGGCCCTCTCACTGTTGCCCCCTGCGTAAGGGGCGAACGATGGTGAGTGCCTTGTTCGGTAATGAGCTTGGCCTATTTTAGAAAAAAAAAAAAAAAAAATAATAATAATAATTTAAGCAAATAAAAAATAATAATTTAAGCAAGTAAAAAAAAAAAAAAAAAAAAAACCAAAAAGAAAAGAAATTGGTTGCCTTCCCTTAAACAACAACCGAGAGGGCTTTTTAGGGTTGTGTGTTGCCAAGAGCATAGGCATGCCCCCTTGCCCGGTATTGCCCGATTTATTTGCGCCATGCCGAGGGTGGGTGGCAATCGGCCGAAGCTTAAGGCAACTAGGGTCTTCCTTTAGTAAGAGTATAACCCTCGCCGACGACGCCGTTGTTGGCCTTGGTCACGGTGTAAAGGTGTGCGTTGTACTTTTTTATTAAGGGTTAGGAGAATGTTTTATCAATTCACACCCTAGTTCCCGATGGTGTTGTTGATGAAAGTCCCACACTAATATAGGAACCGGGCGATGTTTTGATAAGCATTCGATTGGTCTCGCTCTTTTGAAAAAAGCGTGACCTAGGACAAGTGCAATGCATTTAAAACTTGCTAGCCTTGCATTTTGGAAGTAGCCGGGCTATAGATCATAAATCGTGGTTTTGGTCCTTTTATTTGTTACCCTATCCTTGGCCTTGCACATACATACTCATGTTAGGGTCTTAGTGTAGGAAGCATAAAATTAGTGTTTTGTTTTGGTTAAAGTGAGTTGATTTACCCTCATGTGCTAAGCACTAAATTGAAAGTTTTATCTTTGCTTGACTTGTAGGTGTTGTCGTTGTCGGGCTATGCATTATCGCTGAGTCGCGATTTTGCTAGCCCCGCTAGACAATCCCTTTAAAACAAGAAGTATGACTTTAAGAGAGAGCGGAAGTTAACTTGCAACCAAATGTGGCATTAGTGTCTCGTGATAGAGCCGCAACCAAAGAGAGGCATTGGCGCCTCAAACACGTGCTACGTGAGTCGCAACCGAAGTCATCTTCCGCAAAGACCGCCCACAGAAAAGAAGTAGACCACAACAAGCATGGTCTACTTTGAGACCAGATTTCATGAACTCGGTTTGTGTAATCTACCGCGGCAATGCCTCACCAGATTTGGAATTGATTACTAGCAAGTGAGGAAGGATGGCTAGACTACCATGCAGGGCTGGTAAAAGATGCCGAGAGGGCTTTTAAGCTTCAATGATGGAGCTAGACCCCGAAAAGAGTGAGCAAGAGAGGTATACATGGATAGTGGGTAATATTAGCCGCACTACCGCAATATGATCACGGTTGCAAATTTGAGTAGTCATCGCTTGAGGCTAGAGTTGAAAGAAAAGCCAAAGACATGGAATGCGGGCGTGGACCAACAGTAAAATTGAAGAAAGAGGCCCATCAACCCCCATCTTGTTAAGAAAGTGTTGGCGCAAAACCATAAAAGCCAAACGCCCCGGTGAGACAGATAGGGAGTGGGAAGCTCAGAGAAGAGCGATGCCAAGACTACTTGGTTTGCCATGGTAGATTCATCACAAATAATAAAATGTATTAAACTAATTGGTTCTCGTTCATATGGTGCAAGTGTATAAGTGCAATATTTTAGGGTCTAGTTTTATTAAAGATGAACCTTATTGTGTAAAACTTCAACATAATAATTTTCAAAGATAGTACGTAACCCAATAAGTTAGTGGAAGCTATGTCAAGAACATGAGGGAGTCGAATGCAAGTTAGGCACGGTGTATAATAATACGCATTGGTAGCACAACCGCCTAGAAAGACAAGGCTTAATTTTCCCTTTTGGAATGGAGGTTCGCTGGCAACCTTCTTTACAAGTCATGGGTCCAATGCCTTTGCAGAGCTTGCATTTAAGAAGTTGGGAGCTGTCCCCGTGAGTTGAGACGGACTTGAGGTCGCTTTGAGGAGCGCAGAAAAGAAAGAATTATTTGTTGCCTCTAGGGTTGGGGACTTAGCAATGTCATTCTCAGAAGGGGCCTTTAAAGCTCCATCAAGAAAGATATTTGCATATGGACTTGCATCCCGCAATATATTGCTCCATTTTGATTATGGAAAGGAGAAGGGATGTATTAATCCTCAGCCGCGGTACATTGGCATTTGTGATTGGGGTGAATCCGTGTTGATCCACCAGACGCTGGAGGTAAAACGATGGCATTACAAGGGTATGGATGGCTAAGGTAAGAAAAGAATTGAGATGGAAAGGGCCGTGCATCCATATATGCATGATGATCTTTTTTTGGTAGTGGCTCAAGACAAAGGCTCGCAAGGGTTGACTTTGATTTACACCTGGCAGCAGACATTGTCTACTACTTAGCCGACTTTGTTAGTAAGTACTCCTACATGGAGTCAATAGGAAACTTGGAGCAACAAGGCAAGCATCGGAGAATGTGCGACTATTTGAAACATTGCGCTGAGTCGCCAATGAGGGACAAAACACTAAAAAATTTGATATGGCCCAAATTTACTTGACACAATGCGGAAAGGTTTTCATTGCTCTCCAATTCCGCGCACGAGGGCCACAATTGGAATCAGATTGATTCTTCAACTTGGCTGTGGTGGCGACGATGCATTAGACCAAGTTGGTCCTAGTCACGCCTTAGCTGCATATTCACTTACATTCAAACATCCTTGTATTACATAATATTCCAACTAAATTCATTAAATGAAAGATTATTGTCCGATGCTACATGAAAGATTATTGTCTATGTGTGTTGTGTAGCTTAGTTTTCCTTTTCGTGTGTTTTTGTGTTATTTATTCTATGCTTTTTATATGTCGCAGCCTAACTAACATTATAAAGACAAGAAGTCAAAGCACACCTATACAAGTCGGGCCAAGGCACCTATAGAAGTCAAGCAGTCCAAATTATGTCCCACCTAACAGATCTAAGAATTGAATCCCCGACACACGGAATGCTCTGCAAGGCCGAGCAGGAGGATCAAGATGGATTTTCGGTTCCCCTAATTTGAGGACCCCCTACCAGCCTCCTTGGCATCAAGGGTTGAGAACGAAGCTTGAGATGTCACCGCTCTAAGAAATGGAGAGAGCAAAGAAAGACATGCAAGGGCGAATGAGTTTCGCACCGGCAGAAAGTTAAGAAGGTTGGGCGCGGCGATGGATGAAGTTTCAAAGAGGGATAATTGCACCATCACAGAGGTGCATAATGTAGTCGGGCGCAGGCAGTGGCCCGCTATTGTCCAAGTGGAGCGCACTACTTAACGCATGTAATCACAAATTTGGACAAGAATGAGTTTGAAAGTGAGTGGCCTAGTAGACGGGTAAGTATAAGGCTCACACGAGTGCAAGAATGTCGGTTCGAAAGCAAAAGCACTCGAGCCGCCATGTCCAAGTGAAGGGACATTTACCCCACAACGGTGAGTTTAGTAAGAGTTTTGCGCAAGAAGTATACTACGAAGCTTGTGAAGGAAGTGCCCGTGAAATTATGGGAGTAGGAAATGGAGGCAAGGAAGCCGGTAGTGGCAAAGACGAAGAGGGTCAAGCTATCGGAAGATAGCGAGAGTGGGCCACATGGTGAGCCCATCACCATTACATACCTTGTTGCCGACGCTTATCCAACTTTTGGAGGTGACAGGGGTAGCCGCGGGCCGGAGCCGCGGAATGACCTTGTGGATATTCCGGCCCAACTAGAGAATGAGAGAAGTCGGAACCCGACACTTTCTCGAGGAGAATATTCGCTTGAAGGACCGTGCCGATGGGTATGATAAGATGGCCGCTGAATTAGAGGACGCTAAACGGCAACTAGCGGCATTAAACAGGAGGCAACGGTCCTTAGAGAAAACAACGAAAGCACTTTGCGCAATTTGACCAAATCGTTAGACTCGACCCTTTTAGGGTGACTTCTGAGCAGCCGATATCCTATCTCCTCTCGAAAGTATTTGTATGAGAGTCGCTGGGAAGAGCTAAAGGTTGTTGATTACGCATATTGCCAATTTTGTGGTGACAACCCCGACACGTGGGCTGGGTACACTCTAGGGTGTGGGCATCGTATGCACATGCGATGTGTTCTTGATTGATGTTGCAAAGCCGTCGGCCCAACCTTGCAAGACGGATGGATTTTTTTCCCGAAGTTACAATATGCCATATTTAATATGCAAGGTCGTGATGCCGGGCCAAGGTTAGCCACATTTGACCGCCGCAGGAGGGATGGGCGATGCACACTTTTCAAACCTTTCGCGAGATGGAATTGTGGAGGGGGTGGAGGAGCCGCGGAAGGAGAGACAAGCGTTGACATTAACCGGGGCTTCTTACCACCACCTCCGTGGTCGCTAGGTGATTATATTGATCCAAATGACCAATGAAAATGAGATATTACCCGCTTAGACATGCCAAATTTTGACTCAGATCATTTTGTGAATGGCGGGTATAATGACGTTATTTCAAACAAGGTGTAATGATGTTATCAAAGGATCGAAAGTAGTGCTCATAGTAAAAGCATCGAGACTTCCAAATCGCTTCTTTTCGCTTTCTCGCTTGACGAGTAAAGGCATTGAGACTTCCCAATCTCTTTTTATCCTCGCTTAGTCTCTTTTGTTTGTCACTGTGCCTTATATTCTCGCTGGCAAACAATATAGACTTCTCGAAATTTTGTTACCTCCTTTAGAAGGAGCGAGCTTTGTTTCACTCTCTTTTTTGTGTCTATGTGTCAATGTATCTTAGATACTTTGCTAGGTTATATTACACAAAGACGCCGCAAAATGGGGGTCGGAGCAGTAAATCGCTCGCTCTAGAGGAGGTTACAAGGTTTTTGAGTACTCTATTTTTATTGTGGCCACTGAGGATATAAGGCCTAGTGGTTGCTTGCATTCTGTGGTGTTCATTAGATGTTAGTGATTGAAGCAAGCTTTGACTCTCGAATTCAAGCATCGAGACTTCCCCTTTTTTTTCCCGCTCTTTGGGCAATGTAGCTTAGTTTACATGCTAAGTTCCATTGTCCAAAGACCCGGGAAAGCAAAGATTGGGACGCCTCGATGCCCGACCTGTGTCTCGAGGCGCCGAGGTGAGAGCGCGACTCTAATTTCAAGCCAAAGTGGTGCCCGGGCGTTGTCCATCTATACAAAGGGTCGTTAGGGCACCAAATCATGGAACATCCTAACTCCTTCTATTGATGGAGAACCTTGAGCATCACTATGACTTGAAATTGAGGACGCCACACGTTAATCTTTGGTACGCCAAATCGCCATTTGATGTTATCCGACCTATAATTTGTACCTCCATTCCTTTGGGTGGCACATGCCATGCAAACCCATTTGGGTATTCGCATGTGCCACCCAGAGGAATAGAGTACGATTATAGGTCCGATAGCATTCAAAGCCCAATTTGGCATACCGGTGTCTTCCAACTCGCCACCCCGGCTTAGTCTCTTTCGCTTTTTGTTTTGTGTATCTAATTTGCCCCTAGGATGACATCGCCACTCGTGTGGCTTAATTAGATACGCCAAGCAGAAACTCGAAAAAGGAGTAAGCCAAGAGCGCAACCCTCTTGAATGCGAGTGATCCTTCTAAGTTAATTGGATGTTAGTGATTGATGAGTTTCAGCATCGAGACTTCCCAATCTTTTTTTCCCTCCTCTTTGGGCAATGTAGCTTAGTTTACATGCTAAGTTCCATTGTTCAAAGAGGGGTGAAAGCAAGGGTTGGGAAGTCTCGATGCTTGTACTCGTGTCTCTTTTCATCCCGGCCCCGAGCGTGATCCTCTTGAATGGTTGCCAATCGTTATTTGATGTTATCCGACCTATAATTTGTACCTCCATTTTTGGGTGGCACATGCCATGCAAACCCATTTGGGTATTCGAGCATGTGCCACCCAGAGGAATAGAGTACGCATTATAGGTCCAGATAGCATTCAAAGCCCAATTTGGCATACCGGGTTATTCCCGACTTGGGTACCGGTACCTTTGTGAACCTTCCGATGGATCGATTCGCCCCGGCTGGTCCGAGGTCTGTTTGGCCCCTTCGCATGCGAGATTACTTTCATCAAGAAGATTCGGGCGCATGCTTAAGAGGCAAGCAACAACGGAGGTCGAGACGGGTCCGATCCAACGGAAGGTTTTCGTGGCAATCATGTTAGGGTTACACATGAAAGAAACATAGAAATAAACATAGAAAGAACTATCATACATTAACGTAAAACATTTGTGACAAAAAATTATAACCAAAAACTTTTTTTTTATTAATAGTGCCGTGGACGGTTACAATAGTATGAAAATCCTCAAGACCAATTACAAAATGCATCAAGATACTCATCACATCATTTTTCTAGGCGCCTTCTTCATCGGGCTTCATCATTTGCAGTTCCATCCTTCTTCTTGCCGGGAACCTAGGTTCAACCTCCGGATGACCCTTTCCTTTAGTGAAACGCCCTCGAGACGATGTTTTTCCTAGCCCGCTCGCTTGTCAAGGTAAAGCGCAAAGGTGAGTCCGTTGATCACGTAAGCTACCACGCCATCAACCGCATTGCTCGAACTCGGGCCTTTTTCAGACGGACTCCTCTGATCCTCGCCGCTTACCGATCCGCCCGAGAATATGGCTTGGTCTATATCATCTTCGCCATCAACGGCGGGTACGTTGAATGTCTTCATCAACATGGCTTGCAAAGATTTATTGCAAGCATCTCGCCCTCACCGCCTTCGGCCGCCCTCTTCCACTTCGAATCGTGATCCATGAAAGGAAATCAGAGCTTATCGACAATGGATGTACCATCGCTACGCATTCAATAGCCGCCAGCTTTGAGAAGTTGTATACAAGTTTGTCCGCCTTCTTATGTAGCAAGCGACATGGGGTGACACCGGTATGTACTTATAGGCACTCCAATTCCTCTCACTTGCACTATTGGAAGATACCAAAGAGAGGATAGTCATTGCAATTGCCCGCAAGGTATCAAGAACTTGCCCATGGGCTTGCCACCATGCATATGATTCCATATTTGGTTCCTTCTTATGACTCTCCAAAAGGCCGTGGAAGCTCTTCATCCGCCCACCTTCCACTCGTGTTCGTATTCAGCTTAACTCCGCAATGAAAAGCTTGTAGTCCGAAATGTTGGGATAGAACATTTTGCAACCTTCTTCAACGACCCCATCACTTCTTTATCTCAGATGCTGGTCCATATCGCGGGTTGTGTGGGTCTAAGGCATGCGCTGGGCGCCATGAAGATCACCGTATGACTTCTTCCATCGCTCATTGAAGTCCGAGTAGTAGTGCCGCGCTTAGCATTGTCAAATGGCGATTGGGACCATCACGCTCTAGGAAGGATTGAATGGAGTGCCAACACCTCCGCACCTTTCCAAAGGCTTGCCTTCAAGAATCAAGGGTTTTGATGGCATGACAAACAAAGTTGCATGCACCTCACAACATTTTTACACCTTTCCAAAATGTCTCCCCGCCCAAGCATTTTCAAGGGCAGCCTTTTGTCGTTTGGTGTTTAGCTGCATTTTTCCTTTTCGCCTTCTTTTCCCAATCAAAAAACTCAGATGATTAAAGGTTGAGATAATCCAATCATTACTTTCAGCACTCTTTTCAAGACAGATATAATTGGAACCAAACCGAAGTTTGCCTGTGATTCATGAGTGCTAGGCTCTTCTGACGCAATGACTTGTAAATGGCATAAATTGCCGGCTTCTTTGTGATGAATTTTACAAGCCGACGCGCTTTCTGAATGGGATCTTTGAACCACGGTGCCGTGGAGAACCAAATCCTTCAAAGAATAGGTTCAGCAATGGCATTGGCAACTAGTAGCATGCAACCTCGAAATTCGCCTCCAAAGAATTGACCCGCTTAGCTTGCAATTAGACGCGTTATCCATTACAACTTGAAATATTCTCTTCGGTCCAAAAACTCTATCACGGCCTTTGTTTTCCTAAAAATCCAATCTCCCGGGTCACTTGGTCGGGTTTTGGTTTCTACGGTTTTCAAAAATACTTCACCCCCCGGATACACGATCATGAAATTAATAAGATGGTCCTTGTTTACATTGCTCCAACCATCAGTCACTAATGAAGCTGGCCGCGCTTCAGTCACACGACACAACTTCATCTCCACCCTCTCAACCATTTTTCCATGTATTTCATCAACCATCTTATTGTTGGCATGTTTGTATGAAGGCGTCTAAAAGCCGGTCCCGCTTTGGCAACTTCTTGGAAGGCTTCTTTCATTGCTTTATGCTCCGTAATATGTGGAGACAACCAAAGATATAAAATGCCTCTACAACCTTCGGGCTTGTGTCTTCTTCAATTGCTCGATGTTAAGCAATGATCAACCCCTTGCTGTTTCGTCTGCCTTTCCACTATTTCAATTGTCTCTATCATTCTCTGTTCTCCCCGTTTGTACCTATTGACCCTAGTCCGCCCTCGACGCAGATGTCAGTCCCAACAGGGGGGTGGTATAGTTATCTTCTTCGTCCGCCTCCCCTACCGCTCTTGAGTATTCGTGAACTCGCCTTTTTCTCATATTATTCTTCGCTTTATGTATCCCATCCAATGAGACAATCTCGATGGCATCCTTTTCGCAAGTCGGCAGATGCAAGATAAGTTGCGATAATCGACGCCTCGCTCACGTAAGATGTGAGCTCAATTCTTGTTGCGTAACCATTTACCGATGTGTATCCACAAAACACACATTCCCACTCGTTTGCGCCAAACTCTTTCACAAACTCCCATTCGGGCCTCTTTTCCGACCCGCAACTCCGCATCGCGACCATGTGCACGAAGTTGCGGTCCCCCCGCGGGCCCTCGCCACGCACACGCAGTCCCCCGCGACTCTAGAGGTAGATGCATGACCGCCGCCCGCACCTCCAGAGGTAGATGCATGACCAAGAGCCACCATTGCTCGGACCCCTACCGACAATGTCTCTTAATCCGACTCCTTTGATTACACTAACTAAAGGAAGACGATATATGCAAAGGAGCAAGCTCACAATGCATATGTTACGCCGACGTTCCGCATGGAAGAATCAAGGGGGTTGGACGGACCCTATAGGATATTCTATGGAAGCAGATGCCAACCCAAGGCTGGAAACCACTGGGACGGAGTAAACTCACGTTCCAAAGATCCAACGCCGCCGCGGATAAAAACGACACCTCAAAGGCAAACCGCTTCCCAAGGAGTATTTTGACTCAACCCGGGCGGTCAACGCTCGAGGTGAATTCTAGGGCTAATCACGTTTTTCTTAAATATACTATTAACGATTGCCACAAAGCAGGTCAAACGATTGGCGCAAATATTTTTTTTGCTTAGTAAATCGGGCAAAACAAATTTAGAAAAATTTTCGCCAGACGAAGAAAAGAAACAAACCAGCACAAAAATATTTTCGGCGTCGCGGAAGATTATGTTTCGCGATGCACGAAAGTTCAAAACCGGCGTCAGACGAAAAAACTTTAACCGCGTCGAAAAAAAACAGCGACTGTGATGGCGCCGTTTTGCAGACTGTGAAAAAAAATTGGTTTCACTGACGAAATCAGAATTTTCGCGACGCGAAAAATTTTTTCAGCAGACTGTGATTTTGTTGCTTTCAGCGTCGCCGGAAAATTTTTCTTCTCGACAGAATTGTTTTCCGCCGTATTTTTATGCTTTATACGGCAAATTTGTGCCGATCATTCAATTCATACGCATTCCGTATAAAGCGTCTGCCGTATTGAACCTATCCCCGCTTCCGAGTTCAAGGATGTATTTCCGGGATGAAATCCGCAGCCGCCACCTTATAGGGGTGTGGAATGTGAGATCACATTGGCCAGGATCGAAGCCTACCAAGAAGGGCCATATAGAATGAGCACCCCTGTAATTGATTGAGCTCAAGAAACCGCTTTTCGTGAATTGCTCGAGCTTGGATTTATAAGAGCAAGTGTGTCTCCTTTCGAGCACCTATAGTCTTTGTGAAGAAGAAAGATGGGAGCTTAAGAATGTGCATAGATTATCGCCAGCTTAATAAGCAGACGATAAAGAACAAGTATGCATTGCCAAGGGCGATGATCTAATGGACCCGATTACAAGGAGCAAAGGTATTCTCTAAAATTGATTTGAGGTCGATACCATCGATAAGAATAAAAGAAGAGGATATCCATAAGACCGCTTTAACGCTGGGATGGTCATTTTGAGTTTACAAGAATGCCCTTTGGACTATCGAATGCTCCAAAGAACGTTTATGCGCCTCATGAACGACATCTTGAGAGACTTCTTGGATGAGTTTGTTATTGTCTTCTTGACGACATCCTAATCTACAAACAAGTCCCTTGAGGAGCATTGTCGTCGATCTCGGGAAAGTGTTGGAGAAGTTGAGACGTCATCGGTTGTATGGGAAAAAGTGCCACTTCGCAAACAGCCGAAAGTGGAGTATTTGGGGCATGTAGTAACATCCGAGGGAATCTCCACAGATCCATCTAAGATTGAGGCAATAGTTGATTGGCCGGCTCCAAGGAATGTGGCGTAAGAAGCTTTCGGGTTGGCGGGATATTACGTAAAGTTCGTGAAGGACTTTGCTAAGGGGGCGTCCCCTCCGGGACCTCACTAAGGCCAAGAAGATTAAGGATTGGGCTAGCCATTGGTTAGAGAAAGTCCAAGCTTCTTTTGAGAAGCTTAAAGAGGTTTTAACAATGACACCGGTGCTTGTTATCCCGGATCCGAGTAAAGATAAGTTGGTAGCAACAGATGCAAGCAAGATAGCAACAAAGCGCCTTGATGCAAGAAGGAAGGGTAGTCGCCTACCACCAAGAAGATGAACGACGCCGAGCAACGCTTACCCAACCCATGATCGAGCTGCTAGCCATTGTCGTGGCATTGAGGATATGGAGGCATTATCTGGCGGGAAGGAAGTTTCAGGTTGGATATTGATCACCGAGCCTTCAAGATCTTTTCACCCACCCACTCCTCAACTTAAGGCAAAGGAGGTGGATGGAATTCTTGAGGAGTATGATTTTGATATTATATATAAGCCCGTAAGCTTAATGTTGTAGCAGATGCCCTCTCCAGGGAGACCATTTCAGCACAAGGACGATTGTATGCGATTTCCACTCTTTTCGAGTGAGTTTGGCAAGAAGATTGAGGAGTCCTTGCCAACGGATGTGGACTTCAAGGAGGTATGGGAAAGTCTTTCCAAGGAAGCCAAACAGATAAGGAGAGAGGAAGCCTTCAAGCATTATAAGAAGGAAGGCAACTTTGTTGTATCACAAGCATAAGTTGTGTGTGCCCGAATCATCGTGGGTAAGGAAGCTAATTCTTCATGACACATAACAGCCCAATAGCGAGGGCATGCGGGTTTCATGAAGACCTATTTCAAGATTCAAGTAGCTACCGGCGCCAGGAATGAAGAGGCGATAGCTGCATATACCGGGATTGCCCGTTATGTCGCAAGAGACAAAAGCGGAGCAACTTCGATTCCGGTGCTCTTGAGCCATTGGGGTGCCAAATGCAAAGTGGGAGGTCATAAGCATGGATTTCATCACAGGTCTCCCTAGAACTCTTCGAGGCAAGGATGCATTGATGGTTGTCAGAGATAAGTTATCTAAGATGGCACATTTTGTGCCTTGCAAGACTCTTGACACCGCATTAGATCTTGCCAAGTTATTTGTAAGGGAGATTTTCAGACTCCATGGCATGCCTGGGGAGATAATATCTGATAGGGATTCCAAGTTTATGAGTGCCTTACGGCAGGACCTCTTGAAGACCATTCAGGCGAAGCTCTCCATGAGCACGCGGCATATCATCCCCAAACAGATGGCGAGCCGGAGAGGACTCAATCGGATCATTGAAGACATGCTAGAAGCTATGTGTGGAACAAAAGCGGTCAAGTGGGATGAGTACATCCACTTGGTGGAATTCGCCCAACATTATAGCGGGGGAGTCATCTCGGATGTCTCCTTTCATGGTAAATTACGGGTACCGGTGCTTAACCCCCGATACACCGCACAATCTGGTCCAAGGTAGAAGTATCCCAAAGAGATGTTAGGGGATATGCAAAGCAGCTAGTGGAAGAAGTAAGGGGTTATTTATTGGCGGCAAAGAAGTCGGCGTAAGAGTGTAGCCGACAAACACGGACCGTAAGGGGAGTTTAAAGTAGTACCCATACCGCTTGGTTGAAGATCAAGGTGAAGCAAGCCAAGCCATGGATTGGGAGCTGCAAGAAGCTTGCACCTAGGTGGGCTGGTCCGCTCAGGGATTTTGGAGAGTGGGCTCTCAAGCCTACAAGTTGGATCTTCCGACCCATCTCAAGGTTCACAAGGTCTTCCACGTAAGTTTATTAAAAGGCACAATCCTAACCACGAGGAGGTTTTGGATACTCCAACCTTGTTGGAAATGACGGAGGAGCAAGTAGAAATAGTGCCTGAATTGCTTCTTGATAAGTCATTCAAGAAGACTAGGAGGTCTCGGTTCCTCGGTATTTGGTTAAGTGGAAGCACTTACCCGTGGAAGATGCGACATGGGTATTGAAGCAAGATTTGGAGAAGCAATACCCGAGTTTATGAAGGAGTTTGATGGGCGAGTCGTCTCCCACGTGGTCAATTTCGACTTGCCCGGTGGTTAGCTAGTGTTGTTAGTTAGCCTTAAGCCCGGGGCGCATGCATTCTAGTTAGTAGGGTGCATGCCGTAACCTTGATCGTGTGGGCGATGATGGGATACGCCTTTAGGGCATTCTCTAGGCCCACGCGCACTAAGAGGTGCGCATGACCATTAGGGTCATGTGAGTGAGGAATGAGGCATGGTGGGCGATGATGGGACATCGACGGATGATCTCTATGCCACTGCGATGCGGGGAACGCGACACCGGCCGTGAGGAGGGTCATGGTGAAGGTTAAAGTGATCATCTTGCGATGATGGGATGAGACGTTCCCAGCTTCAAACCCATGGGGCATGATGCACTAGGGGAATTTTCGCAGACATGCTTAAGTACAAGGTAGCACTCGATCATGGGCGATGATGGGAGCATCTTAAATGATCCTTAAGCTCAAATCCGAAAGGGCCATGATCTTGGGCAAGGTAGTAGGACAACCTTGAGTCAGTAGTTCGGCTCAAGGAGGTAAGGGGGGTGGTCCCCTAAAACCACAAATTATTAACTAAACTAACGTAATGTGCTCCTTTTGCAGGCAAGTAGAAGGTGGACTTCAACGAGGAGCGCATTACGAGAAGATAGGGGGAGCCATAATTTAGATTATGAACCCTAATAACTCTTACCATAATGTTTTGAATTATCGTGAAGAAATACCGTGTGTCAAGGCTATATAATTTTGTATAAGTACAAATATAGCCTAAATTTTTGACTTGAACTAATAAAACTTGATTGCTAAACTAAACTAAAGGTTATGACATGTTGTTGCTTGTGCAGGCATAAGGTAGGTTCGTCACCTTAGCGCAATGCTGAGGACAGCATTGTCCTAAGGGGGGGAGAATGTGACGGTCCGAGGGGGAACATATGCCATAAATACGATATTCCTGGATCCGATCACCATACAAGTCTATCTTCATAGCCTTGTATACCATAGATTGTGGCACTAGGGGGCATGGCTAAGTCATTCTCATAACTTAGCCAACCATAGGTTAAGCCATTATCCACGTGGCCTTAACCTATTGGGGCACCGCCACACATGACTCACCCGATTGGTGCCACGTGGCATCCTAGGTGGACCTAACTCATATAGGCATAAACCCTAACCCTATACCTCTTTCCAGCCCTAGCACCCGAGAGACTCACCTACTGCTCAAAACCCCGTTTCAACATCGTTCTTGTGGCATAGAGGCGGCAAAGAGGCCGCCCGCCAGGTAGACTCGTTCTTGGAGTAGGAGCGGCATCTCGTGAGTCGAGGAGACCATGGAGGCAACACCTGGATCGGAGGGAGAGCTTCGAGGGAGCGGTATGTAGGATAGTGGTTGTGATAGCTCATCCGGAAATTAGCATTCCGGATATGCTAGTATTTTGTATCTAGAGTAGAGCCATCCTAGAACCCATATTCAACATCTTGAACCCTAATCAAGGAACCCTAACTATTAGTTAGATTTGTATGATTAGGTTAAGATGTTATTCTTATGATTATTCTCAAGAAGTGATGATTATGTGATGATGGTTGATCATGTTTGCTCCTCTTGTATTGGGAAGGGGGTAGAGACCTAGAGCCATATGTAGTATGCTCCTAGAGTAGACCCCTTAGTTCCTATTAGTTGCGGCTCAGTGCATAGGAGCCCACCGGGCTATTGAGGCTATGATATGACTCAAAGACCATATAACGGGCTAGAGGGAAAGTGGAGGGAGGATCCCCGCCGAGTGGGGGCTTCGGGGATCCCATAGTGGGCTAGGCTTATGGTGGGTCACTTCATGTGGGCGAGCATGGGTCCGACACCTCACCGGGCAATGGTGTTGTTCTGCCTCGAGAGAGCTGCAAGTGTTGGCTTGGCTCTCATTTTGGGGTTCACTGGTACGAATCGTGTGTCGCCACGATTCTCTAGCAGCCACGGCACCTCTAGATCCAGGAAGGGGAGATGCAACCCTTCCTCGCCTCACTCCGGACCCGAGGGAGATGCAACACGGAGTAGTCCCGATGGGTGATGCCATGGGATTAGCGTGATCCAGGAAGGCTAGAGTCTTGTCGAGCCCGATCTAGCCCATCTACAAAGTATGCATGGGGAGGGGGGATGGAGTGGTCAACCCTAGCCATTGTTCTATGCCAGACCCTCGCTATTGCCATGACTCCTGGCCCGCTTCTATCTTGAGGCCTAGTTTGGTCACGGTCATCCTCCCACGATGCGAGCGAGGTAGGAGCTCTCATGTTTTATGGTTCGTGATTATCATCTTTGCCTTGGTTTATGAGTGATGCACTATCCTTCGAGGTAGTATTTGTATATGTTGATGCTAGTTTCCGACGTGTTATAAACTTAAAATTTGTTATAGGAGCCCATAGGGGAAGGGCGCGCGAAGACACCTTAGGTGTTCCCTTCCCGCACTAAGAGTCACCGTGAGTGCTTGGGTAGCGACGGGGCCCATGCGGTTGCCGGCCCGGATGGGGATTTCTGCGCCGAGTGTACGGCCGGGTGCCGTGACGCTTAGCGGGGAGGCGTCACATCGACCCACCGGCAGCCTTATTTCGATGGCGGCTTGTTGAGAACCGGGATTTGGCGGGGAGTGATAAAGGAGATAAGTCGTAATTAAGTCCGGACTTAACTCCTCTAAGGAAGGCGCAGCCTTCAAAGCTAACCGAGCAGATTTCGACGATGGTCAGTTTTGGTCTGTATAATTTCTCATTATTAGTTTTTGAAGCATGATGCTTTGTTGAACAGGTGAGACAATGATGTGTAAGTGATGCTTCCTAAAGCAGAGTGGATATCACCGTTGGTTGAATGAACATCATGCATAGGGAATACGTACCTGATGCTTTAAAGTTGCAAGACTTTTGGTGTGCATAGGAGATTGTGGCAGCACACCATTAGAAGGAGGAAGTCCAGTGAGTCCACAAATCGAGAGCTGCCCATTGTTACGCCGAATTCAAACTTCTTTTACTAAATTGAGGTGCATTGGGTGGAACACTGGGCAGATTACCATGGCTCCCAACAGAAAAGGTCATAATTATAAGCGTAAGGCTTTTGAAGATTGAACTCCTTTTGTTGGGCCATCCGAGATGCCACGCTATGATCAAAATAATACAGGATCGCAATCATTGTTCTTTGGTATAAGCGCAAAAAATATGTAAATTATGGGAACATTGGGGAGATCCTGTCAAACGATGCAATCAACACCCTACATGAGGGAAAAAACCTTGGCAGACCAGAGTTCACATCATACGAAGCAAGCACATCTCGTGTTTGAAACAGATCATGTGGAATTTATCAGGCATAATGTTCAGCAAAGAATCAAACTAGCTAGCTTGATCACTGTCCAGTTACCCAAAGCTTGCTTTTCTACTTTTCAATGAAGTTATTAAATATCCAAATGAGATAAGCAGCCCAAGCACCCCATTTATAAATTGCCACGAGAACTGGACTGAACCTGCATCAGTTGTTTGAAATTCATCTATTGCACCCTGTAAATTATATACATATTTGTAAAAATATGGACTGGCATTGAACAAATTTGCTACATCAGAGATGAGGAAAATCTGAACATACCTTTATAGCTTCTTGCATAATTTATGGCCAGAGCTGCAACTAGTGTCAGAAACTACTCAACCGGGAAATGGTATAAAGAACATCCATTATTTCCATTTGACACGTTGTTTCGTTCTGGAAAGGTATCATCTGGGATTGGTCAGGCTACAAGGAATAGGACTGTTCTACACTCAACTAGCAAATGGTGTGCCGCTTGCTAGCAATTTATTATGTTGTGTTTTTTATGCATAAAATATTTGCCAGTCAATATTGTATTGCAGGAAGAACGTATTCTGTTTGGGCGGATTGGAACTATTGATTTTTGGATGTACTATTGTGTTGTCCGATATGGATATATGGACCTGGATGAGAAGGATAATAGTTTAACTAAAAGTCTTCCATCAGCATATAGGTTCAAAATTGTCCTTTGATCAAGGGTTTTCAACAGGATGTTCAGATCTCAAGATTTGAGGGCAGTTATTGAGACTGAATTAAACTAACTGTGGGATGCAAGAGAAGTTATTGTAACATATTCTTGGCAGCCAAGGTTTCAATATTAGAGAGAAGACTACCATAAATTACATATGCATTTTTGAGGAAAATATGCAGGGAAAGCAATGTTTACCACATAACCATGTCTATGTGTGATCCTGTGTCAGGAAATTAGTGGGATCTAGTTTTGAGATGGCTGAGCCAATGACACTGTGAAAAGGGATAGATAGGGATAGAGGGCCATCAAAAGGGATAGATAGGGATAGAGGGCCATCGCATCATGTAGGCGGAATTAAAGAGCATGAGGTGCAATGCTCATTAAAAATATTGCCTATACTAGAAGACATGTATGTGGTTGCTTTTAAATGTTTGTGCAAGTGGAATGCATATGATTGATCATGCCTTGCATAGGCTGCAAGTTGACTACTAGATAATGCAATGTTTATGCGAGTGGAATGCATGTGATTGATCACCTTTTGCATAAGCTGCAAAAGGACGACTATGTAATATAAATTGCCCCTGAGATGGCAATTGTTGATTACAACCCTAGCTTCCTTAATATGGCATTCAAAGATGTGGACACGCTCGCTTGGAACACACTGAACTCTTCCTTATACTTAATAAATTTTGAATCAGCTTCCTATCGATGTTCGTTGCTAGGGAATATGCAACCCACCAAAGGGACGACAATGATGCCAAACTCAAAAGATCATAATTCAAAAGATCATAGAGTACTTTGTTGTGTGCAGAGGTATTAGGTTGTACCCAATCAAGTGAGGAAATAATTAAGGCTGTCGTAGGTTCACGAGTTAAGGTAAAAGACCCTTCGAAAGCCTACCACTGTGCCCAAGGTTTTCGAGTTTGACATAGTAGGTTTGGAAGGCGAAGTGATGGGACATTTTGGGTGTTTGGAGGGGAAAACCCGTGATCTCATTTACAATGATGACAAACTCAAAAGATCATAATTCAAAAGATCATAGAGTACTTTATAGTGTGCAAAGGTATTAGGCAGTACCCAATCAAGTGAAGAAATATTAAGGCTGTGGTAGGTTCACGAGTTAAGGTAAAAGACCCTTCGAAAGCCTACCACTGTGCCCAAGGTTTTCGAGTTTGACATAGTAGGTTTGGAAGGCGAAGTGATGGGACATTTTGGGTGTTTGGAGGGGAAAACCCGCATCTACGACAATGATGACAAACTCAAAAGATCATAATTCAAAAGATCATAGAGTACTTTATAGTGTGCAGAGGTATTAGGCAGTACCCAATCAAGTGAAGAAATATTAAGGCTATGGTAGGCTCACGAGTTAAGGTAAAAGACCCTAAGAAAGCCTACCACTGTGCCCAAGGTTTTCGAGTTTGACATAGTAGGTTTGGAAGACAAAGTGATGGGACATTTTGGGTGTTTGGAACGGAAAACCCGCATCTACAAATTTGAGGTTAAGGCGCAGTTTTTAACGAATATATTTTTGGCTCATTTGAAAGATGGAGAATTTGATGTTTTATGCCTACCAAAAAGAGAGACAGAGCGTACGTGACTCCAAGACACTAGTTGATATTGGCATTCCTTAGTGCAAAGCTGGCACCACTGCACTTTCTAGGTCAAATCGATTTGATACCTGACTAAGATTCTAAGTAAAATGCTAGTTATAAACATTGCAGTCTCGTAGTGTAGTATTGTTGCCATTTCTTAAGCAACCCTATTGGTCTCCTGGCAATCACTATGTGTCATATGAACGTTCCTTGGGCTTGCAATTATATCCTGCACCCAATATATGTCATATGAACGTCCCTTGGGCTTGCAATTATATCCTGCACCCAAATAAAGTAACACTCGAGTCCCGGATCTGCAGTTTTGGAACCCACAAAACTTTGGATTTCCACCTGCTAACTTTTTCGTTGAACTATTATAGGACACTCAATAATCAGAATGCTATTATTGCTATGAACTGAACCTCTCTAGTCTAATAGGCACCAGCATGCAAGGCAAATAACATAGGTTCAAATCATGTGTGTTCTTAAACTAGACTAGCAGGCATCCGTCACTACTAGGTATAATCCGAATTTGTTATTGGGTTGGTACATGGAAATAATTGTTTAGTTGCTACGAACATAATCCTAATCTGTTATTGAGTTGGTACATGGAAATGTACGCTTGGTCACCGTGAATATCCCTCTATACAATTCACTTTCTCAAATCTAGGGGAGTCGGGAAAGAGAAATGTTCGCGGCGGCCTTGGCCGCCGCGTTAAATTTCTTGTATAAGTTACTTATAGATGTTACGAGTAAAATATTTATAGTTCTTACAATATATAGCAACTTTGACAATAAGAATTTGATATTGGATACACATATTGATACTTAGATACAACTACTAGGGGGATTACAATAAAAGAATATGAGGAATAAGGATCATGCGAACAAGGTTGTTTCTCATAGGGTGTAAATAAATATAGGTAATTGTATAATCAAGCAAGATATGAATAGCTATTTAAAGTAAGAGGTAGCTAAGAATTGAGTGTGTACTACTAAGTTCTAGACAGACCTTGTTAGATGGCAATATACAGTTTGTACTTATTAAACTATAGATATGTACGTCGTGTGCACAAAAAGTTAGGGAAGGGCAAAGGTAACTAAAGAGTTGGTTTCCATAAAATATTTTTGTGAAGCTCAATGATGTGAGCACATCTTATCGGGTCCCTATGTCAGTCTTTTAATGGTGATACCAGGTCCCCTTAACACCCAAACCCATATTTGTACAATATTTAGACGCTTATACAACATCATTTTACATGCATGTCTACATAAAACCCAAAATTGCCATTTTGAGGGGTTTAATTTCCTTGTTTGCATATTGCTTCATGCTCCTTCACACGTTCCCTATTTCGACTTTTGATAAGGAAGCCAAGCACATATTCAAGGTATGAATAATATTTATCTACTGGTGACTTACTACTAAGTGTACGTATATGGTGCACTTGATGATTCTATGGTTAGTAGGTTTAGTCTTATTCTTGATATGTATGCTCTATGAAATTGTTCGTTGTGCATGCATGTAAGGAGTGGAACTCTAAACTAGTTAAACCCCTAGCCATTAACTATGCTGCTTACGATGGATTGGAGGGGCCATGTATGGAGATGCCAATAATAAGATTTACTAAGGAGCATTGTCTCCCTAGCTCCACATTGTTATACACACTCAGTCATGCACTAAGCACAGTCATCCACAAACAAATGTCAAGTGACATCGTTGTTTCAAGAAAATCTTCTAGTTCATTGAAGCATCTTCTATGAGATTGAAGATCTACCACAGAGGTCATGTCATACATATCAGATCTTGTACTAAGATTTCTCTTCTAAACATGGACACCATCATCTACTAAACCTGCACAACTGAATGCTGTAAGGATACTATTGTATGTTATGTTATTTGCGTCTATGTCGTTATGGTGCATACTCTTGAGATGCTCTACAGATAACCCAACCTCCCCAAGTTGGGCATATCCTATGATTATTGTACTCCACGATACCATTTATGGAGCTGGTAGGTTTTGAAAGATTATTTTTGCTGCTTCATTCCCCGTATTTAGCATATCACCTAAAACATTGTCAAGCTGAAGTATATTATCAACTATTTGCTGATGAGTATACTTGCCATCAATGATCAACTTTCATGGCCTGCCCGCCCTTAAACTGGTCTCCTCCCCTGCAAAAGAAGGGAAAAAAATTTATAGGCATTATAAATAAGGGTGACATAAAAAAAATGCCCTTCCCCTTGGAAGGGCAAAAAATTACGGAACCTTTAACATAAGGGCAAAGATTTGGAAAAGCCTTAAAATTCTATTTAATGTCAATATTAAATACATATAGCATTAGTCTATACTTTTATTGTAAAAAAGCAAGAAATTCCTATATTTCGAAAAGAAAAGGGAGAGTGGGAAAAGGGGGCTCTCTCGATGGGAGGATTGATGGACAAAATGTCGAAATTTGAATGCATGGATTTCACTTTAAGAATGATGGTCAGTTGTCCAAGAAAGTCTTTACATGAGGCTTGGCTTTTCAGTGGGTTTGAATTGGACTTAGGTCAACTATATCCTGAAATGAAGAAGTTATGGCAAATGATTTTAGTGATTCCGGCATCTATAGTGGAATGTGAAAGGGGTTTCTCAAAATTGAATAGCATCAAAGACGATGATAGAAGGAGATTGAGCTTCAAAAGCTTAGATTTGTTAATGTTCATGTCATTAAATGGTCCGAAGAACATGGAAAAAGTTGATTGGTCATCTATTTACAAGGAATGGATGAATGCAAAGGAGCGACGTATTGGGGAATTGTAGAAAGTTGTTTGGTGTTTGATCTTAAAGTTAACTTTACCTTGTCTTGCTTAGTACTCTAATCTTTTCTTGAACTCATGCATATAAGCTTTGTTTTCTATAAATTGTAAGTCGTATTTAATTAAAGTGGGACTCATTCCATTCCCATTTTTTTTCGGAACCCTGTTAATTTACATGAAAAAGAGCACCCCGACCCGAAAACTATCCTTAATTCGATTTTTTGTCTAGAACTCTGCATCGAAGCTTTCCTCCAGTTTTCCCTGATTAGCGAGTCGAGAACAAGAACAATGCAACTGAAACAAAGGAAATTCATTAAAGATTGAAATCAAAGTTCTAGATTGAAACCAAAGTTTACAATGGTTGAAGATACCATGATGGTCGGGCCGACACAAATATTACATCATCTTCAAGACACGCACCACCCATCGGGAACAACATACGAGCAAGGTCCGAGGCGTTCCAAGCCACAAGAGCAACTTGAAGAGAATAGAAATCTGAACACGCTAGCCCGACGCGGGCTCCGATCATGTCCTTTACGTTCGCGATTTGTATTGGGAAAGGCAAAATCAAGTTAGTGCAAGTGATGCTACGAACAATACAAATAAGAAAACAACCAGTTCTAAGGGCCATTTCGAAGAATGTAGGTATGAGGCCTTTTTCGACTCAGCGAGTCGAAAGGCCCCTCCGATGTAGCTTAGAGCCCAAAAAAAAAAAAACAAGGAAAAAAAATTCCTTCTTTTTTAAGTAGGCAAAATTTTTTGAGGGCCTTTCTCGACTCGCGAGTCGAGAAAGACCCTCAAGGCCCCTCTATGGCCTTTCTCGACCATGAAGTCGAGAACGTAGCTCGAGCAAAAAAATTTTTTTTCCTTTTTAACTAGAAAAAAAAAAAGTTTTTTCAAGAAATTTTTAGTGGGCCTTTCTCACCTGCGGGTCGAGAAAAGCATCTGAGAGTAAAAAAACGCAGTTTTGGGGGGTTGAGAAAGGAAGCTCAAAGTGAAAAACAGAGTTCTGAGGTCGAGAAACGCATCTTCGAGGATTTTCGACTCTCGCGAGTCGAGAAAGGGTTTCAAAGGAAAAACGCAGGTTTTATGGGTTAGATATTTTTCGACTCGCGGAGTCGAGAAAGGCAAACAAAGCTTAAAAACGCAGGGTTTTAGGGTTAGATAGTCTTTCTTTCGACCGCGAAGTCGAGAAAGGCAACCAAAGCTAAAAACGCAGTTTTAGGGGTTAGAGGGCCTTTCGACTCGCGAGTCGAGAAAGGCAGCTCAAAGCGAAAAACGCAGGTTTTAGGGGTCAAAAGACCTTTCTCGACTCGCGAGTCGAGAAAGGCAGCTCAAAGCAAAAAAACACAGGTTTGAGGGTCTTTCTCAACTCGCGAGTCGAGAAAGGCAGTTCTAAGGCCCTTCAAAGTAAAAAATATAGGTCTGGGTGGAAAACATAGTTCTAAGGCCCTTCAAAATAAAAAAACGCAGGTCTAAGGCCCTTCAAGATGAAAAACACAAGTCTAAGGCCATTTGGAGTGAAAAACACAACAAGTCCGAGAAGGTCGAAAATGAATAACCTTCAAACATCATATCATATTACTATACCTTTGTTCACATGTGATCAAACATACAACAAATGTGGCGAACCTACTTGCCTACTTGTCTCCCTTTTTTAATATGTCAATGTTTATCTATAGCTTTATTCAAAGATAGCTTTCTAAAATGAAACAGTATATACTATGTATTTTCTAATAAGACAATATCCTATACTATGTATTTTTCAATAAACACAATATCCTATGTATTTTCTATGAAAAAATACCCTCCCCATAAATTTCCTATGTATTTTCCAGTAATGCCTAATGCACATGTAAATAGCAACATATGCATGCACCTATAATACACATTATAACTTAAAAATAATTTACCCTTATAACTAATAATAATGCACCATATAAATATACTTACCCTTATAACTAATAATAATGCACCATATAAATATTATGCCCACGTGACTTATTCTCAAGACTCACTTTACTCTACTCTACGGGACTTATTTTCAAGACTCTTACCCCCCTTTTTTTCCCCCCAATATTTGAATTTTGAAATTTGGTACACACCTTTGTGCCGCAGATGCTTTTGTACCACCTACAGTGGATCGCAACCAAGAATTCGTCTGAGAATCCATCGGAAGGAGAACGACAGAGCTGTAAGGATTTCTTCAATATCTCACCGATTTTTCTCAACAATACTGGTAAGGATTTCGTCAATATCTCACCGATTTCAGATAGAAGCCACAGGGCATAAAATATTCAAGAAGAATGAAGGATCCGGCTGAAAAAGGGGACCCCCTCAAAATGATTTACGTGAGTTAGCATGTGGCAATGCGCAAAACACAGAGCCCTTTTTTGATTCGGCTGAGTAATAACACGAAGACGAAAAATATGTGGCCGAAATGAGTCGACATCAGATCGAATTTTGTAACAAGAAGTGTCCAGAATGGCGGATATGGCTATATAAGCACCCCTTGCCACCGCAAAGAACTCACCGCAGACTATGGCTTCAGATTTCCCAAAGGCAAGCTTGTGTGCTCCTCGTATTTGTGTCTCGCTTACATCGGGAACCGGCTATATACGCAGACGGCTGCGGTGCTTCAAATCCCTGCGCCAACAATGCGGCTGCGGCCAATATGGCTACCGTGGTTCCACATCAACATCTTCTTTGCTCCGGTTTGCCTCCTAATGTAAATCAAGGGCGGCGAACATTTTCACTTTTGGGGCATGGCTACATCTCTATTTCTCGTTTTATTTGAGCCAGAGAATGAGAAAAGCCATATCGAGAGACCTCGTCATCGCCACAGAAAGAGATTTGTTTGCATCTTCAGTAGCATTTTAAGAGCATTCATTCTGAGAATAAGCTGCAGCCATGGCGCCAGAGGAACAAAAATGCTATGCTTTTCTGAAGAGAAATGCTATATTTAACATTTTCTAGTGAGGCTCCCCTGTTCCTCTGCAGGCCCTGCGATGTTGCGGTGAAGATCGGCTATGGAAATGAAGGTCGGCTATGGCTGGGCGTCCTCTTAGTATTGCTCGCATTTGCTTTGCTAATCATTGCCTTTGCTTTGCGGATCTTCAAGCCACGAAAAACAGAGCCAATTTGAAGATCTTCAAGCCCTCAAAAAAGCGAGGCCAGAGCCGGAAGATCCAACTCCATTTTGTGAGGGTCGTTTTAGTCACCAAATGTGTTCCATCGCCAAGCATCTGTTCGCCAAGCCAAGCCAGGCCATCTTTTGCCATGCTTCGCTCTTTTCGCCATGCTTCTGCTCTGTTTGGCAAGCATTGAACAAGCCAAGCCAAGTCCCTCGTGCTTGGCATTCTTTTTTGGAAAAAACTCCGGCATTCTTTGCTCGATTGGAAAAAAGCAGATCATTCTTTGCTTTCGGCAAAAAGAGTTCGAACTCGGCATTCTTTGCTCGGCAAGCCCATATGTCGAGCCCATTTCGCCACGCTGGCTTAGAAAGAAAGAAATTATTTAATTAATGATGTTTATTTGTATTTATTAAATCATTTAATGTATTTTAATTGTATTATTATTTATTATATTATATTTTATTATTTTATTATTTACAAGCCTTCTCTCCTCCTTTTCCCCTCCCCTTGCCATCTCCTCTTTGCCCTCTCCTCTTCGACCCATTTGCCATCTCATTTGCCATCTTCATCCCATTTGCCATCTCCCTCCCCTTTGCCCATCCTCCTTATCACGTTTGCCCTTTGCCCTTTCACCCCCCCCTTTCCGAACTCACCTCGCCTTGCCCCCTCTTCTCACCCCCTTTCCGAACTCACCTCCCCTTGCACCCTCTTCTCACCTCCCCTTGCCCCCTCTTCTCACCCCCCTTTTTGAACTTCCTCCCCCAACTTCTCTCAACTTCTCCCCCAACTTCCCCCCTTCCCCTAAATCAGTATGAGTCCCATTTTCAGTCCGAGTCCCAAAATTCGAGATTTGTCCCACTTTAATTAAATACGACTTTTGTGCTTTGATAGATAGATGTTATTTTATTATGAATTTTGTGGTAAATAAGGGCAGTTTACATTGTGCCATGGAATAAAAAGGGCTGATAAAAGTTTAGCCTTCCCAAAAAAGGGCAACTCAAAATATGCCCTTAGAAAAAAAAGTAGGGTCTACCCTTATAAGTTGAACCCTGCTTGCCATTCTATATAAGGGTTGCTAATAGGCCTATTCATTTTCTGTTGCTCATCAATAAATTTTTGCAACGTAGCGGACCGTTTTGGTACCATCGCCATAGCCTTTGGGCATTTTTACAGATGCGACCAAGGTTGGAAGTTGCACTTGGGCGGAAATTTCCATTTCTTCTAGCAGACCAAACCAAGCGGCCAGAGCCGCCCAAAATATCAGAGCAGGGACAGTGCAAAAATCGGAGCATAGAGTAGGGACAATGCAAAAGCCAGAGGATAGAACAGGAATAGAGCAAAATTGAAGAAAAAGGTCAGATGTCATTCATGTCATCGCAAGCTCAACAAGAAGCAATTTTCTTTGTGCCAATGGCTTGTCACAATTCGTTACCTTGCATATTTTCGACTGCCCCAGTGCAGCTCGCCAGGATTTCCACATACTGCCTCAGGATTTTCTACTGCCCTCTATTTTTGCAGAACCCAGCTTAAAAGTCCTATTCTCTGCACATATATATAGAGATATTTGCATTATTAAAATCATGCTACAAATCGCTGGAATCATTGGGCACAGAATGCCCATCTCAAAAATTAAAAGCTTCAGATGGCCGCCTTCCAGAGTAGTAGATCTAAGCAGTGGAAATAAGGCTGGTCGAAAACCTGTACAGAGACATAGCCAGAGCAATACCACATATGCCGGAAGAGTGCTCTTGCTGGAATGCCAGAATGCGCGCCTCATTCTTGCAGAAGCTTGAAGCTTGGAAGCAATTTTTTGAAACTTGGAAGCAGAAACTGGAGCCCACTTTAGCGCCAACAGTCTTGCAAAAAATTGTGAAGGAAGCTATGCAGCATCGACCTTTACCTTATGACCGTTGAAGGGAGGAGATTGTCCTAAACTAAGATGGCACATAAAGGAAGAAATAAATTGGGGCGTAGAAAAAATAGAAAGAGAATCTTCTGTCTCGCTATGGTGGAGATAAAGCTCTAAAAATGCAATGAAAAACTGATGAAACACTCGAGAAAAACTGTGGAGCAAAGATTTTGGTCGAGAAAATTGAATTTGAAGCTCCTATTTGTGGTTCTCTTGGATCAGGGATCAAAAAATGGATCAAAATTGAAGAAGAGAAGGCAATTTTTACAGACCATGGCCAGATTTGGCTATGGCGGGACAGAAAAGTAGCCACATCAGCAGGCTAAAAGGGATGAATAAGACGAAAGAAGAAGGCCCAGAGTGCTATGAAGAAAGCGAAGAAAGTAAATAATTAGTTACTTTATTTACTCATCATCCTCCATAGCAGTGATCCGCCATAGCCTGCCGGATCATTGCTTGCATTAGAACATGAGTGAACAGAGCTGCCTTGGGTCCAGCCATAGTCGTAATGTGGGTTTTTTCGACCAGCAAGGAGGTTTGATTTGGACCATCACACGTGTGGAAGCAAAAAAATTTCCTTTTCTGATTTTAGGAAAACCGAAAATAATGTACGTGTCGAGCTGTGGGCTCTTCTCAGCCCAGAAATATTAGATATCCATTTTTTAAGAACAAAATAGAATGCTTCACATAGGTAGTGATTAGTCAAAGTCAATTTATACGAGAGATGGATGGCATGGTATCAGTTAAATATGGAGGGAAAACATCTGGGCCGTCTACGCAAGATAAGCCCTAAAATACTCCATGTGGACAGATAAACCCTAAAGTTGTTGCCAAATAGCAAGCGACTGTCAAAATCTTAGAGGTGGTGGCGAATTTCTGTCCTAGGTGAGCCGAAAATGGTCTTCAATCCCGGATTTGCACGATGGTGGTAAATGGCTAAACGTCTGCTCCGTCTCCGGTCCTCTGCAAGCAGGCATGACGTTTTCCATCTCTGCATTGCGTTCCCTTTATATAGCCTTGTTTTTGAAGCGAAAGTCTATGATGAAATGTTTTTGAAGCGAAGGTCTATGATGAATGTCTAGATCAGCTCCGTCTGCTCCTCTGCAAGCAGGTATGGGGCTTTCCGTCTCTGCATTGTGTTCCCTTGATTGATACATCTTTGTTTTCTCCAATTTGATATATCAAATGTGCCCCATAGTTCTGATGCAAAAACCATGTGTTTGTCTGGTCTAAGGCGGTGGAATCCATCTGGAGGCAGTGACAAGTCTTGCTTGTTTAATCTGCCCTAGCTAAGCCGAAAATTGCTCCTCAATTCCGGATTTATAAGAGATAAGATCCTTGTACCCCATTCTTCTTCTCCTTTAGAGAAACAAACTTCTCTTCATTTATTTTTTATTCATAGGTTTTTCTTCTTTCCTTTGTTATTCGTGTGTCTATGTATCTGTTTTGTAGGTTTCAACATCTTTACAAACAGATCAAATGAACTAGGCCTGCAACCACCAAATATGTATGTCTCACTCTACCTGTGCAAATTGTACTGAATGGGGAACATATCAAATGAATTAGGGCTGCAACCACCAAATATGCAAGTCCTATTTGTTAGCATGTCTCACTCTACCTGTGCAGAAATGTTCACAAAGATTGTACTGAATGGGAACTAGTAAAAGAGCTGGCCTTCTGAAAGTAATACAATAAGAAACCTGTTTTGAAGAATGGACCTTATTGGCAATGCGCAAATGCTTGCTTCTTTATTTTGCTATTCAAAAATATTCAATGTGTGCTTTCTTGCGCGTATATGCTCTAAAAAGAGAAATTCATAAAGAATTCAGAAAAAAACAATAAAGAATCATGGAGATGTGGGCTAGCCAAAGTGCAGGCCTTTGAAAAAGAGATTGCCAACTGTTCGTGTGCAGATTCTAAAATGTAGCACAATTCTAACTGAAAGAAAACATGGAGGCATAAACTTGAGCTATTTTAATGTATGCTAAACCATTAACTATAAATGAATTTGTTACTAAATTAATATCAATTATGTACTGTAAAACATCATTGGTTTGCTTCCCAACACATCCACTATATACCTTACATCATTGGTTTGCTTTCCAACACTGGGTGTTTTAAAGATGCGAAGCCGATATCTATTTTCATGAAGAACCTGTTTATGTTTTTGGTAATAAACTTGCACACTTTATTTTCAAAGCCATTACCTATTTTTAAGGAGAACATGTTTATTTTTTATGTAATAAACTTGAATCCTTTATTTTAAAAGAAACAACACTATGAGTTGCAAAAATTCTTAAAGCTAAAACTACTGTTGGTTTACAAATGGATTATATCTTAGTTTTCTGACTGAATTAATATCAACTGTTAATTTGAAACATGATTGGCTTACATCCAACACAAAGTACTTTGAAGATGCAAAACCACTACTGTTTTGGAAGATACATTGTTAATTCTATTAATGAGAAACTTGAAGTCTTTATTCTATGTAACATAAATGACTCATGCAATAGAATCTCCATGAGTTGATTGGAACACCACTATGAGTTGCCTAATTCTTTAAGGCTAAGGACACTAGTGGTTTACAACCTATACTACTAATCTGACACCATGTCACGTAGCAATAGAACATAGCAATAAACCAAGAAAATTCACCACCACAAAGAACCATAGCGGTAAACTATACCAACAAACCATAACGAGAAAATATAGGTGCTCACTATCTGGGTATAACACATTGAAAAACCATAAATATGAACCTCACTATTTAACTGCATCTAATTATTCAACATATTAACCCACAAAGTAATATTAGTTTATTTTCTTAGTATTTGATAAAAAATATCATGAAAAACTAATAAGATTTTTATTCTGGGGGCCTTGCGATGAGCTAACTTGAAGATTTGCGTGGGCTTTCCGAAATGCCATCGAAATTTCTATGGGGGTCATAAAGGGGCTTGCCACAGATTGAATGGGAATGGCCCCTAATTCGTCACTATAAAAGTTAACAACTAGGGTGCGAATGTAAATTCCGTTATGTACTATGTACTTGCCGTGAGGAGGGGCATTTTGCCCTGTAAAGGGCTCTGGCGGCGCCACCAGACGAGGCGGCACACGAGCGATGGAGCCGCGAGGGCGCTGCCGAGTATGGCGGCACCGCCAGAGCCCTTTACAGGCAGAATGGCCCGAGTCATGGCAATTACAGTACATAATGACCTGGAGCTTTAAATTTCCTCCGCCCTACAGCGCTTGCCGAAGTTTTCTGAGACAATTTGAAGTATTCTATAGCTTTATCCTTCGTGGGTTCAAAAAGCAAAATAAATTGCTTGAAATCCAATGCTGGAAATGGATTAGACCCTCTAGCAGACCAATATGCATGTGGTCTCTTCATTTTCTTCTCCGTCTCCTTCTTTCTCCTGCCTGCTTCTATGTTGATTTACGAATCTAAACAGAAAACGAGAAATCAAAGCCTCGTGATGAATCACATAAAACAATGGTCTGATACAAAATAAAATACGAAGATACCTGTTCTGATTGAATAGGTGCAGTACCCACAAAGAAAAGGAAGAGTAGAAGGGAAATAGAGGCACACGACAGGTACTGGGCGCTTCCATTTCTATGATCTGGGTCAAAAAACAGGGTACTTACAGTTAACGTAGAGCTTCCATTTGTGGTTTTAATTTTGTGTTTAATTCAAACACAGGGTGCTAAGCCAACAGAAAGGAGCAGGTCTGCGCCTCGGACCTGTCCTTTGTTCAATGAAGGTAAACTTGCGACATCTTCATCTGCCAAAAAAAACCTTAGAACAGGGCAAGCAGAGGAAGTCTCAAAAGCGGCGCCGCTGGGGCAAAATTACGTCATATAATTTAAAGGGAATAATGCCATAATTTAAAACTCCTAGTCATTACGAAACCAAAAAAATTTAATGAACTACGCTGCAATTCAAATGGCCACCTTTTTTTTATTAATTTGAAGATTGAAAAGAGGGCCGTCTCGAAAATCTGTTCCAAAATTAGGGCTAGAGAAGTGTATGCTCTCCTCTTTGGCGAAGGGTAAGCGGCAATGAAAGGGAAGAGCCCGCTGGACTTCTAATATCTCTTTCTCGGTAATAACACAGTTATAGTTTCTGTTACGCGGATGCGCATTGGATTTGGCAGCAAAGGCGCTTGAAACGAGTTCAAAATCGTCGTTCTTCGATAAGGAATGTTTCCTTTAGTTTCTTCATACATTCAAGGATTTGTGTTCGTTGAAGCCGCGCATATTCATGCCGTAATCGGTCTTTCGTGTTGGCAGCAAAGCAAAGGAAGCGTGGATTGATTTCGCCAGTACCTCTTTGCGCATATGTGGTTTTGCTAACAATCTTGTTTACATACTTCTGTATTTTAAGTCTAAACAAAATCCGCTCTTCTTCTTTGAAAACCCCTGTCGTGTGTTATTTTTTTGTTTGTCCCAGGCTTGCTGGACTTCTTGCCCTAAGAGATAGCTATCTTTTTGCAAAAAAGAAGGGATGTCGTCGCCCTTAGCAGCCTTGGGAAATAGGACCCCGGAGCAACTTAAGGTTACTGAGTTGAGGGAAGAACTGAAGAAGCGTGGTATTGCTTGCAAGGGTCTTAAAAAGGACCTTGTTGAAAGGCTTGAACAAGCTCTTCGTGAAGGTGAGCAAAGAGGAGGGACGGCTGCTGGAGAAGGGGCGGCACAAAACCCACCAGTTGAAGACGAGAATGAAAACGAGAATGGCGACCCTTGGTCTTTGCAACCTTCTAACGCCCAGGATGACAGTGTGGAAGGTAATGTGGTTACAGTAGAAAAGGTGGAAAAACCAGCTGAAACATCCCAAGGGTCTTTGTGGGAGGAGGAACCAAAGACAGATGTGCAACTGAATTCTGATAAAACAACTCGGGGAAATGAACGAAGCAAAACCGAAGATGCATCTGCAGTCTTTGAGGAAGCCGCACATCTTGTGGCCGAGGAAAGTGTGAAAAATCTTTCTCCGTTAGACCCTGTGCGCCCACTTAGCAGTTTAATTGATGATATATGTGCTGATGCTGATGCGACAGAACCCGCTGTTGATGTGATAAAGATTTCTGATCAGGTTTTTGAGGAGACGATAGAACTGCCAAGTGTTGAAATGCAGAAGACTAATGGAGAAGTAAATTCATCTTCTACACTTGACACGATGAAAGATGAGGAGGATAAGCCTATAAATGTCAATGCCATTGATACTACAGGGCATTCTTTAGAAATAAGGGATGAGGCCAATGAATGTGAGGGTAGAAGTGACTCTGATGAACCAGCTTTTGCAAGCCCAGCAGTTGTTTCAAAGGACGAGACTCCTGGGGAGCAGTCAACATTGCAGCCCATCTTGCCTGTTGAACAGGCTAGGGAGGTAGAATCTCTAGTCCCACAAAACATTCCTGTAGACTCATCGGTTGTGAATGCAGGTTTAGATAGAGTGGCTAAAGAAGACTTTATGGATGAAGACAGGGGTTCTAAAAAGCTTGAACAGGATGACAAGGAAGAGAAGAAAGTTGAACCAAAGAGGCGTTTTCAAGAGAAGGCTAGGACTAAGGATGACACTGAGGTCAAACTAGAGGAGAAAGAGCCAAAAAGGCAGTTGGAAAGAGAGGTAGAGAAACGGGAGCCCTCTAGAGCAAGATTGAGTCAGGAAGGTATTGGTAAAATTAAGGAAGAGGTAGAAAAGGCCAGATTAAAGGAGAGAGTGAAAGCAGAGTCCTGGAAGAATGAACTAAGACCAAAGAGAGATCTTGCTGATGACAAGCAGGAAGCTGTTGAGCAATATGAAAAATCTGAGGTTGATGTAGGAGATAGAGGAGTTAGTAGTACGAGGACAATGGATATTGATAGTGAGAACCAGAGTGGCTATAAGCGGAAAGATGCAGGTAATCTTCTGCAAGGAGCTTATTTATTTCTAATTAGTTTGTATCAAGCCTATTAAAATTGGTCTTTTGGTTGTACAGATGGTGATGCACGCCAGCTTGAGCCATCAAAGCGACAGCGCAGATGGAATTCAGGGAAGAATTTGGGAGTTGAGACAGATCCTAAAGCTGCGGATATAAAACCGAATCCCTCTGAAACAGTAGAAGGAGTTGCTAATGTTGCCCCTGCAATAAAATCACCATCGATCTCCACTCCACCTGGTTCTAGGCCCTCAGCTGCTAGGACCACTGCGATGGCTTCATGGCGTTCCACGCCTATATTAAAAAATGAGCCTGGTTTCAACCAAGAGGCTGCAAAACCTAGTGTTGGTAAGCTAATTTTTGTTAAATTTTGTGTGCAAGAAGGGTATTATGTTTTTCTAATTGTCTGACCTAGTCTGTTTTGGAAAAACAGTCCCTCCATCTGAGAGGCCTCCAACAACATCTTTGCTAATTAACAATTTTGTCCGGCCTTTCACGCTGAAGGCCCTAAATCAGCTTCTTTCTGAAACTGGAACTTTCAGTGATTTTTGGATGGACCAGATAAAGACTCACTGTTTTGTGACGGTAAGCAGAAAACTCTAGATTTTGTACCATTAACTTCTGCTTTGTTTGAATGTTCCTTTTGTATGGCAATTGGCTTTCTTAAAACGTCAACTATTTTATTTCTTATTTCAGATGATGCATTTGTGGAAGCTGAAATTTTATCTTATCTTCTTGATGCACTTCTGATTAAAATCTTCTTTGTTACAGTATTCTACAGTAGAGGAGGCTGAAGCTACACGAAATGCCCTTTACAACTTACAGTGGCCCCCAGCAGGAGGAAAACTGTTGACCGTTGAGTTTGTGGAACCTGAGGAAGTTAAACAGAAACTCCGTAGTGTAAATGAAAGCCAAAC